>CM061534.1:200737815-201412548 GCA_030545055.2 Neoaliturus tenellus | reverse complement strand
ACAAACAAGACACACAGAATAAAAGACACATAAAAGACATAGGGTACAAGTGAAACACTCTCATATAAAACAATTCCCAAAACCCAAACGCAAGCGCAATATTATCTTAGAACTAATACAAGTCTTAAAGTTAGAGTAGACTTCGCTAAACAGTGAAGGCGCCTTTCAGTGTTTAGTGAGGCCTATGGCGGTCCGTCCCGATCGTTCACGTTCAACGCGCGGGAGCGGACTGCGAGCTGGCTGTGGCCGGGCCGCCTTATATCCCCACCGGGGCTGCCACGCCCAGGATATCAGGGGTGGGGAGGGGGTGGGGGTGGGGGAGGGGGTGGAGGTGGGGGAGGGGGGGGGGTTCACTTTTTGTCGGGGGGGGGGTCACTTCTCGTCCGGAGCAAAAAAACTTTTTGGTCAAGGTCAAAAAATTTTCCGAAAAAAAAAATTTGGGGGGGGGAGGGGGTGGGGGGGGGTGGGTGGGGGAGGGGGTGGGGAGGGGGTGGGGGAGGGGGTGGGGAGGGGGTGGGGGAGGGGGTGGGGGAGGGGGTGGGGGAGGGGGGGAGGGGGTGGGGGGGTGGGTGGGGGAGGGGGTGGGGGAGGGGGTGGGGGAGGGGGTGGGGGAGGGGGTGGGGGAGGGGGTGGGGGAGGGGGGAGGGGGTGGGGGAGGGGGTGGGGGAGGGGGTGGGGGAGGGGGTGGGGGAGGGGGAGGGGGGGGGTCAAGTGGGTCAAGGTCACCCACTACACTTCTACTCTAAGTGTAGGCTATACCCCCTCCACAACCGAGTCCCTAGGCTGCACAACACCGCTCCGCCAGTTTGTCTCCGGCTTCCATGCGGTGCACCTCGCTGTTTTCTAACTCTCTATATGTAAGTATTTTTACAAGTCTTAAATCTAGGTCACTACACTTTAACTCTGGGACGATATCGACTTGTAGTATTTCAGTGTTTTTGACTCAAGGTCATCACACTTTAACTCTAGCACGTCGGTTATCGTACCAGAGGTGCTCACTAACCTAACTTGTAATGTTTAGGGTGGTGTTTTCACGCCACGTAGTATCGCCATGAGTGTCCGGTCCAGATTTTAAGTTAGATTAATTTTACTGTTGTCTTTTCCATTTCCAATTCATTTTGCCAAAGAATGAGATTTCTCTTTATATATCGGTATTTCTTTAGAGTTATTGGAGATTGCAGGGATACAATTAGTTTATTTACACAACTCTTTATCTTGGAGTTAAACAAAACTTCCACTTTGACTTTACTTCCTCGCCCCTCACAGCCTAAGCTGTACACCAATGTTTCTTCTACTGCCAACTCAGCCCGAGAGAACAGCGTGTTGACTGTAGGACAGCTCATGGTGAAGTAATGCGATACTCCAGCGTACAACCTCACCTTCCCCCACCACTGTGACCTTCCCCCACTCCTGCTGTTACCCCCCTCCACTTTTGCCCTGGCTCATGCGCTACCAACAGTCTCTCAGTATTGTGCGGACTTTTGTGAGGGGAAGCCATGTCGCAAGACACTTTGGGTAAGAAACTTAGCCGTGTTAAGTCTTTATTAGCTGCTCAGTGTCCACCGCTCAAGGTCAAGCGGGTTTCGACTTTAGCTAAGTGGCGTAAACTGTTGCGCGGACACCCTAAGTTTTATACCAAACAGACTAATGTAAGTTTTACTGATGAAGATTTGTTTAGAATATTGGAAGAAATGACTTTTCCTTGCAAAGTTCAGTTAGTTACTCCCATTCCTGACGGTTTAGAGTCTTAGTCTCTCGAGCCAATATACCTAGAGTGCGCGGGCCGGACAGTCAGTCGCTCGGTGTCTGTCGTAGGGTGCGCATCGCGGTTACAGTAATGATGAAACGCGGGAGTTGTATCGGTTCAAGGTCACTCGAGCGGTGTCACATGACGGTTTAGGCAGAGTCACGTTGCAAACTTTGAGTTTCCTCGGCACTTTTGCTGTTTCTCGTCTAATTTCGCTCCAAGTTGTCAAGGTCATTGAACCTGACTGAAACTCGGAGCGTAGTGCGAGAAACAGCAAAAGTGCCTAAAAATTTTAGGTTTCAGCGTGACCTTGACCTTTGTGACATCGATGACGTCATCTTGGTGACGTAAGGGGTGATGACGTCATCGCCACGTCATTTCTGCAACGTCATGGGTGTGACGTCACAGAATGACGTAATTGGTGATGACGTCATCGATTGCGTCATTGGTGACGTCATCGATGACGTCATCGGTGGGGTCATTGACCTCGATGACGTCATCGCTCAGGTGACCTTGAACTGAGCCAGCTCCCGCGTTTCTCCACTACTTGTAAATGATTATCAAAATATATTGATTGCAGATCCAAATTCATTTAGTGGATTTAGAAAATTGTCTGGTGAGGAATTTATTCATAAAAATCATGTATTTAGAAATGAAGCAGACAGATCATTAATTAGTGCAGATTTAAAATATTTTAAATGACCCGGGAATGATGCAAATGTAACTGATGAAGACTAAGAATTTTGTATAAAAACTGATGTGGGTTAGAAATCGGGACTAATATTATAAAAATGGGTTACACTCTAGAATGTTATTCAGTTGCACCATGAGTGTTGACAAGTTCGGACGGTATTCATCGGATGGATTATATTACTTTAATACTTTAAAAAGAGGTGTTGGATTACCACAAACACCTGATGGAGATTATGATATTAGTAACAAACGGTTAAAAAACATTATGATCCCACATACGAAAATGATGCAATAAATTTAAAAGTATTAAAAAAGAGATATTACCAACACTGAAATTAGACAAAAACACATATAACGCGGGTAATCATAGAATTTCCAACGTTGGTAAGCCAAATCAAAACGCTGATGCAATAAACAGAGGTTATTTATCATCGGAATTAAAGAATACGTTAAAATTTAATGGAAAAACGTATAATGCTGAAAATCGGCGTATATCCAACGTAGCAGACCCTGTAGATGAAAAAGACAGCATAAATAGACGCTATTTACATTCTATAATACGTGAAAAGACAAAAGATGGGTTTTCTTTTTATAAATTTGTTATTAACGATATAGGTTATCCAAAAAATGAAAATGATGCTGTAAATTAAAATACATCAAAGATCATTGTATTACACGTGATGTAGGAGTTATTGACTGTCTTGGTAATTGTTTAGCGAATGTAAAAGATGGGTTTTGCACCATCAGATGGTGCAACGGTGGGTCAAATGAAGGAAACTTTAAAACAAGAAACCTCCGGTTTGTGAAACAAAACCAAGTAGTAACACGTCAAGGAGATGTATTTGTACAAGGAAATTAAAAGTTTACTTTACTTGAAGAAAACAATTATGTTTGGGATGGTAAAGGAAAGTTATTGACAAATTTAGGTATTGGTGAAAAGCCTGGTGATGCTGTTACTTATGAACAGATAATACAATTAGAGCCAACTGGAAAAAAATGGTGGAATTGTGATAACAAACGATTAACAAATGTTGCAGACCCTGATTATGCCGATAACGCTGTAACTGTTAATTTTCTTGTTAAAGTAATAGGTAATTTATTATTTGATATGCATAATTATATTGTAGCAGGACAACATAAACCTATTGACGAAAAAATGAGAAATACATGGATTAAACAAGAAATTCTTTATAAATATTTTTTGATCATAACACACAAAAGTTAGATCATCAGATTGGGGTACTTTTGATATTTAATTAAATAACACCACATATTACATCATTTATGTGCAACCTGTCATAGAGGTAACACATGGGTTACGCTTTTCGAATATAAAAGACAATCATGGCGTTTCATTACACAGTCCATATCGAGACACTATACGGAAAGGAGGCGGTATCACGTCCACAGCGGTTTCTCTGTTAAGTAAAGCTTTAAATCGTATTCAGTAGGATCTATCGTAAACAGAGCAATAGACGCTTTACCATACGAATTTCACATACCGGAGGTTATCAGTATTGCGGACCAGGAACTAAATTGCAAAAACGACTGAAAGAGGTGATCCAGGCATAAATAAGTTAGATCAGGCTTGTAAAGAACACGATATCGCATATTCCACATTTACCGATTCAAAAAATAGGTCAATCGCTGATAAAAAGCTAGCAAATATAGCTTGGCAACGAGTAAAGTCTAGTGACGCTAGTATTGCGGAAAAAGCAGCAGCTTTAGCGGTAACAGCAGGTATGAAGGCTAAAACAGCGTAGGAGGTGGAAAAAGGAGGGGTAGGAATAAAAAAGGATCAACCATGAAGAAACATGGTGGTAATATTAGACTAAAAAGACGTTCTACGAAGAAAAATAATAAAAAACCAACAATATGGTCAATGGTAAAAAACGGGGCAGGTCTATACCTAAGACCGTATCGTGCATATTAAATAAAAGAAATCAATTAGTTATACCACATAAAGCGTTGACTAATGTTGAATTATTCAAATATATTTCCTGTTTAAAAATACCATTTTTTCGCGGAGTATTCATGAAGGACAGTTTACCAAAGAAAATATGGAAAAATGAGACTGGAATCGTAAATTTGGATAATACTGAAGGGTCCGGCACCCATTGGGTGTGTTATAAGAAACTGAATAGCAATGTATATTATTTTGATAGTTTTGGAAATTTGCCACCACCTAAAGAACTTGAACATTACTTTAAATCTGCTAAAAACATATATTACAACTATAAAAGAGAACAACCTGATAATACTTCAATATGCGGCCATTTATGTTTGGAATTCCTAGCTAAAAGTATCAGTCACTATTGAGATGTCTTCCTATACGGTATCATTAACAGGAAAATCGTCCACTTTACGAAGTATCCTTTTTCCAGCGTTACGCTTGCAAAAAGGAAGATTTTGGGAGGCAGCACTGTTAGATTTTACAACTTACAACTCTATTCCCAATGTTACGGAAGGTAAAAATAACTTATTGCATTATTATAAGGAAAAGATGCCAGTGGTAAGTTTACAGACTTAGAAGAGTGCAGTTTACCCACAGGTTCTTATGAAATTGATCATATTAATGAATTTTTGCAAAATAAAATGGAAAAGACAATATATCGCTAAAAGGTAATAACAATACAATGAAAGCTGAGCTTACTTCAAAATATTATATAGATTTCACTAAGCCAAACTCAATTGGTGATTTATTAGGGTTTCCCAAAGATGGAGCAATTTTAGAACCAAATAAAACACATTCCGGTAAACAAACTGTAACAATATAAAAGTCAATAGTATAGACATAACTTGTAACATTATACAAGGAGCTTACAGAGATGGAGCAAATACTCATATAATACATACTTTTTACCCCAGTGTACCGCCTGGTTTTAAATTGTTGAAAAGCCACAAAACCTGGTATATCTACCGTTGAACACCACTTTCATTTCAGACATCGTGTTGAACGTATTGGATCAAGACGGTAACTTGATAGATTTCCGAGAAGAGCCTATTACGGTTAGACTACATTTAAAATCGACACTTTAATACAAAACCATGGGTTTAACATTTAAAAGCGAACACCTACGGGAAACCGCATTAGTAGCTCTTCAGCTGTGGAGGAGTTAACACGCGAGAACATTCGTTTCTTAGAGAGAATTGGATTAAAATTAACCGATTATGGATATACTGGATATAGCGCAGGGTCCGACATTCGACGAAACCCTATGGAAAAAGAATATCACACCCACAACCCTTACACTTCATCAAAATTAAACAATAACGATGAAATTCGTATTCCATACAAAATCAAGACATTTACACACTACCATGTGAAAGTTACTTGTATATTGAAGGAAAAGTTACTGAAAAGGATGGTACTACTACTGGTACAACAGTTCCATTATAAATAATCCTATGGCTTTCCTGTTTGATGAAATTAGATATGAAATATCAGGTGTAACAGTTGATTCCACTAAAAAAGTAGGTATTGCAACAACTTTAAAGGGATTAACATCTATATCACCTAATGAAACCAATTTAATACAACCTGCAGGATGGGTTTTACCTGCAAAAGACACAATCACTCCAGATACAAATGGAAATTTTGATTTTCATATTCCATTACGTTTGTTGCTTGGTTTTGCAGAAGATTATAGAAAGATTATATTAAATGTTAAACAAGAATTAGTTTTGTTGAGATCTTCTAACGATAAAGACATTATTAAAGCTCCAGATGGTACAACAGATGCAACTTTAGAATGGAAATTAACATTAGACAAAGTTGTATGGAGAGTTCCGCATGTTAAATTAGCTGATGAGCATAGAATGCTACTATTAAGAAAGTTAAAGGCTGATCGTGATATTGTAATTCCTTTTAGAAGTTGGAATTTCATGACATCCCAGCTTGCCAGCTACGGATCGTCACACTTGGACTGTTAAAACATCTAATTATGTGGAACGAGCCAGGTATATTATATTTGGTTTACAAACAGGCAGAAGAGACACCATCACCAAACATGCAGGCCAATTTGATCATTGCAACTTGAAAAATATTAAGGTTTATTTAAATTCACAATTTTTTCATACGATAATTTAAATGTGTCATTCGCTAATAAAAAGTACAGCATATTGTACGATATGTATGCAAGATTCCAAAGTTCATATTACGGTAAAACAAATGCACCTTTACTATCACCAGAAAAGTACTTAGATGGTTACCCGATAGTTGTAATCGATTGTTCTAAACAAAATGATCGGTAAAATCATCAAGTGTAGATATAAAAATAGAAATGGAATTCAACGCGCCTATATCGGCTAATACAACTGCATACTGTTTAATTCTACATGATAAAATCGTAACATACACACCTTTAACTGGAATTGTTAAAAATGTATTGTAAAAGACCGGTTTTCCTACATTCCAATGCATTCCGCGAGTATAAAAGCAGAGCGTTTTTCCATATTTCCAGTCATATATATATATATATAAAATATTTCCATCATATCGATTGGTATGATGGTTTTGCAAGTTACACAGACTTGTATCACATCATGCATCAGTTTTCAAACAGGTTTACCAATATTTATACAAAAGGACTGGAAAAGAAGAGATGGATCGAAGAATTTACTCATGTTCCGGTTAATGATGTGGACTTGGATAAAAACTACAAGTATACGATGGAAAATGTTTGTATTTGTACTAAAAGTCCAGAACATGAAAAAGATAGACATTGCGCTTTAAAAAACGCCTATAAACTCGCATCTTACCTTCAAAGTGGGGAAGTGGGGAGTGGTGGGGGTGACGGGGGTTATATAAGTGAGGAGCAGACCGGGACCTGGCATGAGTATTACTCGAGATTCCGAGACGACAACATCTCCCAGCAAGAAGACGAAGAAGAAGACAATCTTTAACTCAACCATGGCATCTCACCAGTTCCTGCAAACTTTGGTTGAGCAGTTCAATGCTCACTCCAAATCTACCATACTACCTGTCAAGAAGTGTTCCGAACTTAAAGATGAGAAGCACTACATTATCCACGCCATGAAGAAGATGGAGACTACAGTTGGAGAGGCCATCTGCTGCAGTCTTAGCGAGGCACCGTTCACTCCGGGGGATGAGCCCAAGTTCCAAGTCTACCTGCCGAAACGATTCGTCCATCTCCTCCAGAACGAGGATCTGCGCTCCATCCAACCCGGCTGTCTCTACCTGGTTTCCCACGGTTGCACGGGTAGCAATTCCACCGAGTTGACCATCCACATCGTCGACAAGCAGCAGTGTTAGATTTAAGTTTTACTGTTGTACATATGTTATTGTAATGTTTTATAAATAAACCATAAAAGACAAAAAAATACAAAAGACAAAAAATGCAACATATCAATATGTGAGGTTTGTCACATATTGATATGTTGCATTTTTTTTAAACTTCGCGGGTGACCTTGACCTTTGACCTTTGCATTTCACAGTTACCCCCACCACCAAGCTAAAGGTCAAACCTGCTTCGATGCAAACACCCCCACCACTTTTTCATAGTACCCCCAAGCGCTGTGCCTCAGCTTCATTTCAACTCCGACAGTCAACCGTACAACATCAAGATGTCTCTCAATGTAAGTTGTGCTAGTTACGAGGAGGTAACCATTAAGACTCAGCAGGAGCTGAACGACTTGTACAAGGAGTTGCAGCTGATGGTGGCGCGAGGCTACCGTATAAATGTGCAAGTCTACGCTTGCAATATACGCAATCTCCGACACCCAAAAGAAGAGTCTGAACATTACTCTTCTCCAGCGACTTCATCACCGGCGTCCATGAAGACTGAAGCGAGCCAGACTTTGGATTATTTCAGCTGACTAGCAGTTGTCTTTCTTCTTCTTACCATTGTAGAATATGTTTATTTCTTTATTATATTAAAGATGTAAAAGAGAAGAAACACCTATCTTGTTACTGACATATGTGCTCAGTAACAAGATAGGATTTTTTAAAACACAATTTGGATGACCTTGAAACTTCCCCCACCACTTTTTCCCACTTTTTTATAGTACCCCCAAGCGCTGTGCCTCAGCTTCATTTCAACTCCAACTGTCAACCGTACAACATCAAGATGTCTCTCAATGTAAGTTGTGCTAGTTACGAGGAGGTAACCATTAAGACTCAGCAGGAGCTGAACGATTTGTACAAGGAGTCCGAAAATGAGGTTGTCAACAAAACCGATGATCAACAATTGTGGGACTCCTCTATTACAGAAAAGGAATTACATGCAGCCGTCGAAGCTGTCGAGGAAAAGGAAAAGAACCTCAGGCAGCTCTGGTTGGCTCAGATGAATATTTGCGGATCTGTGCCGCGTGATGATTTTGAACTTCAATGTCAGATGGCGATTACCCAGCAACTAGAAGAAGCCGAAAAGGAGCTAAAGAGTGGAGGTACTATCCGGGCGGAGGTGAAAACTGAGAAACATGAAGAATATAACGAATATGATGATTAAACGTACTGTTGATCCCAATCCTTTTAGTTTAAGTGGTTATGTTATAAGTAAATAGACAAAGTTTTTTTTTTAAACTCCATTTGGATGACCTTGAAGTTTCCCCACTACTCTGTAATACCAGCATTGCTCGCTGCAACAAGCATCATTCCTCTCCAACAACCATGGCGGACACACCTGCTTGCAATGCCATGTCTTCCACCGAAGATGTACCCACTACGAATTGGAAATTGACAATCGACAACGAGCATTATTTAGAAACCATCTGCGATTGGATGAAGTCTATTCTCCTCGACAACCCGGGAATAAAGCTCAAGGTCACTTTAGATTATGATTGGTCTGAAGTTATACTGCAGCAAGACGATCAACAATCACCGGAGTATTTGTCAAATTTACCATTGTCAACCATATATCCTACAAATGAAATGGAAAGGGAAGAAGAGGAGCATGGGGTTTAGAGTTTCTTATTTTTTAAAACCCAATTTGGATGACCTTGAGATTTCCCCCACCACTTCCCATATACCTAGAGTGCGCAGGGCCAGACAGTCAGTCGCTCGGTGTCCGTCGTAGGGTGCACATCGCGGTTGCTACTCCAATTCCTGACAATTTGGGGTAGTTCAAGGTCACAACACTTCTACAACTTTGAGGTCATCACACTTTAACTCTGGGACGGGATCAACTTGTAGTATTTCTGTGTTTTCACTCAAGGTCATCACACTTTAACTCTGGGACGGTATCAACTTGTAGTATTTCTATGTTTTAACTCAAGGTCATCACACTTTAACATGTAACTTTAAGATAACACCGAAACGGTGCTACCCGGCTTGACATTTTCAAGTTTCCCAAGATCATCGCAATTTCCCCCACCACTTCCCATATACCTAGAGTGCGCGGAGCCGGACAGTCAGTCGCTCGGTGTCTGTCGTAGGGTGCGCATCGCGGTTGCAGTAATGGTCGAATGGGGGCTTCTGGGCCCAGTTCAAGGTCACCCGGGCGTTGTCACATGACGGTTTAGGCAGAGTCACGTTGCAAACTTCAAGTTTCCTCGGCACTTTTGCTGTTTCTCATCGCAAATTCGCTCCAAGTCGTCAAGGTCATGGTAACTGTGACTGAAACTCGGAGCGTAGTGTGAGAAACGGCAAAAGTGCCGAAAAATTTTAGGTTTCAGCGTGACCTTGACCTTTTGTGGCATCAATGACGTCATCTTGGTGACGATTTCGATGATGCAATCGATGACGTCATCGATGAGGTCATTGACCTCGATGACGTCATCGATGACGTCATCCCTCAGGTGACCTTGAACTGTTCCAAAAGCCCCCATTCCCCACTACTTATCTTTACTCAATGTTATTATCTGTGTCTCATTTTGAAATTAAACCATAACACATGTTTTAATGTATACAAAGCAGACATTTTTAACAATCCCCATGCTATTCTTAGGGAGGACGTTTTACGTGATTTCTCATTTCCTGTTAACATTATGGACACGCCTATAGTTTTCCCTCGTGCATGGGACCGACACCTTTAATTTAAGACCCCTCCCATCTTTCTGCGATCTGTATAATGCTCACAATTTTGCTCAAAAAATATCGCTTATAGAATTATATATAGACTAGTCGCTCATAGGTTCAAAAGCCCCTAATCATAAAATTAAAATAGCATGAACCAAAGCGGATTACCAATTCTTCACTATGAAAGTTTCAAGAAAATTTCATTTTAATTTATTTTTAACAATACTGTTTGAGCAGGCTATTCGCCCCCAAAGCACTCTTTACAATCCTGTGCTATTAGGCCACCTGTTTGTAAATGCTTCATTTTGTCTGTTGTTAAACTTATATCGATCTATGAAAAATATGCTTTGCAAGAAATCATAGTCCCCTCAAGCAAATCGGCAATGAGAGAAAAATACCCCCCGTCGCAGCAGACCTGCGTACTCAGCAAATTTCCTATAGAATTTCAGATTATTTACTTTCCCTATAAAAACACCATAGGATCAAGTATGTAGGTTTTCTGCCATTAGGTGTTGTTAGAAAGTCTCTAAGTTAATCAATAATTTGTGAATGTAAACACAAAATTGTATCAAACTCTGGCAATGTTTTATTTTTCCCATAAACCTAATGGGGGTCAGTATGTAGGTTTGCCGCCATATGGGTTTTGTAAGCAAGTATAAGTTAAACCTTATATATAATGAACATACCAAATTTGATTAAGTTATGTTAATAAATAAGCAAGATATAGGGTTTTCTTGATTTCCCGTAAGAATAACATGGAAAACACATTTTTTTATTTGCCCCATAACCAGTTTTGCTGTGCTAAAAATGCAAAATACCAAATTGTTTGTTTTTTAAGCTATTTTAAATGGTTTTAATTAAAATTGATGAATTTTAAAAATTAAGGTCCAAAAATGCCAAAAACCCATTTTTGACCCCTTTGAAACCCCATAAAACCCTGTTCCCATAACCCGACAATGCTGGTTCGCGAACTCATAAAAATATACCTGGTCTTACACCTCCATACCAAATTTCATCCAAATCGGAGGTCCCCTTTAAAAGTTATCAGTACCACGGACACATAGATATATAGATAGATATGTATACATATGTATAGATAAATATACATATATATGAAAATGAACAAATGGCGTTTTTGGTTTCTGGGGACCTCAAAATGAAAAAGTAAAGTGGTCCCAGGCTTAGGTCTTACCATTGCTACTACCGTAATAGCGTATTCCCTATAGGGAAATTCGCTAAAAAACATGACGGATGTTCAGCACCCATTTTAGAGTCAATTATTTTTCAATATTTTGTATCATATTTATTTCATTGTCATGTTTGTCCTAAAATTAAATGGATTTAGCTCCTGACAGATTTTTTTATATTTTTTACCAAGTTTGAACACAGCCTTTCAAAATAGATTATCTTAACTCACTTTTAATACTTGTACCTCTAAATCAAAATTTATGATTTTGTGTAAACAAAGTAGGTTTTTTTAAATTACCATATATGGAAAATTTCTTAGGAGAACCTTTCAGAAGATAATCTTTCATAAATATCTTTCTTAATATCTTTCTTTCCGACTTTGTTATAAAGTTTTTACCCTGCTACATTTTCTCCTAGTATGTAGGACAAACTACTTTATTTTAACTCTCTCCTATAACTCTACAATTTATGAAATGACCAAATGGTTTCTGAGATAATTCAGCTAACAGAATACCAACCTTTTGTTGACTGATATACTTTAAGTTTCAATTAATGTATCATCGTCACTTAATATGATCATTGATACTTTTCGTCATAAAGTAAAGCCATTAACTATGTACACTAATGTGAATATACCTCTCATTCAATGCATTTAGTTTGAGGCAAAAATTTGGAAGTTCAGTGTACACCGCACCAGAGTCGCTGCCATCGATCTTGTTATTATTCAGCTGAATTTACAGTGCTGCAAACACAATTTACCAAAACATAAACATAACTTTCACTTATAAAATGTTTCATCCTTAGTTGAGAAGAGTTGGTAATACTGATTTATCTATCATATGTTATGTGTACTTCCATGTACGCCACACGATATCTCACCATCGTCAATATGCTTTACACACGCCTATGATATAAGAAGTCTACTCACGTTAGTGTACATAGTCAATTGTTAAACCAAAACCTGGATCAATATAAATAAGATAGGCATTTTTGAAAACAAAATTCATCACCCATTGCGTCCCCATTACGAACAGAATCTATTTTATAATTCGCATACAGGCTCAGTTTTTTACAATTTAAATTATTAGAGGAACATAACAAAAAAAAAAAAAAAAAAAAAAAAAAAAAAAAAAAAAAAAAAAAACAGTCTATTTTGATTAGTTTGTAGGGTTGTTAACGCTCCTAGTCGAAATTTTTGTTGCTCAAAGCCTCAAAAATCCTCATTATAGTATTACCACTCCAGATACATGATGTCATTTGGTTATTAATAGTTCTTTACTCAATAGGCCTATTATCATCTGTCCCTCATTTTATAATAAAATCATAAGAGTAGTGTAGAAAAGCCACTCCTGGCCCGGAAGTGACGTCACCGGAAGCCACATGCCACGGCACGTGGCTTCCGGTGGGCCAGAAGTGGGGACAATAGATGTCGGGGTGGAGATGGCGAGAGCGTCGGCGGTCGGTTGAGCGAAGAGTGCGCATAAAATAGAAGTTAGTTCAAACTTGAAATTCGACGGTGTTAATAAAAACTCTAATAGTTGAACGAAACTAGAAGTTAGTGTAAAACTGAAATTCAACAATCGGGGTGTTGAACTAAATTTGCGCATAAATTAAAAGTTGGTTCAAAGCTGAAATTCAACGATTGGGAGTTGAACTAAATTCGCGCATAAATTAACCGGGGTTGAAGTAAAACCTCGCATAAATTAAAAGTTAGTTCAAAATTGTAATTCGAAGGTGTTAATAAAAACTCTAATAGTTGAACGAAAATAAAAGTCAGTTGAAACATTGCGCAGCCATAACAAGAGAGAGAGAGAGAGAGAGAAGGTAGATAGAAGTGTTAAGTTCCGCGGATAGAACGAGAATGAAGAATGAAACATGACGCGTCGAAATATATGCGTGACTGTAGATGTCAGATGGTGAATTAATCAATGGGGGGAGTGGAGATGGCGCTCGGTTGAACTAAAATTGCGCATAAATTAAAAGTTGGTTCAAAACTGAAATTCAACAATTGGGAGTTGAACTAAAATTGCGCATAAATTAACCGGGGTTGAAGTAAAACTTCGCATAAATTAAAAGTTAGTTCATGTTAGCTGAAGAGTGTACAAAACAATGAAACAGGAATTGTCGTGAGCGCGCTTATATAAGGAAGGGTGGGGGTAAAATATGAAAACCTGCTGAACACAGTCGATAGGTGTAACAAGTTCGAAGTTGTGGAAACGTAACATTGAACGCAAAATGTTGTGAATAACACTATCGTCAACGCTAACTTGCGAAGTTCTAGCAGAGTATAACGGGTTAAAACTTAATTTCTTCCTTACTTTTGTTAAATTAGTTTTAATCTTTGAAACAGAAGGTTTGGAATTACTTCGTAATATATGTTGTGTCCGCAAAAGTTTCAATTTTAAACATTGCGTATCCATCACAAGAAGTATATCAGACGTGTAGAAGTCAGAACAAGACAGATGAATGAGATATAACGTCGAGCACGCGAAGGTGATTCAAACAGGACGACATGTGCTAATGTAAATGAAACTCCAGGTTAGTAGCAATTAGACTTGTATAATGAAGTTGGCGAAACGTATATGTAATGAGTAGGAAGGATGCGAACAACACAAATGCGAGTTAATTAATGGTCGCGGCGTGATGAACAATCTCCTTTTATAACGGTTATCGCGTGAGAAGATCTCGGTTGAACTAAATTTGCACATAAATTAAAAGTAAGTATAAAACTGAAATTCAACTTGATAATTGGGTTACGGAAAGTATGTCAAGGTCATCCCGAGTAAGTTTTAAAAAAGCCTATCCCGCTAGCACAGGAAATAGTTCTGAGAGTTGAACTACCCGGTGATAGCGGGATAGGTAGATTTAAGTTTTGAACTTTATTCGTAAAAACAAATACAATCAATGTGCAATACCAGGAACTATACAGGTTGAATTTTTGTGATGAACTATGGAGTTGTAGAAACAAACGCCAACGACGAGAAAAAGGTAAACGCAGAGTCCCCAGATGATGTATTTGAAAAGTGTGAAGAGACGTAATATTCCGAGTTGGTTTTCCTGCTCCATTTCCAATCGTTTAATTTCCAATTTCAATTTATCCTCTTCCATTCTAGTTACAAAGGGAACTTCATCCATCATATCCATCATGATTGTATTAGTGTTTAAAATTTTAAAAGAAGTTATGTTGATAGTTTAAAAGTCGAAGACGGAATGAGGAGTGAAAGCGAGAAATGTTAGTTAAATAAAAAAGTGGTGGGGGGAAAGATGAATTACAAAGAAGTGGCGGGGGATAGATTTTGCTCTTCATTATTACCGTCAGTAGTGTCAGATGGTGCAGGAGTTAGATTTAGTAAACTGTCTTCGTCTGAACTTTCAACCTTATCACAAATAGGACAATCGTATGTTATTTCCAAATTCATTTTGATAGTTGTATAATTATCTACAAGTTCTTGTAAAATATTAAAAATAGCTTGTAACTCTTCTTTAGAGTTTATTTCAAAACTAGAATTCATCCGTGCCAATGGAGAGTTGTTCATCGTTGGAGAGTTGGCGAGTAAATGAGGAACGCCGCCAAGGGAGGGGGCTTATTTAACGGCGAGCTTATGATTAAATAAAAAGCTAAGTTCTTCTTCTTCGTCTTTTAATTCAAATATCTTAGCTGTAGTAGTTGCCTCGTCCTCCTCACTCTGTGATGATGAAGATAATTCACCAGGACGTAAATATTGAACATCAATTCTGATCCATCTCATATAATATCTATCCATTATAGCGAGCAAGTTTTGAAACAATTCTTCCATTTCTTCCCTCTCAGTTATTATATGTTGAAACCTGACGAAAGGTGTTCCCATGTTGTTAGTTAGAATGTTGGAAGTGAAATAATTCAAAGGTGGATTCAATAAGATACAAAACTTAAACTAATGGTGGGGAGAAATCTAAAAGACTTATGGTGGGGGGAATCTAAAAAAAAAAACCAATGGTGGGGGGAAATCTCAAGGTTATCCAATTGAAGTTTTAAAAAAGAGTGTAAAACTGAAATTACACATTCGATGGTTCAACAGGATCTGAATACCAATCTGATCTGTATTTACATCTTTTTATCATATGTGTACAAAAATCATCTTGATGAGACTTGGTGCGTTGACAATAAGCTAGATCGAGAGGATGAAATTTGAAACATCTTTGAGGACAGCATGTATGAAAATATCTTGATTTGTAAAATTTGAAAGTTCGCAATTCCGGTGGCGGTAGTTGTTTTGTTTTGCACTTGCAGTAACAAGATCCGAAAAATTCACACTTAGTGCAAGCTAACCCGTCCACCATCATTGGTCCTAAATCTGTACACTGTTGTTCACAACAGTAACGAGGTTCGTACTTGTAATTTTGTTTTTCCATGTTGACGCTGCTGAGTCCAGTGAAAGAATAAGAGTGTACAATGTTGAATAGTCAGTTTTATGTACTACAAAAAGTGGTGGGGATAATTTCAAGGTCATCCAAACGAAGTTTTAAAAAATTATACCTTACTAATGTAAGGAAAATTGATACTTAAGAAGTTTGTTTCTGTTTGTTTTCTTCAGACTTTTTCTCTCCCTCCTGTTTGTTTTCTTCAGACTTTTTCTCTCTCTCCGCTTTAGCCATAGCGATAAGTTCTTCAGTCGATAGTGGATGTACTTCAGGAAATTTTAAAATTAATTTAGCCTGATATCCTTCTCGGGTTAATATTTCTAAATCTTCTGTCATTTGTTCAACGGTGTTGTAATCTTTTCCATAGATCTTTCCATCAAGTTCAATCATCATTCTGTATAACATCTTTAAAAATAGGTGTTGACGCAGCGAGAGTTGGGAAGCGAATGATTAGTTATCCAAGTATCACACCCTTTTTATCAACTTGACATTGATCACGTGATTCCTTAGTTTTATTTGATAAAAGCTATTTAACATTGGTAGTACTTGTGGAACTTGATGTTATGTTGACCAGTTGGCGATGAAGATGTTGTAGGTTGTGTAGAAAGAAATACTTCATCATCGCAGTATTTTGTTTTAGTAAACATCCTTACATTAGTAGCACTAACATCAACAGTTAAGTGATAACCACCGGTAAGTAAAACTCGCATTTCGTTGGTTAAATCTTCAAGTTGTTCAAAACTCGTAATGGTGTTGGTATCGTAAGATGCACACTTGACCTTTAAGGACATGTTGAAGTTTTGTATTTAGTTATAGAGAGCGAGATGTGTACGGTACGAAAGGTAGTCGTAGACTGATGAATTTCACAAGTTGATTTTCACTTTTATTATCACACAAAATTGGGTCAAGGTCATCCCGTGGAATTTTTAAAAAAAGCAACATATTGCTATGTACAAAGACATAACAATATGTTGCTTCTTTTATTTTTCTTTTTTGTTTTATATCATCTTTATTGAGAAACCATTACAAACACATATATTTACAATGTTATGTACAAACTAGTTAGTAGTAGGTGTTACATGAATAGTTAGTTCAGTTGAGTTGTTTCCACTCGGTCCGTGTGAAACTAAATAGAGTGCGCCAGGTTGAATAACTCGAAGATCTTCATTTTGTAGAAGTTGTACAAACCGTTTCGGTAGGAAGATTTGAAACTTCGGTTCGTCACCAACTGTATACGGCGCCTCGCTCAATGTGCAATTAATAGCATCACCAATTGAAGTGTCCATCTTCTTGATTGTATGTATGATGTAATGTTTTTCTTCTTTTAGTTCAGAACATTTCTTCGTCGGTAAGATTGTTGATTTAGAATGAGCGTTGAATTGATCAACCAAATTTTGAAGAAAGTTCTGTGATGCCATCTTAATGTTATTGTTAATCTTCTTGTTAATAATAATGTCCGTCGGAGATGTTGTCTCTTCGGAGGTTCGAGTAATACTCATGCTGCGTCATGGTAGCGCTCTCACTTTTATTACCGACATTACCCCCACCATTCTGTTGAAGGAAATTATTTAAGCGGTAGGCATTCTTCAAAGCGCACTGTGACCTTCGATGTTTAAAACTCTTTGATGAAATACAAAGTTCATTGAAGTAGCATTGGAAATCTCTATCTATTATTGCATTTATCACTTCGTTGCTTGTAAATGATTGTATCCAATTAGCTTTTTCCAATCCTCTTGTGTAGATAGTTTTGAACTCTTTGCAGTAATGATTCATAATGTGCGGCATCATGTTATAATTAATAAAACCTTCATCCCATCTTAAGTTGTGAAAATGTTTGTACAACCATTTGTTTGTAACTTTCGCTTTAGTTGTTAGTCTATTGAATGGTAATGGAGGTTTGAATAAGTAATGATAAACTACAGATGTGTTCATATCCAAAATTACTAATTCTTTTATAATAAAATTTCCATCATTTCCTCGAAAAGCTTGAAATTCAATTATACCTTTTTTAACTTCCATTATATGTGGCGCATTAGAAAACGAAACCCGTTTGTTCATGATGAAGTCTCGTCAGCAACTGACTTGTATTACAAACACGATTGTTCTTCTTTAACTTCTTGCGCTTCTTCGTCGATATTAAAGTTGGTGTGATAGTTGTTCAATTGCCTCCACATATCCACTTCTTGAGGTATTCGATTAAAAATTGAAGTATCCACGGGACCGTATAAAATTGGAACGAAAGGTTGTCTGTCCAATGTATCGATTAGATAGTCTTTGATTATTGCACTTGAAAATATTAGTTGTTTCAAATATCTGGTGACGGGACCGGTAGTACAACTTAAAGTGTAAAATTCTTCTTTAGTCAAATGTAATTTTACATCATGTCTAGTTAAATCTCTGAAGCGAACCATTTGTCCTCCACGATGTTTCACTATATCAACTTCAATATTTGATTCCAATAAACTTAATCTTGTTCTTCTTCCAAATGTGTTGTTACTCAAATAGCATTCCAAAAGATGTAAATGTTTCATAAATGATTCCCAAGAAGTTTCAGTGAATGTAACCATTTTATTTCCATGATTTAAAATAACAATCGGTGAATAATCCAATGATTTTAAAATTCCAACTGAAATACTTTTCGTCATGCATGAAGAAATGGGGTAGAAAATCCGAAGAAATACTTCTGTTAAAATATTAGTTGTAATGTTAACTTCAACCTTTTTTCTTTTTACTTCTTTTTCAGCTTCTCCTTCTTCTTTTTCTTCTTCTCTCTTCTTATGTTTGTTAAACTTGAGGAACTCGTCCATTTCTCGTTCAACTTGTTTTTCTATATCTGAACTATTCTCATCCATTAGAGGTGTATTTTCTTCTCCGTTAGTAGAACTCATCTTGCGAACGATGTTTCCCATACGACGGTCGAAGATATAATGAATTTTCCACTCATGATTTTCTCGCTTTTATGTTTTTCGTCGAATCCTTGAAATTTATACACTCACATAAATGTTTGTTTTTAACTTGTCTTTCACAAACGAAATTCTAACCTCAAAAATTGAGACAGATAATTCTAACCTCAAAAATCTGCAGTCGTTGTACTAATTCTGTTTAAAGTACATTCTTCACGATTCCGGTCAGCGGTGTGTAAGTAACTATTTTATCATGTAGAATAAGACAGTATGCTGAAGTTCCATCCGCTACTGGTTCTTCAAATTCCATTTCAATTTTTATATCCACACTTGATGATTTTACCGATTCATTTTGTTTTGAACAATCTATTACAATTATCGGAGCCTTGGAATAATATTGGTCAGGTGATAATAGTGGAGTATTAGTCTTTCCATAATATGACGATTGAAATCTTGCATACATATCGTATAAAATGGAAAAACGTTTTTTGCTGAACATGACATTCAAATTGTCATACGGAAAGAATTGAGAGTTTAGGAAAACTTTACAATTCTTTATTTTACAGTTATCAAATTGACCGGCATTTGCAGTGATAACATCTTTTCGCTTAGTTTGAAAACCGAGTATTATGTACCTTGCTCGTTCCAAGTAAGTTGATGTCTTGACGGTCCATGTTTGTCGTTCGGTCTGAGGTAGTGTAGGATATTCATGGAATTCCCAACTTCGGAATGGCATCACAATATCACGGTCAGATTTTAACTTTCTCAATAATAGGATTCTATGTTCATCGGCCAATCTTACATGAGGTACTCTCCAAACAACTTTATCTAATTGTAGTTGCCATTCCAGTTTATCTTCAGTAGTTGCAGGGTCTGCAAGTATCAAGTCCTTGTTAGTTGAAGATCTGAGTAATACCAATTCTTGTTTGACATTTATTATTACTCGTTTGTAATCTTCAGCGAATCCCAAAAGCAATCGTAAAGGTACATGAAAATCAAAGTGACCGTTGGAATTCGGTGTTATAGTGTCTTTATCAGGAGCAACCCATCCGGCGGTGACTATTGAATTCTTCTCATGCGGTGTTAATGATGTTAATCCTTTCAATGTTGTTGTTATACCAACCTTTTTTGTCGAATCAACTGTCACCCCTGATATCTCATATCTTATTTCATCAAAAAGATATGCCATCGGGTTATTTATAAAAGGAACTGTTGAAGCAGTTTTTCCATCCAATTTTAATACCCGTCCTTCAATGTATAAATAACTTTCACACGGTAATGTGTAAATATCTTGTTGTTGAATGGGAATCCTTATTTCATCGTTATTGTTTAATTTTGATGAAGTGTAAGGGTTGTGCGTGTGATATTCCTTCTCCCATAGTGTTTCGTCGAATGTCGGTCCTTGAGATATATCCAGGATATCCATTGTTGTTAAGTTTCAATCCAATCTTCTGTAGAAAACGAATGTTGTCCGATGTTAACTCTTCCAATGTCGAGGAGCTACTGAGCTCCCGACTCTTCCGTTGCGGTTTAAATGATAATCCCATGTCGACTTTTATGTTGCCGCTCTGATGTGTATCCGTATAGTTATCGTTTCTCCTCTAAAGTCAACACTAACACCGTCTTGATCCAATATGTTCAGTACGATGTCTGAAATGAAACTGGTGTTTAACGGTAGGTATATCAAGTTTTGTGGCTTCTCAACAATTTTAAAACCGGGAGCCACAGTTGGATAAAATGTATGTAAAATATGCTGATTCACTCCTTCTCTATACGATCCGTGTATAATATTACACGTTACATCGATACTATTGACTTTCAATATTGTAACAGTTGTATCACCTGAATGAGTAGTTCCAGGAGTTAAGATTTTCTTTTTTGTATCTGTAAATCCAAGTAAACTGCCAATGGAGTTTTCCAAGCTGACATCGATATAATATTTTGAAGTTATTTCTGCTTTTAAAGTATTATTGTTTCCTTTAACGGTGATCTTTTCTTCTCCGAGTTGTTTTTGTAGTAATTGGTTTATATCATCGATTTCATAAGCTCCAGTAGGAAATGTAATTATTTTCAATTCTGAGTATTTTCCTGAAGCATCCTTAGTTTCATAATAATGTAGTAAATTGTTCTTTCCTTCCGTAACATTGGGAATTGAGTTGTAGGTAGTTAAATCAAGTAATGCCGCTTCCCATAATCTTTCCTTGGATAGACGCAATGCTGGGAACAGCGTACTTTTCAATGTGGATGAATTTCCACTCAGTGACACTGTATACGATGACATCTTAAAGCTGACTGACACTCTTCGCTAGAAACTCCAAACATAAATGCCCACATATTTCAGTATTGTTAGGTTGTTCTCTTTTGTAATTGTAAAAAATGTTTTTGGAGTTTCGAAAATAATGTTGCAGTTCTTTCGGCGGTGGTAGATTGCCAAAACTGTCAAAGTAGTAAACGGTTTGTCCGAGCTTTTTATAGCATACCCAATGAGTGCCTGGACCATAGGTGGAATCCAAATTTACTATTCCAGTTTCATTTTCCCATATTTTAGTTGGTAATGCATCTTTCATAAAAACTCCTCGAAAAAATGGTATTTTCAAACATTTTACATAATCATTTAACTGATGATTTGTTAAGGCTTTATTTGGAATTAGCAATTGATTCTTTTTATTTAGTACACACGGTATGGTCTTAGATATAAACCTGCTCCGTTTTTTACCATTTGCCAAACAGAAGTCTTCTTTACATTTGCCTTACGAGTTCTACGATGTCCTTTTTTAATGTTTCCACCTCTTTTGGGAGCGCTTCTTTTTGCAGGTCTTCCTCTGCGACGTCTTCCAGCACCTAACTTTGCTTTCGTCTTCATGGCTGTAGTTACTGCCCAAGCCGCTGCTTTTTCTGCAATATTTGCGTCACTTGATTTTACTCTTTGCCAAGCTTTTTCCGCTAGAATTTTATCCGCTATTGATCTATTTGTTGAATCTTTATACTTTGAATATGCTATATCGTGTTCTTTGCAAGCTTGATCTAATTTATTAATTCCAGGATCTCCTCTTGCTAAACGTTTTGCCAACTTAGTTCCAGGTCCACAATATTGATAACCTCCGGGCAGATGTAATTCGTATGGTAAAGCGTCTATCGTTCGATTCACAACAGCACCAATTGGAATCCGTCTGAGCAGGGATAATGCAGCTGATGTTAAACCACGTCCTCTCTTGCCGCTGTCTTGACGACGACTGAGCGATACGGTCTTCATTATGTTGTTTTATGTAACCAACGTCTTCACTCTATGAAATACTTTATGATAATGAATCCTTTTTTGTGTATTCCATACTTAAATATTCATAAGTTTTACTAGTATTTATCAATGATTTCATCTTTAATCCATTGGTTTCTCTGAGAATCTTCGATTTTATTGTGTTTCATCGATGTATTAATCAAATGATTATGCATATCAATAACTACATTACCTACAAGATTCGTTACATACTCGATATTAGTAGCATCTTTGTCATATGTAGGATTATCAAGATTTGTGATACGTTTACCATTACATGTATACACCGATGGATCCTTTTTAGAGGTCGCTATAACTTGATTAATAGTAGCAACATCATTCGGAGCTATTCCTGCTGATATGTTAGATATTCTTCTATTTTTTCCATCATATACGTTATTTATTTTATCTAAAATTATAGTTTGTTTTACAACAGCACAATCCTGATCATCTTTACCAGATTTAACTTGGGTTAATCGTTTACCTTTACATATAAAATTAACACCAGTAGCTGATAGTTGTGGTACTTGTGTTAAAATAACAGCATCATGTTCTTCCGTGCCTAAACTTATATTTGACAATCTTTTATTTTTTCCATCCCACTTGTCATTTTGTAGTTGTAGTAAGGTAAACTTTTCACTTCCTTGCATAAACTCATCACCTTTCTTTGACACCACCTGATTTTGTTTAACAAAAGCGGATGTTCCTTTCTTCAAGCTTTCATTCATTTGTCTCACGGTAGCAGCATCCGATGGAGTTGAACCATCTTTCAGATTGGACAACACTTTTCCATGACAATCAATAACAACACCATTATATAAAATACAATTATCTTTAATGTATTTTATATTAACACCATCACTTTCTTCTTTAGGATATCCAATATCGTTTATAGTATATTTATAGAAGGAAAATCCATCTTTTTTCTTTTCTGGTATTACAGAGTGCAAATAACGCTTATTGATTGTATCTGTATCCTCGGTTGGATCTGCCACATTAGTTATTTTATAGTTTAAAGCATTGTACCTTTTTCCACTTTTAGTCTTTTCCAACAGTAAAGCGTATTCCATCGCAGATAGAAAATAGCCTTTATTAACAACATCTCCATTATTGACTGGTTTTGCAACGTTAATAACCCTGTGAGATTTTGCATCATACAGTTGGTTGTCGTCGAGTTTTAAACTTGTAGATGTTACCTCCTTAACTGTTTTTAAATTTGTTGCATCTCCATCTTCTTCTGGATCTCTAACAAACTTTAAACGTTTATTATTTATGTTATAGTCACCTTCAGGTGTTTGCGGTAATCCACTTCTTTTTCTGTTTTCTCCAACTTGCACTCCTAACGCGGAGTATCGTCCGAACTTGTCGACGCTCATGTTAGAACTGACACATTATACGCCTGCAATTCTTATATATCCGCGGACAATTATACGATTATACCGCGATTCCTGAGTTCGTCAATCAGAGCTACCCATTCATTATTTAAACCTGTATGACCGGCTTCCATGGCTTCATGCAATAGTCTCATTCTATCAACCAATTTATTGATGTCGTTGTAGTAAATCACATTCGTATTGTATAGATTTTTCATCAATCCTTTGCCAGATGTTGAAGTATCTCCTTTACTCTTTTTACTATGTTGTTCAAGAAGTGATAAATCCATAAGTGATAAAGATTTTCTTTTCAGTGGTTGTCTCACCGCTGGTGCAGTACGTAATGTTGGCAATTTTCGTGGAGGAAACAACTTTTTTATAACGATGTTATATTTTGTTGCACGTGAACGATTAATCATTGCATCCTTTAAGTAGTTTCTTTTATGGGCGTTAGTATTTTGTAGAATCTCCTTAAAAACACTTAAATCTTTGGATGAATATCTTAGTGGTATGTTTTTAAAAATTAATTCATAAAGTCCTTTTGTTCCTTTATATTTATGCTCACCAATAATGATGTAATCATCTTGTGTTATTTCAAGCTTTGAATCGCCGATCTTTAATTCATTCCCATCAATTCTTGCTCCGTATACGTGTGATCTACTCAAATTCGGGTTTGATTTTATGTCATGTAGCATTTTCATTATATATTTTCTTCCAAGAGGTCCATGTTGTAATATATCGCTACTCAATTGAGTTAAATTTGGAATAGATTGTTCAGCTTCAGGTATTGGTTGTTCTTCTTCCTTTTCAACAATTGGTTCTTCTTCTTCTTTTGTTTCTTCTTGCTCACTAGCACTTGTATATGAATCATCATCTTCTTCTTTTTTTAATGCTTGTACTTCTTGTTTAGAAACTGGTAGTAAAACATCTCCTTCATAACGAGGTTTACCAATAGTTTCTGATATCTGTTTTAAAGGTTCCGTAATAGGTTTAAATGTAGTCTCTAGAAATTCTTCTCTTTCACTTAAACCCATCCTCAATGCACGATTCTTCATCCTAATAGAATCACTGAGTGATTTTATTTCTTTCAATAGTTTTTCTTGATTCACCATGTTTACACTGTGAAGTTCAACGTGTAACTAGATGTAGCATCGGTAGTTCAACGCATAAATACAAATTTATCCAACCCTATACGATATCTACCATTTTTAATATCTTCTTCCTTCATAATAACGAGAAAGCCATATTTCTCATTCCATGCTTTGCCACACATTTCTTTAAATTTCTCAAATGGCATATCCGCATTTACATGATCATTGTATATATGCTTTAAATTTGTTTCATCTTGCTTAAAGATAATCAACATATTTGCATTATCTCTTATAAGTTGTTTTGGAATTTTGCTGTATGTTTGACCAATATAAATGCTATCGATATTATGATGTCTTCCCATAGCGAAATAATTCCTTATATTGTCGTGATTTTCACAAGACACATCGTCAAAAATAAAAATAGAAAATGGTTTTGCTTCATTTGGTTGCATAATTGTTTCACTGGCATTAAACTTGTAGAAATTCACTTCAGGTACACTTGCAAGTACTTTATCCAATAATTGATATTTCGGTTGTTGCAATGATTTTGAAAAAATGTATATATTGTTAAAGCGCAATCCTTTAGGATTAGTTATAAGGTTAAAAACAACATTTGTTTTTCCACAATTTGAAGGACCAGTTATTAAACATCTTATCGTATTTGGTAGTAATTCACCATGTTTACCATGATTTAACCTATCATTGTCAACCGTCAATTCATCAATATTATTGATATTAAATCGATCTTTTTGTTGTACAATCTCCATCTTGTATCAAGGTTAAACACACAATGAGCTATTAAATTACTATACCAAGTCTTTTGAAGGAATCCAAGAGTCTTCACTTTTATCGAATCCTAACCACCGGACTTTAACCATATCTTTTTTCCTTTGTAAAACCTTCTCAACAAGATATACATCACCAACATTTGATTTCAACAATTCATGTCCGTAGAATCCACCTTGAAGTAATTCACCCTTGTTATCCTTTAATAAGTAAGTTTCAGGTATAGTTGGTTGCACTTTATAAACTGTAAATACTTCATTAGTCCAATTTGGTAGATACCTTTTACTAAATACACCTTTGTACTTGCTTATACGAACTTTATCGTTGACCTTAAACTTTTTTGGTTGCAACTTTTCCAATTTAGGTGTTGTATTATTTCTGATGCGTTGTAATACAACCTTAGCATTAGCGCTGTTTACTTGGATAGGTTTCATTCCAATGGTACGATGATATTTGTTGTTATACTCTTTTATAAGTTGTGGTAATATGTCATACCACACGTATGATCCTCGTTTTGAAAATTGTTTGTACATCGCTCCTTTCAATGTTCTATTGAATCTTTCAATTATTGAAGCTTTAACTTCAGAATTTGTAGAATAATGATTTATTTGATATTTTTTCATCAAAGCTCCAAAGTCTTTATTAAAATATTCTTTTCCATCATCGGTCTGTAGATGTTTGATTGTGAATTTATTTCTTTGTATCGTTGTTTCCATAGCTTTTGTAACACTTTTACCAGTCTTATCCTTTAATGGTAAAGCGTCAGCTATTTTAGTAAAACAGTCTATAATTGTTAAAATATATTTAAAACCTTTGTTTAATTTACTGTGCGGTATCATTTCAATGAGATCAGCTTGATAAAGATCATTCATTCCCTTAATAATTGTACTTCTTCTTGGAAATCTTCTTCTTGCTGGTTTATGTAGTTCATTTACAATCTTGTCCTTCACACTTTCCATCTTCAGGTGTTGCTTGCACACCGCTTGTAAAAATACTGATCCGTACAACAGTTCATTCTCTTTTATATAGTTTGAATATAGGTCAAGGCCATTTCATATTAGTGTAAAAAAGAGGGAACATGGCATTGGGCTTGCCATGTCCCCTTTTCTTTACGGAAAGGAAAAAAGGAAGAAGGTAGAGGACGAAGAATAGGTTTACTGGTCGATAGGGTTTAGAGAGTAATGTCCAAATGGCAGAGTTCTTATGTTGTCTTCAAGGATGTATCTCTTGTCATCCTTATAGCTCAATGCCGATTTGGTTTGCTTCACACTGAAAAGACGATGGTTGAAGCTTCTTATGGTGTTAAATGTTGCAGTTGTTTCAACATTTTCAAACAAACATCTTTTATAATGTTCAAACTGTACGTTCTTCTTCAGGAAAGAGGTTTTTATTCCTTTGGCTTTCTTTGTGACTTGATGTTCGTTCCTTTCGTTTATGTACAGTTGAAACGAATACAGTTTGGACATCAATGCTACAATTTCCATCATTGGCACACAATTTGTTTCATCTTTAAATTTTCCCAATACTTTCTTGTTTCTGTCGTAGTCGTAATTTGGATGGTCCTTAGGATAATCAGAAAAGTCGAAATCATCTTTATATATAAAGGTGCGTAGATCTTCGTACATGTCATTTGTTTTAATCCAGTAAATGAGTGCATCTGTATCCATATATGCAATACCAATGTTATCTCTTCCATAATAGTTAACCATCTTCTTATAATGAAACTCGTACATGTGTGTTTTAGAAATATCCAAGATTGACATTCCAAGATACAAAGGACGATCCATTTTAACTGACTTCTTGTTCATGGAAATAAGAACTAGATTTTCATTAATAATTACAGATGTACCAAAGTTTGGTTGTTGCACTAATTTCTGTAATTTTACTGGATCAGTTACCAATTTGATATCCTTATGTTTCCTTTTGTTTTCCAAAGTCTTGCCAAATATTGCGTTGTTCATTAGTTTGAAAAAATCTTTTTGAAAACTTGATGTAGCAGCAGCTCTTCTTCTTGTGTTGTTGTCAATGTACGGTTTTAACCAACAAGATTGAGAGAATTGTAGTACTCGATTAATTTTTGTAATTCTCAATCCCAAGTCTATGGCCTGTTGTATCATCCAGTAGTGTCCAACATACCTAGACTTATCGGTTAAAGTCATCATTAATTTCGGCCATCTTCCAGTTGGAGGAATTTCGGTCTTCGGAAGCAGTGGTAAATCATAATGTTCATCGTGAAGATGTTCTGGATATTCAAAATCTATGTCAAAAATATAACCTGTTTCACCATGCTTCGGTATATCCATTATGTTTCCAATTGATTCAGGGTCTATCCATTTGAAATTATCATATGGAAGGGGATTCGACATTGCCCATCCGTATAAGTTATTTGCATCAAAATAACCCAGGAATGTTGTTGGTTTTGATGCATCATAATCGGGCAAATACTTGTTGTTTGCCCTGACATGACGTGTTACACTTTGCGTCAATCCTCCTCGAACTCCTGATTCTAACATCAACACCATATCTATATCTGTAAGAAGTTGTATTTTACAATTTGTTTCTTTCAACATGGCTTGCCACGCTAGTCCAGGCGAAGTGAACGAATGAAGAGGGTCCAATCCATATGCCGCAAAACACGTATTTCTAAATTCTTCCATCACATCACATAATAAAGTCACATCTAGTTTAACATAAAAATCTGAATATTCTCCCAATGTTCTAAATCCTAATTCGTTCCATACTTTGCATGCGTGATTATAATCATCTTGAGATATATCCATGTCGTACAGTTTACTTTTAAATTCTTCTTTTGGAGGTAATGATGTTTCATTAAATCGTTCTAAACTGTCTATGTAATCATATGGGAAAACACCTTTTCGAAGTACCAGATCCAGCTTGTCGTTGTTTACAATCTTCTTCGTTTCGATTAAATCTTGTTTCCTTAGGTTTTCAGAAAGTTTGGACAAACTCGACGGCATAAATCGGTAGGAGTCCAAGAATCTTAATTTGAGGTTTCCAACTTCTTTGGAAAAACTTATGAACTTTTCTGAAGTTTCAGCTAACACATCGATTTTACCGTCGTCTCTTCCTAGTTCAGGTATTATAAAATGAGCGTCGTACCCACTGAGGTTATGCAGAACCACAGGAATAAATAGTGGTAAACAATAGCTCAAGTTGCATTTATTACAAGAAGCACCTCTGTAATATCCTGTGAGGTGGTCGTGATCTTTAACTTTATAATTCTCAATAGTAAAATCATTTTTGCACAAGAAACAGCGAGTCGCATTTTCATGTTGAATTTCTTCTTCTTCGTCCATCGGTTTCATTGGTACAATATTTGTATATAATCTTTGTGCATTTCCAGCTATTGAATATAAATTATCAAGAAATATTTTTTCCGCATTTTCACCACGGTATACTAGAGGTTTCGAAGTTAATCCATATCTGTTTAAATGTTCTTCTGATAATGTTGATTTGACCATTAAACAAAAACTGTTTGGTTTGTGCATTTGATACTTTACACTTTTTCTTGCTTCAAAATTTCCATCTTCAACTGGAACAAGTGTTGATTCAAAATCCGCATACACAACTAAAGGGATACGGTATTGATGATGAACTTTTTCAAATGAAACGAATGCTTTGCTTTGCGGAGGTAAAGTAATCTTTGCTTCATAATTATTGTTACACAATCTTTTGTGCTCTTGTAACCATTCTCTTCCGTGTAGTCCATCTCGTTTAAAATTGAAACATCTCTTGCAAATTAACTTTCTGTGTCGATCTTTAGAAAGCTGCTTATTAACAAGTGAGTCGAATTTCTTTATATACACATAGTGAGACACATCTCCTCGCGTTAGTAGTAGTAAATCCGTATGATCTGGTAGCTCTTCTTTTGCAATACGTAAAGGATACACTTTGTTTGAACTATCTAATGCAAAAACATTGATAGACGTGCCGGGATTTTTCTTCTCAAATTTTGATATATCTCCTAGTGATACAGGGTAAGTAATTCCTTGAAAATTGTACCTATGTCTTTGATTTTCATATTCCTGGTCAGGTCTATACGCATTATTTGGTACAAATTTAGCTGTCATTGCATAACGAAAACATTCATTGTCTGCGTTTCTAACATTAATACAAGATTTTGTATCTTCAATTCTTTTTGGCAAAGGAATGTAACTAGATCCCCTTAGTCCATATCCATGTTTGTGAACTCTTATATTTAATCCTTCAATACTTAAAAGACTCCATCCCGATCCTCTTCCTTCATGTTCCTGAATTTTGGTTAATATTTCTTCTATACAGTTCTCTACTATTGAATCAATGTTTGAACTTTCTATGATAGTTCGATTTTTCGTTATGAATCCTCTTGGTGATAATTCTTCTTGTACATTTATAAACATAGCTTCTAGTAGTAAACTAAATTTAAGAAAGTTCAATCTTTTCAATTCTTCTTTTAAAGTTTTACTTACGATTGGTTTTGCTTCTCTAATAAATTCTTCTAAGTTCAAATTTTCATTTTGAATCTTATGATGCATTACTACCTTACCGGGTAAAGCAAATACTTGTAGATTCGGTGAAGTAGTTGAAGATGTTGCTGTTATTTCATCTTGATCTTCTTGTTCTTCTTGTTCTTCTTGTTCTTCTTGTTCTTCTTCTGCGTTGTTGTGAAATAGTTCTTTATGACAGTCTAATAGAATTTCATCGTGAAACGATTCCGAACATTTATCGCAATGATACATGTTGAGATGTTTACTCTTCGAAGTTTCGCAGAGAAATGAAATGGGCTCTCACAATCCTCCTTTTATAACGGTCCCCCTACCACTATTTCATCTTCTTCTTCACTATCCAAGAAAATCAAACGTTTTCAACAAAATATTAACCTTCTACAAAATTGATTGTCCGTTCATATTTTTTAATACCAGTTTTAATTTTCAATATTTTCCTTGTTTAACTATTATTTCTTTATATAACATTATTCACACTTTCTACTTCGAGCGTTTTGCTACTATCATCTCTTTATTCCATTTTAACAATCTGCATAAATATAAGTTCATTTGTCGCGCCGACTCACTATAAATCCAGCTTTCGTACAGTACACATCTCTACGACTAAATTACAACATGTATTTCAATATGAATTTTCCTTATACAAATACTATTTCAATAACTTTACAGCAAAACAAAATTCTAACTTCATAAACTTGATAGGAAGATATGCGAACTTTTAATTCAACCCCGGTTAATTTATGCGCAAATTTAGTTCGACCAACAATTGTTGAATTTCAGTTTTGAACTAACTTTTAATTTATGCGCAAATCTTCGGTTTCGGCATTCGCAAATGCGGGTTCTTCAAACCCTCACCCCACAAATTTGGTAGGGAGAATTACATTAATTTGATACTTATTTCTACCGTTACACTAGCTCCATTCTCAAAAAGATATAAATAAAATGGTCCTGGATACTGTTCTTTTTCACGTCCTGCATGTTCCTTAATGAATTCGTAAGCCAATCTTTTTGAATATTCATTATGATACACTTCTCTTACATAAACAAGATTTTTTTCTTCCAGAAATTTCGCTTGAACTAATGGTATTTTGCTTACATCATCCTTGTCCATCAGAGGTAGCTTGTAGGTGAAAGTATTTGGAGGTAGTTTTTGCGGTTTATCAAGTAGAGAACAAAATTTTCTATAGAATTTCTGCTCAGTGCCTGTAATACTATTAAAAGATAAAGTGGTAAGCATCTTGACGGCACAAGGTGCAAGTACAGACTAGAAACCTGGAGGTTCATAGCCCGCCTTTTATGAGTTTTAAAAATGGGGAGGGGGAAGGAATAAGGATTGGGAAGGGATAAGGTATAGGGTGGGGGAAGGGTAATTTGATTATTAAACCACTTGCGCTGTAAAATAGCCGCCAACATCCACACCTTGTTCGTAGCACTCCTTCATTGTTTGAGCCCACTGCCGCATGCGGTCTCTATCATTTGGTGTTATAAGAAAAGAATTACAATCATCATACAATATAAAAGAGCCGATTCGTACGTAAGATCCTGAATCCAACCATTTATGAGCTTCAGACATAAATTTTTCTATTGTATCGAATGGGAATTGTGGATCAATTGCTATAACTTTCAGTTCTTCACTAATTTTAACGCTATAATAATCATCTTCATCATCATCATCTTCACTGTCACTGTCGTTATTTAAAGTGTCTTCAGGTTGTTCAAAAACATCAGAAATTTCGGAAGAACTGAAATTTTCACTAAGACGAGGAGGCATTTTTAAAGCAAGTAATATTGTAAAGAGCAGAGACGAAACAACAAGAGTGGCGTGTAGAAGCGGAATGAGGAGTGAACAACGCTTGCTCCGCCTTTATAACGGTATGCTAATGAGAGGGGTAACAGCTGACCGTGACCGATTATTGATCCGGGAGGTGGGAGGGAAGGAAAGAGAGGGGGTATTTATTTCAAATAATTCGCATAACTTTCAACTAAAATAAGATAACCAAATTTTTCTTTAACTAAAATGTTCGTCTTACATAGACGTTTTCAATGATGTATCGCTTGTCGTAATCGATCAAACCATTATCGAGTTATACCCATTTGAATTTTCGGGGGGGGGGGGGGTTCCGCTTGATTGGACACGGGGGGGGGGGGGGGTTCCGCTTGAGTGAACACGGGGGGTTCCACTTGGGCGCTCATGCGGAACCGATCTTCTCACGAGATAGTCGTTATGTGATAATGAAGGCAAATGTTCATCGCGCCGCGACCACTAATTAACTCCCATTCGCGGTGTTCATATCTTTCCTACTCATTACATATACGTTTCCTACTTCATTATTTCAAGACTAATTAACTTGCAAAACAACAGTCTCTGTCTTTGAATGCTGATGAGATTTCATTAGGAACCATTCTTTGCACGCTATATGAAGCTACACCGGCAAACAATGCAAGTCGGAGAGGTCATATAACTGTACAACGGCCTCAGAAAAGTAGATCACGAGACTTAGAGTGTTAAAAATAATGGGGGAGAAACACAACGCTCTAGCTTGCACTTATACCAGTCGGGAGCATTTTTCAAGCAAAGAGTTTTCTTGACTGTAGTTGAAGCCGTAGTAGAAGTAGAAGTTGAACTTGTAATAGAAGAGCAAGCTGTAGTGGAAGTTGTAGTCAACAGGGATGACATCGTGGTAGTTCTATTCGCAGTTCGCAGCGTAACGTCTGGAATCAGAATGAAACGTTAGCCGTGGTCGATGCGTCTTTTATAACGGTATGCTAATGAGAGGGGTTAACATCTAGTAAGTGGGGGAAGGTGGGAGGAAAGGAAGGAGAGGGGGTATTTATTTCAAATAATTCGCATAACTTTTGACTAAAATAAGATAACTCAATTCTTCCTTAACTAAAATGTTCGTCTTACATAAACCTTTTTAATGGTGTATCGCTTGTCCTAATCCGTTAATCCATTATCGATTTATAGAGATTTTAATTTTCGGGGGGGGGGGGGTTCCGCTTGATTAGTCACGGGGGGGGGGGGGGGGTTCCGCTTGAGTGGACACGGGAGGTTCCACTTGGACGCTCATGCGGAACTGATCTTCCCACGCGATAGCCGTTATAAAAAGGAGATTGTTCATCGCGCCGCGACCATTAATTAACTCGCATTTGTGGTGTTCGCATCCTTCCTACTCATTACATATACGTTTCGCCAACTTCATTATACAAGTCTAATTGCTACTAACCTGGAGTTTCATTTACATTAGCACATGTCGTCCTGTTTGAATCACCTTCGCGTGTTTGACGTTATATCTCATTCATCTGTCTTGTTCTGACTTCTACACATCTGACATACTTCTCGTGATGGATACACAATGTTTGAAATTGAAACTTTTGCGGACACAACATATATTACGAAATAATTCCAAACCATCGGTTTCAAAGACTAAAACTAATTTAACAAAAGTGAGGAAGAAATTGAGTTTTAACCCGTTATACTCTGTTAGAACTTCGCAGGTTCACGTTGATGATAGTGTTATTCACAACATTTTGCGTTCAATGTTACGTTTCCACAACTTCGAACTTGTTACACCTATCGACTGTGTTCAACAGGTTTTTCTATTTCATCCCCACCATTCTTTATATAAGTGCGCTCACGACAATTCCTGTTTCATTCTTCTATACGCTCTTCGACCGACAACTACTCCACTCTAAGTTACACTGCACGAAGATGGATACAAACCAAGAACAAGTACAAGTTCACGAAATATCGTCTACTACCCACCCGAGGGAGAATCCTCCGAGAACTTCGCCTTCACCGAATCCACAGGACCCTGTCCAAGTTTCGGATGTGTCTTCGACGGCGAGGAATGATCTTGAAGCTATTCTTCGGTCGCTCGTCGGTTTCGACTGACCTGTACGACGATCGCCGTTAAACTGAACTCTTAGAAGTTCAGTCTTTTTTAAAACTTCCTCCGGATGACCTTGAAGCAATTATCCCCTCTCCTTTTCAACTAACTTCTACTTTTGTTCAACTGTTGAATTTCAGTTTTGAACTAACTTTTAATTTATGCGAAGTTTTAGTTGAACCCGGTTAATTTATGCGCACATTTTGTTCAACCCCAAATTGTTGAATTTCAGTCTTGAACTAACTTTTAATTTATGCGCAAATCTACTTCAAACGCTCACCCCACCTCCTCACCCCTCATTTAATATACGACCGGAAGCTATGTGCCCCGGCACGTGGCTTCCGGGGCAGCTGACCTGAGCCAGAAGTAACCAAATCTAACTACTCATAAGTTTTAATGTACAAACAGAAGACTGTTTTGGAATCCCTAAGCAATTCTTACAGCTTACATATATTCTTACGGCTTAGAGGTCTAAAAATAGAATTCATATTTTCAGAGCTGACCATTTACAACGGCATGTTGCTGTTCAACATGAGGGGCGACGTTACATTTGTAATTATTGTAATTTATTATTTAGTAGAAAAGAACATAGACTTAGGCATATGCAAAGGTCTTGTATTGGTTTTCAAAGACAAAATGTAGCAGTCGCCCCTCGTGTTGTTGATCCGGCCGTTGCCCTTCCGGTCGCTGGGCAGGTATTACCTGCCGAACCAGTTGAAGTGGCGGCTGAAATACAGGATCAACCTCCAGCTCCACTTCCAGCTATTCAACGCCTTGGTAAGAAAAATAATAAAAATGCCCCCATTGCAGTAGACTTGCATATTTAGCAAATTTCCTAATTAGTAATATTAGAGATCGCTCACTGGTCAAAGTTCAACCAAAACCTCAATTCATCTTGAACCAATTAGATTTAAAACGTTTTATAACTAACTGAAACATCTGTTTTTCCTGGATTGCTAGCATTTGTTATTCTAACAGCTGTCTAATGATTTAATCAATTATACTTCTCCCATAAGATTAACATTAAAACTTTGAAAGCCCATAGGGCGTAGCCCTGGAGACTGATAGAAATTATAATGTGATTTTGCTCATCTACAGGACTAAAACTTTTTAATGTTATGCCCAGATTTCTCCTATGATGCATAGAAGCTGAGAAAAAAATAATATTTTTATGAAAAACTAGTTCTTCATAGGGGCAAAAGCTGCTAATTGTAATATTAAAATAGCATAAACCATAGTGTAATACCAGTTTTTTGTTTTTTGTTTTTTTACAACAAAGGTTTGTAGAAAATTTTATTTTAATGTGAGGTATATAAATTTTTAATAATACCGTTTGAACAGACTACTTGCCCCCTAAGTACTCTTATCAATGTACTATTATCAATGTACTATTAGGTCACCCATTTGTAAATGCTCTATTTTTGTCTGTTTTTAAATTTATATAGATATATGGCAAAATAAGTTGTTTTTTTTTTAAATTGCAGTCACTTACTTGAGCCGTGATGGTTTTTTTAATATAACATATGAAAGCGGCAATGAAAAAAAAATTGATTTTTTAGCTCTTGTTAGTTTTTTATGTTTTAGTCACAAAATTTAAACATAGCACCTCAAAGAGCATCTTTATTTGCTATAAATATTTATCCCTCCTAATTAAAACTATTAATTTTGTTTAAACAAAGCGGATTTTTTTTATATAACTACATAAAGAATCTTTAAGAAGAACCTTTCAGAAAATAATTATTCTATATATTTCCCATTTTGTTGCCAAGTTTTTTTACCTGCCCTTCATTAAATAGGATAATTTGTTACCTTTAGTCTTAAAATAAAAGCAAAACATTGGAAATAATATAGGTGTTTCTAAAACTACAATTCATCATCCATTGCATGTCTATCATCGATCAAGGCATTTTATGATTTGCATATAAGCTCAGTTTTTTTTACAATTTAAATTATAGTAAAAACATTGAAATCAGTAGTAGATTTGTACGTCCTTTTTACAACCTTTTTATCCTCCTTGTCTGTCTTGGTTTGTGCTGTGTAAGTACCTTGGACAATTTAAACCAAGACAAACAACGAAAGGTAAAGAGTTGGGTCATTTTAAAGGCTATTAAGCTTTCTTAAAATAGGATTATACTAGGTTAGGGGACCTTGCAAAACATTTTCTTTATCTCTTATATAATCAGAGAGATACTTTTTATTGAAAATCATTTATTAGCATTTTTGTTATGGATAGTTATCATGTTAACCCAATACATAAAAATATTATTGGTTTAAATTGTCCAAGGTACTTACACAGCACAAACCAAGACAGACTAGTAGGATAGTACATAAGGTTAACTCTTCTAGTTGAATTTGTAATAGCTGAAAGCAACAAAATGTCTTATCTATATATATATTTTTTTTCTTTATAACTTTATGAGACCAAGACTTTTAATATAAAACTCTTATTATCTTCCTGCGATTTGCAAAAACACTCACAATTTAGCTTAAGAAATTTCACTGACAGAAGTATTATATAGATTGCTTCTTTTGGTGTGAATTATTATGTTATCTTCACTTAGTATTTATTTTTATATATAATAATATGTTTATTGTTTTTTTATAGAAATACATCGTGAACGTCTTCCTGAAGCAGCGGTTCTACCATTTCCCCCTCCTAGAAGAGCATTTGCACAAGAAGCAAATGTTAGGGCAGAGCAGCGGGTGGAAGAGGAAGGACTAATTGAAATCATAGAGTTAGATTAAGGTAACTATAAATTATAATAAAAAATTAAAAATTAGTTAAGAATTAGAAAAAAAAAAACAACAAACACACAATAATACCATGCTTTATCAAAAATATTAACACATCTTTATTGTTTAAAAAATTAACTTATTAGTTAATTAACTTGTTAATTAGTTAATTAACTGTATTAGTTTGTGAACATAACATGTCTAGTTTTGCACACTCATCCAAAATAAATATGAAATTACACATTTGTATTAAATTTGGTCTTGATCAAACCATGTTTAAGAGAATTATTATGTCTAAAGACATATATTTACCGCGAAGCTGAAGTCATTAGCCTGTGCCGACCTTGCCACGGTCCCGTGCCGGCCTTGCCGTGGGGTTATGTTGCTCTGCTATTAACTGGATGTTACGACCGTAAACCGTTATTGCTTCCTGACGATTTTGGTCCGTTGTAGTTTTACACAACTTCGTCTTATTGATGTCTTACAGGAAGTTTCGTTATAGTAAAAAAAACTTAAGCTTTTTTATAAGGATTTACTTGTAATTGCAAAGTTTACAATTGATATCTATAACACTAAATAAATTACTTTAAAAATTTATTAGATTTTCAAGAAAAAAGCTATTTTTTACAATGTGTATTTTCAAAATGGTGACCATTTTAAAATTTTAAACTAAAATATTTGAAAACTGGTAAATATTATAAAAATTTTATTAGATACAAAAAAAGATAAAGAATTTAATGTAACCAATGGTACTAGGTTTGTAAGGATCTGACCACAAATAATGGAGTTAATGAGAATTTTTATGCATAAAAACATTGATTTTGCATTGTAATTATTGGAAATTAAGGTAATTTTAATTGAAAAATCTCAATAACTCTGTTATTTGTTGTCAGATTCTTACAAACTTGGTACCATTGGTTAAATAATTAAATTTTTTAACTTGTTTGTATCTAGTACAATTGTTATAAAATTTACCGGTTTTGAGATATTTTAGTTTAAAATGTTTAAAATGACCGTCATTTGGAAATTACACGTTAAAAAAAAATTATCTTATTTTCTTGAAAATGGGTATTGCTATGATGAAGGTTCATGTGAAATATCAATTTAATATAATGATCCATTACGGAAATAAAATTTATTTAGTGTAAAAAACAAAATGGTGGCTAGCAGGCACTTTTTTTTGAGGGGGATGGACACCTGGTAAAACCAAAGCCTAGGACCACCTTATTTTTTTTTATTTTAAGGTCTTAAGGAGATAAAAACACCATTCGTTTATTTTTATATATGTGTCCGTAGTACTACAAAGCCTAGGACCACCTTATTTTTTTATTTTAAGGTCTTAAGGAGATAAAAACACCATTCGTTTATTTTTATATATGTGTCCGTAGTACTAATAACTGTAAAAGGTATTCTTTATTTCATTATACTCGAAATATGACCAATATATACAGTTCTTTCTTATAAAAAATAATAAAAACCTTTGTTTTGACAATTAATACATTATTAAAACCCCAATTTCGAGTAATATTGCTTGGTTCTATCGTGAATAACCCAAAAATTGATAAGGTTTTATTATATATTTTTATTCATAAATATGATACCCTTCACTACATTAATGTACTTACAGACCTGTGTAGGTTTACAAGTAGAGATCCTAAATAAAGTTTTTATAACCATAACATATTTAATTTTAATAAAAATTATGTGGTTTAGTTCTTTATTTGCATGATATAGGTGTAGTGATTTAAAGGCTTTTAGGTAATTTTTAGCAAATTTCCCTAAAGGGAATATGCTATTACGGTAGTAGTCACAGTAAGACCTAAGCCTGGGACCATGATACTTTTTTGTTTTAAGGTCCCTAGAAGCCAAAAACACCATTTGTTCAAATTAATATATATTTATATATATGTGTGTCCGTGAACACGATAACTTTTCAATGGAACCTCCAATTTTCATAAAATTTGGTACAGGGGTGTAAGCCAGTGTCTAGTAGGTTGAGTTTGCAAACCAGAATGATTGGATCACGAGAATGGCGTTTTATGAGATTTTAAAAAGGTTAAAAATGGGTTTGTGGCTTTTTTTTACTTTTATTTAGAAAATTCAACAATTTTAATTTAAACCATTTAAAATATTTAAAAAAAAAACAATGGAGTATTTTGATTTTTTTTTACCTAGCTTAAATGGTTATGGAGAAAATTGAAAAAGTATGTTTTCCATGTTATTCTTATGGGAAATTAACAAAACCTTCTATCTTGCTTATTTATTGACATATCTTAATAAAATTTGGTATGTACCTTCATTATTAAGAGTTTAACTTATATTTGCTAAGAAAACCTATATGGCAGCAAACCTAGGTACTTATCCTTATAAAGTTTACGAGGAAAAATAAAAAGAACACTATAGTCTTATAAAATTTGGTATGTACAATCACTAGGTAGGATTTAATATATATTTACCAACAAAACCCATATAGCAGCAAACCTACATACTCTCATACCTATAAATTTTATGGGGAAATAGAAAATATACCAAAATTCTATTGGAAATTCGCTCAGTACGCAGGTCTGCTGCGACGGGGGTATTTATATTTAACTTAATATGCAATAAAAAATAAATATAAAAGATACAACATAGTTTTCTTTGTTTGTAAATACATTAAGTAAATTTCTTTTTAAATTTATTACCATAGTCAGAATCCACAAGATCGGAAACAACCTTCCACATGAGATCGACCTCTTCAACCTCAACTCTGCTCAATTCAGAAGGGTGATCAAGGAGCTTCCTTCGGTTGATGAGTGACTGTTGCCTGACGACAGGCCATCTACCATTGTCCTTCTATCTCGTTGAGGCGTCAATTTGTGATATCATTAGGGTGTAGTATTATCTATTGCTTATTTATTTTGCATGTAATTTATTTGCTTGTTAACTATTGTTGTTATTGCATCTCTGTATATTTGTTGTCAGCTTTAATTATTTAAAATGCTTTATGCACGTCTTATATTTATTCATTGTTTCATCGATTGGTAATTTATTTATTTGTAATTGTATTGATTTAACTTATTTAGGCATATCAATCATCATGTTACTTGCTTATTGTTTTTTAGCATCTTGTGCGATATTACTTAGCAGTCATATTATTGTTCTTGTCATATATTTATAATTTTCTCTATTTCAAATTTATTCTTGTTGTATGTATTGTTAAAAAGGGTTGTCCATTGAAATAAATAAACAATCTAAATGGATGTTTAAAAAACAAACCTTTAAACAGACAATGGCTTAAAGGGTTTTTCTTAAAGCAAAGGTCATTCCGAATACTGCTTAGGAGTAAGGAATACTGTACAAGTACAGTTATACTAAGAATACAACTAGTTGGAAATGTGATGATTTGTTATTAAATACTTTTTTTATCAGTGACCTGAATGGAGAGTAAATAAAAACCACTATAAAAAAGGATATATATTTTTTTAATAAATATTGTTTTTGTAAATTTTGTTTATAAACTGGTTTAAAAACAATAAAAAACTATTCTATTCTATTCAGTAAATACTGATTTTATCCATATTTTAAATGTTTATTATATATGTGTGTAACATGTAATTAGTGTGGTTGTTTAACAATGCAACTGAAATTTAAATGGTTATTTAACAATGTAATTGGTGTAAAAATAGTTGATTTGCCTGATTATGATTTATAAAAAATCTAAAATATTTCCGTTTAAATTTAATGTCAGTTTAGGATTTGAATAATCATAAAAAGAAGATAAATATGATAATTAATTGTATTTATTTTATTTTACTAATTTATTTGTTTTTAGCTATTAAGTTGTTATCTATACAAAAAACAAAAAACATGCATTTTATTTTAAGTAGTGTTTGTAGCATATCCACCATTATAAATTAAAATAAGAATTTTCTTTTATTACAGTATTGTAATAAAAGTTTTTAAACTGCTTAATGTCGTTAATATTATTGAAACCCCAAGACAACTTAAAAGCTGGTTTAAGATGGTTATAGTAACATTTGTTAAGTACTTTAGCTGTAAAATTATGTCAATTTTCTTTTTTTAAAGTCATTCATGTTCTAAAACAGTAGGAGGTCAATGTTATTAGAATAACATGGAAACTTTTATATTATAAAAAGATAAATATATTATACAAGAAATATTATTTTCGCATTTTCACCACGATATACTAGAGGTTTTGAAGTTAATCCATATCTGTTTAAATGTTCTTCTGATAATGTATATTTGACCATTAAACAACAACTGTTTGGTTTGTGCATTTCATATATAACACTTTTTTCTAGCTTCACAATTTTTCATTTTCTATAGGAATAAGTGTTGATACAAAGTCTGCATATACAACTATAGGGATATGGTATTAATGATGAACCTTTTCAAATATAACAAATGCTTTGCTTTCTGAAGGTAAAATAATCTTTGCTTCATGATTATTGTTACATAATCTTTTGTGCTCTTGTAACCATTCTCTTCCTTCTATTCTTTCTCTTTGGAAATTAAAACATCTCTTGCAAATTAATTTTTTTGTTTTAATTTTTTAAAAGTAAATCTGTATGATCTGCTAGCTCTTCTTTTGCAATATGTAAAGGATATACTTTGTTTGAACTATCTAATACAAAAATATTAATGGAGGCGTTGGGATTATTTTTCAAATTTTGATATATCTTTCAGTGATACAGGGTAAGTAATTCCTTGAAAATTGTATCTATATCTTTAATTTTTATAGTGTTGGTTAGGTTCCTAACTTGACTTTCTCTTGATTCTCTTACTTTAACCAGTTCCCGATACTTTTGTTTTCTATCTTCTTTACTTGTAGTTAAGTCCATACTCGTGACAAGTTTGCTTTCAGAGTGATTTGTCTATAGTAGGCTCGTCCTTTATACTCTTTCCCCTACCCTACTAATATAGGTCAAGGTCATGTAATGTAACGCGAGAACGAGGAATAGAGCACTAAGTGGCATGTTTGTCTATTACCACAAAATGATCTATTTCTCACTCTCTATTCTACATCTACTTTTTTGGGTTTACTTATTTATATCAAAATGTTCAAATTTTACTATGTAGAATGTCCATTCTTGCTCTTCAACTCTTTGATTGTTTTTAGCAATTGTAACAAATATTCGTTAGTTTTCACCAAAGTCTTTATTTTGCTACATCCAATTTCAATGGAAGGTATTATAAGTTGTAATTTTATAAGTTCAATCTTTTCTTTCTTGCGAATTTCTCTCTTTCTTATATTATTCCTTATTTTTGCTAAAGATTCAAACTCCATGTTGTTTCTACTAAATCCACAATAATAATAAAAGTCTCTTCAAACAACCTGCATTTATACACATTCCCCCACCACTTTATAATCCCCACTCCTTTCCCCCTCTTCTTTATATGTGGAAGGAAGTATTATAATTAGATTCCTGATATTTCTTTTCCTTCTTCAACTGTAGTATTGGCAGACATGTGTGATATTAATTTTTTATTTCTGATTTTTTTAATTTTAAATCTCTTGCTTCAACTTATAGTTTTAAATACTTGATATAACTTGCAGCCCAGTGGAGGGTTTTCAATCTTGGTGCTCCCATTTCAATTCTAGATATTTTAAATTACAGTCAAAAAAATTCCATGTTCATATCTTGTCGGTCTCATTTTTCCTTTTCTAGTTTTTTCAATCTTTGTTTTTCCCTGAACAAAAAAGTTGGATCACAAGGTATATGATGAAACATTTTGGTCAACGATTTATTAAAGAATGAGCTTCTACGCAAAAAACCAACACATTTATGCACGTTCCCCCACCAACTTTAAACCAATAGTGGGAAGAGTTATATTATATCAGGGTAGCTTGTAGGTGAAAGTAGTTAGCCTAGAAACCTGGAGGTGCATAGCCCACCTTTTATAAATTTAAAAAAAATGGGGAGGGGGAAGGAATAAGGATTGGGAAGGGATAGGGTGTAGGGAGGGGGAAGGGTAATTTGTTATTACACTAGTTGTGCAAGAAAATAGCCGCCAGTGTCCACACCTTGTTCGTAGCACTCCATCATAGATTGTGCCCACTGCAACATGCGGTCTCTGTCATTTGGTGTGACAAGGAAAGAATGACTATCACCATCTATATCTATAAAAGGCAAAGCCCTCACTCACTCACTCACTCACTCACTGACTCACTCATCACTAATTCTCCAACTTCCCGACCAGCTACAGTACTGAAATTTTGTATACTCATTCTTTAGGCTTAAAATAGGAAAGTCTGACTATTTTCATATTAATATTAACAAAGGGCTACGCCCTAGACGTCCTCAAAGTTACCATGTTATTCTTATGGAAGCAACATTTTTTTATTCTAACATATGATAATGGAAATTGAATTAGGTTTGTTTGCATCTGCCACATGATGATTCATTCTAGAAAATGCTTATAAGCATAGAAGTAACCAGGTGTGAGATAATGTTTATTTATGTTTGTCATTGTCAAGATTAGAGTGATGTACTATTACTTTTAGTGTGGTGTAATTTGGTTGTATTAAGTGCAGTAATACTTTATTTCGTATTTTATTACTATACTAGCTGTTTCCCGTCACGGCTTCGCCCGTGATTGAATTTTTTTTTTAGGTAATAAAATCTTTAAAAGAGCAACAAAATCGTTTTCCTTAAGAATGACATTGAAACAACAAAGTACTGTGTGTTGAGCTCTGAGGGAATTTTGCAAAACATTTTCTTAATGAGAACCATTGAGCAAAAAAAAAAAAAAAAAAAAAAAAAAAAAAACAAAAAAAAAAAAAAAACAACCATGTCAAATTTCAACCCCGTAGGCCCTACAGTCATTTTAAAATCATGTAGGGCTGACCCTAAAGAACATAAAAACTATTTATCTAAAACTGTTTCTTAGGAAACACCTATTAGCAAAACGGAACATAAACGTTAAATTTCCACACCGTAGGATTTATGGTAATTTTGAGGATTTGTGGGAGGAAGCCCTGGATTAATTTTGGAAGTTCTATGGAGCAGAGCCCTAAAGAACTTCTAAAACTGTATTTGTAAACCCATTTCTAAGTGAGCACCTATTTGCAAAATGGAGCATCCACATTAGATTTTAATCCCTTAGCATATATGGTAATTTTGAGGTTCTGTGGGGTGGAGCCCTAAAGTAAATTTGCTAAATTGTTTTTTAGTGAGCAACTATGAGCAAAGAGGAACGTCCATGTCAACTTTCAACCCCGCAGGCCCAGAGTAATTTTCAAGACTTGTGGGACGGAGCCCTAAAGAATTTCAAAATATATATTTGAAAAACCTTTTCTTAGTGAGCATCCTTCCTATGAGCTAAGAGGAACGTCCATGTCAAATTTCAACCCCGGAGACCCTAAAATGTTTTTGAAGTCCTGTTGGGCAGAGAACTAAAGAACTTCGAAAACTATATTTGCAAAACCGTTTCTTAGTAAGCACCCATGAGCAAAGAGGAATGTACATGTCAAATTCCAACAACGCGAAGGCCCTAATGTAATTTTGAAATCCAGTGGGGTAGAGCCCTAAAGTGCTTTAAAAACTATATTTGCTAACAATTTTCTTAGTGAGTACCCATGAGCAAAGGGAAACCTCCATCATATTTCAACCCCGTGGGCCCTAGAGTAATTTGAAAGTCCAGTGGGGCGGAGACCTAAAGGGCTTCAAAACGGTATTTGCAGAACGTTTCTTAGATTAGATAGATAGTACCTATGAGCTAAGAGAATCGTCCTTGTCAAATTTCAACACGTAGGCTATACAGTAATTGTCAGCTTCTTTTAGGTAGAGCCCTAAACAATTTCGAAAACTATAATGGTAAAACAGTTTCTTAGTGAGCACCCATGAGCAAAGAGGAACGTCCATGTCAAAAATTTAAACCCCGCGAATGCCCTAAAGTAGTTTTGAAATCCAGTGTGGCAAAGCTCTTAAGTGCTTCAAAAACGATATTTTCAAAACTGTTTGTTAGTAATTATGAACAGTAAAAAAGTATATAGTAATAAAATACGAAATAAAGTATTACTGCACTTAATACAACCAAATTACACCACACTAAAAGTAATAGTACATCACTCTAATCTTGACAATGACAAACATAAATAAACATTATCTCACACCTGGTTACTTCTATGCTTATAAGCATTTTCTAGAATGAATCATCATGTGGCAGATGCAAACAAACCTAATTCAATTTCCATTATCATATGTTAGAATAAAAAAATGTTGCTTCCATAAGAATAACATGGTAACTTTGAGGACGTCTAGGGCGTAGCCCTTTGTTAATATTAATATGAAAATAGTCAGACTTTCCTATTTTAAGCCTAAAGAATGAGTATACAAAATTTCAGTACTGTAGCTGGTCGGGAAGTTGGAGAATTAGTGATGAGTGAGTCAGTGAGTGAGTGAGTGAGTGAGTGAGGGCTTTGCCTTTTATAGATATAGATACTTTTTTACTGTTCATAATTACTAACAAACAGTTTTGAAAATATCATTTTTGAAGCACTTAAGAGCTTTGCCACACTGGATTTCAAAACTACTTTAGGGCATTCGCGGGGTTTAAATTTTTGACATGGACGTTCCTCTTTGCTCATGGGTGCTCACTAAGAAACTGTTTTACCATTATAGTTTTCGAAATTGTTTAGGGCTCTACCTAAAAGAAGCTGACAATTACTGTATAGCCTACGTGTTGAAATTTGACAAGGACGATTCTCTTAGCTCATAGGTACTATCTATCTAATCTAAGAAACGTTCTGCAAATACCGTTTTGAAGCCCTTTAGGTCTCCGCCCCACTGGACTTTCAAATTACTCTAGGGCCCACTGGGTTGAAATATGATGGAGGTTTCCCTTTGCTCATGGGTACTCACTAAGAAAATTGTTAGCAAATATAGTTTTTAAAGCACTTTAGGGCTCTATCCCACTGGATTTCAAAATTACATTAGGGCCTTCGCGTTGTTGGAATTTGACATGTACATTCCTCTTTGCTCATGGGTGCTTACTAAGAAACGGTTTTGCAAATATAGTTTTCGAAGTTCTTTAGTTCTCTGCCCAACAGGACTTCAAAAACATTTTAGGGTCTCCGGGGTTGAAATTTGACATGGACGTTCCTCTTAGCTCATAGGAAGGATGCTCACTAAGAAAAGGTTTTTCAAATATATATTTTGAAATTCTTTAGGGCTCCGTCCCACAAGTCTTGAAAATTACTCTGGGCCTGCGGGGTTGAAAGTTGACATGGACGTTCCTCTTTGCTCATAGTTGCTCACTAAAAAACAATTTAGCAAATTTACTTTAGGGCTCCACCCCACAGAACCTCAAAATTACCATATATGCTAAGGGATTAAAATCTAATGTGGATGCTCCATTTTGCAAATAGGTGCTCACTTAGAAATGGGTTTACAAATACAGTTTTAGAAGTTCTTTAGGGCTCTGCTCCATAGAACTTCCAAAATTAATCCAGGGCTTCCTCCCACAAATCCTCAAAATTACCATAAATCCTACGGTGTGGAAATTTAACGTTTATGTTCCGTTTTGCTAATAGGTGTTTTCTAAGAAACAGTTTTAGATAAATAGTTTTTATGTTCTTTAGGGTCAGCCCTACATGATTTTAAAATGACTGTAGGGCCTACGGGGTTGAAATTTGACATGGTTGTTTTTTGTTTTTTTTGTTTTTTTTTTTTTTTTTTTGCTCAATGGTTCTCATTAAGAAAATGTTTTGCAAAATTCCCTCAGAGCTCAACACACAGTACTTTGTTGTTTCAATGTCATTCTTAAGGAAAACGATTTTGTTGCTCTTTTAAAGATTTTATTACCTAAAAAAAAAATTCAATCACGGGCGAAGCCGTGACGGGAAACAGCTAGTACAATATAAAAGAGCCAATTCGTACATAACATCCTAAATTTAACCATTTATTAGCTTCAGCTATAAACTTTTGTATTGTATCAAATGGAAATTGTGGATCAATTGCTATAACCTTACGTTCTTCACTAAGTTCAACAGTATAATCATCATCGTCCTCACTCTCACTATCATTATTTAAAATGTCTTCAGGTTGTAGAAAAACATCAGAAATTTTGGAAGAATTAAGATGGTCATTCACATGAGGAGGCATTTTGAAGCAGGTAATATTGTAAACAGCAGAGACGAAACAACAAGAGCGGCGTGTAGAATCAAAATGAAAGAGTGACCAATGTTCGCTCCACTTTTATAACAGTATGCAAATGAGGGATAAGAGCTGACCGTGACCGGTCATCAACCCAAAGGAGTGGGGGAAGTACTTTTCTTACTACTCGGATGGAAGTAGGTCAGTAGGTCACAAGACTTAGAGTGTTAAAAAAATAATGGGGGAGAAATACAACGCTATAACGCATTGTGTTTCTCCCCCATTATTTTTTTAAGCAACAATTTGGAAAAAACTAAGTGAATTTACTGTTTACGCCCCCACCTTGTAATACGATCCTTTTTATCCCTGAGAAGAAAGTCTTGAGAATCTAAGTTGTTAAATCTCTTCTCTTTACACAAACTCTCACAAACTCTAATTTTATATTTTAAGCCGTTACATTTTGCCAAAATGTGTTGGTGGTCAACAACACTTAGAAAAAAATATTTCAAATCTTTCTTAAGCCTCTCTCCTCTGACGGATATTATTTCAGGATCGTCTTCAACGGTGGGGGTTTCTGTCAGTTGTGGTCCAGAAAGATGTTTCACGACATGTACACGGCAAAAACTTTCGTTTTTAACACATTTCCTCCCACAAGCTGATCCTTTCATAATTCCCCTAGTAAGCATTTCAGGGCAAGTAGTGGGACGGCTAAATGCCCTACGACGCTCTTCTTGTAATGATCGAAATTGCTCTGAAGGAGCGGGTTTAGGGGCGGGTTTAGGGGTGGGTTTAGGGGCGGGTTTAGGAGCAGATTTAGAGGATTCAGTTTTATGATAAGTATGGTCTTCAGGTAAAGTAAGTGGTGGGGTAGGAGGCAATGGTGATAGTGGGATGATGGGTGTACTAAGGCGATGAAGAATAGTTTCAAATGAAGGAGTCTTAGGATGGGGAGCTGGCTTCTTCGGTGGCGGCGTGATAGTTGATAGCGGTGCAGAGTCGTTTGAGAGCGAAGTCGAAGGCGAAGGTGGTGAAAAAATACTACGAAGTATAGAAGAGTTGGTTGGCGGAAGAATAGCTCCAGAAGTTGAAGGTTGAGATGAAAGCTGCTTCTTATACCAATCCGGAGAGTTTTTCAAGCGAAGAGTTTTGTTTGATGCAGTAACAGCCGTAGAAGTCGAAGTTGAAGTTGAAGTAGTAGAAGTAGTAGAAGTAGTAGAAGTAGTAGAAGTAGTAGTCGGCACAGAAGACATCGTTATAACTCCAAGTTCACAGCGTAACGTCTGGAATCAGAATGAAACACTAGCCGCGGCCGACGCGTCTTTTATAACGGTATGCAAATGAGAGGGGTTAGCAGCCGGCCATGACCGGTCATTGGCCCGGGAGGTGGGGGAAGGACTGGTGAGGGAAGGAGTGGTGGGGGAAGGGGGGGGGCTCCATTTTTTCGGGGGGGGGGGTCATTGACCTTTCCAAAAGTAGGTCAAGGTCACTCAAGACTTATAAAAAACCAAGGTGATGGGAACAGTAATACTGTTCCCACCACCCTGTTTGCCTAGCGGTTCCCACTCCCAACCCACTAGTTACGTTCTGCGAGGGAGGTCCCTGGACCGTCCGGGTCTACCGTAACGATCCGTCCGGGTCTACCGTGACCATTAATTTAAAGGGAAACTGGAACATCTAATGCAGAAACGCAACTCTAACACCCACCCAAGCTAATCCCACCCATTATATTCCTAAACAAAATGCAAAAACCTAGTCCGCTTACCTACAATTTGCGGATGTCCCACCCCTTCTAAGTGAAGTTCAACCGAACTTCTGAATTTACAGTTAATCTACCCCCTAACATCTAGCTGAAAGGCAAAACAACAACATTAATTATTAGTACCAACACTTTTTTCCATTTTTTCGGGGGGGGGGGGGGTCATTGACCTTTCCGGTCGGTCATTGACCCAAAGGAGTGGGGGCCGGACACAGAACCCTACTTCTCTTACTACTCAGGTGAAAGTCGGTCAACCAGTCATTTGCTCGCCATCTGCCGGCATTTGGCTAGGGTTATTGCCGCTATAAAGGTGGGTTGTTTATCACGCCACAAACATTCATTGCCTTGCATCCACACAATCATCATCTCTCATTAGTTTTACATTATGACTACTTCATTAACTAGGTTTGAGGTTAGAATTATCCATGGAATAGGCTTCATTACTTTTAACATTCATATTGTAAGTTAATTCTGACCTACAAAATTACTACTGCAGTGTTCTGTTTCAATTTTCTTTAAACTTTATTTTATATCTCAATCTTTTTTAACTTCTGAATGTAACACATCAGTTATGATGGCTGCACAATGTTTAAAGTTAAAGCTTTTACGAACACAACACATATTACGGAGTACTTCTAAACCTTCAATTTTAAAGTGTAGAACTAATTTAAATAGAGTTAGGAAGAAGTACAGTTTTAACCCATTATACTCTTCAAAGACTTCGCAGGTTAATGTTGATGATAGTGTTATTTACAACATTTTGCATTCTATGTTACAATTCAACAACTTTGAACTTGTTACACCTATCGACTGTGTTCAACAAGTTTTTTTATTTTACCCCCACCATTCCCTATATAAGTGCAGTTATGATGGCTGCACAATGTTTAAAGTTAAAGCTTTTACGAACACAACACATATTACGGAGTACTTCTAAACCTTCAATTTCAAAGTGTAGAACTAATTTAAATAGAGTTAGGAAGAAGTACAGTTTTAACCCATTATACTCTTCAAAGACTTCGCAGGTTAATGTTGATGATAGTGTTATTTACAACATTTTGCATTCTATGTTACAATTCAACAACTTTGAACTTGTTACACCTATCGACTGTGTTCAACAAGTTTTTTTTATTTTACCCCCACCATTCCCTATATAAGTGCACCGACAATAATTCCTACTTCATTATCTTCTACGCTCTTGAGCTAACAACATCTCCACTCTAATTTACAATACAGTAACAATGGAAACCAACCAAGAAAATATTCAAGTTCAAGAAATATCATCAACAACTCATCCAAGGGAAGATCCTCCTAGAATTTCAACTTCGCCAACTCCTCAGAACCCTGTACAAGTTTCAGATGTATCTTCTACAGCAATAAATGATGTAGAAGCTATTCTTCGGTCCCTTGTCGGTTTCGACTGACCTGTATGATGATCGCCAATAAACTGAACTCTTAATAGTTCAGTCTTTTTTAAAACCCCCTCCATATGACCTTGAAGCAATTATCCCCTCTCCTTTATAAACTAACTACTACTTCAAACATTAACACCATCTGCTCACCCCTTCTCCACCCCATCATTTGATACAGCCTCTCCCCTCCGGAAGCTATATGGCATGGCATATGGCGACAGCATCTGATTTGCCATCTGGCCGATGGCAGCTGGCTGGCAGCTGCTGGCAAATGGCACGACTTCCGTTTTGAAAGTAACCAAACCCCACTACTATAAAAAAACGAAGGTATTTTGATATCGTTCCGTCTCTCATGTGAATTTACATCAGTAGTGTGAAATTGTTGGTGCTGGCCCAGTTCAAGGTCACCTGAGGGATGACGTCATCGAGGTCAATGACCTCACCGATGACGTCATCGATGACGTCATCGATTGCGTCATCGATGACGTCATCACCAATGACGTCATTTCGATGACGTCACACCCATGACGTCACAGAAATGACGTGCTGATGACGTCATCACCCCTCACGTCATCAAAATGACGTCACCGATGCCACTAAGGTCAAGGTCACGCCGAAACTTAAAATTTTTTGGCACTTTTGCCGTTTCTCGCACTACGCTCCAAGTTTCAGTCCGAGTCCCCGTGACCTTGACCACTTGGAGCGAATTTTCGACGAGAAACGGCAAAAGTGCCAAGTTAAACTCGAGTTTCTGACATGACTCTGCCTAAATGGGCAATCGGTTATCCCTCAGGTGACCTTGAACCAGCACAACACCAACAATTTCATATTACTGTGACCTTGAAAACTTAACAACGGAGCGCCGACACCGATGCGCACCCCACGACAGCCACCGAGTGACTGACTGTCAGACTCTGTGTACTCTAGGTATATCGGCTTGAGAGACTAAGACTCTAAACTGTCAGAAATGGGAGTAACTAACTGAACTTTGCAAGGAAAAGTCATTTCATCCAATATTTTAAACAAATCTTCATCAGTAAAACTGACATTAGTCTGTTTTGTATAAAACTTAGGGTGTCCGCGCAACAGTTTGCGCCACTTAGCTAAAGTCGAAACCCTCTTAACTTTGAGTGGTGGACAGTGAGCAACTAATAAAGCCTTAACACGGCTAAGTTTCTTACCTAAAGCGTCCCGCGACATGGCTTCTCCTCACAAAAGTCCGCACAATACTGAGAGACTGCTTGTAGCGCATGAGTCAAGGGAAAAGAGGTGGGGGAAACAGCAGGAGTGGGGGAAGGTCACAGTGGTGGGGGAAGGTGAGGTGGTACGCTGGAGTATCGCATCACTTCACCATGAGCTGTCCTACAGTCAACACACTGTTCTCTTGGCCCGAGTTGGCACTAGAAGAAACATTTCTGTACAGCTTAGGCTGTGAGAGCCGAAGAAGCAAAGTCAAAGTGGAAATTGTGTTAAACTCCAAGATGAAGAGTCTCCTAAATAAACTAATTGTATCCCTGCAATCCCCTATAACTTTAGAGAAATACCACTTCATTAAGCGACACCTTATACTTTGGCAAAACGAAGTGGAAATGGAAAAGATTACAGTAAAATTAATTTAACTTAAAACTTGGACTGGACACTCATGGTGATACTACGTGGCGTGCAAACGCCACCCTAAACATTACAAGTTAGGTTATTAAGCACCTCTGGTACGATAACCGATGTGCTAGAGTTAAAGTGCGATGACCTTGAGTCAAAACACTGAAATACTACAAGTCGATATTGTCCCAGAGTTAAAGTGCAGTGACCCACATTCAGAACTTGTAAAATTACTTCCATATAGAGAGCTAGAGAACAGCGAGACGCACCGCATGGAAGCCGGAGACATACTGGCGAAGCGGTGTTGTGCAGCCTAGGGACCCAGTTGTGGTGGGGGTATAGCCAACACTTAGAGTACAAGTGTTGTGGGTGACCTTGACCCACTTAACTTACCTTACCCCCCCCCCCCCCCCCGACAAAAAGTGCGAACCCCCCCCCCCACCCCCTCCCCCCCCCCCGACAAAAAGTGCGAACCCCCCCCCCACCCACACCCCCACCCCCTCCCCCACCCCTGATATCCTGGGCGTGGCAGCCCCGGTGGGGATATAAGGGGGCCCGGCCAGAGCCGGCTCGCAGTCCGCTCCCGCGCGTTGAACGTGAACGATCGGGACGGACCGCCATAGGCATCACTAAACATTGAATGGCGCCTTCAGTGTTTAGCGAAGTCTACTCTAACTTTAAGACTTGCATTAGTTGTAAGATATTGCGCTTGCGTTTGGGTATTGCGAATTGTTTTACTTGTACCCTATGTCTCATGTGTGGCTTTTACCCTTTGTGTCTTGTTTTGTTATATGTGTTTAATGTGTATGTGCTTGTTCCAGCATCGACTACGTTGAGCTCAATTTTGTATTGTAAGTGTGGTATATGTTTCTAAAGTGTATACGCTTGTTTTAGCAATCCCCCCCCCCCTTGAGCTTTTTCAATGCTCAAAGTAAATTGTAAAGACAGGGAACGGGAGTAGGCCCCCGTGTAAAGTTACTTTTGCATAATTGTTAGGCTCCTCTCATGCATGCTTCAATGCGGCTGAGAAATAGGAGTTGGTCCGTTTGTACGCCTATATGGGGGTAATGAGCCGATGGCCTCTGCACTCGGACCGAGGACGTAAGCCACTAGGGTGTCCTCAGTTAGTTTCCCTTCTGGAAACTCAAAATTATGTAAATGAAACTTTGTTAGCTATTTGTGCTTTTTTGTCCCCAAGGCCCCCGAACATTCGTGGTTCGCCATGGATGTACGGGGGCCGAAATTTTTTAATGTTCGTATGGCCTTGACCTAGTAAGAACTTATATAAATTTACTGCATTGCTGAACTTAAATATTAAATATTAAAGATAGGGAACGGGAGTAGACCCCCGTGTAAAACCACTTTTTATAATTGTTAGGCTCCACTCATGCATGCTTCAATGCGGCTGAGAAATTGGAGTTGGTCCGTTTGTACGCTTATACGGGGGTAATGAGCCGATGGCCTCTGCACTCGGACCGGGGACATAAGCCACTAGGGCTGTCCTCAACCTCTTTCAAAATTATGTAAATGACTTTTTGTTAGCTATTGGAAAAGTTATTTGTTAGCAATGCAGTAAATGCTTAAGTCTTGCGTGGTGAAGGTTAGACGACATTGGATGTTGCCTGTTGTCATAGTTGGGTCTCTTCGGAGGCTACAGCGATGACAACCCAAGTGCCCCACACCCCCCATAGGGGGGTGTGGGGCTTATTTTTTTAAAAGTTTCGCGTGACCTTGAACCAAATATTAAAGTTTCTCTTTGGATATTAACTGGCAGGTATTACTAACACACAAGTCTGGAGTTCCCCATAGTTGTATCTTTTCGGAGACTATAGCGATGGCAACATAAGAACGCCTATAAGGGTTTATTTCTTTAATTAACCCCCCCCCCACCCCCACCCCCACCCCCGCCCCCACCCCCGCCCCCACCCCCACCCCCACCCCTTATATCCTGGGCGTGGCAGCCCCGGTGGGGATATAAGGCGGCCCGGTTGCACGCACTTCTCATTCCTGCTCCAGCCTTTGTTGGAAGTGCTTCTCCGTTTTGTGCAATTAACGCTCTCTCTCCACCGCAACATGCGCATCAAGAACTATCCACCCGTTCTCCCATACATCAAATCGAATCCAACCAACACGTCTACTCCGACCAACACATCTACTCCAACTTCAACCTCCGCTGCTCCGATTCTTCAAACGTGTTTGATGAGCACAATCCTCAGCTGTTTGGAGATGCCGTCGGCTCCTTCAATGCCCAGCCTATCTCCGCTGCTACCAATGGAACCAACAAGTCCAAGTGTCAGTGGTGCTGGTGATGCTCCGTCGACTTCAAGAGGGGCTGGCGCTCACCCTGCAAGCAGCCGAGTGCTCATAGCATCACCGCCAATTTCATTGCTGTCGGATTCTGATTCGGAGTCAGCGGTCTTTGAGGAGAAGAAGTCGAGGTCCAAAATTATTCCCTACTCCCGTACACAGAAAATCCTTTCCTATACAAAGACCCAATGTCCACTACCCGTATCCCCCATGCCATCCACACCAGTCAAACCATCCTGTAAATCGATCTTTTCCCCAGACAAGTCTACCTCACCCAAAGCCAACATCCCATCTACAGTCAAACCATCCCGTAAATCGATCTTTTCCCCAGACAATTCTACCTTACCTAAAACCACCATTGATCTAACCCATTCTCCTACCCGACCCAAAATTGTTTGCCAATTGCCCCTTGACCGTGCTAAACCATCACCCTCCATCCTTTCCAGCCAGCCTAAGTTAGATCAAGCGCCGCTCCAAAACACTAAGAGTCCAACACAAAAGAAACGTAATCGTGTTAAATGCCCTGCTGGCAAGCGTGATAAATGCGATTATGTTTGGTTTAGCAGAGAGGCTGTGGTTCTTTGTTGTCCGAGTTTTGCTCTTCCAGAAAAAGATCGTTGCCAACGACACTTGAATAAGAAAATCAAAATTCCGACACCAAAGCCCTATAGCCTTAATATTATGCCTGAAAAGTCCAAGTTCAAACACCCCAACAGTCCGCAGAAGCTGAAAATTAATAGGCTCAAGAGGGACAAAAAATATTATTTCATTGTTCAAGCTTATGGAGCATTTAACATAAATGTGCAAATCATTCTAAAAGGTGATGGCCGCCTTCATAGAATGAAAGTACCACCTGCGATGGTACAAAGAGAATTTTTTGTCCCCGGGGCTTATTTAATTCGAAGAAAAGGATGCCTATCTGTTTGGGAAATGGACTAGGACATGGGCTCACCAAAAAATCAAAATTGTTTAAAAGTGTTGGACATTAATTAAATTTCTTCTTCCAAATTAATTTTTCTAAATTTAGTCTTAACCCTCTTAAAGTAAGGGAGAGGGGTATTATACAAGTCAAGGAATAAAAAAAAAAAAAACACTTGACTTGTATAATACCTTAACCTGGCGGTGATGTAAAGTCACTGGGACAATCTCAAACCGTGTCCTTGAGGGTGAAGACTAAGTTACAAAAATCTTTAACAAATAAAAACTTACCTCCAAACACTTGTAGCTTGCTACAAGTGTTTGGAGGTAAAAATTTTTCTAAGTTTAAACGACCTTGACCCATATAAATTACTGTTTAAAATAAAGTGCTAACCTTACAACTAATGTTGTGTATCACGTGATACCCCCACTCTAACGCTCTTACTAAGCTTGTATGAGTCGTTTATTTGCTTCAGTCTGTTCCTGTGCTTTGTAATAAACATGTCACGGTACAATTACAAAGGTGGTGACTTCTTTATAGATCAATACAATGCTTGGGAAATGCTAAACCGGCATAGAATGGAAGTTGAGTGTCGTATAAGACGAGATGGGTCTACATTTTATTTATGTATTATAAACATCCAAACTTATAAGTATGAACACTGGACAAAAATCAATTATAACAACATAGATGAGCTGTTTGCTTGGGTGTTTGAGGTGTGTAAAGTTATTGAAGAAACAAAAATAATGGGTGTGCTAAAGGTATGTAAAACTGATGACCGGGAAGACTAAGCAAAATTTCTTTTGGCCCCCCCCCCTCGTGTTATCCCCACCACTAAAAATGGGTATATATAGGAGTGGTGATCAACCGTCCTCTCATTCTGCTTTACACCGTTAAGCTGAACACCACCATGTCTGCTATGAACGTCCCAGCCTCTACCTCTGGCCCGGCCGCCTCCAACTCCAGCCCGAGCATTGGCCCAATCCGATCGGGGCCTTCGTCAAGGAGTCGTGTCCGATTCTCCGGCTTTGGTCCTGTGAGGAAGGAGTTGCGAAGCAGCGGAGCTTCTCAACCAACCACGACGGACGCATCAACTCAGACTCCACCAAACATCATCGAGTGGTACGACGAAGTCATAGAGCAAAGGGACAGAATGCTAGAGAATACTCGCAGTGAGCTACTTCATATCCGGAGTAAATGGGAGAAACTAATTAGGAAGTGTGAAAGCCTGTTGGACAGTGATGATAGTGAGGATGAGAGTGGATAGGTGTGTGTGGGTAAAGACTTGGACTGGGACTTGTGTGTATGTATGAATGTGAGCGTGAATGTGAAATACAGAGCGGGGGATAGATCACTCTGTGGCAATGGACTAACATGCCACTTAGTGATCTATCCCCCGTTCTGGTAATGTTTTTGGATGGCCTTGACCCACTTTACCAAGGTTAGCTAGTACCCCCACCACTGATAAGTGTATATATATGGGTATTGATGTGCAGTTTGGTTATTCTGCTTTGTATCGCTTAGCTGAATACAGCACTTCAACATGGCTTCCAACTGCAAAACTTCTCGGGCTTCTTCTTCAAGAAGGCGTGCTGCCAACGTCCTGCCTGCTACTCGTGGACCTGCTCGACCATTCCATAGCATAACTGTTGCTAGGGCAAACGCTTGCAAAGCTCCGATGCTACGGACCTTGCTGGAGGTGAGCCAAGACGGGCAAGGCTTGCTCAGTCCTGGTCAACGGCAGGAGCAAGAAAGGCGTATGGCGTACTTCAGGCTGCAGGGTGTAGTTCCCAGCTTGAAGTTAGGCGATCCCAGAGTAGCAAGCATCAACGAGGCAGCGGACTACATATCACACCTTCACAGTGTTTTAGAAGTAAAGGACCAACAAATTGAAAACTTAAAAGAACAATTGAAACAATTTAACTTTAATCCGGTGGAGTTTGTAGAAACGGTGATGAGTGATAGTGACGATGAAGGTAGTGAATATATATTAGGTATGTAATGAAAAGACAGGGACATGTGTGTGTGTGTGTGTGTAGAATACAGAGCGGGGGATAGACTACTTTGCGGCAATGGACTAGCATGCTGCTTAGTGGTCTATCCCCCGCTCAAAGGGTACTTTTGAATGACCTTGACCCACTTTAAACGAAGGACAACCGGTTAACTGGTATAAAAGAGGGGGTCTGTACATCCCGACTTCATTCTGCTTTGGACCTTCCAGTGGAACGCTAGGAAATGAGTGGATCACTGATCATTGGTAAGGAGTGGGAGTATGTAACCATAAACTATTTAAACTGTATAGGGATGTTGAAGAAGGTGTATGATAATGTTAAAAGAATGGTTGTTGAAGAAGGTAGGGTAGTGATTGTAGCGTGGAAGAAGAAGCAGTATACAGGACAACAAGTGAGAGCAAGTGACTTTGGGGGGAATAGTGTGTTTCAAATTGGACGAGCGAACTTGGTTAATTTGGACATTGTGTTTTGGGACTTGGAAAGGTTAATTGAAAATAGTGGCAAACATGGGGAACTCTTAATTGGCAGGGAGGACAGAGTATATGAATAAGTGTAAAGGACTGGGGGGCTTATGTGTGTGTAAAGACTAGGACTTGTGTGGAATACAGAGCGGGGGATAGATCACTTTGCGGCAATGGACTAGCATGCTGCTTAGTGGTCTATCCCCCGCTCAAAGGGTATTATTGGATGGCCTTGACCCATATAAAGGTAGAGGGGGAATGGGTAATAGGAGGGGGAAATTGGTATATATGTAGGACTGATGAATAAAGCATTTAGTCAAGCATTTGTCTAGACACTATCAACAACAATGGAGAGCTTCAGTGTTGAGTTCATCCTCTTGGAAGAAGACATCAACGAAGTGGTGGAACTTATAGAGGATAAGACCAGCCAGGGCACATTGGAACTTGTGAACTGCGAACCGTTGGACAATGCCGCAATCGATAAGATTGCATATTTCATGATGCATTTGTATAACGAACAAACAACCAATATGGAGTTTGTGCAGTACCTTTATCAAAACCAAGTAAACGTGCGAGTGACAATTACTTGGTGGCAGTAATAATAAAGTGTAACATATGGATGTGGACTTGGATGTGGACTTGGACTTGAGTGTGGTCTGCGGAATAGAGCGGGGGATAGATCACTTTGCGGTAATGGACTAGCATGCTGCTTAGTGGTCTATCCCCCGCTCAAAGGGTATCTTTACGTGACCTTGACCCACATAAAATGTATAGTTGGTGGGGGTATAAAAAGGGCAAACCAATTGGATAGATACACCACTTTCATACCATGGCTCCACTTGACAACACCGTGTTCCATCGCGACAGAATTCTTTCAATTTTGGAGGTAATACCTGTAGAAGTTATAGAAGCAGAGGACCAACTACCTGCGGTTGACCAGGAAGAGGAGGAGGAAGAAATTATGGATATTGAAACGGACTCTGACAAAGCTGGTTTAACGGATAATGAAATGGACTTGCACGCCTACGAAACATTAGAGTCATCATCTGAGTCGGAAATTGAAGAAGAAGAAGAACAAGACACTCCTCATCGTCCAATGGATAGGACGTTAGTGGCCAGAAGAATTATGTATTGTCATCGCTACCTATTTCGTGCTGAGAATGATTCCGACTCTGATGGTGATGTTTCACCTTTGTAAAAAGTATAAACAAAAAGTTAAAAAGAATGTGAGCGGGGGATAGAGCACTTTGTAGTAAATGATGCTGCTTAGTGCTCTATCCCCCGCTCAAAATAATAATTCCAAATGGCCTTGACCTATATGAATTATGCTCAAACAGACGTCTTTAAAAAAACTTGTACAAATCACTGAATCTAGATTAAATATCATCAAATTTATCACAAACGGTTGTGTAAAGGCTAAATTTAGCACATGATTGATAACTTGTTCCTATATGACGTCACTTTCCCCACCTATCTGCCTCGGATATAAAGGATCCCTGTGGAGTGCGCTGCTCATTATTGCGTGGACATTCACAGAGTGTGCATTCAAAGCCAAACTGTTTGAAATGGCTCTTTGCGACATTTGTGGGGAAATCTTTCAAGACGAAGACCTTTTTACCCTACACAGAGAATTACATGAAGACGAAGATAGAAAAGAAGATATTACCATGGATGAAATAGACTTAGACTCAATTGACCGGTTTTTGGAACAGCACCAGAAGCAGACGAACTACTGGGACAGCTATCTACAGCAAATGCAAAGAAGAAGACCTAGTGTGATACAATTTGCTGGTGCTGGACCATCTACTGCTAGAAGATCTTATGAAGAAGAGGACACCGAAGAAGAGGACACGGAAAAAGAGGACACTGAAGAAGAACTGGAAGATGTGAAACAACTGCGCACTACAGCCTTGCCAGGACGAGTTGTAACACATTTCAAAATTAATAATGTTCAATTGGAAGTAGAAACATTTATAACCCAGGCTAAGGAACTTGTTGGTCAAACTTTGAGGGAAGAACTACAAAGGCTAAATTTTATTAAATTTGGAATGGTGTTAGAGGCTATGTTTAACAATACTGATGGTGAAATAGCATTGAGAGCGTTCATTAGAGGCTATGTTTAACAATACTGATGGTGAAATAGCATTGAGAGCGTTCATTACCAAAAACCGAACCCTTACCTCCACCTCCAACATTGATGATATTATTGAAGAATGCTTGGAGGAACTTATAACTAAACTCCAAGAACATGAAGGAAGAGGATCTGGATGGACTTTGTCATCAATAGAAGGTATGGATGTTAGGGTTCATAAACATGGATATGGTTTAAGGGGTAGTAGTTTTATCCCTTTACCAAAGAAAATTCAAAACACTAAATCGTGTAGGAATGTGCAAAATGAAGGTAATGAATGTTTCAAGTATGCAATGTTAACCAAGTATGTTAAAGATCATCCTGAAAGAGTTGGTAGAGAATATTACGAAAATGAACACCGCTACAACTTTCAAGGCCTCACCTACCCAGTTACATTGAAAGACATAGACAAATTTGAAAAGAAAAATCCTGGCGTTTCAGTGAATGTTTTTGGTCTGGATGATTCAAACAACGTTTATCCTTTGCGGGTAGTAAAGGTTGAGCAAAGAAACCACACGGATTTGCTATTGATAACTAAGGGTGAAATTTCCCATTATGTATGGATAAAGGACTTTGAAGCCTTAGTTGTAAAACAATTGACCAAAAGAGTAAATAGGATTACAGCTTGCAAGAGATGTTTCTGCTTTTCTTGGAAAGATTCAAGACATGGAGGATCGGACTGGTTGTTGGAACATAAAAGACTTTGCAACGAGAACTATGAAGTAAAGATAAGTCTTCCACCGCCTACCCGAGCTTCAATACAATTTAACAAGACGGTTCACCAATATCGAATTCCACTAGTGGTCTACGCAGATTTTGAATCAACGTTAGTACCACAGGAGCTGCCGGACGGTGAAGTGACTAGAAGAACAAAATATCAGTTGCATCAACCCAACAGTTTTTGTTTACTAGTTAAATCAACCTTGTCTGAAAACCAATTGCAAGACTATGGTTTAACATCCACTCCAATACTCTACCGTGGTGAAGAAGCCGCTAAGTATTTTGTAGACCAGTTGTATGACATTGCTGAAAAGGTACAACGCTTGTATGGTAATATCGTACCTATGGAACCTTTAAATGAGAATCAACAAGAAGAATATAATCTGGCATCAAGATGTTATCTATGCCAGAAGAGTTTCAGTGAAGAAAATCCAAAAGTAAGAGATCACGATCACTTGACAGGTTTATACAGAGGAGCTGCTTGTAATTCATGCAATATAAATTACAAACTGCCTTACTTTATCCCTGTCGTGTTACACAATCTTAGCGGCTACGACTCCCACTTCATTATTCCAGAGTTAGGAAGAGATGATGGTAAAATTGATGTTCTTGCTACAACATTGGAAAAGTACATCAGTTTTTCAAAAACAGTAGGTAAAATTAAACTTCGCTTTGTAGACTCTTATAGATTTATGGCATCTAGTTTGAGCAGATTGTCTGAGAATCTACGAAGAGAAGACCTAAAAGAAACCAGCAAGATTGTACCTGAAGATAAATTGGACTTAGTATTACGTAAAGGAGTGTTCCCCTACGATTACATAACTTCTGCAGAAAAATTTGAAGAAACCAGTCTACCACCGATTGAAGCCTTCAACAGCAAATTAAACGAAAGTGAAATCTCTGTTGAAGATTACAATCATGCTTGTAATGTTTGGAACCAACTAAACATTCAAACTTTAGGGGAATATTCAGACTTTTATATAAAACTGGACGTAACTCTGCTGTGCGATGTGATGGAAGAATTCAGAAACACCTGCTTCTCCGCCTATGGACTGGACCCTCTACACTCGTACACATCTCCAGGATTAGCATGGCAAGCTATGCTAAAGTCAACCAACTGTCGATTTGAACTTCTAACAGATATAGATATGGTGCTCATGATGGAATCTGGTGTACGGGGTGGTTTGACACAAACTGTAACACGTCATGTCAAAGCCAACAACAAGTACATCCCCGGCTTCGACGAGCAACATCCATCGGTCTACCTTGGCTACTTTGACGCAAACAACCTTTATGGTTGGGCAATGTCAAATCCGCTTCCCTACGCTGACTTCAAATGGATCGACCCGGCCACCATCGGAGACATCTCACAGATTCCAAAGGATGGTCCAAAAGGCTATATTTTGGACTGTGATTTTGAATACCCGGAACACCCTCATGACCATCACTACGACTTGCCTCTCCTAGCCAAGACTGAAGTTTCACCGACAGGAAGATGGCCAAAATTGATGATGACCTTGGAGAATAAAGATCGGTATGTGGCTCACTACTGGGTAGTTCAACAGGCTCTTGAATTGGGTCTACGTATAGTGAGAATTCATAGAGCAATTGAATTCACCCAGTCTTGTTGGTTGAAACCATATATTGATTCCAACACTACAAGAAGAGCTGCAGCGACAACAGCATTTGAAAAGGACTTCTATAAATTAATGAACAACGCCATCTTTGGAAAAACCTTGGAGAACAAAAGAAAACACAAAAATGTAAAATTAGTGAGTGATCCTAGGAAATTGGAAAAATTAGTGCAAAAACCAAATTTTGGAACATCCATGATTATAAACGAAAATCTAGTCGCTGTCAGTATGAAGAAAACAACAATAGTCATGGACCGTCCGTTATACATAGGTATGTCGATTTTGGACATAAGTAAAACCCTGATGTATGATTTCCATTATAACAAAATGGTTAAACATTACGGAAGGGAAAACATTGGAGTCGCATACATGGATACGGACGCGTTTATCTACTGGATAAAGACTTTGGACATGTATGAAGACCTAAGGACTTTTCCATACAAAGAAGATTTCGACTTTTCTGACTATCCAAAAAACCATCCAAATTTTAATGAAAAAAATAAAAAAGTAATTGGAAAATTCAAAGATGAAGCAAATGGAATGCCTTTAGAAGAAATAGTGGCGCTGATGGCGAAATTGTATTCATTTAAGATGTACCACGAGAACAACACGCCGACAGTGAAGAAAGCAAAAGGAGTGAAGACATCTTATTTGAAAAAACACGTGACATTTGACCACTACAAGACTTGTTTGTTTGAAGATGCTACAATATCAGCAACATTCAACAATATCCGAAGCTTCAAGCATCAAGTCTACAGTGTCACCGAAATTAAAAAAGCACTGTCAGCTCGGGATGATAAAAGACACATTATGTCCGACAAAATCCACACTCTTCCTTTTGGCCACTACTCTCTAAACCCTATCAACTAGTAACCTATTCTTCGTCCTTCTACAACTTCGACCTTATTCCTTTCTCCTTCCGTAAAAAAAATGGGGAACACGGCAAGTCAAACGTCGTGTTCCCCATTTTTTTACACAAGTGTGGATGACCTTGACCCATATAAATGATGTGAATATTTAAAACAACATTCATTGTGATTATACATGTGATACAACAAACATTGAAACCTGCAATATGAAGGACTTGAAGCAACAAATTGTCAACGAACTTCATAAACCTGCAAGAAGAAAGTTTCCACGAAGAAATACGGTGATAAAAGGAATTAATGATTTATATCAAGCGGATTTAATCGAAATGATTCCTTATAGCAAACAAAATAAAGGATATAAATACATATTGACTGTTATTAACTGTTTTTCAAAAATGGCAGATGCTTTACCACTAAAAGATAAAAGTGGCAAAAGTGTTACAAAAGCAATGGAAACAGCTATACAAAGAGACAAACATACTATTAAACATTTACAAACAGATGATGGAAAAGAATATTTTAATAAGGAATTCGCAAATTTAATGAAAAAACACAATATAAACCATTACTCAACCAATTCAGAAGTAAAAGCCTCAATAATCGAAAGATTCAACAGAACTTTAAAAAGTGCAATGTATAAAATGTTTTCCAACAGAGGATCGCACATATGGATTGATATGTTACCAAAACTTATAAACGATTACAATAACAAATTTCATAGGACTATCGGGATGAAACCAAACCAAGTAACTAGTAAAAATGAAAACTTTGTATTAAAACGTATAAAAATGAATACTAAACCAAAAGTTGAAAAACTAAAGCCTAAAAAATTTAATGTGGGTGATAAAGTGCGAATAAGTAAATATAAAGGTGTATTCAGTAAAAGATATCTGCCAAATTGGACCAATGAGGTTTTTACTGTATTCAAAGTACAACCTACAGTACCTGAGACATATATTTTAAAAGATAATGAAGGACAATTGCTTGAAGGAGGGTTTTATGGACATGAAATGTTAAAATCAACAGTAGGCGATGTATATTTAGTTGAAAAGGTGTTGCAACGGAAAAAAGATAAGGTCAAAGTACGATGGTTAGGATTTAATAAGACGGAAGATTCTTGGATACCTAAAAAGAATTTGATATAACGATAGGGAATCATTTTAGGTTGAACCATTACAAAGGATGGAGATAGTACCACAAAAAGAGAGTTTTACTATTAATAATATAGATGAACTCACAGTGGATAATTCAGACTTCAATAGTGGGAAACATGGCAATTTGTTACCAAACACCGTTCGTTGTCTGGTTACCGGACCTTCCAACTGTGGAAAAACTAATGTAGTATTCAATTTGATTACAAACCCTAAAGGATTACGTTTTAACAATCTATATGTATTTTCAAAATCACTACAACAACCAAAGTATCAATTATTGGAAAAGATACTGACTAATGTGCCTGAAGTTAAATATTTAAAGTTTAATGCAAGCGAGAGTGTCATGCAACCACAAGAAGCTAAACCATTCCTCGTGTTCATATTCGACGATGTGTCGTGTGAAAACCAAAACACAATAAGAAATTACTTTGCTATGGGTCGACATAACAACATAGATAGCATTTATATTGGTCAAACTTACAGCAAAATACCAAAACAACTCATTAGAGACAATGCAAACATGTTAATTGTATTTAAACAGGACGAAACCAACCTAAAACATATATATTTAGATCATGTAAATGCGGATATGACATTTGAACGATTTAAAGAGTTATGTGGAAAGGCTTGGGCTGAAAAGTATGGGTTCCTAACAATTATGAAGGAACAACCGCTAAACAATGGTCGATACAGGATAGGATTTGATAAATTTATATTAATACATTGAACGTGGTATACAACATTCATTGTTGTACAACACGTGTTGCTATAAACATGGTTAACCAAGAAAAATTAGTAAAAGAAATAAAATCACTTAGTGATTCTATTCGGGCTAAAAACAGAGCATTGAAACTAGGTATTAGCGAGAGGGAGAAATTCCTTGAATCTACTTTTAAACCTATTACTGAACCCTTGAAACAATTAAACAAAAAATTTGCTAAACCTGTATTGGAAGGAGATGCGATTGCACCTATTACGAAGTTTGAAAGAGAAAATGTAAAATCAGAAGATTTTAGTGATGAAGACCCGGAATCCTCTACATATAGTGGTTTTACCGGTGGAGAACCCGAAAGAGAGCTAGAATCACCGGACTATAGTGGAATAAGAGACTTATATGAAGTAAAAGCCAAAAGAGGACATGAAGTTGTGTCAACTGCTAGTGAAGAGGAAAAAGAAGAAGAAACAAGGGAAGGTCCGTCAAACATAAGCTTGTTGGGTGAAAACATTCATAACAAAGGACCTTTAGGAAGGAAATACATGATAAAAATGTTAGCTGGAACAAATCCTAATAAAAACTACCATAGTTATGGAGTAAGATTAACAGAAGACGGTTTAATGGTTGGTAATAGCCCGGTAAACATTGATGAACATGATAATATTATTGTTGGTGATCAAAGATATAAGGGCACAAGGGGATTATTTGAATTATTATTTGAAAATAAGCCTTTAGAATTGTTAGTTAAAGAAAAAGACATGGAAGCATATAAAAAGATTTTGGAACAAACTAATGCATACAGGAGGAAGTATTCAGCTGACCAACCTGTTTTTAGATCAAAGTCTTTAAAATATAGAGAATTTGTATCCAAGTTAATACCAACAACGAGAAGACAACCAATGCCAATAATACCAAGAAAACCTGTAAAACGAAGGTTTGTGTCATCCACTTTGGATATAAGTGCTCCAGAACCAAGAAAAAGAAACAAATCTGTTACAGGTACAGGTTTAATGAAGAAACTATATAACACAAATGTGAATTATTACAATAATATCAATAAATTGGTGGATAGAATGAAACTAATACATGAAGCTAAAGAAGCGGGTCATACTGGATTGGAAAACGAATGGGTGGCTTTAGTGGATGAACTCCGAAACCGTGGGGTAATCTCATAAAAATGCGTTACTCCCTAGAATACTATTCAGTTGCACCATGAGTGTCGACAAGTTCGGACGTTACTCCTCGGATGGGTTATATTATGCGAATAGTTTAAAAAGAAGTGCTGGTTTACCACAAACACCTGATGGAGATTATGATATGAGTAATAAAAGGTTAAAAAACATAAAAGATCCTACGGATGAAAACGATGCAATAAATTTAAAAATATTAAAGGAAAAGATATCGCCAACATTAAGACTACAAAATAACACATATGACGCAGAAGATCATAGAATCATCAACGTTGGTAAACCAAATCAAAACGGTGATGCAATAAACAAAGGTTATTTGTCATCTGAATTAAAAAATACGTTGAAATTCAATGGGAAAACGTATAGTGCAAACAATAAACGTATATCCAACGTAGATGACCCTAAAGATGCAAAAGACAGCGTAAATAGACGCTATTTACATTCCTTGATACCTGAAAAGACAAAAGATGGATTTTCTTTTTATAAATTTGTTATTAATGATATAGGTTATCCGAAAACTGAAAACGATGCTGTAAATCTAAAATATATTAAAGATCATTGTATCATACGTGATGTAGGGGTTATAGATTGTTTTGGTAATTGTTTAGCAAATGTTAAAGATGGTTCGGCGCCATCAGATGGTGCAACAGTGGGTCAAATGATGGAAACCTTAAAACAAGAAACATCTGGATTTGTAAAACAAGACCAAGTAGTAACGCGGAAAGGGGATGTATTTGTGCAGGGAAATGAAAAGTTTACATTACTTGAAGAAAAGAGTAATGTTATTGATGGTCTTACAGTAAAAAAGAATGTTTGGGATGGTAAAGGAAAACAATTGATACATGTGGCACCCGCTACAGGAAGTGGTAATGTTGTTACTTTTGAACAGATAATACAATTAGAGCCGGGTAAAGAAAGATGGTGGAATTGTGGTAACAAACAATTAGCAGATGTTAAAGACCCTAATCATGCAGACCATGCTGTAACTGTTAATTTCCTTATTAAAGTGGTAGGTAATTTATTATTTGATGTGCACAATTATATTGCAGGTAAAACATATACACCGCTTGATGAAAACACAAGAGGAACATGGATAAAACAAGAAATTGTTAATAAATACTTTTATAATCCTAAAACGCAAAAATTTAGAACCTCACACATTGGAAATTGGGGTACTTTTGATATAAATTAAATAACTTAACAAATAACTTCATTTATGTTCAACTCCTCATAGAGGAAACACATAAGTTGTGAATTGCAATTATAAAAGACAATAATGACATTTCAGCATATCAGTCTAAATCGAGACATTGCGAGGAAAGGAAGTGGGATCACATCCACAGCGGTTTCTCTGTTAAGTAAAGCTTTAAAACGAATTCCAGTAGGATCCATAGTAAACAGAGCAATAGACGCATTACCATACGAATTTCATATACCGGGAGGTTATCAGTATTGCGGACCAGGAACTAAATTGAAAAAACGACTGGAAAGAGGCGATCCTGGCATAAACAAGTTAGATCAGGCTTGTAAAGAACACGATATCGCATATTCTACGTTTGCCGATTCAAAAAATAGATCGATAGCAGACAAAAAGCTTGCGGACATAGCTTGGCAACGAGTAAAGTCAAGTGACGCTAGCATAGCAGAAAAAGCAGCAGCTTTAGCAGTAACAGCAGGTATGAAGGCTAAAACAGCAGTAGGAGGTGGGAGAAGGAGGAGAAGAAGGGTAAAAAGGAGGTCAACCGCAAGAAAACATGGAGGAAATATAAGAAGAACACGACGATCTAGCAGAAAAGGCAGAAAGAAGCCCACCGTGTGGTCAATGGTAAAAAACGGGGCAGGTCTTTACCTAAGACCTTATCGTGCGTATTAAATGAAAGAAATCAATTGGTTATACCACATAAAGCATTAACCAATATTGAATTATTTAAATATATTTCCTGTTTAAAAATACCATTTTTCCGCGGTGTATTCATGAAAGACAGTTTACCAAAGAAAATGTGGCAAAATGAGACTGGAATTGTAAATTTGGATAATACTGAAGGGCCTGGCACCCATTGGGTTTGCTATAAGAAACTAAATAACAATGTATATTATTTTGATAGTTTCGGTAATCTACCACCACCAAAAGAACTTCAAGATTATTTTAAATCTGCTAAAAACATATATTATAACTATAAAAGAGAACAACCTGATAATACTTCAATATGCGGCCATTTATGTTTGGAATTTCTAGCTAAAAGTATCAGTCACTATTGAGATGTCTTCCTATACGGTATCATTAACAGGAAAATCGTCCACTTTACGAAGTATCCTTTTTCCAGCGTTACGCTTGCAAAAAGGAAGGTTTTGGGAGGCGGCACTATTGGATTTTACAACTTACAACTCTATTCCCAATGTTACGGAAGGTAAAAATAACGTATTGCATTATTATAAGGGAAAAGATGCCAGTGGGAAGTTTACAGACTTACAAGAGTGCAGGTTACCCACAGGTTCTTATGAAATTGATCATATAAATGAATTTTTGCAAACTAAAATGGGAAAAGACAATATAACATTAAAAGGTAATAATAATACGATGAAAGCTGAAATTACTTCCAAATATTATATAGATTTTACTCAACCAAACTCAATTGGTGATTTATTAGGATTTTCCAACGATGAGCCTGTTTTAGAACCAGATGTAACACATTCCGGTAAGAAAACAGTAACAATATTAAAAGTCAATAGTATAGACATAACTTGTAACATTATACAAGGAGCTTACAGGGATGGGGCTAACACCCATATCATACATACATTTTACCCAAGTGTACCACCTGGATTTAAAATTGTTGAAAAGCCACAAAACCTGGTATATCTACCGTTGAACACCACTTTCATTTCAGACATCGTGTTGAGCGTATTGGATCAAGACGGTAACTTGGTAGACTTCAGAGAAGAGCCTATTACGATTAGATTACATTTAAAATCGACACTTTAATACAAAAACCATGGGTTTAACATTTAAAAGCGAACAACCTACGGGAAACCGCATTAGTAGCTCTTCAGCTGTGGAGGAGTTAACACGCGAGAACATTCGTTTCTTAGAGAGAGTTGGATTAAAATTAACCGATTATGGATATACTGGATATAGCGCAGGGTCCAACATTCGACGAAACCCTATGGGAAAAAGAATATCACACCCACAACCCTTACACTTCATCGAAATTAAACAATAACGATGAAATTCGTATTCCCATACAACATCAAGACATTTACACACTACCATGTGAAAGTTACTTGTATATTGAAGGGAAAGTTACTAAAAAGGACGGTACTACTGCTGGTACAACAGTTCCATTTATAAATAATCCTATGGCTTTCCTGTTTGATGAAATTAGATATGAAATATCAGGTGTAACAGTTGATTCTACTAAAAAAGTAGGTATTACAACGACTTTAAAAGGACTAACATCTATAACACCCAATGAAACCAATTTACTTAAACCTGCCGGATGGGTATTACCTACAATTGACACGATCACTCCAAATTCACATGGATATTTTGATTTTCATATTCCATTACGTTTGTTGCTTGGTTTTGCTGAGGATTATAGGAAAATAATATTAAACGTTAAACAAGAATTAGTTTTGTTGAGGTCTTCTAACGATAAAGACATTATTAAAGCTGCAGATAATACGACTGATGCGACTTTAGAATGGAAATTAAAATTAGACAAAATTGTATGGAGAGTTCCACATGTTAAATTAGCTGACGAGCATAGAATGCTACTTTTAAGAAAATTAAAAGCCGATCGTGATATTGTTATTCCATTTAGAAGTTGGGAATTCCATGAGCATCCCAGTTTACCTACTACGGATCGACACACTTGGACTGTTAAAACATCAAATTATGTAGAACGAGCCAGGTATATTATATTTGGTTTACAAACGGGTAGAAGAGACGACATCACTAAACATGCAGGACAATTTGATCATTGTGACTTGAAAAATATTAAAGTTTATTTAAATTCACAATTCTTTCCATACGACAATTTAAATGTGTCATTCACTAAGAAGAAATACAGTATATTGTACGATATGTACGCAAGATTCCAAAGTTCATATTACGGTAAAGCAAATACACCTTTATTATCACCTTCAAAATATTTCGATGCCTACCCAATAGTTGTAATTGATTGTTCTAAACAAAATGAATCAGTAAAATCATCAAGTGTGGATATAAAAATAGAAATGGAATTCAACGCGGCTATACCGGCTAATACAACTGCATACTGTTTAATTCTACATGATAAAATTGTAACATACACACCTTTAACTGGAATTGTTAAGAATGTACTGTAAAAACCGGTTTTGTTTCATTCCGCGAGTATAAAAGCAGAGCGTACAGGCCGCTCCTCATCAGTTTGTTGCCTACTGTTGTATGGGTAGCATCGTATTCAATATGGCTTCTCCTAGTGGTACACCTGAAAATGTGGTAGATATTGAGAAGGAGATATCTGAGTTTTTAGATCCTCAAGGTCACCAGGAAGGAGGTGAACAAAACGTTTGCGGACAACTTCACGCCAGTAATAATGTTGAAGAAAAAGTTAAAAGAAGAAAGACTATACAAAAGAGAAAAAGGGATATTGAAGATAATATTTCTCCAAACATATTGAGTGAGGTATTTCTGCGAATATTTTACCCAATCTCTTCCAGTTTGGACAAAAGTGTTTTAATCGGTGTTATGAAATCGACAGATTATTCCCCTACTGTAATTTTAACTCACGGACCCAAAATGATTTTGTTTACGGACAGTGCTTGGGAATCGTTTATGAAACACTTGCATCTGCTAGAATGCTATTTAAGTAGTAACATGTTTGGAAGAAAGACAAGAGTAGGACTTTTGGATTCAAATGTGGAAATCGATATTATTAAACAACGTGGTGATCATCAGCTGCGGTTTAGAGACACAACAAGACATGATAACAAAATTCAACTTAATCGAGAGGAGTTTTTCATTTTAACTTGTGCTACTGAACCTATAACAAGATACTTGAGACAACTGGTGTTTTCAAGTTCGATTATTAAAGATTATCTGGAAGACACTTTGGACAAACAACCGGACGCACCTATAATATACGGACCTGTGGATACTTCTATATTTAATAGAGTTCCTCATGAAGTACAAATGTGGAGACAATTGGAAAAGTACGCTCAACTACATAAGAAATCAGTAAAACAGGAAGAAGAGGAAGATGGAGGAGAAGAATCAAGTGTTAGTGATGAAAACGAAAACAAGGAAAATATAAAGATGGAAACTTAAATGACAATGGTTAGTTTTTAAAACAATAACCAACTTTTTGTGGGGTTAGGCCTATTGGGGACGGTGCCCACGTTAAATATACACCAACGCGCCAACAACTGTATGGCCTGGTATAAAAGTAGTACCTACCGTGGTGTGGAAATCAGTTGACCTCCTGACGTCGTAATGAGCAGACGTGTGACCTTCAAAATGGACAAGGGAGAAGAAGAACAAGTAAAGTCCAAGCCTGGTATTATTGAGTTTCAAGCGTTTCGTGGTAATGATGATAGATTCATTATAAAAGAACTTGTGTTTTTGGACATGAATACAAGTGTTCCTTATTCGTTTTTATTTAAACCACCATGTTCTTATTCATCTTTAACTAGTAAAGCCGCTACTACCAACAGATGGATTTCAAAACACTTCCATCATATTGATTGGTATGATGGTTTTACAAGTTACACGGACTTGTATCACATTATGCATCATTTTTCAGACAAGTTTACCAATATTTACACAAAGGGGCTGGAAAAGAAAAGATGGATCGAAGGATTTACTCATGTTCCGGTTAGTGATGTGGAATTGGATAAGAATTATCAATACATGCTGGAAACAATATGTATTTGTACAAAAAGCCCAGAACATGATAAAGATAGACATTGCGCTTTGAAAAATGCCTATAAACTCGCCTCTTACCTTCAAAGTGGGGAAGTGGGGAGTGGTGGGGGTAACGGAGAGTATATAAGTGAGGAGCAGACCGGGACCTGGCATGAGTATTACTCGAGATTCCGAGACGACAACATCTCCGAGCAAGAAGACGATCTGTAACCTGACCATGGCATCTCACCAGTTCCTTCAAACTTTGGTCGAGCAGTTCAATGCTCACTCCAAGTCAACAATATTACCTGTGAAGAAGTGCTCTGAACTAAAAGATGAAAAGCACTACATAATCCATGCTATGAAGAAGATGGAGACTACAGTTGGGGAAGCCATCTGCTGCAGTCTCAGCGAGGCACCGTTTACTCCGGGGGATGAGCCCAAGTTCCAGGTGTACCTGCCCAAGAGATTCGTCCATCTTCTACAAAACGAGGACCTTCGCTCTATTCAACCCGGCTGTCTATACCTGGTGTCCCACGGCTGCACAGGTAGCAACTCTACAGAGTTGACCATCCACATTGCCGACAAGCAGCAGTGTTAGATTTAAGTTTTAATGTTGTACATATGTTATTGTAATGTTTTATAAATAAATCATAAAAGACAAAAAATAAGAAAACAAAAAATGCAACATATCAATACGTGAAGTTTGTCACGTATTGATATGTTGCATTTTTTTTTAACTTCGCGGGTGACCTTGACCTTTGACCTTTGAATTTCACAATTACCCCCCCCCCTACCGTAATTACCCCCACTACCACACTAGGATTCAAACCTGCTTGGATGCAAAACACGGTCAGTCTGTTGCCAACTAGCAAACGATGAGCACCTTGTACGAGCTTTGCTTACAACGAGTTATAACTGACGCATCTTTATTCCAGACGGCTTTACAAGATAATATCCCTATAACAGTAAAGCAGGATATCGAAGAGTACAAGAAAGATAATAGAGGGTATTCGGGATACTCATGGTATAGGTTCCAAGACGGGGAAAAGTTTTGTAAGCCTTGTGGCGATGCCGCCGTCAGAGACCTTCGACGGTTCGTACAGGAAGGTGGTAGAAAACAGTTCGGATTTCTAGCACCAATGTTTAGATTTGAAAACTACAAGGACACCTGTGCTATTTGCTCCATCCCATTGTATCGATGGAAAAAGTTTAGAAGTGTTTAATTGGATCTTCCATACCCCCACCACCATTACCCCCACCACTTTTTCATGTACCTCCAAACGCTGTGCCTCGGCTTCATTTCTACTCCAGCAGCCAACCTAGCAACATCAGGATGTCTCTGAACGTCAGTTGCGCAAGTTACGAGGAGGTGAGCATCAAGACTCAGCAGGAGCTAAACGACTTGTACAAGGAGTTGCAGCTGATGGTGGCACGAGGCTACCGTATAAACGTGCAAGTTTACGCTTGCAATATACGGAACACCCGGCAGTCAAAGGAAGAGCCTGGACACTCCTCGACAGCTTCCTCACCGACGTCCATGAAGACCGAGCCGGACAACTTAGATTACTTCAGCTGACTAGCAGTTGTATTTCTTGTTCTAACCATTGTAGAATATGTTTATTTTTTCATTATATTAAAGAAGTAAATGAGCAAAAGCACCTATCTTGTTACTGACATATGAGCTCAGTAACAAGATAGGTTTTTTTAAAACACGGTTTGAATGACCTTGAAACTTCCCCCTCCACTGCCTTACTACCCCCACCACCTGACTATTAATGTACATGGCACATCACAATTGGAAACCTCATTCCATCTTCAACAGCCAAACCGACAACATCAACAATGGCAAACCTACCAACGGATAAAACATGTCCTCACGTTTGCTGTGACTTCGTCCACGAGTTGGAGAAGAGGATGCAGGAGAGGGCGATACGAAGAAAGCAGATACACTCAGAAAATATCATGATAGTCAACGGCTATCTTTTATTGTTCGGCCTTATTATGGTTGTACTTTTCATACTGTATGGCATAGTCACATGTGTCGGCAAGGTTGCAGAAGAAAACGCTCGCCACCATCAATTGGAAAGTTTCAATGTTACTTTGTAGGTTTTCCTTTTTTTAAAACTCCGTTTGGATGACCTTGAAAATTCCCCCACTACTCCACCACACCCCCCACCACTTCACCATGTTCCTGCATGAGCATCACATCAACCGTCATTCCTTGTCCGACAAGCAACCATGGCAGACAACAACACCATCAGCCAAGCTGACTCCACTACTGATGTTGGTACAAGTACGGGTTGGACACTGTCGATCGATAGTGTACACTATTTGGAAACGATTTGCGAACGGATGAAGGAAATACTGCGGGACAACCCTGGGATCATAATACAAATGAATTTAAATTATGATTGGTCCCAAGTTAGAATGCAAGGGGACGATAACAACGGTCAACAATCTCCACAATATTCGCCGATGTCCCCGATCTATTCTTACGGCGAGTCTGACGTTGATGAAGATGAGGCTAATGAGGATGTGGGGGACAACGAGGCTGAAGAGGAGTAACCTTCATTCCTTTTTTTTAAAACCCAAATTGGATGACCTTGAGAATTCCCCCTCCACTATTTCCTTTTTTTAAAACCCAAATTAAATGACCTTGAAAATACCCCCTCCACATACTTTTGGTTTACCCCCTCTACTTTTCAATACTGTTACCACAGTCTGTAGCTCACATCATTCCTTGCTTAGCTATCATGGCGGACAGCACTCTTTCTCGAGTTGACTCCACTACGGATGAAGAATGGCCATTTTCCTGGAATGTTCATCTGCAAGACTCGGCAGAAGTGGATATGTTGCATGAGAAATTTGTGTATGTATTAAACGAAAACCCCAACATTGAATGTAGAATGACTATGGATTTCGATGCGACAGGGGTCCACACTCAACCTTCCACTTCCAGCCAGCCTGAGCCTCAGCTACAGCCGAAGAACTTTACACATCTTTACACTCCAATACGGCCGGAGGATGTGGTTATCAGCGAGGCAGACTCTACTACAAGCTATATTGAGCCAACAAATTGGAAGCTTGTTGTTGACACCTTACACAAGGTCGACTTAGTATGTGACAAATTAAAGGAATTGATGATGCAAGATCCTGGTCTTCGTTTTAAAATTGATTTGTTTTTCATCTGGGGAGCACCTGCACGGGGCTCTTCGTCTGACAGCTCTCTAAGTACAACGGACGAGGAGGAGGAGGACGACTAGTTTTTTTTTTTTTTAAACTCCGTTTGGATGGCCTTGACCTTTCCCCCTCCACTGAGTTTATTTAAGGTGCACTCTCAATGACTGCAGCATCATTTCATCGCGCACCTTCACCACAGCAACATGGAGAGTCAACTCAACTACTGTTGCGAACAGAAATGTTTTTCATGGCCAAATGACATTGATGTTGCGGATGGCCTGGCGTGTAGAAAATGTGAAGCTTTTGGTCAATGCATGTGTAAGTGCAAGTCTTGGAAGAAGCCGAAACCAGAGTTGAAGACATTCCATGTGTACCAGATGAGAGGGCATAAGTACACTTGTTGCCCTGAACGTTGCATTGAATTCACACTAAAACAGCTAACTGGCTGCAAATTGTGCAACAATCATTTTGCAGGTTTTTGCAAACATTATTTAGGAGCCTGTCAGTACAGATCAACTTGGCATACAGAAGCACTCACTATCAATGAAATCGCTATAGATACACAAGAGTAGTCTTTCTACTCTTTTCTTTTTTAAAACTCCATTTGGATGACCTTGACCTTTCCCCTCCACTCACCTTAGTTTATATAAACCCCATTCCCACTGACCACAGCATCACTTCATCGTGCTCCCTCGTCAAAGCAACATCAACTATGGAAAGTAAGCGCATCTCATGTTGCGAGCATAGGTGTTTGGAGATACAAGGCGTCACATATTGTGCAAAGAAGCGTTGGGAGGAAGAGACGGGGACAACCTATTGCTGTGAGGATAAGTGTTTCCTCTTACCAAAGTGGCAAGTGGATGGGCTGGCCTGCCGGCAATGTGAATGCTTCGGATGTTGCAGGTGTAGATGCAAGAACCAACAGCTGCCACCACCGGTACTACAAAATTTTAAAATCTACAAATCCAACTACTTTTATACTTGTTGTCCGCAGCGGTGTATTAAGTTTCACTTCTCCAATCTTACCAATTGTCGGAAGTGCTACGGACAACCTGATGGGTGGTGCACCTGTTTTCTGGACTCCTGCCGCTACAGATCGGATTGGTTTACAGATCCGTTAGAAATTGATGAAGTCGCCCAAGAAGCACAAGAGTAGTCTTTCTACTCTTCAACTTTTTTAAAACTCCATTTGGATGACCTTGAGATTTCCCCCTCCACTTCCCCATATACCTAGAGTACACAGAGCCTGACAGTCAGTCACTCGGTGGCTGTTGTGGGGTGCGCATCGGTGTCGGCGCTCCGTTGTTAGGTTTTCAAGGTCACAGTAATATGAAATTGTTGGTGTTGTGCTGGTTCAAGGTCACCTGAGGGATAACCGATTGCCCATTTAGGCAGAGTCATGTCAGAAACTCGAGTTTAACTTGGCACTTTTGCCGTTTCTCGTCGAAAATTCGCTCCAAGTGGTCAAGGTCACGGGGACTCGGACTGAAACTTGGAGCGTAGTGCGAGAAACGGCAAAAGTGCCAAAAAATTTTAAGTTTCGGCGTGACCTTGACCTTAGTGGCATCGGTGACGTCATTTTGATGACGTGAGGGGTGATGACGTCATCAGCACGTCATTTCTGTGACGTCATGGGTGTGACGTCATAGAAATGACGTCATTGGTGATGACGTCATCGATGACGCAATCGATGACGTCATCGATGACGTCATCGGTGAGGTCATTGACCTCGATGACGTCATCCCTCAGGTGACCTTGAACTGGGCCAGCACCAACAATTTCACACTACTTACATCGTAGGCCTACTTCAGTGCTAAGCCGCTGAGATTGCTTTGACAAACAAAAAAAAATTACAAGAAGAAATATTTGTTTGTCTTCGTCTTGCCTAGTCATATAAAAGTTAAATCGACGATGTTGATGCAGAAGCAGGCATAATTAAAATATATTTTTACTGTTTTTGTTTTGTTTTACCTACCTAACTGAGCATTTATTCTGTGTCAATTAAACAGACGACACATTTATGTTTAGAAGACTAACTCAAAGTTCACTATGTAAAACTAAACTGCACAGTACGATCGGCACACGTTTTGATGAGGGAATTGACATGCTAAAGTTATGTAAAATTCCCGCTCATTCTTTGTTACACTCTCCCGCGTGAACGGCGATCATACCCATTTTGGCGCGCACACAGACACAGCTGACTAACTACGACTTCCGTTATGACTTGAACATTGTAATTAAACAAATAAGTATTTTTTACTTTGTTTTTAAGATTGTTCCTTGCCGTTATTTAATTTTCAAACAGGGCTTATTATGGAAAATTCTACATATTTTTATTGGCCTGTTTTTAATTATCTGTGCCAAAATTTCGGGGGGGGGGTTTCGACCCCCTGACCCCCCCCCCACTGGCTACGGCCTTGTGGGTAAACATTATACAAAACTTAGTATATATAAATTGTAACACAAGTTTGTTAGAGCATTCCCAGAAGTCAAAACCCCTACAACCTTATATTTGATTAAAAGATCTTGACGATGTCCTCCTCCCCCCAACCTTCATAGAGCTCCACCCCTGCGGACGTCTTCAATATTAAGGAATCTAAAGTAAATAAAGAAAAGGTAGGGGTACATACAACGCCCTCTATGCACCAGGTGTCTTTTGCACCTATGACATTATCATTATCTTAATCAGTATTAGTAAATGGTGACGTCATAGGTGCAAAAGAACGCCTGTGCATAGAGTTCGTTTCAAGTCTTGACCTCTACCTTGTCTTTATTATTTTAGATTCCTTGTTCAATATTACCATGTCATTCTTACGGAAGCAACATTTTAGTAATGAACACATGAAAAAATTTTGGAAAATTAATTAATAAACAGCTGTTCTCATTTAAAGCATTGAGGGAAGATTGGTAATAAAAATACCCCCGTCGCAGCAGACCTGCGTACTCAGCGAATTTCCAATGGAATTTCAGATTATTTACTTTCCCCATAAAACACCATAGGATCGATTATCTAGGTTTTCTGCCATTGGGTGTTGTTAGAAAATCTAAGTTTATCAATAATTGGTGAATGTAAACACAAAATTGTATCAAACTCTGGCAATTTTTTTATTTTCCCCATAAACCCCATGGGGGTGAGTATGTAGGTTTGCCGCCATATGGGTTTTGTAAGCAAGTATAAGTTAAACCTTATATAGATAATGTACATACGAAATTTGATTAAGTTATGTCAATAAATAAGCAAGATAGAGGGTTTTCTTGATTTCCCATAAGAATAACATGGAAAACACATTTTTGGATTTGCCCCGTAACCAGTTATGTTATGATAAAAATTCAAAATACCAAATTGTTTGTTTTTTTAAGCTCTTTTAAATGGTTTCAGTTAAAATTGATGAATTTTAAAAATTAAGGTCCAAAAATGCCAAAAACCCATTTTTGACCCCTTTGAAACCCCATAAAACCCCGTTCCCATAACCCGACAATGCTGGTTCGCGAACTCATGAAAATAGACCTGGTCTTACACCTCCATACCAAATTTCATCAAAATCGGAGGTCCCCTTCAAAAGTTATCAGTACCACGGACACATATATATATAGATATATATATAGATATATATATATAGATATATATATACATATATATGAAAATGAACGAATGGTGTTTTTGGCTTCTGGGGACCTCAAAATGAAAAAGTAAAGTGGTCCCGGGCTTAGGTCTTACCATGGCTACTACCGTAATAGCGTATTCCCTATAGGGAAATTCGCTAAAAGACTTAAGCACATTATTGACTTGAGGCGAGTGAGAGAAGCAAACGAGCTCATCTGAAGGACATACAATTTCTCGGGTTGGCATTGCAATTTGAGTACCGTTGCAAAGCAAAGGTTAGTCAACTAACTAGTAATATCTATAAATTTAAAGCCTAAACTGACTTCATTGTACAAACACCAATGTACACCAATTTATACAGAACCGAATAAGTAGTAACATCCCAACGAGGTTGAAATAGATATAGCCTATAGTGGAGTGCGAATTGATAATAGCCCAGTCAAAATAGGTTTGTGTCGGAAGTAATTCCGGAGGAGCTGAATTTTTCACTGTTGATAGGTACTAATAAGGGGTGCATTTTCCCAAAAGTCCCGAAAAATCCCCCTTGAGCTTTCCGCTCTACGCCCTTTTTAAGTTAAAGTTGCACTGTTTTAGAAAACTGGCTATAACTCTGTAACGAATAACGCTATCGACTTAAATAAGGTTTTATATTATTTCTAGTAAAATTTGCTACAAAAGTTGTTATTACCATTTATTACAAATCCTTTTAGTTTAGCCATAAAATTGCCACAAAGATGAAAATTTAATTTTTTTAATTGCATCCTTTGGAAACATCTCGCTATAGCTCATTTATACGTAACCTGTCCAAAAAACAGTAAATACAAAACTTTTAGCGCGTAATGTGACCTTTAAAATGATATATAATATTGCTATATAAAATTAATGGATAATGAGTAAATATGCTTTATATTGGAAAATGTCAGTAGAATTAGTGGCTGACATTTCGCCACCCTCCCGTGCCACCGCTCAGACTGCTAATACAATTATTGAAATTTTTAAAGCACGAACAGCGGATACTGTGAATCTTTTAAAAATATTATATTGTGATTTATGGATAACAAATTCAGCGTTAGCTAATAACAAGAAGAACTAGGGTTTGGACCGTTTCCATTAAAAAAGGAAACATTTCACGGGAGTGAATATCCACCAAATCTGATATCTTTATTAGTTATTACATAAAACTAATGTGAAAATAATGCACATTCCTAAAACTATAACGTGTTATAAAATAAAAACTCGTTTTGTAAAAAGCTTGTTATTTATTTACTATATCAAATATAAAGATATTTATAACTTTGAAAAATACAACAAACGTTAGAAATATACAACTAATACTCATCCCAGATTTCATGGCATTGCATTACGTTAGTACAGAAGCCATTGCAATGTTCACACATTGCTGAACAGGATAAACCTGACTTTCTGCAACCACAGTACGTTCCACACCCTTTTTTACATGAACATGAAACTAATGATATTAGATCTTCAGGTGCAAATGGTTTAAGGGTTGGCACAGGTCTTAATGTCTTCCGTTGGCCTTCAATTCCTTTCAGGTACTCTTGTCTCCATCCCCAGTCGGTAGGGGTGAGTTTATTGCCCAACCAATGCTGTACTTGTAAATAAACTCTTAGCAAGTGTTGGTGACAGGATTCAGACGTTGGTGGTAATTTTGATAGATCAAAATTGGAATTTAACGGGGACTTCTTTGTTTGTCGTGAAAAACTAAAATAACGTGCTTCATTCAAAGTCGGATGTTTCCCTAAACCATACATCAAAAGAACAAACCTTTCACCACTTATAGTTATTTTTTCCTTGCACACAGGATAGTCTATAAAAGTCTCTGCAATGGTCTTTGCTTCATCATTATTTTTTATTAGTTCTACAGCTTTCAACTTGCCGATGCCATAAAATGCCGAAGTAGTGTCACAACCTGAAACAGCATGTGCAAACAGCAAATGTTTTTCTAAATCTTTGTTAGACCTTTTTAATAACTGTATGTCATAGTATGTAATTGATACATTCTTTCCGCCTATATCTTTGCGGAAATATATTTCCTTGTCATCAGGTGCTAAAGCAATTAGAAGAATAAGGATGTCCGTATCATTTCCAACCACAATTACTTTGGAACATGTGTCTGTTAGTTTTATTGCACTATTAACAATTTCAGTGTCGGCGTCATCTTCACATATCAATGATTTTATTCCAGACGAGTTCAACTTTTCAAATAAGTACTCGATTAACTTCTTCTTGTTCCTCTTGTTTGAAAGAAAGTTTTCTTTTTTCACTGTGCATTTAATATTTTCCTGGATGAGTATTTCACAGGACGAATAATTTTTGGATCTTCTTCTCTGTTCTTCATCTTTTGTAGTTCCTTCTTCTGGATACCCATCAAACACTACGAAAACGTTACTACCAAAATTATGAAGTATGGAGGAAATATAATTTTGAACAATCTGCCCATAGGTTGCATCATTTGGCCATGCTACATAATGAATTAGAAATCCTCCATCCAGTACTACCCCTGTTCCCTCTGAATATATATATTCCACAATGCCGTCCGAAAACACTTTCAATATTGAGGATTTCGTGCCTTTTCTCAATGAAGTCTTGTCAAAAATAGATGGTGGTAGTGATGCCAACTCATATTCCAAATAAGACTTTAGTTTTGCATGGCTATCACATACACAAAGAATCCTGTTGAAAAGTTGTTGTGTGTTAACATCAACTTTGTGGGATCTGACTGTTATGGCCTTAAAACTGGACTGAGTAATCACCATATCTTTTCTTTTAAGTTTTAACTCTCCAAAGGTTTTTCCTTTCATTCTTTCCATCACCCCTACCCCTAATTCAAAGGCCTTGTCACAATTTACGCGCTCATCTGATACAAGACCAGTGTCCAAAGCAACCAAATCTCCAGTCAATTTGTTGAACGGGTTGTGCTGCCTAAACCAGGCAATGAATTTATCGAGATCTTCACCGTCCCTTTTCTTCCTTGACTCTCTAAGCTCTACATGGTGCTCCGTAAAACTTAGTGAAGTTCCGGCAAATTCATCTAGTGCCTCTTGGACTTTCAAGCAATATGGAATAGAGCGAACCCATTTAAACAGAGTGTTATCTTTAACTCCTCTTCCGTGAGTTAGACCCCCAACAGCTTTCATAGGGCGCATTAGACACTGCTCTATAATCATATCCGTCCAAGTGCCAGACCAATATTTACCATTCCTTCGTACAGTAAAGTAACCTTTTTTAGCAAATTTTTCATACATATCTTTAGGGATCTTGTTTTCTAGTTGTAACATTTGTTGGACATAGTAATGCGCCGATTTGGCGTATGGTAAATGACCTGCTGCGTGGAAATACGGTAACATGTCCACTACCGAACGTAGATGCAAAAACCAGTTACCAGTTCTTTCTGCAAATATAAATCTCAACATGAGGTCTATACATAAAAGTAGATTAAGCCAGAGTCTGGCCGTCCTGCTTGAAGATTTTACCTCCTCAAATTGACTCTCGAGCCTTTCAGTGATTTCTATTACTTTGTCTTCTTTGAAAATTTGTTCAGGGTCAACTTCTTCTTCAAACATTTTCCGACTTATATCGTCAAGTTTATTACATTCCCTATCTATTCCTGGATATTCTTCTCGAAGTATTGTTATAAGAGAGGCAGCTGTCATGGAATAAGCTCTTATTCCTCTGGAGTAAGCATGACCACTTAGCATGTGATTGACAGTAGATGGCCCATAAACTGTCTCCCATAGACATTGCAGTCCACTTCCTTCCATTATACGGCCAACTGATCCCATAAAAGACATCAAAAGGTGGAACCCCCCTAATCTAAGTATAATTTTCGATAGGTCACTGTTGATGTCTGCATTTTCTACAATTTGGGTTGCTTTAAGGTAGAGAGGTTGGTCAAAAGTTACAATACAGGGCTGCTCTCTTTTACGGCACTCGTCTGCAGCAAATGATAGGGCAGAATAAATAGTGCTCATATCACCTGGGTTTAGATTTATGAAAGGTAAGGCTATTATAGAAGTCGACTCACAAGGTGGTTCATTGTTACTGACTAGGTTCATAAACCCGTTCCACCCAGGCTGATTTATCACGTTTGCCATCCACAATAAGTTTGCTGGAAAAATACAAAATTTGAATTCTGTTGATTCAATACGATTTGTCAGCTGAGAAAAGTCTTCGATTACAAGAGTAGATGTATGTTTTCTTTTACTGGGATAGGCCTTAATACGAATCTCATTTAAATTGTGATTGAATGAACCAGAGGAAAGCTTTGGGACTGATACTTTGGTTTCAATGGAGCTTCCAGGAGTAATGCATTGAACACCTCCCATAGCATGAAAAGTATTCAAACCATCCAAAGTCCTAACATTAATATCCGCATTGTCAAATACAAATTGCTTGAATCCCTCAGATCCAACATCAGGTGATCCAGCTGCTATAAGTGAATTCAAATAGAGATCTGTTTCGTAATAGGAAACACATAATCCTAAAGATGAAAGAAGATCAATCAAATATTTGGACCCAAACAGACGATGAAGAGTTAGGGCCAGTCCTGTCTGAATTGGTGAGATACATGATCTAGGCCGAACACTTGCCACTATTGCATGATTTATGACAATGGCCTTTTTCTTTATTTTATCAGAGTCCTTTTCATGTTTTTTGCTGGTAACTCTATCCATAAACAGTTTAAGAGATTGTGGTACAAATTTGTCTTCGTTTGTAATGTCTTTACAATCAGGATAAGTATTTGAATCATAAGCCATTTTTTGAATGTCCTCTTTAATTATATCGGCCGCTGCCTTAACAATCCTCATTTTTTCCGCATTTTGGTCATCTTCACGATCAATATACCATTTGTCAACTATTTTATGAACTGTTGATGAAAAACAACAGATATTCTTCCGTCCTGATACATTGGATATCACTATGTGGTCTCCAAAATACTTCTGTAAACGCTCTTTTAAGTATTTATCAGTATACAAAATATTCTTTTCCTTTTTGTACTCCTCGGGAATGAATTCGGCCATAAAATCTTGAAGTTCTTTTAAAGTAAATTGGCATTCATCACTATGCTCAATCAAATTACACATAGCTAAAAAAGCCTCCTCGATTTTACCCTTTGGCCGTCCAACGTCATTTTCAGATTTGTTATGAAAAAAATTTCTATAGCATTCGTGGTGATAACGTGCATCGGCTGCTACAAGATCCAAAGTACTCAAAACTCTGTGTTTTACATTAAATCCCCATTCGTAATTTCGATAATCACATCTTTCAATTATCTTTTCCCTGACTTCTAAATTTGCAACACTGTACACAGTTCGCCTCCGATTCGAAGGACACTTAGTTTGCGTGGTACATTTACGCCCACAGAAAAAACAATTTGTTTTAAAACTAAACTTCGTTTCAGAGTTTCAAAGTATCATTCCAGGATTTGGCTTTTCTGGTTCAAGAAGTTGATTTGTAAGTGACAGTGTCTTAACACACTTAGGTCTAGTATAATTCTGCCTACATTTTATGTGAACATTAATTAGGTTTCTATTGACAAGTTCCAAATGAAAATTATCTTGGAGTTCTAAACTACACTGAATAATCTTCTGAATTCCTCTTTTTACTGTCACCGTAGACAAATTGCCTTGTAAAGGCTCTTTGCACAAAAAACATACTAAATTATAACTATCCATTTTCTTACAACCGTAGGAATCTCGGAGTTCTTACTTGTACCACTACACATATACGTCCACTACAAAGTTTACGCATAAAAATTACAAAAAACAGATGAAAAGAGAAAAATATTTTCATTTTCTGTAACGTTTAATAAGTATATGTCTCTGCTCATTTAACTTGAAACGATTTATTTTCACATTTTTACATTTAAAAATTACAAACTCACTTTTTCTCGTTAAAATGTATGATTGGAACACAATTCACAAAGTAATTCATGTCTTCTCAGCAACACGAAAAGAGTATTTTCCCTCTCTCGAGAATTGTTTAAAAAATGTTTGGTATACACACTACATTCAGAACACTTCATATTAACTGTAATAAATCTAAAATAGCCCTCAAACATTAGTCTTTGAAATTACTCATAAACTGAATAGTTTTACAACATATTGACAAATATATTCACTTTTTAAAAACCCCTAAAACTTTACCACTTAACATAATAAGGTAGATATTTAGACCATTTAAAATTTACAACATTAATGATTGATAATAACACATTAATATACCATTGTTGACAGCATATGTTAAGAAAAACATATTTATTTTAAATCTTTTGTCTGTTTTTTTAAATCAGAATTACCAACCAAACAACAAAAAATCTTTTTACAAAACGAGTTTTTATTTTATAACACGTTATAGTTTTAGGAATGTGCATTATTTTCACATTAGTTTTATGTAATAACTAATAAAGATATCAGATTTGGTGGATATTCACTCCCGTGAAATGTTTCCTTTTTAATGGAAACGGTCCAAACCCTAGTTCTTCTTGTTATTAGCTAACGCTGAATTTGTTATCCATAAATTACAATATAATAGTTTTAAAAGATTCACAGTATCCGCTGTTCGTGCTTAAAAAATTTCAATAATTGTATTAGCAGTCTGAGCGGTGGCACGGGAGGGCGGCGAAATGTCAGCCACTAATTCTACTGACATTTTCCAATATAAAGCATATTTACTCATTATCCATTAATTTTATATAGCAATATTATATATCATTTTAAAGGTCACATTACGCGCTAAAAGTTTTGTATTTACCGTTTTTTGGATAGGTTACGTATAAATGAGCTATAGCGAGATGTTTCCAAAGGATGCAATTAAAAAAATTAAATTTTCATCTTTGTGTCAATTTTATGGCTAAACTAAAAGGTTTTTGTAATAAATGGTAATAACAACTTTTGTAGCAAATTTTACTAGAAATAATATAAAACCTTATTTAAGTCGATAGCGTTATTCGTTACAGAGTTATAGCCAGTTTTCTAAAACAGTGCAACTTTAACTTAAAAAGGGCGTAGAGTGGAAAGCTCAAGGGGGATTTTTCGGGACTTTTGGGAAAATGCACCCCTTATTAGTACCTATCAACTGTGAAAAATTCAGCTCCTCCGGAATTACTTCCGACACAAACCTATTTTGACTGGGCTATAAGTAATCTTGTCGGCTGATGATTGGTGCCATTTTACCAACGATTCCCAACATTTCTTTTTAACCAGGCTTTGGTTTACACTTGTCCATGCTATTAGACAATTTACCCACAGTACGATGATTCTGTGGTAGATAATTTTAAAAGCCTGATCACAGACCATAATTTCAAAGGCGACAATTAATCCTACATTTTTAAAGTATAATGTGTGATTTTTGAATCATGTTGCAACCAATCAGAATACCTCAAATGGGTAACCGAGAAAATGAGGGTAAAGTGTGGGTTGTTACCAAGGAAACGGCGGAAACCATGGGCAAAATGGCTCGAATGATCAGAGGACAACAAATTAACATATCAAGAATAACAATTTTAACCTCCGTGTGACATAACATTAAAAAAATTCGTTTGGCAATCGAAAACCAGAGGTAAATAAAGCTCTAAAACTATAGGCATTGTAGCTAATGTAGCTGATGTTGCTGTTGGTGAGCTCTGTGGAAGAAATTACTGTTTGGGGCAGCAAGAGGTGGACTCGGGACTAAATAAAAAGCTCATTTCCAAAGGGTTACTACACCATTATATTGTAAACTAAATGAAATTTATATAAAACTGTTCTACAAATTTGACAAATGATTAAACAACATATATTGAGGGAATGACCAACACAATGAAGTATTAAACAAGAACAACTAAGTTAAATGATTAAATTAAAACAATCAAAGGCAGTTGGAGTGCTTTACTGAGTTAAATGTTAATAAAGATTTATATTTAAATTCAATTAATGTTTTAAATAAAATTAAGAAGCACAAGGAAAGTTAGTGAAATCAAATTTTACATATCAAATTTAGAAAAGGTTAAATATTACCCTTGAGAGAGCGAGCAGGATGACATTAAATTACATAATTAAAATTTGACAAATTGTTACATACTTATAATTGAAGAAACGATGAATGACTAACACACGCACATGCACTGACTCTACTCTTCCTTATTTAAGGATAATAACAGGCCATGATTTTTCACTTCACTTCACAACACTCCCGAACGACCGAAAACGATTGACTCCGAAACCGCACTTCTTGAAGACCTTTTGGAGACTGCCGTCCGACGCTTTCCATGGTTAAGACGTCCTCCTCTCCATAATTTGGATCGGCCAATCAGATGATGTTATTGGAATTTGCATTGTTCTGATTGGCCTAGACAATCCACGTGGACTTGACGAGCGGCTGTCCAAAGATGCAGGCCTTGCAGTCTTCTGTCCCTGGTCGCTGACCGGATGCAGAGTTGGCAAAGGAATCAATATCGTGGGACAGGAAATGACTGGACATGGGAGACATGATTTCCTGTTGCACAGGCAGGGGTCCGAGATTTTATATTTAAGTTAAGTTAAGAAATAATTTAATTTTGAGATGTAGTTACGGCAAATACAGTATAGGATTACTTCTCCCAATTGTAACGGAAGCGCTTGTTCTAACTATTAAATGTCAAAATGAGCATATTTGTTTCCATAAAATCAATACAACAACAAACTGTTGCCAAATAATTTTGGCCATTTTTTTTTTAATTCAACAAATTAGCATAATTCGTAAATAAAAATTACATCATATGGTGCTATCTGTGTTTCAAGGGTGTCATTCTTGGTTAATTCCTCATAAGTATGTAATAGTATATTTCGTCACAAGGGCCGAAAGTGGCGTTTTGCCGGTCCCGAGATCGTGTTTCAAGTTCGAGACGAAGTCGAGAAGTTGAAACGATCGAGGGTGGGCAAAACGCTTTCGGCCCGAGTTATGAACGATATTTTTCATCACACTACACAATTCAATAAATTCTAAACAAGTGAAAAAAATTACTTTTTCGTTCATAACAAACAAAACATAATCTCAACTTCAACTAACCTAACAAGATGTACTGCTCGAGTTTCTGGTTGCTAGGCAACCACTTCACATCAGCTAAGGCCACCAAAACTATAGTGAGATGCACAAAAATAGTCCGATGGAAATTTAAACAGCTGTGTCCCCCCTCACCCCCTCTCGCCCTGCAATGTTGTCATTTCTGGTCATGTTTATCATGTGTTGTACCAGTATAAATTGTGTTCCAGAATAAATTTGGCAACAATGTATCTACTCTCATCGGACTACTTTCGTGAATCTTACTATAATCAACGAGATTAAATAGATATAGAGTGCTCATCACATGTTAATTTTGTGTCCCTTTTTCATTTGCGCCATTTTACCCATAATTCCCGTCGTTTCCTTGGCAACCATCCCACACTTTACTCTCGTTTCCTTGGTTACTAGTTTTAGCTATTCTAATTGGTCGCTACAAGCTTCAAAAATCACAGCTTATACTTTTAAAACATCTGATTATTTGTTGTTTGTTTTTAAAACCAATTTGATTTGATGGTCTGTGAACAGGCTATTGAGATTGGTTACCATAGAAACGTCAAATAGCAGTGGGTAGGCCTAATATGGCAAAATAAACGGTATCAGTTAACTGACACATACTTTCTCCTAACAATATAAAAAAGATGTTAAAAGCTTCAAAAATTAATGTCTTGATGACTCAGTCGGATAGCTACCGGCTGAGCAGCGCTCGTTTGACCCTACGCGCGTCTGTGACTTTTAACAACGTACTGTGTTTACCGCTAAACGAAAAATTGAATTTTCTCCGCAACCACTTGACGTAGAGCAATAATTTAAAATACTGGATTATTTAGTTTTTTGAGCTTGATTTAATGGTGATAAGTAAAATTTATTTCAAGACAACAGCTATTTTGAAAATCCAAAAAATTGATTTTTGAAACTCTTTTTACTCCATAACTTTTGAACGCGGATTTTCCCGGAGATGCGGGTGCTGTCATTTTATTTACAATTTTAAGCTTAATAAACCACACAATTTTAATCAAAATCGTTAGAGCCGTTTTTGAGAAATTTTGATTTTTGACGATTTTTGAGGGTTTTTGGGGGTAAAATACCCTTAAAAATAAAAAATTAAAAAAAATGAAAAAAACGCCTGGAATTATCGTGGATTTGGAAATATGTACCAAATTTAATTAAAATCGGACCATTAGGGCATTCTCCAGCTCTGTTTACATCCTGACACACACACACACACACAGACAGACATCACTCCGAAAACCACTTTTTTGGGCTCAGGGGGAACCAAAATGGATAAATCCACCAACAACTCAAATTCGAAAATTTTGACGAAAACAATACTTTCTCCATATACTATGGTATAGAGGGAGAAAGTAAAACACATGGGGAAAGTGTAAACAAAGGACTAGTTACCAAGGATACGGCGGGAATCGTGGGTAAAGTGGCGCCAGTCAAAAAGGGACATTTTTCCCTATCTGGAGAGCACTCTATATCTATTTAATCTCGTTGACTATAATACTCTAACGGTAAGTGACTACAGCTGATTCCAAGTTAAACGCACTATTTTTCCATCTACGTCATACATATTTAACAGTTGCTATCAGCTGAACGACTAACTGAAACGAACGGAGCGATGCACCGGAAATTTAAACAAACAAAGATGAGCCACGGCTTGGTTGAGACGAGTGGATTACCCGGAGAGGCGGACGAACCAGCGAGGTTCTACTGTACAAAGAAAAGTAAATCTGGCAACACCGCAATTGGGCTACAATTGGTGCCTGGGCCACAATCGAATGTAAAAGATGCGCGCCTGGGCCAAAATAAGGGGGTTCAGATAACTCACGTATATGTGGGCCACAATCGAATGTGAAATAACGCGTGTTATAGTAGCTAAACCACTGTATGTATATAGATTTCAAAAGAAAATATTGGTACGAAAACCAATTTGGATATTATACACAAAATGTCAAAAGCATCACTTGTTTATTTACGAAAATACATGGGTTTTTATAGTGGGCCACAAACGATGGTTATTTGTCACCTGGGCCACAATCAAGGGATCTAGGTGAATATATATATATATATAAGTAGATAGTACTATGGGGTTCCTAGGACACTTTTGGAGACAATCAAAAATCAAACAAATTTCACAGTTTTTTAATACAATTATGCAATATTTTTGCCACTTTTTGGCCAATTTTCAGCTTTTGTCAAATTGTCATAAAAAATATGCAAATTTAATGAAATTTTTAATAAATATGCATGAATTTATATGAAATTGTTTACAGAATAAAAAGTTTTTTAAAACCAGTAAAATTATAATTTTTATAAGGTGATTTAGTATCAATAAAATTAGCTACAAAACAGAATATTTATCAAATTTCATGAATATATCTTAACAAATAATCAAGATATTAAGGTTTGATATTTATGGCTAGTTACCCCAAAACATGAAAATTTACTAAAATCAAGTGATTAAACATTAAAGTAACATTTTACCAAAAATTCAAAATTATTAGATGATTTTTAGAATAAAAAAAATATTTAAAATAAGGGGTTAAACTACCCCTAACATAAGTCAAAACATTATTTAATATTTAATAAGAATGTGTACCAAAATTAATAAAAATTGGTTGAAAAGAATTGAAGATATCACTTTAAGGTTTTGATACCATATTTGTACCATGATTATACCATAATTTTACCATAATTTCATTTGGTATAGGAAAATAAAACTCGCATCTTTAAACAACTTTCATTTATTTTACACAAATCAGAAATACATTGAAAGTGTGCATGCCATGCACGCTGACCTTGATATTATTTCATATCAGAGTGTGCATTTGATGCACGCTGTCCTTGAACTCAGCTGTTGGTTACACAATCTAACTTTCACACCAAAATAAAGCATAGTCTTCACAATCTAACATTCGTTTAACATCAGTGTAAATTCTCCAAAAATGCTCTATTGTAATTGATAATTGTTGTAACTTTGGAAATTTATGAGCTAACACTCCTATACTTCTTAATTTTCGTCCATGACTGTCTGATATGTTAAAATTTGATTTTATATATTTTTTCCATGGAATACTTTTGTCTTTATAATTATGGAAATAAATATCTAGATAATATCCAAACTTAGTAGTTATGTAAAAAGAATAAGCTTTGTTGTTTTTATAGTTATATTATAAGTTATCAAAAATTTATTAATTTCAGCCAAATCACTTACTTTTGGAAATATAACTTCTTTTACATTGATAGTTGGTGATAGTAATTTAACTAATAAATTATGTACTTTATCAACACTTTTAACACTTTTCTTATTTTTCAAACACATTATTAATTCACTCAAATCCTTCTTTGGCTTTTTAGGTATAACAAGTTCACCTTTTTCAACTAAATCACTTATAAGCACTTCATCCAACTCATTGATCTTTTCAATTATACTATACATTCTAAATGATATTTATGCAATTCTTTAATTTCACTACAAATAGAATTTTCACTCTGAATTTTCATACTAAAATCTTCTTCAAAGAACATAGATGTTGCTTCCATTATATTTAACAGCCACACCCAATGTAATGAGTTGGCAATCTGTATAGCAATGCAATAACTAAACACAGGCTTGCATTTTAACTATGCAACCTAGAAACTCACTTGGAAAAAACAATATGTTATTATAACATTTAAAATAAAAACATGTTGAATCCACATCAAATTTTAATGGGCTCTTAATTAGTATCTTTTGCAAACACATATTTTTATAAAAGTCTTTTTTTAAAGTCAGCCTTTTGTCTAAACATTGTTTTGCCATTGAATTATGTTTATTAAGGTTTCTTTATTATTTTTGATCGTACAAAGACTTATAATATATGAAAATGCATTAACTTTCAATGAGCTTTTTATTGCTGATATTTATTTTCCATATAAATCAATACTTATCTTTTTATCTCAAGATTATTAATTTGATAACTCTTTTATAATCACATATTTGAGTTTTTAAATTATTTCTTATTAATTTAGGACATGTGATACATGAAATAACATTAGATTTTTATAGAGAATTCAAAAATAGCATTAGTGTTATGATATCATAAATAGTTAATAAATTATTTTAGAAAATGTGGTTTTAAAAAAGTTTTTTATAATTAGGTTTTGTATATATTTACTACTTCTAAGGTAAGTCTTAATTTATTATTTTTCAAACTTAGTAAATTTACTTCCCGCAACCTTAAAAATCCAAATTTTTTATAAACTAATATTTTTAAATAAAATTTTAAAATCATTATTTTATAACTATTTTATTTCAGTAATATCATTTTTAATTATATTATATTCAAGTAATTTTTCTGATACAATAATAATATAACAATTTGTTTTACTAGTAGCTACTATATCATAATCAAAATCTGCATTAATAATAATATCATTTTTTGAACTTGAAATATTTGTTGGATTTTTTGTAGTATCAATTACATAAATTGGTCTATTTTCTAGAAATTCTGTTGGATTATAATACATTTTACTACTATTATAATAAACTTTTTTATAATCTTGATACATTTCATACATAATTCTAAATTTTTCATTGTTTATATCAAAATTTTCCAATTCATCAGGGTAATAATGACCATTTAGTTTTACTCTTATATTTTTTACATACATACTATCAAATTTAGAAGTATCAAATAACTGATCATTTGTTCTTGATTTTTGAAATCCAATTATAATAAATTTTGGATTATAAATATTTCTATAGATATTTGTTATATCAAAACTTAAATTCTTTCCTGTAATATTTTTTGTTCAATGCATTGCCAATGATTAAAATGAAAATTTACTTTTTCAAACTTGCTTAGTTCATTAATTAATTGAATTTTACTTGTTGTTTTGTATTCAATTATAGGAACTCTAATAAAAAATTCATCAATTGTTATTTTACCTTCAGTTGGTAATGTAGCATTATCATAAGATCCATCAGCCTTTTTAGTTTTCCATCTAAAAATTGCATCATTATCTTCTGATCTAATAAATGTTATATTAAAACCTCCTTTGTATATTGGAATATTTACATTTTCAAAAAATCCTAATCCAAAATGAGATAAATTACCAATTGCTTCAAATTTATTTTTAAAATTTGATTCAAAACCATTATTTATTTGATTTATTTCTGATTTTGAATAAGTTATAGTACCTTTAATTGTACTTAATAGACCAGGATATTCAATTTCATCAATCAATTTATTATGTTTTCTAACTTCAATTTTTGAAAATAAAAATGGAACAAAATTATCAATTAATTTTATATTAGCACCATTATCATATGCATTTCCATCAGATTTAGTCAATTTACCAGATATATAAAATTGAAATTTAGAAGTACAAAATCCATCTCCAAAATCTATATTAAATTCAGTTTTTTTATTAGGTTCATTTAAATGTAATTTAGATAATGGATAGAAATTTTTGTATTCAGCTCTTTCAATATCATTTATATATTTTTTGTAATCAGCCATTTATTAAGGATAAATTTTTAAATCAAAAACTTTTTTAAAACAAGTAAAATTTTTATAATTTAATTTTTATGATTTTATGATGTCAAATTTTATTTATGTATCAATTTCATTTTTACTTTTAAAATATTCAATTTCAGTAGCATGATCAAGTATAAATTTTGCTGATATTTTTTGATGTTCTAAAATTAATTCCCAATTTAATGTAAATGCATAATCATAAATGAAATATTCAGTTAAATCTTGATATTTACAAATCAAATCAATATAATCTTTTAGTTGATAATTTATGAATTCAGTAATAAAATCTATAGTTAAATTTTGATGTTGAGCAATTTTTTGCCAATTTAATTTATTTTGAAACAATCTCATCATATTAATACTCAACTCATATTTTTCAGAAATATCATCCCAATCATCTTTGTTTAGTTGATTTTGGTTTCTGATAATGAATAAATCAAATGAACTGTATAGAGCCATTTATTAGGGAGAAAATTTTGTAAAACAACTTTTCTTTGAATTACAAATACAACATTTTGATTTAATTACATTTATATTTTTCAATTTTATTATCTGAATATCTTTAGAATTAGTTTTTTGTTTACATTTAAGACAATAAATCAACTCCATTTAGATAAAATAAATTATTGTAATTTATCTATATCTCCTTTAATTGATATTATTTTTGCATTTAATTCTTTTATTGATTTATTGACTCCATCAAATAGAAATTTTAGTTCTTTCTCTAATTTTTCTTCTAAATTTTCAACATGTTTTCCAATATTAATTAAAAATTCTAAAATTGTATTTAAATCTTTTTTAGTTTCTGAATAATCACTACCAATTTCAATAATTGAATCTAAAACTTCATCTAATTCTGATTTAACTATAACATCATATTTATTTATACTTGGTTTTACATTAACAATTCTTTTACCATTAATATTTATATAATTTTTTGATAAACCAATAGCATTTACTAAATTTTCAGTCTTTTTTACATGACTTTTAAAACTTTTACTAAAATTATTAAAAAATATATTTAATTTGGAATTTATATAATCTTCTTTAATATTAATTGGATGTTTTTTCTGTCTTCCAAACAGATCAAATATATTTTGTGAATCCATATTTATTAAGGATTAATTTATTTATTATGTTATCAAATTTTTCATTTTTATTTAATTCATTTAATATAAAAATACATAAATGACCACAAATTGGTGGATCATTATAATTTTGAATTTGATTATCATTATAAAATATATTATCTTTTCCTAAATATTTAACTAATTCTATTGGTGGTTTATTAACTATATTTCCATATGAATCAAAATAATATTTAATTTTATCTGTTTTATAATAACAAACCCAATGAGTTCCATTTCCATCAAATGAATCTAAATTTATAATTCCACATTCAAATTTATTAACTTTATTAGGTAATATATCTCTCATAAATACACCTCTAAAATATTTTATATTTTTACACAATTTTTCTAATTCACCTAATGTTAGTGGTTCAAAATTTTTTTATAATTCTGTTTCATATATTTTAATGTTTTTTTTATCTAAACCAGATCCTTCTACATTTTTTAATTCATGATCTAACCAATCAACAAAATTTCTAAATTTAGGAATTATAGATTCTTTTACTACTTTTGCTCCCTTTCTAACATTTGGTGTATAATTTTTAACTATAGGTATATTATCAGCAAAATTTAAAATTTCTTTTAGTAATCCACCATTTTTTATTTCTTTTAATTGATTATATGAAAATTCAAATCTTAATCCTTTATTTAATTTTTTATGTTTATTTAGTTTATTTATTTGTCTTTTAGATAATAATATAATATCTTTTCCATTTTCATTAAATTGATCAATATTAAATTGGATTATAACTGATCTTTTATTTTTAAATGCTAATTTTATTTTTGATTTTTGATTATCTGTCAAGTTTATATTTATTTTTTCCATTTATTAAGAAAAAAAATTATAGTTTTTATAATATAGATTAATATAATAAATTTTATTAAAATTTTAATCCTACTTCTAAACCCATACCAAATTTTCTTTTCATCCACATAGCACCTGATGTTGGTAATGCAATTAATCTTTCACCAATTCCATGATCATTTGATGTTACTATATCCCATGCTTTATCTTGTAAAATTTTATCAGCTATTTCATTTCTAGATTTTGTATCTTTATGATCTCTATAAAATAAATCATGTTCTTTAGCAGCTTTATCTAAATCATTTATTCCAGGATCACCTCTTTTTACTCTTTTATTTAATTTAGTTCCAGGCCCTAGATATTGATAACCAGGTACATGTAATTCAAAAGGTAAATTATTTATAACATCATTTAAAATACCTGATCCATCTTTTAATAATGGTGATGAAATATTTGCCAAAATTCTTTTTAAATACTTAATTCCTTCAGGTTTTTCAATTAATTCATCTAATTTATTTGATATAAAGTCTTTAATTGCTTTCTTTTCATTCAAAAAATTATTATTACCAGCTTTTTCTTGTGCATATATATAATTAATAATATTATCTAATTTATTTAAATCATCTATAAATCTATATTCAATTTTATTTTCTGTATATTGTCTGATTCCTGAACCTTCAATTTCACCTTTTAATTCCCAAATATGTTTAATTAAATTAATATATTTATCACCTTTACTAGATTTTGGTTTCTTACTATTTGGATCATTATTTTTATAAATTGAATTAGTTTCCCATAAAATCTTTGAATAATTATTTAAATCATCTTGTGTATATAAATTATGATCTGGTTTCTTTTCATAAGTTAACAATCTCCATAATCCATGTGTTCCATTATATTTTTTATCATCAATTATTAAATCATCATTATCAATTACAGTTATTTTATCACCAATCATAAATGATTTTTTATGTTTATTCCAATATAAACCAAATTTATCATCTTTTGTTCTTGGTAAATATTTTTGTGCTAATGGACCAATAATTTTATCTAATGTTTGAGGTGAAATTAAATTTGGGTCAATAAATGTCGATTCTTCTTGAATTATTGGTTGTCTGATTGGTCTAAATGGAGTACTTGAAGGTAAATTTAATTCTTCAGTTTCTGGTATTGACATATTAGCAAAATTATTAACAACAGGTACCAATTCCATTAGGTTTTTATTTTCATTTAAGACTTCACCAATTTTATTTTCAACTTTACCAATTGCTGATGTTATAGGTTCATATGCTTTTTGTTTAATTTTTTCATAATTATCTTCAATTTTAATTTGATTTTTAAATTCTTTTATTAATTTTTTCTCAATATCATCTAATTTTTTAGCTTCATTAACAGATATTTTATCCATTTATTACAAAGAAAAATTTAGGTTCAAAACAAATCATGTTAACATAAACACAAATCATGTTAACATAAACAGAAATCATATTAACACAAAACACAAATCATGTTGACACAAACACAAATTATGTTAACATAAAAACAAATCATGTTAACACAAAACACAAATCATGTTAACACCAACACAAATCATGTTAACATAAACACTAATTATGTTAAACACAATTCATTTTACTTTATTTCTGTAATTTTCATTAAATATATAAATACTAATGAAATAAATAATACTAATAAAATAAATATTCTATCAATTATTAAATCAAACATACAACAAGCCATTATCATTATTTAATATCAGAAAAATTTTTCATATATTTTCCATCATTTGATTTTTTCAATAAATTAATAGTTAAAAATCCATAGTCTTCTTTCCAACAATCATTACAAATAGTTTTAAATTTATCAAATTTCATATCTGATCCAACAAAATTATTATATATTTTTTTCATATAATGTTCATTTTGTTTAAAGATGCATAACATATTTAAATTATTTCTAATTAATTGCATATCAACTTTTGAATAACATTGTGATAAATAAATACATGATATATTTTTATGTCTACCCATTATAAAATATTCTTTAATTTTATCTTGTTTTTCTAAAATACAATCATCAAAAACTACTAATGAATTTGGTTTACATTCATTTAGTGGAATCATATCATCACATGAAAAATGAGAAATTTGTTTATTAATATTTGATTCTATATTTTTAAATCTTTGTTGTAATAATTTATAAGATGGTTGTTCTAATGATTTACTAAAAATATATAAATTTGAATATGGAATTAATCTTTTGTAAATAAAATTTAATAATAATGTAGTTTTACCAGATCCACTTGTTCCTATAATTAATAATCTAATAGGTTGATCATTTTTATTATTTTTATCATATGATTCTAATTTTATATTATCTTTTTTTTCTAAAAATTTCTCCATTTAAATAAGATGAAATTATTTAAAATAATTGGTCATTCATCCAAACTAGAATTAAGATTAGAACATCCAATACATTTAGATGGAAAATATAGTATTGGTTTAAGTGGATTTTATTCAGATAATTTTATATCAAATATACCAAATGATTATAAAAACTGTTATGGATATTCTATTAAAGATGAAGATGATAAAATTATAGATCAATATTTTGATATAAATAAAGGAAATTATACAATTGATGAAATAAAAAATATTTTTATTATTAGTTTAAAAGAATTTAAAAAGAAAATTAATAAATTTGATGAAAATGATTTTATACTGAAAAATGATGGACCATATATTTAATAAAATCTCCTGTTAAAATTATAGTAACAACAATTATAATTGATTTATTAGGGTTAAATAAGAAAATAATTGAACCAAATGTATTAACAAAAGGAATAAAACTACCAAAAATTAGACCTTTTGATGTTATTGAAATACATTGTAATTTAGTTGATCCTAGTTTTGAAAATCATAAAGATCATTCACATTTACATAAAGAATCAGAAATTCTATATTCATTTTATCCAAATGTTGAATATGGATCAAAAATTAGTGAAAAACCAAATGAAATTGATTATATTCCTTTAAAAAATATAAATAAAATTCAAAATATTGTAATATCTATTCAAGATAGTGATGGAAATCTAATAAATAATGAAAATATTAAAAGTATTGTATATTTAAGATTAAAACAAAATTTGTAATATAAAATTTGTCTACATAAATAATAAAAACCATAATTGATTTAATTAACAATAATTTTATATTTAATAATAAATTAATTGTATTTAATAAACAAAATAATTCTTGGTTTAAAGGAAAAGATATTTGTAATATTTTAAAATATAAAAATTCTAGAAAAGTTTTATTTGATAATGTAAAAGAAAAATATATAAAACTTTAAAAATATCAAGTGTAACCAACAGTTACTCTTACATAATGATGATAAATTAATTTACATAAAATTATAGATATCACAAATTATGACACCCTAAAAATTGATATACAAACATGTTTTCAGATGCCCTAAAACAGGGCGTCAATAAAATAGATATTAAAACAATATTTATTAATGGATCTGGTTTATATTTATTAATTTTAAAATCAAAAAAGGTAGATAAACAATAAGGATAGATGATTATAAATTAAAATTTATAGATATTTTTAGAGGGGACAATTTGTCCCCCCTATCATATAATAAAAAAACATACAAAACTTATTAAAATTAGGTAGGACCCAAAATGGGTCCCACATAAATTATAATATTTATTTTAAAAAATTTTAAAGAAGGTAACCTTATTATACAATAAAAACTTAAGGGTAACAAAACATTACCCTCCTTAAACATTCAAAAAATATTCATAAAGATAATAAATTATATACAAATTTAAGACCCGTCTTAAAGACGGGTCTTACTTATAATGATAATAAAGTAAAATTTATAGATATTTTTAAGGGAGGCGATTTGTCCCCCCCTATCATATAATAAAAAACATACTATTTTTATTAAAAAATTTTGTTTATATTTATTAATTTTAAAATTAAAAAAGAATCAAAAAATTTAAATTTTAAATGAAAGAATCAAAACAAATATAAAAATTTAATAATAAATTATTGAATATATTTAAATTTATTAAAGAAAATATTTAAAAATATACATAAATTATAGTATAAATTCAATATTATATGGTTATAAATTATTAATATAATTTTGATCATTTTCTTTAAAACTTTCTTTAACATAATTTTTTATTATATTTATAAATGGTTCTATTATAAAATTAAACTTATAATGATATACAAAATAATTTTTATATTTAAAAAGATATATTAAAAATTTATTTGATATTTTAGTTTTAAATAAATATAATTTTATATCAAAATCATTATTTATTAATTCTTTTGGAACAATTAAAATTTCCATTTATTTATAATTTTTTTATACCCCCAAGGTAATGTATCAATTTTATTTTCACAAATAAATCTTTTGTCATCTCTATTACTTAAAGCTAATTTATTTATTGTAATTGTATATAGTTCATGTTTAAAACTTCTAATACAAGTCATTTCTCTATATTGTTCTTGATCATCAAATAAACATTTCTTAAAATCATCCATATGTAATGTTTTATCAACAACACTTTTCTTAATTCCTTTACATTTTACAGGATTTTTATTATTAAATTCATAACTATATAATTTTGATCTTAAACCACAATATTCTTCTAATATTTCACCATTTAACTCATCTTTAAATTTACCAATTATTTTTTTATTCTTTTCACTATAGCATTCATGTTCTTTCCTATAATCACTTGTATAAAATTCATTAATATTTTCTTTAATAATTTTATATGGATCCTTTTTAAACTCTATAAAATAACTGTCTGTATCCATATATAATAACCTTATATTTGGATCAAACTTCTTTAATTTTTCATAATAAAATTGATACATATGTAATTTTGATAAATCAAGTACTGAAAATCCTATATAGATTGGTTTATCAAACTTAACCTTTTCTTTTATCATATGTGAAGCGATACAGTCTTTATCAAATATACTAAATGTTTTAAAATTAGGTTTTTTTGCTTGTTTTAATGAAAACTTTTCGTCACCTAATTTAATATCACATCTATTTCTAACATTTTCCATAGTTTTTCCAAAAACACTATTATTCATCAATTTAAAAAAGTCTTTTTCAAAATCTGATGTTGATTTGGATCTTAATTTGGTATTTAATTCAATATATTTTTTCATATAATCATCTTGATCAAATGCTATAACTCTATTAACTTTCTTTAATTTTAATCCTTTTTGTAGATTATATTTTAAGTTTCTTGAATGAATAACATAATCTTTTTTATCAAATAATGTTGTGCAAAGTTTATTATTATAATGTTCAGGTGCTAATGGTAAATCTTTATGATCATCATATAATTCAATAGGATATTCTAAATCAACATCTAATATGTATCCATATTCAGCATTTTCATCTAATTCTAATATTGTTTCTTCCCATTCATTTAATGTATATATATTAGGATTCATCCATGTTATATCTTTATAAGGTAATTTTTGACTTAAAGCCCATCCATATAGATTATTTGCATCTATATATAACATATAATTTTCAGGTTTTGTTTTATCATAATTTTTTGTATATTTATTGTTTGCTTTACAATATCTAGTTATACATTGTGAAATACCACCTCTAATACCTTTTTCAATCATTAAATACATATTATAATCACTTATTAATTCTAGTTTAATTTTTGTTAATTTTAACATAGAATCCCAAGCTAATGATGGTGATGTTAGATAATGTGCTGGATCTAATTGATAATTTTTCAAACAAACAGATCTAAAATTTTCAAATATATCAGCTAATAATAATACATCCTGAATATTATACAAATCTGAATAATTACCTAATGTTTTTATTTTTAATTTATTCCAAACTTTTATATAATGTTTATAATCATCATCACTTATATTTTCATTAGTTAAACAACTATAAAATTGATCTTTTTTTAATATTTTATCATAGTTTAATTTTTCGACATTATCAATAAATTCATATGGAAATACACCTTTGGAAGTTAATATTTTTAAAGTTTCATTATCATATTCAATTATATCATTTTCTTTTATAAATTTATTTATATGCTTAAATTCTTTAAGATTTTTAGCTAATTTTTCAATTGATGTAGCCATAAATCTAAATGTATCTACAAATGAGAATTTTATAAATTTTCTAGGTTTATCACCTTCAAATTCATAACCATAACCAGAATTTACTGAATAGTTTATATATTTTTCATCTGTATTAGCTAGCAAATCAATTTTACCATATTTTTTAGCTAATTCTTTTATAAACAAATGTGTATCATAATTTGAACTATTATGACAGAATATAGGAATACTTTGAGGGAATTTTAGATTTAAATTACAATTTAAATGTGCAGCACCCCTAAATTTTCCTGTTAAATGGCAATGATCTCTTACTTTTATTCTTTTATCGTCATCAAAACCACTATTTTCACAAATATGACAAATATTAGTTTTTTGATAATTAATTTCTTCTTCATTAGTTAAATTCATAGGCTTTTTATTTTTTGAATTATATTTTTTAGCTATATATTTAGAAATTTCATCTAAATATTCAAATAATTTATTTGGTACATTTATTAATTCTTCTTCATTTTTTGCTCTATAACAAATAGGCTTATACATTTTATTAGTTACTCTAGATACTAAATAGATTGTAAATCCATATGGTATATGTTTTTGAATTTTATTTGTATATGAGCAATTTGGATTATTTTTACAATTATCAATCTTCTCTAATATACTTTCAAAATCCATATAAATTACATATGGATGTTCAAACTTTTTGTAATAGTTTTTAAAACTTACTTTTTGACCAGGAAATGGCATTATAGGTCTACAAGGTTCTAATGATTTACATATTTCTAAATGATTATTCAAGTCTTTATTTTTGTAGAAATGAGTCAAACATCTTCTACAAATATATTTTTTTGTTTTATGTTTTGATAATTGAGAATATACCAATTTATTTAAATCTGTTATTAATATATAATGACAATTATTACCAATTTTATAATATAATAAATCAATTTCTAATTTTACATTATAATATTCAGATATTTGTAATGGCACTATTTTTTCATCTTCATCAATTCTATAAATATTTATTGACATTGATGGATAGTTATATTTAGAGTCAAACGATCTTTTTTCAAATAATTTAATATCTTTTAATGTTATTGGATAATCAAAACCTTTAAAAATATCATCATTTATATATTTTTGATATTGTTTAACTCTTTCAGCATGTTCATTTGGTTTATCAATAGCACATCTAATTGCATAAATAAAACAATATTCATCTTTATTTTTAAAATTTACACAACATTTTTTATTCTTAATTTCATTTGGTAATTCTATATATGATCCAGCATTTAATGAATTATTTTTAGATAATTTTAGATTTAATTCAACACATCTTTTTAATGACCAACCAGAGCCTTTTGATGGTTGATTTAGTTGTTCTCTAACTATTAATTTCTTAAATTGATCATCAATAAAATCATCTACATTTAAAATATCTGAACTTTTTATGCAAAAATACATATTACTATTTTGAATATCACCATTTATTAATTTTCTTTCATATTCACATTCTAAAGCCATCTGTCCTTTAATATTTTTAAATTTTTGTTTTTCTATCAATTTTTTTATTTCATTTCTTTGAGTTTCTAAATAATCATTAATATCTAAATCATCATTTGAATTTGTTAAAATATAATCTTGAAAATATCCTTTTAATGACGAAGCTTCTTGAATATTTATTATATTTTCTTTTGGAATTGGTTTATTTTTAAAATAATCATTTAATAATCCAATTAATTCTCTTCTAGTTTTATTAACAATTTTAATACTATTTTTAATTGCTAAATTTTGAATATATTTTAATGATCTATATTCTAAATTATTTGGATTTTCTTTAATTTTGTTTAATCTTTTAATTAGTTCATCTCTAGATAAATTTTCATAATTTCTGACAGATAATTTTTTTGCAATTTCATTTAATTTTTCAATATTAAATAATGAATAATTTGTAAGATCAAATGTTTCTTTAATATTTGTTAATTCATCTAAAGTTTTATTTTTATAATTATATATATTATTATTTTTACACCAATGTTTTAATTCAAATATTTTATTATCATATTTTTGTTTATTTAATAAATGTTTAGTTGAGTTATAATGTCTATCATAATTTTTATATAATATATTTTTATTACAGTAAGGACAATTAATATTTTTATTTGTTCGTTCCATTTATTAGAAATAATTTTTACTTAGAAATAAAACTCTTAAAAATATGAGAAGTTTTTCCACTTTTTTCTAGGTAATTTATAGTTTAAATTGTATTTTTTCAATCAATAGTCAACTTTTCACAAGTTAATTTAAATTTTCTAGAGTATTTTTTCAATAAAATCAATAATCAACTTTTCACAAGTTAATTTAAGTTTTCTAGAGTATTTTTTCAATAAAATCAATAGTCAACTTTTCACAAGTTAATTTAAATTTTCTAGAGTATTTTTTCAATAAAATCAATAGTTGTATTTTCATAAGTCAATTTAAGTTTTCTAAAGTATTTTTTCAATAAAATTTAAACTTTTTTAAAACAAGTAAAATTATTATTTTTATCATATTTTTAAATTTTCTAGTTTTGTTATATTTTTGTCATGAATTTTAGTTTCTAAATGTCTTAAATAATTATTAGTCCATTTAATATTTCTTCCACATTCACAAAATTGTGGTTTTAAAAACATTTCTCTAATACATTGTATACAAATTGCATTTTTTCTATCTTTACTATAATGATAATTATTAAAATTTGAAATATCTTTAATTTCTTTACATTTATGACATTGTTTTTCATTTAATTCAATAACTTTAATATTATCATATAATTTTTTATAATACAAATCCTTACATTCTTTACAATAATGATATAACCCATCTTTAGTATTTTTATCTTTATAAAATTTAGATATATCTTTATATAATTTACACCTTAAACATTTCTTTTCCATTTATATAAAATAAAATTTACAAATTGGTTTTTTTCAATTCATATTCATAAAAATTTCCAATAATATCTTCATTATTTTGATCTTTTATACTATATGTAACTGGATTTGTATTATTAATTTTAGAAATTATAAATATTTCTCTAGACCAATTATTTTTATATTTATTAGAAAATGTTGATTTTTTATTTCCAATTCTAACTCTATCATTTATTTTAAATTTTGATTTGGTTATTGTTTTTGGTGGTTTATATTTAAAAACAGTATCTAATAAATCCTTTTCATTATTTTTATTTACTTCAATTGGTTTCATTTTAATTGTTGAATGATATAAATTATTATATTCTTTAACAATTTTTGGTAAAATATTTATCCATCTATAATTTTTATTAATTTCAAATTGTATTTTCATTTTTTCATTTTGTGTTCTATTATACCTTTCTATTATACTTGATTTTTCTTCATTTTCTGTATGATACAATTTAATATCATATTTATTTAATATTTCTTTAAATTCTTTATTGATAAATTCTAATCCTTTATCTGTATGTAAAAGATTAGGTGATTTATGATTAATTTTAATTGCATCCTTAATTATTTCTTCAAATGCTCTAGAAACTGATTTCCCATCTTTTTTCTTTAATGGTTTTGACCAAACATATTTTGAGAAAGTATCTATCACATTTAACATATATTTATAACCATCATTTTCTTTTTCATAATTTTTCATTATAATTAAATCTGCTGCCCATAAATCATCAATACCTAATGTAATTATTTTTCTTTTTAGAAATTTCTTTCTGATTGGAGCATGAATTTCATTTGCTTCAATTATTTGTTCATTTTTAGTTAATTCTTTTTTAATTATAGGTTTAACTTCTTTTTTTAAAATTTTACTTTTATTTGTTTTACAAATTAAACATTTAGTAGCTATTCTATATAATCCATTTTTCATTTCAACAATTTGTGGATTAATATTTTTAGTGTTTTTCTTACACTTGTGACAATGAATTGGTTCATTCATTTATATATAAAAAATATTTTATACATAAATGAATTGATTCAATTCATTTATGTATAAAATATTTTTTTAATAAATGGATATGTGTTATAGATGTCATAATCAAACTAATTTTACTATTATTGGAAATTGTGTAGGATGTAATATATGTAAAAGAATTATTTATGAAAAAAAGATTAAGAGAAAAAGTAACAAGAATAAACATCTTAAACATATTTTAAGAGAATTTAACCATTTTCAACCATATAAAACACATCAATTAATTAATGAATTATATATTTTATGTATTTCCAATCATTTTGAAATAACACCTAAGAATATAAAATTATTTTTAAAACAAAGGAATTATACAAATTGGATATTTTACTATCAATTTTTAAACAAAATATACAATATTAATTTTGAATTGAATCATGAAGATAAAGAAAAAATTACACTAGTTTTTAATAAATATTTATGTTTTAAGAAAAGTAATATATCATATAAAAAATTATTACCAATGATTTTTAAATATTTAAATATGGATTTTTGTATGAAACCTAATTATGATGATAACTTTTTAACATATCTATCACAAATGAATTTGTAATATTTTTTCCCTATATAAATGGATCTGTTAGAAGAAATTAATAATATTGGAGAATTAAGATTTAAAGAATATAAACCATTAAAAAGTTTAAATTTAAATGAAAAATATAAAATTGAAAAATTTGAAAGAATTAAAGATAAATATGGATATACAATTATTGTTGAATTAGAAAAATGTAAAGTACATTTACCAAAAAGATTTACTAATATAATTGATGATAAAACTGTTAAAGAATTAAATAAAAAAGATTTAAATTTAATTGTCACTGCTTTTAAGACTTTTGATGATAAAGAAACTGCTTTAGTTAAATTTGAATAATTATTTTAGTATAATTATATTGATAATAAATTTTAAATCATCTTGTAAAAAATTATAGTTTTACTGGTTTTAAAAAACTTTTTATTCTGTAAACAATTTCATATAAATTCATGCATATTTATTAAAAATTTCATTAAATTTGCATATTTTTTATGACAATTTGACAAAAGCTGAAAATTGGCCAAAAAGTGGCAAAAATATTGCATAATTGTATTAAAAAACTGTGAAATTTGTTTGATTTTTGATTGTCTCCAAAAGTGTCCTAGGAACCCCATAGTACTATCTACTTATATATATATATATATATATATATATATATATATATATATATATATATATATATAAGTAGTGGCAAAGTGGGGCTGCTGGCTCAGGTCAATGACCCCTGAGGAATGCTGACGTCACGAATGACGTCATCGGTGACGTCATCGATGACGTCATTTCTATGACGTCATAGGTATGACGTAATAGAAATGACGTCATGACGACGTCATTACCGCTGACGTCACCATAATAACGTCACTGACGTAATTAAGGTTAAGGTTACGTGGAAAGACAAAAAAATTTTTCTTTGCACTTTTGTGGTTCCTCGTATTTGGCTGTGGAGCGAAAATCCACGAGAAACCACAAAAGTGCAAAGAAAAATTTATTTTTCCAGCGACCCGACCGAAAAACCTACCAAATGTGACCTAAGGCATTCCTCAGAGGCCATTGACCTGAACCCTAGCAACCCCACTCTTAAAACTAAAAAAAATAAATAATTTTTATTTCCACTTACCCACTGGAGAAACCCGAAGCCCAACTGGAAACAAAATTGCGAACAGCCGACGGTGGTGGTGTCATCGCCGCGCGGGAGCCGGACGTCGACTGACCGGACAGCACCGTGCCGTCCGGGTACCAGGCTGCGTGGTGGGGGCAAAGTGGTCAGATGCAAAAAAAATAATATTTTTTCCAACAACTCATTTGAGTTTGTCCTTTTGCTGGACCTCCGTTACTTGGAGTGGAAATATTTGTAAAAAAATAATTTTTTTATTAATTCTTAAGTAACCTTGACACTTAGTCTGGAATTGGAGTCACCAGCGTTATTTTACTGGCAAAAGTTAGCTCGTCTAAAAGTTTTTGAAACATTTTATCATCCATAGTGATTTTGGTGTCTTTTGAGTAAAATTTTGGATTATTCTTGAAGCAGCGTTTCATTTTTGTTAAAGTGGAAGTCTTGGACACCGTAACAGAATTATTTTGCTTGGCCAGCAAAAAACTTTACTCTTAAAAATTTTTCTCGCAAAGTTTCAGCCATTGCTGCGTCTCACAGTAAGGTTTGTATAAAACTGAAACACTCAGTTAATTGTAGCACCTTAGCTGGAAGTAGTGGGGGGTATGAGTAGTGGTGAGGGTAAAGTGGTCTGGTGTTCCTATGTCTAGAAACAGTTTACTGTGAACTGCCCAAGTATTAACATGTACTGTGTGGAAAAATAACAGCGTGACTTGTACAAAATTTAAGTCCAAGAAATATTTATTGTAAGACTAATAAAGAAAAAATAATTTTGTACAAGATGGGCATGGTTCAGTTTTGCAGCTAAGTCCAAAACCCACCAGTGTAGAATAAAATTTAATCATGAGAGTAAAATATTTAAAAACATTTGCGAAAATATTAGGAGACTTGTGGTGCTAAATAAAAATTAATTTTGTAGCAAACAGGTAGCGATATATTTTGCTAAGTCATATAATAAGAGAGAATGATGTAAAAATTAAAATTTTACTCACAGAAAGTCTGGTAGCGTTGAGTCGCATCGTATACCTTGTGTCGAGGAAGACGGCCGGCGAGTAACTGACTTGTATTGAGAGAGAGCCAAGACGGCAGACATGGGTTGGTTACATAAGTGTTATGTAATCCGCAAGTGACACTGGAGACAAAATTTAATTTTGTTCCCAACTAACACTGACTGTAGGCTGTGCTGAGAGAGACAAAATAAATTATTATTTTATACTACATATATCTTGGACTGAAAATATTCTAAGTCCCAGGACCCCCCCCCCCGGGGGAGGGTTCGACCTGTTGAGCCCCCCCCCCCCTGGGGGTGGGGGTGCCATACCCTAAGGCGCCATTGTGGCACTTTACTGCTGTCACGTATTGTATAATGAGATCCGGCTAGTTATGTATTCATGTGTAGCTCTTGGGGATTGTCCAATGCCGCAAACAAGTACGTGTCGAGGTCCGTACGTGCCAAGGTCCGGCTGTTTACGTAACAAGGTCCGGTTCCCCCACTCCTGGCCTGCCCACCTTGGTCCTTTCCGCCTAACCATCGTCGCAGTTGTCTTCGAACAGTCCAGCTGGTTGTTCGGAGCGCTGTCCTATAGGATTCGCAATGTAATGTTGGCGCCGCATTATATTGGGAATTCTTTTCTAGTCTAAGGCATGGCATGTGTAGTGTTAGGAAATAATTTTATTTTGTGCTTGCTGCTTGGTGTTGGTTGTGATTTAGTGAAAGTGTTGTGCAGTGAAAAATATTTGTGTGTGCTAATGTTTCCACAGGTTGGTGTTAGTCTAAGTTGTGCCGTGGCAAATTTGAAGTCGAAAATTCATTGGATTTTCTTACTGTATTTGCCTCACGTCACAGTGCACTGGCCGTCGGTCTTGCCGAGGCCGTTTTGCTTTCCAATTCTGTTTCTTTCAAGCCTGGCGGAAGTGCCAGTTTTTTTTTGGTCCAGATGTTTTGGAAGGTTCTCGAAACCTTCCTCGTGTTCTGTGGCTTCCGGCGAAGTTGAAATTTTTCATGCAAAAGTTTGCTTTTTCACTTTTGGAAAGGAGGTCGTTTCGTGCCATCCTTTAGTGATGGCGTACTTCTAAAAACTTAATTCACGGGGCCCATGGATGGCGGTTACGCTGCCCGCTGAACCGGGATGATCTGATCCTGCCCACCCAACTCTTGGCCTGATGACCACTGCGCCACACGGCATGGATCCATACTGCCTGCTGACCTAGTACTACACCTGCTGGTGCTCATGTCCACCTACGCCGGCTGACTCCGCCGCCCAGGCTATGTCCACCGTAGGCCTATTCACCTTGGGGTCACCTGCACATTCCGGCTCCACCGCCCAGTCTACCTTGGTAGGCCTAATCTCGGGGCTCTGTCTACGGCTGAGGTCAGTGTTTACCATTACTACTGCGTGCCATCCACCATCTCAGTGCAGTGATTCCACCTGGACTTTCCATCTTGCCAAACCAACAACGGTGTGAAGTTTTGGGCCCATGTCAGGCTAGGACTTTATTCTTGTAATAGTACAAATTCAAATATTGTTAAATTGATCTTGTTTAGTCGGTAAGGTCTAAATCCAATTAGGAGCCCGCCCTTTTCAGCAGGAGGATACCGGGTGGAATTGGCTCTCCCATTTTAAATCACTGCCGAGACTAATCTATCTTGAATAATTTTTTTTGGCCAAATTTAAAAATTTTCCATTTAATTTAACATTAACCTTTCAAGTTTCAACTTTTCATTTTCAACTTTTAATTTTCAATAGTAATTTTTTTAAGAGATTTTCTTGAGGGCTGTGCCCTATCTGTAGGCTAGGCTGGCAGGCCTAACTAAGTTTTTTCATTAACCGCTGTTGCGGAAGGTTAATTATCAGGCGATCATTTCCGTAAATCGTTAAATTGTTATTTATTGTACTTTTATGTAAATGTCAATGTGTGTATTTATTTATTTATTTATTGTTCAGTATGGTTATTGGTGGCCACCTTGCATTTAAATTTAAATCATAATTATTTCTCAGCATAAGTTAAATTTAAAATTTTATTATTAACAATATCAGATGGTAATTTATCAACTTAAGGTATTTATTGTGAATGTCTGTGAAACCATATGTGAGTTAATTTTACAGCCGAAAATAAATGGATTCTGTTGGCCAGCTCTTGAGTGTTTCTTGGGTCCTTTCCGCTCTTCCTTTAAGCCGGCCTCTGCCTTTGACTCGCTTCCAAGGGCTTTGCCCCTGTCGAAGGCGTTGAGTCCGGTTTCAAAATGGTAGCAGAGCGTGGTTGGCCACTGGAAATGCAGTTTTGTTTAGGCCATGTTTAGGTTTTGGTAGTGTTGGAGGACCCAGGTATTTTTTGTTTGTTGTTGTTTGTAAGTTTGTTCATCAATGTGGATAGTGATCGCCTGATTGTCAAATTATGTTTGTTTTTGATCATCCAAGTGGGTAGTGGGACCTGTTGTTCTGGGCCCCGTGAATGTTTCTGATCCTGGTCCCGTAGCCTCAGCAGCTAAGTTGTAATTGTTTGTGGAACATTGTTTCGTAATTTGTGTAATCATGGCGCTCTCTTTGACTCCGGAGCATCTTTTGAAGGATGAGCTCGTTTTCGAGGTCAGTGCGAGAGGAGCGAATCCAGCTGGCGATGCGCGGTCTCTTCGCACCCAGCTGAGGGGTTTGTTGGCCAGCGGTTTCCCCAGTTCGTGGCCGGCGAAGTTGGATCCTGAGTCGGAATTGAAGGCATGCATGACCAAGATGGAGGAGTGGGAGGGGAGATTGGAGGAGTTGTCATATCTGTGAATATTGATTATAAGAACAGCTGATTGTTTATTTACAATGTTTTTATTTGAATTATTATTGTTTTGGTTTTTGGATGAATGTGAGATTAATAAATGGTTTACAATGTATGTTCTTATAGTTATTTAATTGATATAATAACTGGCGACGAGTTAAAAGGAAATGAGTAGGAGAAAAGATAAAAGACAGACAGATGTCCAAAATGAAGATGTAAATAGTAGAAGCAACAAAATGCAGGAAGATAATGGAAGTTGGTGCAATGTGAGGTTTAAGGAGTTTCAAGATGAAGGTGAAACCTGGGATTCTTATGTGGGAAGACTTGAGAATTACTTCTCTCTGATTAATATTAATGATAACAGTACTAAGAAAACACAGATATTAATTCATACAATGGGTATTAAGACTTATCAGCAGCTTTGTGACCACCTCAGTCCGGATAAACCGAGTTCCAAAGAGTATGAAGAACTGATTGAAATTGTGGGCAAAATAATAAATCCAAGACCAAGTGTCATAACTGAACAATACAATTTCACTTCTAGAAAACAAAGAGAAGGAGAGTCTATCAGAGAGTATTTGTGCGACCTAAAAAGGATGGCCAAGTACTGCAGTTTTAAATGCGATCGATGCAAGGCTTCTACCCAAGATGCGCATATACAACGACAGTTCATTTCAGGCTTGCGAGATAAGACTATTTTAAGGGAATTATTGAAGACCAATAAGAGCATGACCCTATCCGAGTGTACAGACTTAGCATTGGCAATGGAGAGAGCATCTGAAGAAGCAGATATAATTTATAGCAGAGAAACTGTGAGTGTGGTAAATGAGAAGCCCTTGAAGGACAATGAAACATCAGTTAGTAGGACTAAATGTTTTCGATGTGGCTCTTTCAAACATAGTAAGGATGATTGCCCCTTTAAAACAGCCACATGTTATAAGTGTAAGAAAGTTGGTCATGTTATAAGGATGTGCCGCGATCAATGGAAAAGGGGACAGGCACAACATTTGACAGTGGACAGAAACCTCGAGGAAAATTCAGCAATCACTTCAGACGAACATGTGGTATCAATCAGACAATTGATCAGTACAAATATGCCGGAAGTGAATCCGAAACCAAAACGCATTTTGATAAACTGTAGAATTGACGACAAACCAGTGGTGTTTGAGTATGACACCGGTTCCACAGTGTCAACAATTTCAGCTGATGATTTCAACAAAATCCATCCTCTCAAGTGTTTGAATAAGACTGATCTAATCCTTGCGACATATACAGGGGAACCTATTCAACCTCTGGGTTATGTGACGGTTAATATAAAACTTAATGACACAGAAGCAAGAGGCAATATTTACGTACTTCCAGGGAGAGTTCAACCAATCTTTGGTCGAGAATGGATGGTGCTATTGAAGACTAACACAAATATTCACACGGTCGAACACATCAATGAAGAAACAAAAGAAACATTGCTGGATAAAATTAAAGTTGATTTTCAGGTTTTGTTTCGTGATGATGTAGGCAAGATTCCAGGATACAAGGGACATATTGAATTGAAACCGGAGGCTAAGCCTATTTTCAAACCACCAAGGCAATTACCATACTCGTTAAAGAGTAAGGTGGAAAATGAAATTGATCGACTAGAAAATGAAGGGATCATAACAAAGGTATCGTATTCAGAATGGGGGACTCCGGTGGTGCCAATTGTAAAACCTGATGGTTCGGTCAGGCTTTGTGCTGACTATAAAGTTACTGTAAATCAAGCGGTAAGAAACTGTTCATTTCCTATTCCGAGAACAGAGGATATTTTCGCCTCCATGGGAAAGGGGAAGGTTTTCACTAAGCTGGACATTAAACAAGCGTACTTGAATGTAGAGATGGACGACGAAAGTTCGATGATTCAGGCGATTTCTACCACCAAAGGAATCTACCGTGTAAATAGACTTATGTTTGGTATTACTCTGGCTCCAGCAATTTGGCAAGAAAAAATTACTATGATTTTAGTGGGTTTGGAAGGAGTTCATGTGTTCTATGATGACATAATTGTAGAGGGTACGAGCTTGGAGCAAAATGCTTTAAGACTGAGAAAAGTGCTTCAGCGTTTATTAGAAAACAATCTCCGTGTAAACTGGAAGAAATGTAAGTTTTTTGAGAGCAAGGTAGAGTATCTAGGACATGTTGTGTCAAGTGAAGGAATTTCAAAATGTCCAGATAAAGTGGCCGCTGTTCAGGAAGCTCCTCGTCCTCAGAATATATCAGAACTTAGAAGTTGGTTGGGATTGGTGAACTATTATGGAAAGTTTATCAAGAATTTGGCTATGAAGTTACACCCCTTGTATCAACTTTTGGAAAAGGGAAAAAAGTTCATATGGACTGATCAAACTGAAGCATGTTTCAATCAAATTAAACAGGATCTGACCAGTAAAAAGACCTTGATGGCATATGATCCTGATTTACCTCTGCTTTTAGCAACCGATGCCAGTCCAGTGGGTCTAGGAGCCGTACTCAGCCATAAGCTTCCAGATGGTACGGAACGCCCCATATGTTTTGCCTTAAGACGTCTAAGTGCAGCGGAGAGAAACTACAGTCAGATTGACAAAGAAGCTACGGCGATACTTTGGGCCCTACATAAGTTTTTCAGATACTGTTACGGAAGAATGTTTACATTGATCACCGATCATAAGCCATTGGTGGCTATTTTTAGCCCAAAGAAAGAGTTGCCAACTTTGAGTGCACACCGTTTGCTCCGATATGCACTGTTCATGCAAGGATTTGAATATGAAATAATGTATAAACCAACCAATCAACACTGTAATGCGGATGCATTATCACGATTACCTCTAGAAGGCATGATAGACGAAGGTTTTCAAGATGAGACAACGATGTATCATTTGGACCAGTTATCACAACTTCCAGTTAGTTTCGTTGAGATTCAAAAGAGAACTGAAGAAGACGCGGAACTTAAAGTTGTGTTAGCTGAGCTTATGGAGGGAAGATCCATCAGAAATCCGCACTTCAACAAGGTTTCTCAAGAGTTGTCCGTTGAACAAAAGTGTCTATTCAGAGGGGCGCGAGTGATCATTCCCAAAATACTAAGGGGCAGAGTTCTTGAGGAATTGCATTTGGCTCATGTTGGAATGTCGAAAATGAAGGCATTGGCCAGGAGTTACGTATGGTGGCCTCAGATAGACTCAGACATCGAAAACCTAGTTCGGGACTGCTCACCTTGTACAAAATTCCAACGTGACCCACCAAAAACCGTCATTCATCCATGGGAAGAGCCTCAAGAACCGTTTCAACGAGTGCATGTTGACCACGCAGGTCCTTTTAAGGGTCAACAGTTTCTGCTGATAGTGGACGCGTATACTAAGTGGCTAGAAGTGTTTCCTGTGAGTAATGTCACTTCCCGTGTTACCATAGAGAAACTAAGAGAAACCTTTTCTCGTTTTGGAATACCAGCAACCTTGGTTTCTGATAATGGAGCTGCTTTCACTTCTTATGAGTTCAAAACTTTTCTCAGAGAAAATGGAATAAATCACAGGACCATCGCTCCATACCATCCATCGTCAAATGGACAAGCAGAAAGGTATGTTCAGACTCTTAAGAGAGCTTTGCTGAAAAATATGGATGAAAAGGGTAGTTTGAACGTGAAACTCAGTCGTTTCTTGATTGCCAATCGACGAGTCACAAATGCAACCACCGGCAAGACACCAGCCCAGTTAATGTTGGGAAGAAACATTAAAACTAGACTTGATCTCATTCGGCCGATAGAAACTACAGAAATTGCTGAGAAGAAAGAAGTTTCATTAGGCAAGGTTCGAGAATTCAAATGCGGAGACAATGTGCTAGCAAGAGTGTATAATGATCGAAGCCAAAGGTGGGGAAAGGGTGTTATTAAGAAACGAATAGGAAGAGTTTTATACGTTGTGGAAATGGGAGCAGGTTTCATGGTTAAGAGACACATTAACCAAATCAGACAAGGACCGAAAAATGTTAAATAGGTGTGGAGGAGTTGTCATATCTGTGAATATTGATTATAAGAACAGCTGATTGTTTATTTACAATGTTTTTATTTGAACTATTATTGTTTTGGTTTTTGGATGAATGCGAGATTAATAAATGGTTTACAATGTATGTTCTTATAGTTATTTAATTGATATAATAGGAGTTCAGGGAGGAGACGCTTCCTGCCAGAACTAAACTCCGACTCCTTTCTCGCCTTGTGCACTTGCGGGGGCGAGTGAAATTGCTGGTGGAGTTTGGCAATCGCAGGGGTGATGATCTGACTTGGCTGCAGGAATGTGTGAAGTCCGTCGAGGAGCTGTTGGAGGTGCTTTCCACTAAGCCCCCTGGTGCGGCTACGGTTCCTCCTTCTGCTGATTCCCCGATCGTTCCGCTTCCGCCTGCTCTTCCTCTGACCACATCTGAGGGGAATGCAGGGTGTTCAGCCGACAGGCCTGAATTTGGACCTTTGGCGAATGCGGGCGAGTCTATGGCTGCGCCTATTCCGTTGGTTGAGCCTAAGACACCAGCGACTGCACCATTTTCGCCCGGCGCGTACAACAAGTTGCCGAACCCGTTGACGCCGTTGCTACAGGCCTTGCCCTGTGTTGATGGTCTTGACGTCCACAGGCTCCTGAAGTTTCTGGCGGACGTTTTCCGAATGCGGGAGATTCCGGGCGTAAGCGACTCACTTCTCCTGAGTTTGCTGATACCGTATTGCCGCTCACCCCTATCCGACTTGCTTAATGCTGTGCTCAGCAGCAAGGGCAATTTTGAGGAATTTCATCGTCAGGCACTCGACATGTATGTCCCCGGACGGATGCGGAAGGATTTGAAGATGCAGATGTTTTATAGGTGCCAAGAATTGCGGGAAGGCCTCGCGGCATACGTGACGGCTGTCCGCTCTGCCGGACGCGTGTTGCGCGTGAGATTAAGTGAAGCTGAAGTTGTCCAAGTGATCCTGGATGGTATCACTCCTGAGGAGCGCTCTCGATTGGTGTTTGCCACCAAGCCTGACTCATTTTCTGGCCTCGATAAGCTGGTTGTGGGTGCTAGGAATGTGCAACTCATTGACCAGCGCAGAGATGAGTGTGCTAGATCCACCAATGCCAGGCAGGCCCGTCCGTTGGTGGGACAGGTGTCCTCACCATCGGCAACTCCTCAACACCGCACGCCCCTCACGTGTTTTGGGTGTGGTCAGCGTGGCCATATTCGCCGCTTTTGTCGTCAGGTCTCGTCCAGGCCAAAAAACGGGGAAGGCAGGGGTCTACCCCGGTAGGCCCCCGACCCTTACCTAGGCCAGCGCCGGAGGCGATGAGCCCAGCCGATCCTTTGTTTAAAGGTGTCGCGGGCGTAGCGACTCTTGGCATCAGGACCCAAAGACCTGTTTGTCCCTACGTTGACCTTCTCATTGGTGACTCAAATTTTCCTGCCCTCGTTGATTCTGGAGCTGCGGTGAGCCTGATCTCCTCTGATTTTCACCGCATTTTGGTGGAATCTGGGGCGATCCTCCGCTCGGAAGATGTGTCCCTGACTTGTCTCACGGCAAGTAATGCCCCCATGGACGTTTGGCTCAGGGTGGCTTTCAAGATAAAAATCCAAGGATTTTCATGGGTTTGGGATTTTCTTGTGTCCAAGGATCTGGGCGTCCAATACATTTTGGGTGCGAATTTCATTAGAGAGACCGGCCTCATTGTCGATTTGCAGCGAGATTGCTGCTACTTCAAATTTAACCGTGACGTGCTGGTGCCTTTGGTGGGACCTTCTCCGTCAATGTCTGTCAGGGAGGTGGAGTGCCCGGAGGAACCGGATAGCATTTCTAAGGGCGACATTTTGGGTCATTTGCCTCCGGAGCATAGGAAGGCTGTGAGGGACTTGTGCTCTCGCTTTCCTGATGTGCTCACTCCCCGCCTTGGTCTCAGAAGCCTGATGGAATATGAAATTCGACTCACTGATAAGGAACCTGTGCGCAGCCATCCATATAAGCTTGCGCCCCCTAAGATGGAGGCCTTGCGAAAAATCATTGATGAGCTTTTGAAGGAGGGAGTGATTGAACCTTCCAGGTCTCAATACTCCAGCCCTGCGTTTTTGGTTCCAAAGCCCAATGGGAAGTCACGGTTAGTCCTCGACTACCGTAAGTTAAACTCGAAGATCGAGATTGACAGTGTGCCGCTGCCTGACCTCCATTCGGCCTTTGACTGGTTTGGAAAGGCGACATTTTTCACTGTGTTTGACTTGAATCAGGCCTATCACCAGATCCCTTTGAAGAAGGAGTCCCGACATGTCACCAGCTTTTGTGTGCCATGGAAACTGTACCAATTCACGCGTGTCCCAATGGGAATTGCCGTGGGAGCTCAAACCCTGACACGCTTGTTGGATTCGATTTTCCATGACATTAAATTCAAATATGTGTTCAATTATTTGGACGACTTGTTGGTGTACAGTGAAAACTTTGAGGAGCACATCCAACATTTGGAAGAAGCGCTGAAGCGGCTGCGTGGGGCTGGGCTCACTGCTAACCCCGAAAAGGTATCCTTTGCCCAATCTGAAATTTCCTTTTTGGGCCATTTGGTTTCTTCCCGGGGAATCCGTATTGACCCTGCCAGGACTCAGGGCATCCGCGATTTCCCGGCACCGAAGGATGCAAAGGGAGTTGCCCGTTTCATTGGGATGGTCAATTTTTACCGCAGGTTCATCCCAAAGGTGGCTGAGATTGCTGCGCCTCTTAACGCCCTCCGGAAGAAAGGAGCGAAGTTTGAGTGGGGAGAAGACCAGCAGTTGGCCTTTGACCGGCTCAAGGAGGCGATCATGCAACCCCCGGTGTTGCGGATGCCAGATTTTTCCCGGCCGTTTATTCTGCAAACGGATGCTTCTTCCAGCGCCATCGCCGCCGTTTTGTCCCAGACCTTTGATGGCGAAAGGCAGCCAATTGCTTTTGCGTCCAGGACCTTGACCCAGGCCGAGAAAAGGGCATCTTCTGTGTACGAGCTTGAATGCCTGGCGGTAGTTTTCGGAATGGACAAGTTCCGCTGTTTTCTTGAACATGCCGAGTTTCTGCTCGAGACCGACAACCAAGCGGTGTATTGGCTGCTCTCTCACCCCAGGCAGCTTGGAAAAATTGGTAGGTGGGTGGTGAAAATTGCAGCTTTCAAATTCAAGGTCCAGCATGTGCGAGGGACGCAAAACATCATTGCCGATGCCCTAACCCAACAATATAGCTATGAACAATATTAACTTGTTCTTGTTTAACAATATCTGTTATAACATACCAGCTCTTGTTTGGATCATATATTTATTAAATATGATGATTTGGACAGAGTAAACTCAGCAATACTACAGACTCATGTAACAGACCATTACAGTACTGGCCTCACTATCTCTTGTACAACACAGCAACGTCATCACTCATACACTGACTCACCACCACGCACCTACTTGGACCATACACTCTTATCACATTATCTCATGAATTCCAACTGGGACCCGGTCATCACCTGCCATGACGATGTCAATTTTTGCTCAAATTATTTTACTAGAGTTGTTTCTAATTCAGTCGCTGCTGCCACTAAATTTGTTAATAACCGCAGCACAAGAACAAAAAAGATCAAACCATGGATAACAATTGAATTGATTCGTCAAATTAGAGTTAGAGACAAATTAAGTAAACAGATAAAGAAACAGCCATTTAATGAAATTTTAATCTTGCGTTACAGAAATATTAAGAATAATCTCAGTAGATCTTTAAAAGAAACAAAAATAAACTACTTTAGAGAAAAAATAAATGTATCTAACAATAATCCAAGAAAGTTTTGGGGTTTAATCAATGAGATCTCTGGTAGAGCTTGTAAAAAAGAATCTTTTCCAATCAATAAATTTATTCTTGATGGCCCAGCAAGCCCTGATGATTATAAAAGAGTTGCAAACGATTTCAATATGTTTTTCTCCTCTGTTGGCGCTAACTTAGCTAGCGCTATAAATGTTGGTGGGGACCCAGTTGTGAATGACGAAGACTACAGACAAGACAATTCTTTTTCATTTAGCACTGTCACTGAAACGGATCTCAAACGTTACGTAAACAACTTGCGTGGTGGTTCAGCGCCTGGCTGCGATGGTATCTCGGCCGAAGTTCTTAAGCTCAATTTCCACATAATTTGCAAACCCTTATTGCATATAGTCAATTTAAGCATTGTAAACGGCATCTTTCCTGATTGTTTTAAGCTTGCAAAGATTTTTCCACTATATAAATCTAATGAAGTTTCCAATATGAATAATTTCAGACCGATATCCCTTTTGAGCGTTTTTGCTAAAATTATTGAGAAAATAGTAAAGGATCAATTAGTTTCGTATCTGCAAATAAATAATATCTTAAGTGAGTGTCAGTACGGGTTTCGCTCGGACAAAAGTATTTCTGATGCTTTGTTTGACATTAATAGAGACTTGAATTTTGTAATTTCTAAAAATGAACGTCCATTATTAATTTTTTTAGACTTGAAAAAAGCTTTTGATTCTGTTGACCGCTCCAAGCTATTTGTTAAATTAGAGACGGTTGGTGTTAGAGGAACTGCTCTTTCTTGGTTCAAAAGCTACTTCTCCAATAGATTGCAGTTGGTTTCATTTCTTAATACAAATAGCGACGTTAGACCAGTTGACTACGGGGTGGTCCAGGGCAGCACGCTTGGGCCTGTCTTATTTTTGATCTATATAAATAATATCTCAAGAATTAACATTTTCGGCAAGCTTTTTTTATTCGCAGACGACAGTTTAATTTTTTTGAAAGGTAAGACATGGCCCGAGGTACGTGACAAAGCTTTGCATGACCTCATGGTAACAAAATCATGGCTTGATCAAAACATTCTCTCTCTAAATACATCAAAGACTAAATTCATGGCAATTTCTCTTAGTAAAATTTCAGATTATCACTGCGAAGATCTAATAATTCATACTTGTGGTAATTATCAAAGTTTAACTTGTTCTTGTGAATCAATTGAAAAAGTAGAAACATACAAATATTTGGGAGTCTATTTTGATCAACGCCTTAAGTGGTTACACCATATTAATTTTATCAACAACAAAATTAGGAAGTATATTTTTGCTTTCAGACAATTAAATCAAGTTCTCAGAGGAAATGAAATAAAAATGGTTTACTTTGCATATGTTCAATCCCTTTTGTCTTTTGGCATATTAGCCTGGGGCGGTTGTCTTAAATCAATTTTGGAACCACTAAATTTAACGCAGAAGTTTATTTTGAAAATTGGTTTTGGTAAAAACAAACGATACCCGACTGACTCTCTCTTTCAGGAAACTTCCGTTTTAACTATTAGGCAACTTTTTGTAAAAAGCCTTCTAATTCATATCTTTAAAAATTTTAATGACATTTTTACTGGAATTTCCCACTCCCATAGCACTAGATTTTCAGCTAGAGTAGGAATTACATCATTACAAATCTATAAATCATTTTCTATGACTAATTCATTTTACATTTCCCATGTTCTGTATCGCAATTTATGTAATAATTTTCAACACTTGGAATTGTTTGACTCTATTTCATTATCTGTATTTAAAAATCGCATCAAAGATTGGTTATTGGGGATGAGCCGGGACGAGGCCGAGTTTATTATCGCGGCAGATTACAGGCGTGACTGACTTGACCCTTGACTCCGCCTTCCCTCCGCTCACCCCTCTGGCCCCTCTACCGACCTGCCGTCGACGCAGCATAATCACACACTAGTTCTATGAATTGAATTCTTTTCTTTCGTTTTTCATTTTCATTTTTTTTAACTCAATGAACTTACATAACAATACTTTCCTCTTAAAAGATTTTCATTTTCCTGGAAATATTATATTTCTGGACGCAACTCTGAGCTGACGCACAGGCTGAGTGCCCATGTCAGCTCATTCCATTCCAAATAAAATAATGTAATTATTAATTACAATTTCTTATCATGTACCTTTTTATTTCTTGTTAATTTATGCAGATAGTTATTATTATTATTTATTTATTTTTAGTTGTAGCACAGTATGTTTAATTTGTACATGTATATTTTTGGGAATAAACACATTCATTCATTCATTCATTCATTCCTATCCCGCATGTATCATGACACCCTGTCTCCTGCGGAGAATCCGTTGTGTGGGACTGTCCTCCTGGAGTTTCCTTTGGCTTTCGGGGATATTGCTCCCTACCAGCGCCAGGATCCAGAGCTGGGGCCTATCATGCAAGAAATTGAGGGAGTGGGGCCTCGCCCGCCTTACTCTCTCTCCAAGGGGGTCCTCTGCTGCCGCCCACGTGTGGGAGGTGGCACTCGGATTGTTGTCCCCAGTGTCCTGGTGCCCATGATTTTCTCCTACTTCCATTCATCCCAAGTGGGGGGTCATCTGGGCATCCACAAAACTATCGCCAAGATCCGAAAGGAGTTTATCTGGAAGGGCATGGATAAAGACATCGCCGAAAGGGTGAGAGCTTGTCGATTGTATTGTTTGAGCAAACCCGCTCAGAACATGAAAATCGGACTTTTGTCCTCGGACGTGGCCAGCCGCCCCTTTGAGAAGGTGTTCATTGATTACGTGGGACCTTTTCCCCGTAGCAGGTCTGGTAACACTTACCTACTTGTTTGCGTGGACGCCTTTTCAAAATTTTGTTGGTTGTTCCCACTCCGTAGGGCCACGACAGATCTCACCATTAAGGCTTTGAGGTCCCGTTTGTTTCAGAATTTCGGTGTACCTGAGCAAATGGTCACTGACAATGGTCCCCAGTTCACATCTAGCGAGTTCCATAGATTCTGTTTTGGCCACGCCATCGAGCACATTACTACGTCGCCGTACTATCCCCAGCCCTCACATGCTGAACGCTTCAATCGCAATTTGAGAGCGGCCCTGATCGCCTTCCATGCCGAACGGCAAACCACTTGGGACGAATCACTGGAATGGTTGCAACTGGCATTCAACAGTGCGAAACATGAGAGCCACAAGGCCGTCCCTTTCGAATTGTTTTTGGGATACCCGCCTTCGTCACCGCTCTCAAACCTGTGGCGCGTTTCAGACCTTTTGCCCTCACCTGGGAGCGGGGACGTCTGCCGTGCCTGGCGCGCAGCGAGAAGAAACCTGCTGCGCAGTAGGGAGAAAGTCCGGAGACGCTTCGATAAGGGTCGCCTCGCCAACCCGTTCAAGGTCGGAGACCTTGTGTTTTGTCAGACTCACCCGTTAAGTTCTGCCGCCGACAAAAGAGCTGCCAAACTTTGCTACCGTTGGTCTGGACCCCACAGGATTCTGAAGTTCCTATCCCCTGTGACTGTAAGACTTGGTCACCCAGACTCGGGTACCGTGTTCAGGAAGGCTCATGTTTCCCAACTGAAGGCCTTCCGGGGTAAGGATGTACCCTCCAATTGAGGGTCCGTTTTCGGAGGTCCTACGGAATGGGAGGTCTGATCACCCTTTCTTTCCCGTGGACCGTGTCCTCCACTGTCATTTTTTTGTTACCAGTGCTGGGCCCAGCAAAATTCCCGGAGGTGAGTGTTCCCTCTGGAAGGTGGAGGTTCACTTTCCGTTTCTGTTCCTTTCTCTCCTCGGAGGTTTAATTTTCGTGGGGGAGGTTGTGCCGTGGCAAATTTGAAGTCGAAAATTCATTGGATTTTCTTACTGTATTTGCCTCACGTCACAGTGCACTGGCCGTCGGTCTTGCCGAGGCCGTTTTGCTTTCCAATTCTGTTTCTTTCAAGCCTGGCGGAAGTGCCAGTTTTTTTTGGTCCAGATGTTTTGGAAGGTTCTCGAAACCTTCCTCGTGTTCTGTGGCTTCCGGCGAAGTTGAAATTTTTCATGCAAAAGTTTGCTTTTTCACTTTTGGAAAGGAGGTCGTTTCGTGCCATCCTTTAGTGATGGCGTACTTCTAAAAACTTAATTCACGGGGCCCATGGATGGCGGTTACGCTGCCCGCTGAACCGGGATGATCTGATACTGCCCACCCAACTCTTGGCCTGATGACCACTGCGCCACACGGCATGGATCCATACTGCCTGCTGACCTAGTACTACACCTGCTGGTGCTCATGTCCACCTACGCCGGCTGACTCCGCCACCCAGGCTATGTCCACCGTAGGCCTATTCACCTTGGGGTCACCTGCACATTCCGGCTCCACCGCCCAGTCTACCTTGGTAGGCCTAATCTCGGGGCTCTGTCTACGGCTGAGGTCAGTGTTTACCATTACTACTGCGTGCCATCCACCATCTCAGTGCAGTGATTCCACCTGGACTTTCCATCTTGCCAAACCAACAACGGTGTGAAGTTTTGGGCCCATGTCAGGCTAGGACTTTATTCTTGTAATAGTACAAATTCAAATATTGTTAAATTGATCTTGTTTAGTCGGTAAGGTCTAAATCCAATTAGGAGCCCGCCCTTTTCAGCAGGAGGATACCGGGTGGAATTGGCTCTCCCATTTTAAATCACTGCCGAGACTAATCTATCTTGAATAATTTTTTTTTTTGCCAAATTTAAAAATTTTCCATTTAATTTAACATCAACCTTTCAAGTTTCAACTTTTCATTTTCAACTTTTAATTTTCAATAGTAATTTTTTTTAAGAGATTTTCTTGAGGGCTGTGCCCTATCTGTAGGCTAGGCTGGCAGGCCTAACTAAGTTTTTTCATTAACCGCTGTTGCGGAAGGTTAATTATCAGGCGATCATTTCCGTAAATCGTAAAATTGTTATTTATTGTACTTTTATGTAAATGTCAATGTGTGTATTTATTTATTTATTTATTGTTCAGTATGGTTATTGGTGGCCACCTTGCATTTAAATTTAAATCATAATTATTTCTCAGCATAAGTTAAATTTAAAATTTTATTATTAACAATATCAGATGGTAATTTATCAACTTAAGGTATTTATTGTGAATGTCTGTGAAACCATATGTGAGTTAATTTTACAGCCGAAAATAAATGGATTCTGTTGGCCAGCTCTTGAGTGTTTCTTGGGTCCTTTCCGCTCTTCCTTTGAGCCGGCCTCTGCCTTTGACTCGCTTCCAAGGGCTTTGCCCCTGTCGAAGGCGTTGAGTCCGGTTTCAAAGTCTTGTGTTTAGAAAAATATTTCTTTGTATTAACCTTCCACAGGTTGTCCCCAAAATTAGTTTTTATAAATTTTGTGGCTTCCTTAGCCTATGTAAATAGTTATACTGTTAGGTTTGAGCCTTAGAAGCCTCCGTAAAGTTAAATTTTTTTCGAGGCTTAGCATGCCTCAAGAATTAATTTTTACCAACAATAGTATGACACTTTACGAGCCTCGGGGTTGGCCCCTTGGTATTCACCGTTAGGCCTAGTGCCAGCGGCGCTGCTGGACCTCATCACTCGTCACTGGCAACATACGGATGGTTGGCATCCTTCAGCACAAAGTGTCGGCCCTGACACTGACCGGTACGTTAGGCTTTATATCAGTGCTTTGCATTAGATTTTATGTCAGTGTACTGGTTAAGATGGGGCCCAGGTCATGATTAGCATGACCTTATGATTCCCGTTAGGGGAACCAAAATTATTTAGCATGTTTCCCTTGTGGAAACTCAAAATTAAGTAAAAATTATTTATTTTTTGTAACATCAATCCCCCTATGTTTAAGTTTTGTGTTGTAAAATATTTCTTTGTACTAATCTCCCACAGGTTGTCCCTAAGATAAATAATTTTTTTAAATTCGTATCTTGGAGGATTAGCCTCCGTAAATTGGCAGTTAAAGTGTTAGGTTTGAGGCTTAGAAGCCTCCATAAAATAATTTCTTTTTGAGGTTTAGCATGCCTCAATAATTATTTTTTAACAACAGTAGTATGGCGCTTAACGAGCCTGGGGGTAGGCCCCTGGGGATCGATCCCTAGGCCGCCGTGTTATGGACGCTGCTGGGCCTCATCACTCGTCACTGGCAACATACGGGTGGTTGGCACCCTTCAGCACGAAGCGCCGGGTCCTAACACTGTACGGTACGTTAGGCTTTATGTCAGTTTATCGGTTAAGATGGGGCCCAGGTCATGATTAGCATGACCTTATGATTCCCGTTAGGGGAACCAAAATTATTGTAGCATGTTTCCCTTATGGAAACTCAAAATTAAGTAAAATTATTTTTTATTTTTCACCTCCCCCTAAGTCCGTCGGCGGACTTTGACCGCCAGCGGTCTTAGGCCTCGGGGGAATTTCTTTTTAATTCTTGGATGACCTTGACCTACATTTGTGTGTGAATAAAAATAAAATTTTTTTGTTTTACATGTAATCATAGTCAGCCAACACTTGGCGGATTTTTGCTAAAGTCCTGAGAGCTCGCAGGACTTAGAGCGATATGCGTTGAAGTGTTGGTTGTCTGAGCTGTGGTTAAAAATTTTATTTTATGTTCACACATAAGTAAGGGTAGCAGCCATCCAAGAGTTAAAGTCCTAGGGGTAGGTGACCCCCCCCGGGGAGGGTCCGACCGGCCGAGCCCCCCCCTTCCCCCTCCCACTCCCCCTCCCCCTCCCCCTCCCCCCCCCTCCGGGGGTGGAGGTGCCAAGCCAGTAGTGTGAAATTGTTACTCCCAGAACAAGTTAAAATAGTAGTGCTATATTGTTACCGCAGATACAAATTTATTGTATTTTCAAACTTCTAATAGAGCTTAACACATTTAAATGTTGCTACTTCAAGGTAGCACCGTTTTGGTGCTACCTTTGGTGTACTATTTTTTACATGTCCAATTTTGCTTTAGGTTTTTAAACAACATTTTTAACTACCTGTTTAATGTAAAACTACGAAATATGTTTATCTATATGAATTCTTAACCAAACCTTAGTTTTAACATTAAACCGTATTTGGAAACTTCTAATAGAGCTTAACACATTTAAATGTTGCTACTTCAAGGTAGCACCGTTTTGGTGCTACCTTTGGTGTACTATTTTTTACATGTCCAATTTTGTTTTAAGTTTTTAACAACAGTTTTAACTACCTGTTTAATTTAAAACTATGAAATATGTATATATATGAGCCTCTGCTGACTCAGTGACAAGTACTTAGCCCCGTTCCTGACCATCATTAAGTGTACTGAGGCTTAAACTTAACAAAACCTTAGTTTTCATATTAAAGGTAATTTGGAAACTTCCAATTGGGCTAAACCTATTTAAATGTTGCTACTTAAAGGTAGCACCGTTTTGGTGCTACCTTTGGTGTACTATTTTCTACATGTGCAATTTTGCTTTAGGTTTTTAAACATCACTTTTAACTACCAGTTTAATGTAAAACTACGAAATATGTTTATATATATATTTATGAATTCTTAACCAAACCTTAGTTTTAACATTAAACCGTATTTGGAAACTCCTAATCGAGCTTAACACATTTAAATGTTGCTACTTCAAGGTAGCACCGTTTTGGTGCTACCTTTGGTGTACTATTTTTTACATGTCCAATTTTGCTTTAGGTTTTTAAACAACATTTTTAACCACCTGTTTAATGTAAAACTATGAAATATGTTTATATATATATGAATTCTTAACCAAGCCTTAGTTTTAACATTAAACCGTATTTGGAAACTTCTAATTGAGCTTAACACATTTAAATGTTGCTACTTCAAGGTAGCACAGTTTTGGTGCTACCTTTGGTGTACTATTTTTACATGTCCAAATTTGCTTTAGGTTTTTAAATATTACTTTTAACTACCTGTTTAATGTAAAACTACGAATTATGTTTATATATATATATGAATTCTTAACAAAACCTTAGTTTTAACATTAAACCGTATTTGGAAACTTCTAATTGAGCTTAACACATTTAAATGTTGCTACTTCAAGGTAGCACCGTTTTGGTGCTACCTTTGGTGTACTGTTTTTTACATGTCCAATTTTGCTTTAGGTTTTTAAACAACATTTTTAACTACCAGTTTAATGTAAAACTACGAAATATGTTTATATATATATTTATAAATTCTTAACCAAACCTTAGTTTTAACATTAAACCGTATTTGGAAACTCCTAATTGAGCTTAACACATTTAAATGTTGCTACTTCAAGGTAGCACCGTTTTGTCGCTACCTTTGGTGTACTATTTTTTACATGTCCAATTTTGCTTTAGGTTTTTAAACAACATTTTTAACTACCTGTTTAATGTAAAACTATGAAATATGTTTATATATATATATATATATATATATATATGAATTCTTAACCAAGCCTTAGTTTTAACATTAAACCGTATTTGGAAACTTCTAATTGAGCTTAACACATTTAAATGTTGCTACTTCAAGGTAGCACCGTTTTGGTGCTACCTTTGGTGTACTATTTTTACATGTCCAAATTTGCTTTAGGTTTTTAAATATTACTTTTAACTACCTGTTTAATGTAAAACTACGAATTATGTTTATATATATATATATATGAATTCTTAACCAAACCTTAGTTTTAACATTAAACCGTATTTGGAAACTTCTAATTGGGCTTAACATATTTAAAGCACCATTTAGGTGCTACCTTTGGTGTACTATTTTTTCCATGTCCAATTTTGCTTTAGGTTTTTAAACAACAGTTTTAACTACCGGTTAAATGTAAAATTACGAAATATGTTATATGAGCCTCTGGTGACTCAGTGACAAGTACTTGGCTCCGTTACTGTCCATCATTAAGTGTGCTGAGGCCTTACGTTTTTAAACAAGACTTTTAACTACTGGTTTAATGTAAAACTACGAAATATGTTTATATATATATGAGCCTATGCTTGACGCAGAGACAGGTACTTGGTCTTGTTCCTGTCCTTAATTAAGTATACTGAGGCTGTAGGGTTTAAAAAAAACACTTTTAACTTCTGGTTTAATGTAAAACTACGAAATATGTTTTTATAAATGAAATCTTAACAAAACCTTAGTTATAACATTGAAGTTAATTTGGGAACTTTTATTTGAGCTTAAACCATTTAAATGTTGCTAATTAAAGGTAGCACTGTTTCGGTGCTACCTTTGGTGTACTATTTCTTCCTTGTCAATTTTGCTTAATGTTTTTAAACAACACATTTAACTACATGTTTAAATTTAAAGTATGAAATATGTTTATAAATGACCCTCTGTTGACTCAGAGACAAGTACTTGACCCCGTACCTGTCCATTATTAAGTGTACTGAGGCTTTACGTTTTTAAACAAGACTTTTAACTACTGGTTTAATGTAAATCTACGAAATATGTTTATATATGAGCCTCTGCTGATTCAGAGACAAGTACTTGGCCCCGTTCCTGTCCATTATTAAGTGTACTGAGGCTTTATGTCTTTAAACAAGACTTTAAAGTAGTTTTACATTAAATTACTGGTTTAATGTAAAACTAAAAAATATGTTTATATACATGATAACTTAACAAAACCTTAGTTTTAACATTAAAGGTAATTTTGTTTGTTATCTACATGAATTATTAACAAAATTTTAGTTTTAACTTTAATGATGATATAGGAATTTCTATTTCTTTGTTTTGCTAGATATTGTACTACCGTTTTGGTGCTACCTTTAATGTACTATTTAATAGCGTTTTATGTGTAAATTTTAACATAAATAGGTTTATATTTGATTTTATTATTGTTTGGAACACTTGTTATGTGTTGTAGTCAAGCAAGTCTTATTTTGGTATAAAAAATAATAATCTTTAGCACATGTATGTAAAGCTAATTTTTTAAATTCAATTTATTAAATAAAAATAAATAATGCATTAATGTAAAATATATTAAAAAATCAGTTAAATAAAATTCTACAGGAAATTGTCAACAAATTTAAAATGTATCATATTACTGTTGAATGTGCAGTAATTCCCTTCATTTTCGCATACCCAGTTGCGCTTCATCATTTATGAAAGTGGTTTATTGAGTGTGCCCTTATTATTGACATCCGCAAAAAAATTGTTCAAATTTAACATACAATTGTGTATGCGCAGTAGTACTTGTCTACTGCGCATGCGCAGAAGGTTTCCACCACTCTTCGTCGGGTATATAAGCAGCTAGGTTAGCCATGCATTTCATTGTTTGGCGAACTTTTGCCAAGTGAACATCTTATTCACAACTTCGGTTATTCCGGATATTTAAAAGGTGTATGCTATTTTTGTTACATTTGACTTCAAAATGTCTGAACTGCAGTGTTACATGTTTGATAGTAAACCTGTAGCTGTATTATTTGATCGTGAAAACAATCCATGGTTTAAGGCTAATGATGTATCAGAAATTCTAGAATATAAAAGACCGCGAAAAGCAATAAATGATCTAGTTAAGGAAAAATATAAAAAGTTATTTAAAGATATTGATGAAAACAGTTTAGTGCTACCCTCTAACTTTCAAAAAAGTACCGTATTCATCAATGAACCAGGTTTATATTCCTTAATTTTATCGTCTAAGATGAAATTAGCTAAGCGCTTTCAAGTTTGGGTGTTTGAAGAAATACTACCATCAATTCGCAAGTATGGAGAGTATAAACTAAAAAGAGAAAACCTTAAGTTGACTCACTCCTTATGTAAAGTGTTGTCAAATAATCAGAAACTAATTGAAACGTTGATCAAATACCTAAAGTTGCTGTTATACCTGATGATATGGATTTAAAACATATCTTTTGTGTATTGGAAAAGGATACATACTATGAAAAGTATGGAGTAATGGAGTACAAGTGCATTCGTACAGAGAGGAGACGATATAAAAGAGCACTGAAAAGAGCAAAGGAAGATGGTTTTGTACCAAGTTTTACAAGATATCCTGTACCAAACAGTATAAATATCTTTAATAAAGCTAAGGAGGTTATGAATACTTATGGTATGCATTACGAATGTTCTTTGAATAACATACTGACCCCCCATAATTTTGTAAATATTGTAAAAATTATTCTTAATGAATAAACTGTATGAATGTATGTATGAATGTGGGACTTATTAGATTGAGAAGTTAAGGTATTAACTTTAGCTACTCATTTGAAAAGTCTGGTGTGAATGAAGGTCACTGGCGCGGTTGACTAAAAGACCCGTAAACCATGTGTGTGTGTGTGTGTGTGTGTGTGTGTGTGTGTGTGTGTGTGTGTGTGTGTGTGTGTGTGTGTGTGTGTGTGTGTATGTGTGTGTGTGTGTGTGTGTGTGTGTGTGTGTGTGTGTGTGTGTGTGTGTGTGTGTGTGTGTGTGAATGTGTGTGTGAATGTGTGTGTGAATGTGTGGAAAACGACGTACACCCACCTCCTCGCGGTGTTTTCTGGGTAACGCTAAGAGGTGTACAACCAATGTATTGTAAACCACATGAATTAATCTATTTGTATTTTTTAAATATACATTCATAGGTATATACAATAATAAAATTGATTTAATTTAAACAAATTTAAAAGCATTTTAAATTCATACAATTTATAATTGTTGTCGCAAAACACCTCGTGCTTTACTAAAAATAGATGAAAACGATATAATGTATGTATAAAATATATATACAAATATGAGTCTTTTAATTAATGGAGATAGAAAAAATAAAGATAGCATTAAATTAGTGTTATCATAAAATTTGTTTATAGAACAATAAGTTTTTCTTCATAATTATAGGTTAATATATACAAAAAATGTCGAACCTGATTCCCTTATAGAAATAATGAATAACAATCGCAATAAACACTTATCTTTAAGATACAAATGAGGGTAGCACTGAATCAGTGGTACCTTTAAATAATGTGAAAAGCCTTATATTTGGGAAAAAATTATACATTTGCCTAAATAATACAATTTACATGTTTTCCTTTAAACTAACTTTTTAACACGCCGATTTTGAACCATAAAAATGTTTCATATACTGGTTTTAAGACCTATATTTAGGTAGCACTAAATTAGAGCTACCATTAAGTTAATAAAATAGCTACATACATTTATAATTATATTTTATTATTTAATTATTAAATATATTTAATTTATTCAATATTTATTTTGTGGCGTTTATTTTATTTCCGCCCAAATTTCGGTCATACAAGTTGGCCTGATCAACCAACTTTGAATTTTCTCTGTTGTTGAGCGCGCCGACAACAGCCGACACCAGCGGTAATTCATTAATGCTGCGAAGTTGCATCACAAACTTGCAGGCACTCCAAAAAGTCCACTAACCACCTTTTAGCCACGGCCACCAAATCACGTCGCACTGCGTCGCCGTTCCGATTCATTGCCTCTTGTCTGCCGCCGACCTTTGTATTCGGCCAATCAGCTGATTGTCCTGTGCCTTATCCTTTGCGGCTAGACGGTCTGTCTTGTCTGGGTGATCGTCGAGTTAATTTGAAGTGCTGGCTGCCAAGTATTCTACCCTCCGACTTCGTTGGATTTCAAGGCTGACTTTAAATTATTGAAGTAGCTGAGGTGAGCAAATACCATGATTTATTTTTTTAGTTGTTTGGAACAGTTTTGAGTCGTCAAATTAAATTTCGTAACCTTAAAGATTTTATAATATTCGAGCTCAATCGATTTAAACATGCTTTTGGTTTGTCTGTTAGGACAACATTGTCTGATTTAATTTCGATACCTATGGTAAAATAATAAGTTTAGAGATATTATATTTCTGTCTTATTAAGAGTAAATGTATTTTATTAATGTAAATTTTGAGCTATAACCTACTTTGTCACTGTGTAATTCATAAATTCTGTCTCGTGTACACGTGTAGATTTTCATGTCGAGATTTGTCTGTGTTCATAAAATTTATGTAGTTTATGTAACTTCTGCCATTTAATGTAACCTCCGTATTTTCGTCAATGTTGAAACTGAGAACCATTTCTAAGTGATATATTTCATTCAATAAAATTCAGACAACAATAGTCACTAACAATTTTGCTATGATTAAAAGAGGCATAATTAAACTTGGAATAAAAATGTAGTTTAATGATTTAATGACAGCTTTTCTGATTGTGTAGAATTTAAATGTTAATTGATGTATTTTAATAAATGTTTATTTGTATATATGTTATGTTAACAGAAACTCATCTCAGTATAATATTCTGTTTTGATTATTTGCATAATCTCAGCTAACTGCTTCATGACCATGAGAAATTAAAGGCAGTAAAATTTTGTTCAGTCCAGAGTCATTAAAGTGTATGTCAGTGTTTATAAAATATTCATATTCCAGCACCTAAAGGGGGTTGAGTATGCACGGAAAGTGTAACGCATTTTGACTTTTGATTGTTGTTGGGGGCACATTGGAGATGACAAAAACCGATGTTGTCGCCCTCCCAGCAGGTGCACAACTTAGGGGGAGGGGGGCAAACAAGGCGGGGGGCGCTATGCGTTAAAACACAGATATCTCGGAAACAGTAAAAGATAGAACATCGGTTAAAACGTCGTTTTAATGTAAAAAATGTGGTCAACAATAAAGGTCATTAAGTCCCAAGTCGTATCTTGACTAATAAACGAGTTATAAAATAAAACATGAAATTGTGACATATTTAGATAGCTTTTTTAACAAAATGCGAATTAATTTGTGAGTGTTGTTACGAAAAGTAAGCAAATATTTTTGCTGATCATTGTACTATGGACTGCTGGGATGCCGAAAACGTAAGTCGCCACTTTATAAGGTGGTCGACAACTTTGGGGGAGGGGGGCAAAGATGGCGGAACGCGCTATGGGCGCTACGCGTTAAAACGGCTGTATCTCGATAACAATACGAGATAAAACATTGGTCAAAACGTTGTTTTTATCACAAAAATATGCCCAACAAAAAAGGTTATTATTAGGTACATAGTCGTATCTTCAATAATAAAAAAAGTTGTAAAAAATATGTTTCAAAAGATTAATATCAGACAGCAATCTTTTTACGAAAATTCCAAAAATGTTTGCTGGATATTAGTTTGATTTAACAAGTACTTGAACAAATTTTAGTTTTTATTTTCATAACCATTAAAAGTAAAATATTACATAAACATGGGTTTTAATACGTAAAACAGAGCATCCACTCCACCCAATACTCGGTTTTGCGCTGTAACCGAATATAAAACCACTATAAATAAACTTTTAATTAAAATATAATAGGTTGAAAAAATGTTATTAGGAAAAAACTAGTATTTGCTATATAATTTGAGTAATTAAACATTTTTTAAATTTATTTAATTTGAACAAAATAATTTTAATTATTAATAATCAAAACATTCAAACAACAATTGTGTGTTATTGGGTTTTTTGTGTTTTATACACTGTATCCGCATCACATAGCATTGATTTGAAAATATTTCAAGATTATTCGAGGTTTACTAGGTATACTAGGTTACTATACTGCATACTAGGTATACTATGTTATTATGCTGCATGTGTTGTTATACTGGTGTAGTGCTCAATTATACTATTGGGAAAAGTCTTTAACTGCTGAAATTGAGCCTTTAGATTTATCAAAGTACGGATTTTTCAAAGACAGCTCTGGAAAATTACGCCCCCTACTTATGGAACTGCCTCCTACTCCTACTACGTTACTTCAACCATGCAAATGCAAAAATTGTTCCAAGGCAACTTGTAGATGCTTTTCCGGTCACTCTTCGTGCTGCTCCTACTGCAAATGCTACGGTCGTTGCAAAAATCCGAAAAAAAACTGTGTCACACATAGAAGATGAAGATGAAATCGAATATGATGGTTTATAAAGTCTTGTTTACAATGTTAACATATTCTATTGACTCTTTAAGTAAACTCAACTATGTAATATTCATGTTACTTTGTTACTGTATTTTGAGAAGGAAATGCGAGTGAATTTAGTCTCTATTAAGTGTAGGCTACATATTACGCGGTGGAAGAAACGTTCAAGGACAATAAAGAGATAAAGGTACGAGTGAAGCATTGATTCTCACAGTCCACTTAAAAAAGTAAGCAATACAATTTAACATTAACTTCTTATTTGTATAGACATTTAGTTTTTCAGGTATGATGTAGAAGCTTATTATGGTTAAAAATTAAATTAATGTACAGTAAATTTATTTGTGTTGTGTGTTTAATATACAGATTATTGTATGTATTTTGCATTTTTTATTTACCGTTTAACCTTTTTAGCATAAAGTTTATATTAAAAAATTAAATGATAAATTTAAAAAAATATATAATGATATATAATGATAAATTATATGAATTATATTCCGTTACAGTGCAACACCGAGTATTGGGCGAAGTGGATGCTCTCAGTTTTACGTATTAATACCCATATTTATGTAATATTTTACTTATAATGGTTATGAAAATGCACCCAAATAAAATTTGTTCAAGTACTTGTTAAATCAAACTAATATCCAGCAAACATTGTTGGAATTTTCGTAAAAAGATTGCTGTATGATAATGATCTTTTGAAACATATTTTTTATAACTTTTTTATTATTGAAGATACGACTATGTACCTAATAACCTTTTTTGTTGTGCATATTCTTTTGATAAAAACGACGTTTGGACCAATGTTTTATCTCGTATTGTTATCGAGATACAGCCGTTTTAACGCGTAGCGCCCATAGCGCGTTCCGCCATTTTTGTCCCCCTCCCCCAAAGTTGGCGACCACCTTATAAAGTGGCGACTTACGTTTTCGGCATCCCAGCAGTCCATAGTACAATGATCAGCAAAAATATTTGCTTACTTTTCGTAACAACACTCACAAATTAATTCGCATTTTGTTAAAAAAGCTATCTAAATATGTCACAATTCCATGTTTTATTTTATAACTCGTTTATTAGTCAAGATACGACTTGGGACCTAATGACCTTTATTGTTGACCACATTTATTACATTAAAACGACGTTTTAACCGATGTTCTATCTTTTACTGTTTCCGAGATATCTGCGTTTTAACGCATAGCGCCCCCAGCCACGTTTGCCCCCCTCCCCCCAAGTTGTGCACCTGCTGGGAGGGCGACAACATCGGTTTTTGAAAATCTCCAATGTGCCCCCAACAACAATCAAAAGTCAAAATGCGTTACACTTTCCGTGAATACTCAACCCCCTTTAGGTGCTGGACTATCAGTGTCATCTTGTGTTAAATTGAAGTAATGTAAAAAAAAACATGTTTTAATGGGTTAGATGTTGTTTAAAATAATGTCAACAATTTTGATTAAATATTTACCGATAAATGAATTATATAATGTAATTATAGAATGCAATTTAATCAATCTTTTCTGGAGATGAATTAATTTAAACGAGACTTTGTTGTTTTGTGGATTAAATATTATGTGTAAAAAAAAGCTAAAAGGACATTTAGGACTTAGACTATTTAAGAGGTCCTTGTTTAGTGTTTTTGCTGTTGGGACTACACAAATCTTGAGAGAGCTGCTGGTACGTGGTGTGTCTGCCTTCCTTTCGATTCGCTGGTGCGGATCACTCAGGCTGCCTGGACCGGCATCTCAGCTTCCTGCCTTGATCGCGGAATTGGAATTCCCCGCGTGGTCTATCGCGCATTCCACGACGGTTCGAACCGTGGACTTCCGATACGGTACAATTGAATCTGAACTACTTTGGTGAGTGACACTATTATTATCATCACTTTTCTCTCATCTCGTGGACATCAACTGGACATTGACATTAGCATCTGGAGCAGTGGACCGTGTCACCTGTGCAAATCTATTGTACTTTGGCAGTGATTCATCGGATGAAAAACACACTATTTGGTTGTAAGCCTTGTATTAGTTTTAAGTATATTTTGTCAAATTAATGTCCAGGGTATTTTGTTATTTAATGATTTCATGTCTTGATGTTTAATCATGGTAATTATTGTTGTGGTTTTCAATGTCAATTTTGACAGTATTATCTTTTGGAGCGCTCCACTCTTAGATTAGATAACAATCTGAGACTGAATATTATTAGACTGATTACTGATCAAAATAGATCTCTTTGTTACCTATTTTAAGAATGTGCTTTGATCTCAGGGAGTTAGATTAAAAGATTGTTTCTTGAATTTATTGTTGATAACTGCAAATAAGAATTGAGATTAAGTGCAATTTTTTGATTTTGTTGAAATATATCAAAGTCTGGCTTTCCCTTCAAGTCAATGTTTAAGTATTTTATTAGGGAATAAACCATTATTTTGCCAGAACTCTAGTTTTTCCTTGCTTTGACCTTGATTCACCACAGATAATTTTGTCAACCAAACTGTTTGAATTACAAAAGGTTTTTAATTATTTTTCAAACACATTAAATTTAGATTATTAAGTCCGATTCACAATTGAGGTACAAAAGGGCAACCCCAACAGGTGTTTGGTATTTCATGATGTTTTAAAAATGTGTTTATGGTAACTTTATGTATTGCTGGGTATTTGTTATGTGGCAAACCACAGGCTAAAAAGGGCTTCCCTTAGGTTTTGGTATTTTGATTTTTTTATAGTATTTTGCACCACCAAGGCTCACTTCGAATCCGGCAGGAAGAATTCCTTGTTTGTCTCTGCTGAACTTCATGGTAAACAAGGTGGCGCCCTCTAATAACTGGACTACACATCTACAGCTGGGAAGCCTAGAGCTAATGGAAATGGTGCAATGTACTGTTCAGGCCTGTCCTACTGTTGAACCCCCCTTCTCCCTGAGCTAGCGGATAACTTGAGGGTCAGGCGTTGCAATTTGACTGACTTTTTTACAGTAAAAATAAGTATAAAAACACAAAATCTAAAACAAATCAGTCATTTTAATTTTAATGTAAAATAATAAAAGCTCAAAAACTTAATACATTTTTTTCAAAATCTAAACAAACTATCGGTGTTATCTTGAAATATTTATAGAAATTATAATATAGTATGGTTTTATTAATTTAAACTAAATTGAATTCATCCTTATTCTACACATAACGGTAAAACCATTCATTCTGAACCTTAATGCTTAGAACTATGACATATTGTCTTTATTTCAAGATACAGCTCAACCTTTCATTATAAATCTTGTTAATTTTATTAAATAATATAATAAAAAATATAAAACACGTTAACTTTTAGCGAATTTACCAATAGGGAATACGCTATCACGGTATTAGTCATGATAAGACCTAAGCCCGGGACCATGATACTTTTTTCATTTTGGATTTCTAGAAGCCAAGAAAACACCGTTTGTTTAATTTGATATATATATGTATGTATGTATGTGTCTATGAACACGATAACTTTTGAATGGAACCTCTGATTTTGATAAAATTTGGTACAAGGGTGTAAGCCAGCATCTACTTTAAATTGACTTTGCGAACCATAATGATTGGACCATGGGAACGAGGTTTTATGGGGTTTCTAAAGGGTTAAAATTGGGTTTTTGGTTTTTCTATTTTATTTATAAAATTATTCAACAATTTTAACTTTAACCATTTAAAAGAGCTTAAAAACAAACAATCTAGTATTTTGAATTTTTACCTAACTTATATATTTATTGAAATATCTTGATAAACTTGGTATGTACATTAATTAGGAAGCGTTTAACTTATATCTGCTTATAAAACGCATATGGCGGCAAACCTACGTACTCAGCCATATGGATTTTATGAAAAACCTAAAAAGAACACCATAACATGATAAAATTTGGTATGTACATTCACTAGGTAGGGTTTAACTTATATTTACCAACAAAACCCATATGGCGGCAAACCTATATACATTAAACCCCATGGATTTTATGAGAAAATACAAAATATATCAAAATTCTATTGGAAATTTGCTGAGTAAGCAGGTCTGCTGTGACGGGGGTATTATATTTATAGTTACATTAAGGTAGCATTATTTTGATGCCACCTTTAAATAAAATATATTAATTCAATTATCTTATTGTTTTATTGTGTATTTACATTAAATTTAGTCTACATGTGGAAATTTAGACACCAATTTTTGGAAAATGAATGCATATAATCATGGGATATAGTCTTTATTCTGTAAACCCAGCTTACCCCTTAATCGTTTCCCTTTAAATTTTCATTTTATTAAATTTAAAGTGGAAACACTTCTTTTTACAAATAAATTTGTGCTATTATCATTCACTTTTCTTTGTTTTAATTAAATGTAGTCCTTTTTACTGTATTTATAAAGCAGACAATATACTATTTCTGGAACTTAAATCATATAGTTTTGGAACTTGAATCATTATTCCGAACATACAATTTTACTCTCCGATTGTAAATATAAGACGAGAAAAGCTAAAATTTCTATATTAAGTTATTTCCTAAGCTAAATAAAGCTATGACCAAATACATAAACCTATTTAATTAAAGAAAAAACTATTGTTACCCCCTCACAAACATAAATACCCCCCTCTCCTTCTTTTCCCCCCACCTCCCGGGTGCTGTTACCCCTCTAATTAGCATACCGTTATAAAAGCTGAGCGAGCGTTGTTCACTTTTTTATTCCGCTTCTACAAGCCACTCTTGTTGTTTCGTCTCTGCTGTTTACAATATTACTTGCTTCAAAATGCCTCCTCGTCTCAATGAAAATTTCAATTCCTCCGAAATTTCTGATGTTTTTGAACAACCTGAAGACACTTTAAATAACGACAGTGAAGATGATGATGATGAAGATGATGATTATACCGTTGAAATTAATGAAGAACTCAAAGTTATAGCAATTCATCCACAATCCCCATTCGATACAATAGATAAATTCATGTCTGAAGCTCATAAATGGTTGGACTCAGGATCTTACGTACGAATCGGCTCCTTTATATTGTATGATGATTGTCATTCTTTTCTTGTAACACCAAATGATAGAGACCGCATGCGGCAGTGGGCACAAACAATAAAGGAGTGCTACGAACAAGGTGTGGATGTTGGAGGCTATTTTACAGCGCAAGTGGTTTAATAACCAAACTACCCTTCCCCCACCCTACACCCTATTCCTTCCCCCACCCTACACCCTATTCCTTCCCCATCCTTATTCCTTCCCCTCCTCATTTTTAAAACTCATAAAAGGTGGACTATAAACCTCCAGGTTTCTAGTCTGTACTTGCACCTTGTGCCGTCCCATATGGCTGAGTACGTAGGTTTGCCGCCATATGCGTTTTATAAGCAGATATAAGTTAAACGCTTCCCAATTAATGTACATACCAAGTTTATCAAGATATTTCAATAAATATATAAGTTAGGTAAAAATTCAAAATACTAGATTGTTTGTTTTTAAGCTCTTTTAAATGGTTAAAGTTAAAATTGTTGAATAATTTTATAAATAAAAATAGAAAAACCAAAAACCCAATTTTAACCCTTTAGAAACCCCATAAAACCTCGTTCCCATGGTCCAATCATTATGGTTCGCAAAGTCAATTTAAAGTAGATGCTGGCTTACACCCTTGTACCAAATTTTATCAAAATCAGAGGTTCCATTCAAAAGTTATCGTGTTCATAGACACATACATATACATATATATACATATATGATATACATATATATATCAAATTAAACAAACGGTGTTTTCTTGGCTTCTAGAAATCCAAAATGAAAAAAGTATCATGGTCCCGGGCTTAGGTCTTATCATGACTAATACCGTGATAGCGTATTCCCTATTGGTAAATTCGCTAAAAGTTAACGTGTTTTATATTTTTTATTATATTATTTAAAAAATTAACAAGATTTATAATGAAAGGTTGAGCTGTATCTTGAAATAAAGACAATATGTCATAGTTCTAAACATTAAGGTTCAGAATGAATGGTTTTACCGTTATGTGTAGAATAAGGATGAATTCAATTTAGTTTAAATTAATAAAACCATACTATATTATAATTTCTATAAATATTTCAAGATAACACCGATAGTTTGTTTAGTTTTTGAAAAAAATGTATTAAGTTTTTGAGCTTTTATTATTTTACATTAAAATTAAAATGACTGATTTGTTTCAGATTTTTTTTTTATACTTATTTTTACTGTAAAAAAGTCAGTCAAATAAATATTGAATAAATTAAATATATTTAATAATTAAATAATAAAATATAATTATAAATATATGTAGCTATTTTATTAACTTAATGGTAGCTCTAATTTAGTGCTACCTAAATATAGGTCTTAAAACCAGTATATGAAACATTTTTATGGTTCAAAATCGGCGTGTTAAAAAGTTAGTTTAAAGGAAAACATGTAAATTGTATTATTTAGGCAAAAGTATAATTTTTTTCCCAAATATAAGGCTTTTCACATTATTTAAAGGTACCACTGATTCAGTGCTACCCTCATTTGTATCTTAAAGATAAGTGTTTATTGTGATTGTTATTCATTATTTCTATAAGGGAATCAGGTTCGACATTTTTTGTATATATTAACCTATAATTATGAAAAAAAACTTATTGTTCTATAAACAAATTTTATGATAACACTAATTTAATGCTATCTTTATTTTTTCTATCTCCAATTATTAAAAGACTCATATTTGTATATATATTTTATACATACATTATATCGTTTTCATCTATTTTTAGTAAAGCACGAGGTGTTTTGCGACAACAATTATAAATTGTATGAATTTAAAATGCTTTTAAATTTGTTTAAATTAAATCAATTTTATTATTGTATATACCTATGAATGTATATTTAAAAAATACAAATAGATTAATTCATGTGGTTTACAATACATTGGTTGTACACCTCTTAGCGTTACCCAGAAAACACCGCGAGGAGGTGGGTGTACGTCGTTTTCCACACATTCACACACACATTCACACACACACACACACACATGGTTTACGGGTCTTTTAGTCAACCGCGCCAGTGACCTTCATTCACACCAGACTTTTCAAATGAGTAGCTAAAGTTAATACCTTAACTTCTCAATCTAATAAGTCCCACATTCATACATACATTCATACAGTTTATTCATTAAGAATAATTTTTACAATATTTACAAAATTATGGGGGGTCAGTATTTTATTCAAAGAACATTCGTAATGCATACCATAATTATTCATAACCTCCTTAGCTTTATTAAAGATATTTATACTGTTTGGTACAGGATATCTTGTAAAACTTGGTACAAAACCATCTTCCTTTGCTCTTTTCAGTGCTCTTTTATATCGTCTCCTCTCTGTACGAATGCACTTGTACTCCATTACTCCATACTTTTCATAGTATGTATCCTTTTCCAATACACAAAAGATATGTTTTAAATCCATATCATCAGGTATAACAGCAACTTTAGGTATTTGATCAATTAACGTTTCAATTAGTTTCTGATTATTTGACAACGCTTTACATAAGGAGTGAGTCAACTTAAGGTTTTCTCTTTTTAGTTTATACTCTCCATACTTGCGAATTGATGGTAGTATTTCTTCAAACACCCAATCTTGAAAGCGCTTAGCTAATTTCATCTTAGACGATAAAATTAAGGAATATAAACCTGGTTCATTGATGAATACGGTACTTTTTTGAAAGTTAGAGGGTAGCACTAAACTGTTTCCATCAATATCTTTAAATAACTTTTTATATTTTTCCTTAACTAGATCATTTATTGCTTTTCGCGGTCTTTTATATTCTAGAATTTCTGATACATCATTAGCCTTAAACCATGGATTGTTTTCACGATCAAATAATACAGCTACAGGTTTACTATCAAACATGTAACACTGCAGTTCAGACATATTGAAGTCAAATGTAACAAAAATAGCATACACCTTTTAAATATCCGGAATAACCGAAGCTGTGAATAAGATGTTCACTTGGCAAAAGTTCGCCAAACAATGAAATGCATGGCTAACCTAGCTGCTTATATACCCGACGAAGAGTGGTGGAAACCTTCTGCGCATGCGCAGTAGACAAGTACTACTGCGCATACACAATTGTATGTTAAATTTGAACAATTTTTTTGCGGATGTCAATAATAAGGGCACACTCAACAAACCACTTTCATAAATGATGAAGCGCAACTGGGCATGCGAAAATGAAGGGAATTACTGCACATTCAACAGTAATATGATACATTTTAAATTTGTTGACAATTTCCTGTAGAATTTTATTTAACTGATTTTTTAATACATTTTACATTAATGCCACATTTATTTTTATTTAATAAATTCAATTTAAAAAATTAGCTTTACATACATGTGCTAAAGATTATTATTTTTTATACCAAAATAAGACTTGCTTGACTACAACACATAACAAGTGTTCCAAACAATAACAAAATCAAATATAAAACTATTTATGTTCAAATTTACACATAAAACGCTATTAAATAGTACATTAAAGGTAGCACCAAAACGGTAGTACAATATCTAGCAAAACAAAGAAATAGAAATTCCTATATCATCATTAAAGTTAAAACTAAAATTTTGTTAATAATTCATGTAGATAACAAACAAAATAACCTTTAATGTTAAAACTAAGGTTTTGTTAAGTTATCATGTATATAAACATATTTTTTAGTTTTACATTAAACCAGTAATTTAATGTAAAACTACTTTAAAGTCTTGTTTAAAGACATAAAGCCTCAGTACACTTAATAATGGACAGGAACGGGGCCAAGTACTTGTCTCTGAATCAGCAGAGGCTCATATATAAACATATTTCGTAGATTTACATTAAACCAGTAGTTAAAAGTCTTGTTTAAAAACGTAAAGCCTCAGTACACTTAATAATGGACAGGTACGGGGTCAAGTACTTGTCTCTGAGTCAACAGAGGGTCATTTATAAACATATTTCATACTTTAAATTTAAACATGTAGTTAAATGTGTTGTTTAAAAACATTAAGCAAAATTGACAAGGAAGAAATAGTACACCAAAAGTAGCACCGAAACAGTGCTACCTTTAATTAGCAACATTTAAATGGGTTAAGCTCAAATAAAAGTTCCCAAATTAACTTCAATGTTAAAACTAAGGTTTTGTTAAGATTTCATTTATAAAAACATATTTCGTAGTTTTACATTAAACCAGAAGTTAAAAGTGTTTTTTTTAACCCTACAGCCTCAGTATACTTAATTAAGGACAGGAACAAGACCAAGTACCTGTCTCTGCGTCCAGCATAGGCTCATATATATATAAACATATTTCGTAGTTTTACATTAAACCAGTAGTTAAAAGTCTTGTTTAAAAACGTAAGGCCTCAGTACACTTAATGATGGACAGGAACGGAGCCAAGTACTTGTCACTGAGTCACCAGAGGCTCATATAACATATTTCGTAATTTTACATTTAACCGGTAGTTAAAACTGTTGTTTAAAAACCTAAAGCAAAATTGGACATGTAAAAAAAGTACACCAAAGGTAGCACCAAAACGGTGCTACATTGAAGTAGCAACATTTAAATGTGTTAAGCTCAATTAGGAGTTTCCAAATACGGTTTAATGTTAAAACTAAGGTTTGGTTAAGAATTCATAAATATTTATATAAACATATTTCGTAGTTTTACATTAAACTGGTAGTTGAAAGTGATGTTTAAAAACCAAAAGCAATATTGCACATGTAGAAAATAGTACACCAAAGGTAGCACCAAAACGGTGCTACCTTTAAGTAGCAACATTTAAATAGGCTAAGCCCAATTGGAAGTTTCCAAATTACCTTTAATATGAAAACTAAGGTTTTGTTAAGTTAAAGCCTCAGTACACTTAATGATGGCCAGGAACGGGGCTAAGTACTTGTCACTGAGTCAGCAGAGGCTCATATATATATATATATATATATACATATTTCATAGTTTTACATTAAACAGGTAATTAAAACTGTTGTTTAAAAACTTAAAGCAAAATTGGACATTTAAAAAATAGTACACCAAAGGTAGCACCAAAACGGTGCTACCTTGAAGTAGCAACATTTAAATGTGTTAAGCTCTATTAGAAGTTTCCAAATACGGTTTAATGTTAAAACTAAGGTTTAGTTAAAAATTCATATAGATAAACATATTTCGTAGTTTTACATTAAACAGGTAGTTAAAAATGTTGTTTAAAAACCTAAAGCAAAATTGGACATGTAAAAAATAGTACACCAAAGGTAGCACCAAAACGGTGCTACCTTGATGTAGCAACATTTAAATGTGTTAAGCTCAATCAGGAGTTTCCAAATACGGTTTAGTGTTAAGACTAAGGTTTGGTTAAAAATTCATAAATATATATATAAACATATTTCGTAGTTTTACATTTAACCGGTAGTTAAAAATGTTGTTTAAAAACCTATAGCAAAATTGGACATGTAAAAAATAGTACACCAAAGGTAGCACCAAAACGGTGCTACCTTGAAGTAGCAACATTTAAATGTGTTAAGCTCAATTAGGAGTTTCCAAATACGGTTTAATGTTAAAACTAAGGTTTGGTTAAGAATTCATAAATATATATATAAACATATTTCGTAGTTTTACATTAAACTGGTAGTTAAAAGTGATGTTTAAAAACCTAAAGCAATATTGCACATGTAGAAAATAAAACAACCAAAGGTAGCACCAAAACGGTGCTACCTTTAATTAGCAACATTTAAATAGGTTAAGCCCAATTGGAAGTTTCCAAATTACCTATAATATGAAAACTAAGGTTTTGTTAAGTTAAAGCCTCAGTACACTTAATGATGGTCAGGAACGGGGCTAAGTACTTGTCACTGAGTCAGCAGAGGCTCATATATATATATATATATATATATATATATATATATATATATATATATATATATATATATAAGTAGATAGTACTATGGGGTTCCTAGGACACTTTTGGAGACAATCAAAAATCAAACAAATTTCATAGTTTTTCAGTACAATTATGCAATATTTTTGCCATTTTTTGGCCAATTTTCAGCTTTTGTCAAATTATCATAAAAAATATGCAAATTTAATGAAATTTTTAATAAATATGCATGAATTTATATGAAATTATTTACAGAATAAAAAGTTTTTTAAAACCAGTAAAATTATAATTTTTTACAAGATGATTTAAAATTTATTATCAATACAATTATACTAAAATAATTATTCAAATTTAACTAAAGCAGTTTCTTTATCATCAAAAGTCTTAAAAGCCGTGACAATTAAATTTAAATCTTTTTTATTTAATTCTTTAATAGTTTTATCATCAATTATATTAGTAAATCTTTTTGGTAAATGTATTTTACATTTTTCTAATTCAACAATAATTGTATATCCATATTTATCTTTAATTCTTTCAAATTTTTCAATTTTATATTTTTCATTTAAATTTAAACTTTTTAATGGTTTATATTCTTTAAATCTTAATTCTCCAATATTATTAATTTCTTCTAACAGATCCATTTATATAGGGAAAAAATATTACAAATTCATTTGTGATAGATATGTTAAAAAGTTATCATCATAATTAGGTTTTATACAAAAATCCATATTTAAATATTTAAAAATCATTGGTAATAATTTTTTATATGATATATTACTTTTCTTAAAACATAAATATTTATTAAAAACTAGTGTAATTTTTTCTTTATCTTCATGATTCAATTCAAAATTAATATTGTATATTTTGTTTAAAAATTGATAGTAAAATATCCAATTTGTATAATTCCTTTGTTTTAAAAATAATTTTATATTCTTAGGTGTTATTTCAAAATGATTGGAAATACATAAAATATATAATTCATTAATTAATTGGTGTGTTTTATATGGTTGAAAATGGTTAAATTCTCTTAAAATATGTTTAAGATGTTTATTCTTATTACTTTTTCTCTTAATCTTTTTTTCATAAATAATTCTTTTACATATATTACATCCTACACAATTTCCAATAATAGTAAAATTAGTTTGATTATGACATCTATAACACATATCCATTTATTAAAAAAATATTTTATACATAAATGAATTGAATCAATTCATTTATGTATAAAATATTTTTTATATATAAATGAATGAACCAATTCATTGTCACAAGTGTAAGAAAAAAACTAAAAATATTAATCCACAAATTGTTGAAATGAAAAATGGATTATATAGAATAGCTACTAAATGTTTAATTTGTAAAACAAATAAAAGTAAAATTTTAAAAAAAGAAGTTAAACCTATAATTAAAAAAGAATTAACTAAAAATGAACAAATAATTGAAGCAAATGAAATTCATGCTCCAATCAGAAAGAAATTTCTAAAAAGAAAAATAATTACATTAGGTATTGATGATTTATGGGCAGCAGATTTAATTATAATGAAAAATTATGAAAAAGAAAATGATGGTTATAAATATATGTTAAATGTGATAGATACTTTCTCAAAATATGTTTGGTCAAAACCATTAAAGAAAAAAGATGGAAAAACAGTTTCTAAAGCATTTGAAGAAATAATTAATGATGCAATTAAAATTAATCATAAATCACCTAATCTTTTACATACAGATAAAGGATTAGAATTTATCAATAAAGAATTCAAAGAAATATTAAATAAATATGATATTAAATTGTATCATACAGAAAATGAAGAAAAATCAAGTATAATAGAAAGGTATAATAGAACACAAAATGAAAAAATGAAAATACAATTTGAAATTAATAAAAATTATAGATGGATAAATATTTTACCAAAAATTGTTAAAGAATATAATAACTCATATCATTCAACAATTAAAATGAAACCAATTGAAGTAAATAAAAATAATGAAAAGGATTTATTAGATACTGTTTTTAAATATAAACCACCAAAAATAATAACCAAATCAAAATTTAAAATAAATGATAGAGTTAGAATTGGAAATAAAAAATCAACATTTTCTAATAAATATAAAAATAATTGGTCTAGAGAAATATTTATAATTTCTAAAATTAATAATACAAATCCAGTTACATATAGTATAAAAGATCAAAATAATGAAGATATTATTGGAAATTTTTATGAATATGAATTGAAAAAAACCAATTTGTAAATTTTATTTTATATAAATGGAAAAGAAATGTTTAAGGTGTAAATTATATAAAGATATATCAAAATTTTATAAAGATAAAAATACTAAAGATGGGTTATATTATTATTGTAAAGAATGTAAGGATTTGTATTATAAAAAATTATATGATAATATTAAAGTTATTGAATTAAATGAAAAACAATGTCATAAATGTAAAGAAATTAAAGATATTTCAAATTTTAATAATTATCATTATAGTAAAGATAGAAAAAATGCAATTTGTATACAATGTATTAGAGAAATGTTTTTAAAACCACAATTTTGTGAATGTGGAAGAAATATTAAATGGACTAATAATTATTTAAGACATTTAGAAACTAAAATTCATGACAAAAATATAACAAAACTAGAAAATTTAAAAATATGATAAAAATAATAATTTTACTTGTTTTAAAAAAGTTTAAATTTTATTGAAAAAATACTATAGAAAACTTAAATTGACTTATGAAAATACAACTATTAATTTTATTGAAAAAATACTCTAGAAAATTTAAATTAACTTGTGAAAAGTTGACTATTGATTTTATTGAAAAAATACTCTAGAAAACTTAAATTAACTTGTGAAAAGTTGACTATTGATTGAAAAAATACAATTTAAACTATAAATTACCTAGAAAAAAGTGGAAAAACTTCTCATATTTTTAAGAGTTTTATTTCTAAGTAAAAATTATTTCTAATAAATGGAACGAACAAATAAAAATATTAATTGTCCTTACTGTAATAAAAATATATTATATAAAAATTATGATAGACATTATAATTCAACTAAACATTTATTAAATAAACAAAAATATGATAATAAAATATTTGAATTAAAACATTGGTGTAAAAATAATAATATATATAATTATAAAAATAAAACTTTAGATGAATTAACAAATATTAAAGAAACATTTGATCTTACAAATTATTCATTATTTAATATAGAAAAATTAAATGAAATTGCAAAAAAATTATCTGTCAGAAATTATGAAAATTTATCTAGAGATGAACTAATTAAAAGATTAAACAAAATTAAAGAAAATCCAAATAATTTAGAATATAGATCATTAAAATATATTCAAAATTTAGCAATTAAAAATAGTATTAAAATTGTTAATAAAACTAGAAGAGAATTAATTGGATTATTAAATGATTATTTTAAAAATAGACCAATTCCAAAAGAAAATATAATAAATATTCAAGAAGCTTCATCATTAAAAGGATATTTTCAAGATTATATTTTAACAAATTCAAATGATGATTTAGATATTAATGATTATTTAGAAACTCAAAGAAATGAAATAAAAAAATTGATAGAAAAACAAAAATTTAAAAATATTAAAGGACAAATGGCTTTAGAATGTGAATATGAAAGAAAATTAATAAATGGTGAAATTCAAAATAGTAATATGTATTTTTGCATAAAAAGTTCAGATATTTTTAATATAGATGATTTTATTGATGATCAATTTAAGAAATTAATAGTTAGAGAACAACTAAATCAACCATCAAAAGGCTCTGGTTGGTCATTAAAAAGATGTGTTGAATTAAATCTAAAATTATCTAAAAATAATTCATTAAATGCTGGATCATATATAGAATTACCAAATGAAATTAAGAATAAAAAATGTTGTGTAAATTTTAAAAATAAAGATGAATATTGTTTTATTTATGCAATTAGATGTGCTATTGATAAACCAAATGAACATGCTGAAAGAGTTAAACAATATCAAAAATATATAAATGATGATATTTTTAAAGGTTTTGATTATCCAATAACATTAAAAGATATTAAATTATTTGAAAAAAGATCGTTTGACTCTAAATATAACTATCCATCAATGTCAATAAATATTTATAGAATTGATGAAGATGAAAAAATAGTGCCATTACAAATATCTGAATATTATAATGTAAAATTAGAAATTGATTTATTATATTATAAAATTGGTAATAATTGTCATTATATATTAATAACAGATTTAAATAAATTGGTATATTCTCAATTATCAAAACATAAAACAAAAAAATATATTTGTAGAAGATGTTTGACTCATTTCTACAAAAATAAAGACTTGAATAATCATTTAGAAATATGTAAATCATTAGAACCTTGTAGACCTATAATGCCATTTCCTGGTCAAAAAGTAAGTTTTAAAAACTATTACAAAAAGTTTGAACATCCATATGTAATTTATATGGATTTTGAAAGTATATTAGGAAAGATTGATAATTGTAAAAATAATCCAAATTGCTCATATACAAATAAAATTCAAAAACATATACCATATGGATTTACAATCTATTTAGTATCTAGAGTAACTAATAAAATGTATAAACCTATTTGTTATAGAGCAAAAAATGAAGAAGAATTAATAAATGTACCAAATAAATTATTTGAATATTTAGATGAAATTTCAAAATATATAGCTAAAAAATATAATTCGAAAAATAAAAAGCCTATGAATTTAACTAATGAAGAAGAAATTAATTATCAAAAAACTAATATTTGTCATATTTGTGAAAATAGTGGTTTTGATGATGATAAAAGAATAAAAGTAAGAGATCATTGCCATTTAACAGGAAAATTTAGGGGTGCTGCACATTTAAATTGTAATTTAAATCTAAAATTCCCTCAAAGTATTCCTATATTCTGTCATAATAGTTCAAATTATGATACACATTTGTTTATAAAAGAATTAGCCAAAAAATATGGTAAAATTGATTTGTTAGCTAATACAGATGAAAAATATATAAACTATTCAGTAAATTCTGGTTATGGTTATGAATTTGAAGGTGATAAACCTAGAAAATTTATAAAATTCTCATTTGTAGATACATTTAGATTTATGGCTACATCAATTGAAAAATTAGCTAAAAATCTTAAAGAATTTAAGCATATAAAGAAATTTATAAAAGAAAATGATATAATTGAATATGATGATGAAACTTTAAAAATATTAACTTCTAAAGGTATATTTCCATATGAATTTATTGATAATGTTGAAAAATTAAACTATGATAAAATATTAGAAAAAGATCAATTTTATAGTTGTTTAACTAATGAAAATATAAGTGATGATGATTATAAACATTATATAAAAGTTTGGAATAAATTAAAAATAAAAACATTAGGTAATTATTCAGATTTGTATAATATTCAGGATGTATTATTATTAGCTGATATATTTGAAAATTTTAGATCTGTTTGTTTGAAAAATTATCAATTAGATCCAGCACATTATCTAACATCACCATCATTAGCTTGGGATTCTATGTTAAAATTAACAAAAATTAAACTAGAATTAATAAGTGATTATAATATGTATTTAATGATTGAAAAAGGTATTAGAGGTGGTATTTCACAATGTATAACTAGATATTGTAAAGCAAACAATAAATATACAAAAAATTATGATAAAACAAAACCTGAAAATTATATGTTATATATAGATGCAAATAATCTATATGGATGGGCTTTAAGTCAAAAATTACCTTATAAAGATATAACATGGATGAATCCTAATACATATACATTAAATGAATGGGAAGAAACAATATTAGAATTAGATGAAAATGCTGAATATGGATACATATTAGATGTTGATTTAGAATATCCTATTGAATTATATGATGATCATAAAGATTTACCATTAGCACCTGAACATTATAATAATAAACTTTGCACAACATTATTTGATAAAAAAGATTATGTTATTCATTCAAGAAACTTAAAATATTATCTACAAAAAGGATTAAAATTAAAGAAAGTTAATAGAGTTATAGCATTTGATCAAGATGATTATATGAAAAAATATATTGAATTAAATACCAAATTAAGATCCAAATCAACATCAGATTTTGAAAAAGACTTTTTTAAATTGATGAATAATAGTGTTTTTGGAAAAACTATGGAAAATGTTAGAAATAGATGTGATATCAAATTAGGTGACGAAAAGTTTTCATTAAAACAAGCAAAAAAACCTAATTTTAAAACATTTAGTATATTTGATAAAGACTGTATTGCTTCACATATGATAAAAGAAAAGGTTAAGTTTGATAAACCAATCTATATAGGATTTTCAGTACTTGATTTATCAAAATTACATATGTATCAATTTTATTATGAAAAATTAAAGAAGTTTGATCCAAATATAAGGTTATTATATATGGACACAGACAGTTATTTTATAGAGTTTAAAAAAGATCCATATAAAATTATTAAAGAAAATATTAATGAATTTGATACAAGTGATTATAAGAAAGAACATGAATGCTATAGTGAAAAGAATAAAAAAATAATTTGTAAATTTAAAGATGAGTTAAATGGTGAAATATTAGAAGAATATTGTGGTTTAAGATCAAAATTATATAGTTATGAATTTAATAATAAAAATCCTGTAAAATGTAAAGGAATTAAGAAAAGTGTTGTTGATAAAACATTACATATGGATGATTTTAAGAAATGTTTATTTGATGATCAAGAACAATATAGAGAAATGACTTGTATTAGAAGTTTTAAACATGAACTATATACAATTACAATAAATAAATTAGCTTTAAGTAATAGAGATGACAAAAGATTTATTTGTGAAAATAAAATTGATACATTACCTTGGGGGTATAAAAAATTATAAATAAATGGAAATTTTAATTGTTCCAAAAGAATTAATAAATAATGATTTTGATATAAAATTATATTTATTTAAAACTAAAATATCAAATAAATTTTTAATATATCTTTTTAAATATAAAAATTATTTTGTATATCATTATAAGTTTAATTTTATAATAGAACCATTTATAAATATAATAAAAAATTATGTTAAAGAAAGTTTTGAAGAAAATGATCAAAATTATATTAATAATTTATAACCATATGATATTGAATTTATACTATAATTTATGTATATTTTTAAATATTTTCTTTAATAAATTTAAATATATTTAATAATTTATTATTAAATTTTTATGTTTAATTATTTGTTTTGATTCTTTCATTTAAAATATTTATTAATCTATTTTTAAATTTTTTGATTCTTTTTTAATTTTAAAATTAATAAATATAAACAAAATTTTTTTAATAAAAATAGTATGTTTTTCATTATATGATAGGGGGGACAGATCGCCTCCCCTAAAAATATCTATAAATTTTACTTTATTATCATTATAAGTAAGACCCGTCTTTAAGACGGGTCTCAAATTTGTATATAATTTATTATCTTTATAAATATCTTTTGAATGTTTAACAAGGGTAACATTTTGTTACCCTTAAGTTTTTATTGTATAATAAGGTTACCTCCTTTAAAATTTTTTAAAATAAATATTATAATTTATGTGGGACCCATTTTGGGTCCTACCTAATTTTAATAAGTTTTGTACGTTTTTCATTATATGATAGGGGGGACAAATTGTCCCCTCTAAAAAATCTATGAATTTTAATTTATCACCATCTATATTTATCCTTATTGTTTATCTACCTTTTTTGATTTTAAAATTAATGAATATAAACCAGATTCATTAATAAATATTGTTTTATTATCTATTTTATTGACGCCCTGTTTTAGGGCATCTGAAAACATGTTTGTACATCAATTTCTAGGGTGTCTTAATTTGTGACACCTATAATTTTTATGTAAATTAATTTATCATCATTATGTAGGCCTAAGTGTAACTGTTGGTTACACTTGATATTTTTTAAGTTTTATATATTTTTCTTTTACATTATCAATTAAAACTTTTCTAGAATTTTTATATTTTAAAATATTACAAATATCTTTTACTTTAAACCAAGGATTATTTTGTTTACTAAATACAATTAATTTATTATTAAATATAAAATTATTGTAATTAAATCAATTGTTTTATTATTTATGTAGACAAATTTTATATTACAAATTTTGTTTTAATCTTAAATATACAATACTTTTAATATTTTCATTATTTATTAGATTTCCATCACTATCTTGAATAGATATTACAATATTTTGAATTTTATTTATATTTTTTAAAGGAATATAATCAATTTCATTTGGTTTTTCACTAATTTTTGATCCATATTCAACATTTGGATAAAATGAATATATAATTTCTGATTCTTTATGTAAATGTGAATGATCTTTATGATTTTCAAAACTAGGATCAACTAAATTACAATGTATTTCAATAACATCAAAAGGTCTAATTTTTGGTAGTTTTATTCCTTTTGTTAATACATTTGGTTCAATTATTTTATTATTTAACCCTAATAAATCAATTATAATTGTTGTAACTATAATTTTAACAGGAGATTTTATTATAATATATGGTCCATCATTTTTCAGTATAAAATCATTTTCATCAAATTTATTAATTTTCTTTTTAAATTCTATTAAACTATTAATAAAAATATTTTTTAATTCTTCAATTGTATAATTTCCTTTATTTATATCAAAATATTGATCTATAATTTTATCATCTTCATCTTTAATAGAATATCCATAACAGTTTTTATAATCATTTGGTATATTTGATATAAAATTATCTGAATAAAATCCACTTAAACCAATACTATATTTTCCATCTAAATGTATTGGATGTTCTAATCTTAATTCTAGTTTGGATGAATGACCAATTATTTTAAATAATTTCATCTTATTTAAATGGAGAAATTTTTAGAAAAAAAAGATAATATAAAATTAGAATCATATGATAAAAATAATAAAAATGATCAACCTATTAGATTATTAATTATAGGAACAAGTGGATCTGGTAAAACTACATTATTATTAAATTTTATTTACAAAAGATTAATTCCATATTCAAATTTATATATTTTTAGTAAATCATTAGAACAACCATCTTATAAATTATTACAAAAAAGATTTAAAAATATACAATCAAATATTAATAAACAAATTTCTCATTTTTCATGTGATGATGTGATTCCACTAAATGAATGTAAACCAAATTCATTAGTAGTTTTTGATGATTGTATTTTAGAAAAACAAAATAAAATTAAAGAATATTTTATAATGGGTAGACATAAAAATATATCATGTATTTATTTATCACAATGTTATTCAAAAGTTGATATGCAATTAATTAGAAATAATTTAAATATGTTATGCATTTTTAAACAAAATGAATATTATATGAAAAAAATATATAATAATTTTGTTGGATCAGATATGAAATTTGATAAATTTAAAACTATTTGTAATGATTGTTGGAAAGAAGACTATGGATTTTTAACTATTAATTTATTGAAAAAATCAAATGATGGAAAATATATGAAAAATTTTTCTGATATTAAATAATGATAATGGCTTGTTGTATATTTGAGTCAATAATTGATAGAATATTTATTTTATTAGTATTATTTATTTCATTAGTATTTATATATTTAATGAAAATTACAGAAATAAAGTAAAATAAATTGTGTTTAACATGATTTGTATTTGTGTTAACATGATTTATGTTTATGTTAACATGATTTGTGTTTGTGTTAACATGATTTATGTTTTGTGTTAATATGATTTGTGTTTGTGTTAACATGATTTGTGTTTGTGTTAACATGATTTATGTTTTGTGTTAATATGATTTGTGTTTATGTTAACATGATTTGTTTTTGTGTTAACATGATTTGTGTTTATGTTAACATGATTTGTGTTGAACCTAAATTTTTCTTTGTAATAAATGGATAAGATATCTGTTAATGAAGCTAAAAAATTAGATGATATTGAGAAAAAATTAATAAAAGAATTTAAAAATCAAATTAAAATTGAAGATAATTATGAAAAAATTAAACAAAAAGCATATGAACCTATAACATCAGCGATTGGTAAAGTTGAAAATAAAATTGGTGAAGTCTTAAATGAAAATAAAAACCTAATGGAATTGGTACCTGTTGTTAATAATTTTGATAATATATCAATACCAGAAACTGAAGAATTAAATTTACCTTCAAGTACTCCATTTAGACCAATCAGACAGCCAATAATTCAAGAAGAATCGACATTTATTGACCCAAACTTAATTTCACCTCAAACATTAGATAAAATTATTGGTCCATTAGCACAAAAATATTTACCAAGAACAAAAGATGATAAATTTGGTTTATATTGGAATAAACATAAAAAATCATTTATGATTGGTGATAAAATAACTGTAATTGATAATGATGATTTAATAATTGATGATAAAAAATATAATGGAACACATGGATTATGGAGATTGTTAACTTATGAAAAGAAACCAGATAATAATTTATATACACAAGATGATTTAAATAATTATTCAAAGATTTTATGGGAAACTAATTCAATTTATAAAAATAATGATCCAAATAGTAAAAAACCAAAATCTAGTAAAGGTGATAAATATATTAATTTAATTAAACATATTTGGGAATTAAAAGGGGAAATTGAAGGTTCAGGAATCAGACAATATACAGAAAATAAAATTGAATATAGATTTATAGATGATTTAAATAAATTAGATAATATTATTAATTATATATATGCACAAGAAAAAGCTGGTAATAATAATTTTTTAAATGAAAAGAAAGCAATTAAAGACTTTATATCAAATAAATTAGATGAATTAATTGAAAAACCTGAAGGAATTAAGTATTTAAAAAGAATTTTGGCAAATATTTCATCACCATTATTAAAAGATGGATCAGGTATTTTAAATGATGTTATAAATAATTTACCTTTTGAATTACATGTACCTGGTTATCAATATCTAGGGCCTGGAACTAAATTAAATAAAAGAGTAAAAAGAGGTGATCCTGGAATAAATGATTTAGATAAAGCTGCTAAAGAACATGATTTATTTTATAGAGATCATAAAGATACAAAATCTAGAAATGAAATAGCTGATAAAATTTTACAAGATAAAGCATGGGATATAGTAACATCAAATGATTATGGAATTGGTGAAAGATTAGTTGCATTACCAACATCAGGTGCTATGTGGATGAAAAGAAAATTTGGTATGGGTTTAGAAGTAGGATTAAAATTTTAATAAAATTTTTCATTAATTAAGTTAATCTATATTATAAAAAACTATAAATTTTTTTCTTAATAAATGGAAAAAACAAATATAAACTTGACAGATAATCAAAAATCAAAAATAAAATTAGCATTTAAAAATAAAAGATCAGTTATAATTCAATTTAATATTGATCAATTTAATGAAAATGGAAAAGATATTATATTATTATCTAAAAGACAAATTAATAAACTAAATAAACATAAAAAATTAAATAAAGGATTAAGATTTGAATTTTCATATAATCAATTAAAAGAAATAAAAAATGGTGGATTACTAAAAGAAATTTTAGATTTTGCTGATAATATACCTATAGTTAAAAATTATACACCAAATGTTAGAAAGGGAGCAAAAGTAGTAAAAGAATCTATAATTCCTAAATTTAGAAATTTTGTTGATTGGTTAGATCATGAATTAAAAAATGTAGAAGGATCTGGTTTAGATAAAAAAACATTAAAATATATGAAACAAAATTATAAAAAAATTTTGAACCACTAACATTAGGTGAATTAGAAAAATTGTGTAAAAATATAAAATATTTTAGAGGTGTATTTATGAGAGATATATTACCTAATAAAGTTAATAAATTTGAATGTGGAATTATAAATTTAGATTCATTTGATGGAAATGGAACTCATTGGGTTTGTTATTATAAAAAAGATAAAATTAAATATTATTTTGATTCATATGGAAATATAGTTAATAAACCACCAATAGAATTAGTTAAATATTTAGGAAAAGATAATATATTTTATAATGATAATCAAATTCAAAATTATAATGATCCACCAATTTGTGGTCATTTATGTATTTTTATATTAAATGAATTAAATAAAAATAAAAAATTTGATAACATAATAAATAAATTAATCCTTAATAAATATGGATTCACAAAATATATTTGATCTGTTTGGAAGACAGAAAAAACATCCAATTAATATTAAAGAAGATTATATAAATTCTAAATTAAATATATTTTTTAATAATTTTAGTAAAAGTTTTAAAAGTCATGTAAAAAAGACTGAAAATTTAGTAAATGCTATTGGTTTATCAAAAAATTATATAAATATTAATGGTAAAAGAATTGTTAATGTAAAACCAAGTATAAATAAATATGATGTTATAGTTAAGTCAGAATTAGATGAAGTTTTAGATTCAATTATTGAAATTGGTAGTGATTATTCAGAAACTAAAAAAGATTTAAATAAAATTTTAGAATTTTTAATTAATATTGGAAAACATGTTGAAAATTTAGAAGAAAAATTAGAAAAAGAACTAAAATTTCTATTTGATGGAGTCAATAAATCAATAAAAGAATTAAATGCAGAAATAATACTAATTAAAGGAGATATAGATAAATTACAATAATTTATTTTATATAAATGGAGTTGATTTATTGTCTTAAATGTAAACAAAAAACTAATTCTAAAGATATTCAGATAATAAAATTAAAAAATATAAATATAATTAAATCAAAATGTTGTATTTGTAATTCAAAGAAAAGTTGTTTTACAAAATTTTCTCCCTAATAAATGGCTCTATACAGTTCATTTGATTTATTCATTATCAGAAACCAAAATCAATTAAACAAAGATGATTGGGATGATATTTCTAAAAAATATGAATTGAGTATTAATATGATGAGATTGTTTCAAAATAAATTAAATTGGCAAAAAATTGCTCAACATCAAAATTTAACTATAGATTTTATTACTGAATTCATAAATTATCAACTAAAAGATTATATTGATTTGATTTGTAAATATCAAGATTTAACTGAATATTTCATTCATGATTATGCTTTTACATTAAATTGGGAATTAATTTTAGAACATCAAAAAATATCAGCAAAATTTATACTTGATCATGCTACAGAAATTGAGTATTTTAAAAGTAAAAATGAAATTGATACATAAATAAAATTTGACATTATAAAATCATAAAAATTAAATTATGAAAATTTTACTTGTTTTAAAAAAGCTTTTGATTTAAAAAATTATCCTTAATAAATGGCTGATTACAAAAAATATATAAATGATATTGAAAGAGCTGAATACAAAAATTTCTATCCATTATCTAAATTACATTTAAATGAACCTAATAAAAAAACTGAATTTAATATAGATTTTGGAGATGGATTTTGTACTTCTAAATTTCAATTTTATATATCTGGTAAATTGACTAAATCTGATGGAACTGCATATGATAATGGTGCTAATATAAAATTAATTGATAATTTTGTTCCATTTTTATTTTCAAAAATTGAAGTTAGAAAACATAATAAATTGATTGATGAAATTGAATATCCTGGTCTATTAAGTACAATTAAAGGTACTATAACTTATTCAAAATCAGAAATAAATCAAATTAATAATGGTTTTGAATCAAATTTTAGTAAAACATTTGAAGCAATTGGTAATTTATCTCATTTTGGATTAGGATTTTTTGAAAATGTAAATATTCCAATATACAAAGGAGGTTTTAATATAACATTTATTAGATCACAAGATAATGATGCAATTTTTAGATGGAAAACTAAAAAGGCTGATGGAACTTATGATAATGCAACATTACCAGCTGAAGGTAAAATAACAGTTGATGAATTTTTTATTAGAGTTCCTATAATTGAATACAAAACAACAAGTAAAATTCAATTAATTAATGAACTAAGCAAATTTGAAAAAGTAAATTTTCATTTTAATCATTGGCAATGCATTGAACAAAAAAATATTACAGGAAAGAATTTAAGTTTGGATATAACAAATATCTATAGAAATATTTATAATCCAAAATTTATTATAATTGGATTTCAAAAATCAAGAACAAATGATCAGTTATATGATACTTCTAAATTTGATAGTATGTATATAAAAAATATAAGAGTAAAACTAAATGGTCATTATTACCCTGATGAATTGGAAAACTTTGACATATTCAATGAAAAATTTAGAATTATGTATGAAATGTATCAAGATTATAAAAAAGTTTATTATAATAGTAGTAAAATGTATTATAATCCAACAGAATTTCTAGAAAATAGACCAATTTATGTAATTGATACTACAAAAAATCCAACAAATATTTCAAGTTCAAAAAATGATATTATTATTAATGCAGATTTTGATTATGATATAGTAGCTACTAGTAAAACAAATTGTTATATTATTATTGTATCTGAAAAATTACTTGAATATAATATAATCAAAAATGATATAATTGAAATAAATTAGAATATATTATTACTATTTTAGTCAAATTTATTGAAAAAATACTACTAAAATTTTAAATTACCTTATGAAAAGTCGACTATTAATTTTATTGAAAAAATACTTAAAAAATGTGATAATTTTACTTGTTTTTAAAAAATTTTTATTTTGTAGATAATTTTAGGCATATTTGTTGAAAATTTAATTAAATTTGCATATTTTTTATGACAATTTGACAAAAGCTGAAAATTGGCCAAAAAATGGCAAAAATATTGCATAATTGTATTAAAAAACTGTGAAATTTGTTTGATTTTTGATTGTCTCCAAAAGTGTCCTAGGAACCCCATAGTACTATCTACTTATATATACATATTTCATAGTTTTACATTAAACAGGTAGTTAAAACTGTTGTTTAAAAACTTAAAGCAAAATTGGACATGTAAAAAATAGTACACCAAAGGTAGCACCAAAACGGTGCTACCTTGAAGTAGCAACATTTAAATGGGTTAAGCTCAATTGGAAGTTTCCAAATCACCTTGAATATTAAAACTAAGGTTTTGTTAAGTTAAAGCCTCAGTACACTTAATGATGGACAGGAACGGAGCCAAGTACTTGTCACTGAGTCAGCAGAGGCTCATATAACATATTTCGTAATTTTACATTTAACCGGTAGTTAAAACTGTTGTTTAAAAACCTAAAGCAAAATTGGACATGGAAAAAATAGTACACCAAAGGTAGCACCAAAATGGTGCTTTAAATATGTTAAGCCCAATTAGAAGTTTCCAAATACGGTTTAATGTTAAAACTAAGGTTTGGTTAAGAATTCATATATATATATATATAAGTAGATAGTACTATGGGGTTCCTAGGACACTTTTGGAGACAATCAAAAATCAAACAAATTTCACAGTTTTTTAATACAATTATGCAATATTTTTGCCATTTTTTGGCCAATTTTCAGCTTTTGTCAAATTGTCATAAAAAATATGCAAATTTAATTAAATTTTCAACAAATATGCCTAAAATTATCTACAAAATAAAAATTTTTAAAAACAAGTAAAATTATCACATTTTTTAAGTATTTTTTTCAATAAAATTAATAGTCGACTTTTCATAAGGTAATTTAAAATTTTAGTAGTATTTTTTCAATAAATTTGACTAAAATAGTAATAATATATTCTAATTTATTTCAATTATATCATTTTTGATTATATTATATTCAAGTAATTTTTCAGATACAATAATAATATAACAATTTGTTTTACTAGTAGCTACTATATCATAATCAAAATCTGCATTAATAATAATATCATTTTTTGAACTTGAAATATTTGTTGGATTTTTTGTAGTATCAATTACATAAATTGGTCTATTTTCTAGAAATTCTGTTGGATTATAATACATTTTACTACTATTATAATAAACTTTTTTATAATCTTGATACATTTCATACATAATTCTAAATTTTTCATTGAATATGTCAAAGTTTTCCAATTCATCAGGGTAATAATGACCATTTAGTTTTACTCTTATATTTTTTATATACATACTATCAAATTTAGAAGTATCATATAACTGATCATTTGTTCTTGATTTTTGAAATCCAATTATAATAAATTTTGGATTATAAATATTTCTATAGATATTTGTTATATCCAAACTTAAATTCTTTCCTGTAATATTTTTTTGTTCAATGCATTGCCAATGATTAAAATGAAAATTTACTTTTTCAAATTTGCTTAGTTCATTAATTAATTGAATTTTACTTGTTGTTTTGTATTCAATTATAGGAACTCTAATAAAAAATTCATCAACTGTTATTTTACCTTCAGCTGGTAATGTTGCATTATCATAAGTTCCATCAGCCTTTTTAGTTTTCCATCTAAAAATTGCATCATTATCTTGTGATCTAATAAATGTTATATTAAAACCTCCTTTGTATATTGGAATATTTACATTTTCAAAAAATCCTAATCCAAAATGAGATAAATTACCAATTGCTTCAAATGTTTTACTAAAATTTGATTCAAAACCATTATTAATTTGATTTATTTCTGATTTTGAATAAGTTATAGTACCTTTAATTGTACTTAATAGACCAGGATATTCAATTTCATCAATCAATTTATTATGTTTTCTAACTTCAATTTTTGAAAATAAAAATGGAACAAAATTATCAATTAATTTTATATTAGCACCATTATCATATGCAGTTCCATCAGATTTAGTCAATTTACCAGATATATAAAATTGAAATTTAGAAGTACAAAATCCATCTCCAAAATCTATATTAAATTCAGTTTTTTTATTAGGTTCATTTAAATGTAATTTAGATAATGGATAGAAATTTTTGTATTCAGCTCTTTCAATATCATTTATATATTTTTTGTAATCAGCCATTTATTAAGGATAATTTTTTAAATCAAAAGCTTTTTTAAAACAAGTAAAATTTTCATAATTTAATTTTTATGATTTTATAATGTCAAATTTTATTTATGTATCAATTTCATTTTTACTTTTAAAATACTCAATTTCTGTAGCATGATCAAGTATAAATTTTGCTGATATTTTTTGATGTTCTAAAATTAATTCCCAATTTAATGTAAAAGCATAATCATGAATGAAATATTCAGTTAAATCTTGATATTTACAAATCAAATCAATATAATCTTTTAGTTGATAATTTATGAATTCAGTAATAAAATCTATAGTTAAATTTTGATGTTGAGCAATTTTTTGCCAATTTAATTTATTTTGAAACAATCTCATCATATTAATACTCAATTCATATTTTTTAGAAATATCATCCCAATCATCTTTGTTTAATTGATTTTGGTTTCTGATAATGAATAAATCAAATGAACTGTATAGAGCCATTTATTAGGGAGAAAATTTTGTAAAACAACTTTTCTTTGAATTACAAATACAACATTTTGATTTAATTATATTTATATTTTTTAATTTTATTATCTGAATATCTTTAGAATTAGTTTTTTGTTTACATTTAAGACAATAAATCAACTCCATTTATATAAAATAAATTATTGTAATTTATCTATATCTCCTTTAATTAGTATTATTTCTGCATTTAATTCTTTTATTGATTTATTGACTCCATCAAATAGAAATTTTAGTTCTTTTTCTAATTTTTCTTCTAAATTTTCAACATGTTTTCCAATATTAATTAAAAATTCTAAAATTTTATTTAAATCTTTTTTAGTTTCTGAATAATCACTACCAATTTCAATAATTGAATCTAAAACTTCATCTAATTCTGACTTAACTATAACATCATATTTATTTATACTTGGTTTTACATTAACAATTCTTTTACCATTAATATTTATATAATTTTTTGATAAACCAATAGCATTTACTAAATTTTCAGTCTTTTTTACATGACTTTTAAAACTTTTACTAAAATTATTAAAAAATATATTTAATTTAGAATTTATATAATCTTCTTTAATATTAATTGGATGTTTTTTCTGTCTTCCAAACAGATCAAATATATTTTGTGAATCCATATTTATTAAGGATTAATTTATTTATTATGTTATCAAATTTTTTATTTTTATTTAATTCATTTAATATAAAAATACATAAATGACCACAAATTGGTGGATCATTATAATTTTGAATTTGATTATCATTATAAAATATATTATCTTTTCCTAAATATTTAACTAATTCTATTGGTGGTTTATTAACTATATTTCCATATGAATCAAAATAATATTTAATTTTATCTTTTTTATAATAACAAACCCAATGAGTTCCATTTCCATCAAATGAATCTAAATTTATAATTCCACATTCAAATTTATTAACTTTATTAGGTAATATATCTCTCATAAATACACCTCTAAAATATTTTATATTTTTACACAATTTTTCTAATTCACCTAATGTTAGTGGTTCAAAATTTTTTTATAATTTTGTTTCATATATTTTAATGTTTTTTTATCTAAACCAGATCCTTCTACATTTTTTAATTCATGATCTAACCAATCAACAAAATTTCTAAATTTAGGAATTATAGATTCTTTTACTACTTTTGCTCCCTTTCTAACATTTGGTGTATAATTTTTAACTATAGGTATATTATCAGCAAAATCTAAAATTTCTTTTAGTAATCCACCATTTTTTATTTCTTTTAATTGATTATATGAAAATTCAAATCTTAATCCTTTATTTAATTTTTTATGTTTATTTAGTTTATTAATTTGTCTTTTAGATAATAATATAATATCTTTTCCATTTTCATTAAATTGATCAATATTAAATTGAATTATAACTGATCTTTTATTTTTAAATGCTAATTTTATTTTTGATTTTTGATTATCTGTCAAGTTTATATTTGTTTTTTCCATTTATTAAGAAAAAAATTTATAGTTTTTTATAATATAGATTAACTTAATTAATGAAAAATTTTATTAAAATTTTAATCCTACTTCTAAACCCATACCAAATTTTCTTTTCATCCACATAGCACCTGATGTTGGTAATGCAACTAATCTTTCACCAATTCCATAATCATTTGATGTTACTATATCCCATGCTTTATCTTGTAAAATTTTATCAGCTATTTCATTTCTAGATTTTGTATCTTTATGATCTCTATAAAATAAATCATGTTCTTTAGCAGCTTTATCTAAATCATTTATTCCAGGATCACCTCTTTTTACTCTTTTATTTAATTTAGTTCCAGGCCCTAGATATTGATAACCAGGTACATGTAATTCAAAAGGTAAATTATTTATAACATCATTTAAAATACCTGATCCATCTTTTAATAATGGTGATGAAATATTTGCCAAAATTCTTTTTAAATACTTAATTCCTTCAGGTTTTTCAATTAATTCATCTAATTTATTTGATATAAAGTCTTTAATTGCTTTCTTTTCATTTAAAAAATTATTATTACCAGCTTTTTCTTGTGCATATATATAATTAATAATATTATCTAATTTATTTAAATCATCTATAAATCTATATTCAATTTTATTTTCTGTATATTGTCTGATTCCTGAACCTTCAATTTCCCCTTTTAATTCCCAAATATGTTTAATTAAATTAATATATTTATCACCTTTACTAGATTTTGGTTTTTTACTATTTGGATCATTATTTTTATAAATTGAATTAGTTTCCCATAAAATCTTTGAATAATTATTTAAATCATCTTGTGTATATAAATTATTATCTGGTTTCTTTTCATAAGTTAACAATCTCCATAATCCATGAGTTCCATTATATTTTTTATCATCAATTATTAAATCATCATTATCAATTACAGTTATTTTATCACCAATCATAAATGATTTTTTATGTTTATTCCAATATAAACCAAATTTATCATCTTTTGTTCTTGGTAAATATTTTTGTGCTAATGGACCAATAATTTTATCTAATGTTTGAGGTGAAATTAAGTTTGGGTCAATAAATGTCGATTCTTCTTGAATTATTGGCTGTCTGATTGGTCTAAATGGAGTACTTGAAGGTAAATTTAATTCTTCAGTTTCTGGTATTGATATATTAGCAAAATTATTAACAACAGGTACCAATTCCATTAGGTTTTTATTTTCATTTAAGACTTCACCAATTTTATTTTCAACTTTACCAATCGCTGATGTTATAGGTTCATATGCTTTTTGTTTAATTTTTTCATAATTATCTTCAATTTTAATTTGATTTTTAAATTCTTTTATTAATTTTTTCTCAATATCATCTAATTTTTTAGCTTCATTAACAGATATCTTATCCATTTATTACAAAGAAAAATTTAGGTTCAACACAAATCATGTTAACACAAAAACAAATCATGTTAACATAAACACAAATCATATTAACACAAAACATAAATCATGTTAACACAAACACAAATCATGTTAACACAAACACAAATCATATTAACACAAAACATAAATCATGTTAACACAAACACAAATCATGTTAACATAAACATAAATCATGTTAACACAAATACAAATCATGTTAAACACAATTTATTTTACTTTATTTCTGTAATTTTCATTAAATATATAAATACTAATGAAATAAATAATACTAATAAAATAAATATTCTATCGATTATTGACTCAAATATACAACAAGCCATTATCATTATTTAATATCAGAAAAATTTTTCATATATTTTCCATCATTTGATTTTTTCAATAAATTAATAGTTAAAAATCCATAGTCTTCTTTCCAACAATCATTACAAATAGTTTTAAATTTATCAAATTTCATATCTGATCCAACAAAATTATTATATATTTTTTTCATATAATATTCATTTTGTTTAAAAATGCATAACATATTTAAATTATTTCTAATTAATTGCATATCAACTTTTGAATAACATTGTGATAAATAAATACATGATATATTTTTATGTCTACCCATTATAAAATATTCTTTAATTTTATTTTGTTTTTCTAAAATACAATCATCAAAAACTACTAATGAATTTGGTTTACATTCATTTAGTGGAATCACATCATCACATGAAAAATGAGAAATTTGTTTATTAATATTTGATTGTATATTTTTAAATCTTTTTTGTAATAATTTATAAGATGGTTGTTCTAATGATTTACTAAAAATATATAAATTTGAATATGGAATTAATCTTTTGTAAATAAAATTTAATAATAATGTAGTTTTACCAGATCCACTTGTTCCTATAATTAATAATCTAATAGGTTGATCATTTTTATTATTTTTATCATATGATTCTAATTTTATATTATCTTTTTTTTCTAAAAATTTCTCCATTTAAATAAGATGAAATTATTTAAAATAATTGGTCATTCATCCAAACTAGAATTAAGATTAGAACATCCAATACATTTAGATGGAAAATATAGTATTGGTTTAAGTGGATTTTATTCAGATAATTTTATATCAAATATACCAAATGATTATAAAAACTGTTATGGATATTCTATTAAAGATGAAGATGATAAAATTATAGATCAATATTTTGATATAAATAAAGGAAATTATACAATTGAAGAATTAAAAAATATTTTTATTAATAGTTTAATAGAATTTAAAAAGAAAATTAATAAATTTGATGAAAATGATTTTATACTGAAAAATGATGGACCATATATTATAATAAAATCTCCTGTTAAAATTATAGTTACAACAATTATAATTGATTTATTAGGGTTAAATAATAAAATAATTGAACCAAATGTATTAACAAAAGGAATAAAACTACCAAAAATTAGACCTTTTGATGTTATTGAAATACATTGTAATTTAGTTGATCCTAGTTTTGAAAATCATAAAGATCATTCACATTTACATAAAGAATCAGAAATTATATATTCATTTTATCCAAATGTTGAATATGGATCAAAAATTAGTGAAAAACCAAATGAAATTGATTATATTCCTTTAAAAAATATAAATAAAATTCAAAATATTGTAATATCTATTCAAGATAGTGATGGAAATCTAATAAATAATGAAAATATTAAAAGTATTGTATATTTAAGATTAAAACAAAATTTGTAATATAAAATTTGTCTACATAAATAATAAAACAATTGATTTAATTACAATAATTTTATATTTAATAATAAATTAATTGTATTTAGTAAACAAAATAATCCTTGGTTTAAAGTAAAAGATATTTGTAATATTTTAAAATATAAAAATTCTAGAAAAGTTTTAATTGATAATGTAAAAGAAAAATATATAAAACTTAAAAAATATCAAGTGTAACCAACAGTTACACTTAGGCCTACATAATGATGATAAATTAATTTACATAAAAATTATAGGTGTCACAAATTAAGACACCCTAGAAATTGATGTACAAACATGTTTTCAGATGCCCTAAAACAGAGCGTCAATAAAATAGATAATAAAACAATATTTATTAATGAATCTGGTTTATATTCATTAATTTTAAAATCAAAAAAGGTAGATAAACAATAAGGATAAATATAGATGGTGATAAATTAAAATTCATAGATTTTTTAGAGGGGACAATTTGTCCCCCCTATCATATAATGAAAAACGTACAAAACTTATTAAAATTAGGTAGGACCCAAAATGGGTCCCACATAAATTATAATATTTATTTTAAAAAATTTTAAAGGAGGTAACCTTATTATACAATAAAAACTTAAGGGTAACAAAATGTTACCCTTGTTAAACATTCAAAAGATATTTATAAAGATAATAAATTATATACAAATTTGAGACCCGTCTTAAAGACGGGTCTTACTTATAATGATAATAAAGTAAAATTTATAGATATTTTTAGGGGAGGCGATCTGTCCCCCCTATCATATAATGAAAAACATACTATTTTTATTAAAAAAATTTTGTTTATATTTATTAATTTTAAAATTAAAAAAGAATCAAAAAATTTAAAAATAGATTAATAAATATTTTAAATGAAAGAATCAAAACAAATAATTAAACATAAAAATTTAATAATAAATTATTAAATATATTTAAATTTATTAAAGAAAATATTTAAAAATATACATAAATTATAGTATAAATTCAATATCATATGGTTATAAATTATTAATATAATTTTGATCATTTTCTTTAAAACTTTCTTTAACATAATTTTTTATTATATTTATAAATGGTTCTATTATAAAATTAAACTTATAATGATATACAAAATAATTTTTATATTTAAAAAGATATATTAAAAATTTATTTGATATTTTAGTTTTAAATAAATATAATTTTATATCAAAATCATTATTTATTAATTCTTTTGGAACAATTAAAATTTCCATTTATTTATAATTTTTTTTATACCCCCAAGGTAATGTATCAATTTTATTTTCACAAATAAATCTTTTGTCATCTCTATTACTTAAAGCTAATTTATTTATTGTAATTGTATATAGTTCATGTTTAAAACTTCTAATACAAGTCATTTCTCTATATTGTTCTTGATCATCAAATAAACATTTCTTAAAATCATCCATATGTAATGTTTTATCAACAACACTTTTCTTAATTCCTTTACATTTTACAGGATTTTTATTATTAAATTCATAACTATATAATTTTGATCTTAAACCACAATATTCTTCTAATATTTCACCATTTAACTCATCTTTAAATTTACCAATTATTTTTTTATTCTTTTCACTATAGCATTCATGTTCTTTCTTATAATCACTTGTATCAAATTCATTAATATTTTCTTTAATAATTTTATATGGATCTTTTTTAAACTCTATAAAATAACTGTCTCTGTCCATATATAATAACCTTATATTTGGATCAAACTTCTTTAATTTTTCATAATAAAATTGATACATATGTAATTTTGATAAATCAAGTACTGAAAATCCTATATAGATTGGTTTATCAAACTTAACCTTTTCTTTTATCATATGTGAAGCAATACAGTCTTTATCAAATATACTAAATGTTTTAAAATTAGGTTTTTTTGCTTGTTTTAATGAAAACTTTTCGTCACCTAATTTGATATCACATCTATTTCTAACATTTTCCATAGTTTTTCCAAAAACACTATTATTCATCAATTTAAAAAAGTCTTTTTCAAAATCTGATGTTGATTTGGATCTTAATTTGGTATTTAATTCAATATATTTTTTCATATAATCATCTTGATCAAATGCTATAACTCTATTAACTTTCTTTAATTTTAATCCTTTTTGTAGATAATATTTTAAGTTTCTTGAATGAATAACATAATCTTTTTTATCAAATAATGTTGTGCAAAGTTTATTATTATAATGTTCAGGTGCTAATGGTAAATCTTTATGATCATCATATAATTCAATAGGATATTCTAAATCAACATCTAATATGTATCCATATTCAGCATTTTCATCTAATTCTAATATTGTTTCTTCCCATTCATTTAATGTATATGTATTAGGATTCATCCATGTTATATCTTTATAAGGTAATTTTTGACTTAAAGCCCATCCATATAGATTATTTGCATCTATATATAACATATAATTTTCAGGTTTTGTTTTATCATAATTTTTTGTATATTTATTGTTTGCTTTACAATATCTAGTTATACATTGTGAAATACCAACTCTAATACCTTTTTCAATCATTAAATACATATTATAATCACTTATTAATTCTAGTTTAATTTTTGTTAATTTTAACATAGAATCCCAAGCTAATGATGGTGATGTTAGATAATGTGCTGGATCTAATTGATAATTTTTCAAACAAACAGATCTAAAATTTTCAAATATATCAGCTAATAATAATACATCCTGAATATTATACAAATCTGAATAATTACCTAATGTTTTTATTTTTAATTTATTCCAAACTTTTATATAATGTTTATAATCATCATCACTTATATTTTCATTAGTTAAACAACTATAAAATTGATCTTTTTCTAATATTTTATCATAGTTTAATTTTTCAACATTATCAATAAATTCATATGGAAATATACCTTTAGAAGTTAATATTTTTAAAGTTTCATCATCATATTCAATTATATCATTTTCTTTTATAAATTTCTTTATATGCTTAAATTCTTTAAGATTTTTAGCTAATTTTTCAATTGATGTAGCCATAAATCTAAATGTATCTACAAATGAGAATTTTATAAATTTTCTAGGTTTATCACCTTCAAATTCATAACCATAACCAGAATTTACTGAATAGTTTATATATTTTTCATCTGTATTAGCTAACAAATCAATTTTACCATATTTTTTGGCTAATTCTTTTATAAACAAATGTGTATCATAATTTGAACTATTATGACAGAATATAGGAATACTTTGAGGGAATTTTAGATTTAAATTACAATTTAAATGTGCAGCACCCCTAAATTTTCCTGTTAAATGGCAATGATCTCTTACTTTTATTCTTTTATCATCATCAAAACCACTATTTTCACAAATATGACAAATATTAGTTTTTTGATAATTAATTTCTTCTTCATTAGTTAAATTCATAGGCTTTTTATTTTTCGAATTATATTTTTTAGCTATATATTTTGAAATTTCATCTAAATATTCAAATAATTTATTTGGTACATTTATTAATTCTTCTTCATTTTTTGCTCTATAACAAATAGGTTTATACATTTTATTAGTTACTCTAGATACTAAATAGATTGTAAATCCATATGGTATATGTTTTTGAATTTTATTTGTATATGAGCAATTTGGATTATTTTTACAATTATCAATCTTTCCTAATATACTTTCAAAATCCATATAAATTACATATGGATGTTCAAACTTTTTGTAATAGTTTTTAAAACTTACTTTTTGACCAGGAAATGGCATTATAGGTCTACAAGGTTCTAATGATTTACATATTTCTAAATGATTATTCAAGTCTTTATTTTTGTAGAAATGAGTCAAACATCTTCTACAAATATATTTTTTTGTTTTATGTTTTGATAATTGAGAATATACCAATTTATTTAAATCTGTTATTAATATATAATGACAATTATTACCAATTTTATAATATAATAAATCAATTTCTAATTTTACATTATAATATTCAGATATTTGTAATGGCACTATTTTTTCATCTTCATCAATTCTATAAATATTTATTGACATTGATGGATAGTTATATTTAGAGTCAAACGATCTTTTTTCAAATAATTTAATATCTTTTAATGTTATTGGATAATCAAAACCTTTAAAAATATCATCATTTATATATTTTTGATATTGTTTAACTCTTTCAGCATGTTCATTTGGTTTATCAATAGCACATCTAATTGCATAAATAAAACAATATTCATCTTTATTTTTAAAATTTACACAACATTTTTTATTCTTAATTTCATTTGGTAATTCTATATATGATCCAGCATTTAATGAATTATTTTTAGATAATTTTAGATTTAATTCAACACATCTTTTTAATGACCAACCAGAGCCTTTTGATGGTTGATTTAGTTGTTCTCTAACTATTAATTTCTTAAATTGATCATCAATAAAATCATCTATATTAAAAATATCTGAACTTTTTATGCAAAAATACATATTACTATTTTGAATTTCACCATTTATTAATTTTCTTTCATATTCACATTCTAAAGCCATTTGTCCTTTAATATTTTTAAATTTTTGTTTTTCTATCAATTTTTTTATTTCATTTCTTTGAGTTTCTAAATAATCATTAATATCTAAATCATCATTTGAATTTGTTAAAATATAATCTTGAAAATATCCTTTTAATGATGAAGCTTCTTGAATATTTATTATATTTTCTTTTGGAATTGGTCTATTTTTAAAATAATCATTTAATAATCCAATTAATTCTCTTCTAGTTTTATTAACAATTTTAATACTATTTTTAATTGCTAAATTTTGAATATATTTTAATGATCTATATTCTAAATTATTTGGATTTTCTTTAATTTTGTTTAATCTTTTAATTAGTTCATCTCTAGATAAATTTTCATAATTTCTGACAGATAATTTTTTTGCAATTTCATTTAATTTTTCTATATTAAATAATGAATAATTTGTAAGATCAAATGTTTCTTTAATATTTGTTAATTCATCTAAAGTTTTATTTTTATAATTATATATATTATTATTTTTACACCAATGTTTTAATTCAAATATTTTATTATCATATTTTTGTTTATTTAATAAATGTTTAGTTGAATTATAATGTCTATCATAATTTTTATATAATATATTTTTATTACAGTAAGGACAATTAATATTTTTATTTGTTCGTTCCATTTATTAGAAATAATTTTTACTTAGAAATAAAACTCTTAAAAATATGAGAAGTTTTTCCACTTTTTTCTAGGTAATTTATAGTTTAAATTGTATTTTTTCAATCAATAGTCAACTTTTCACAAGTTAATTTAAGTTTTCTAGAGTATTTTTTCAATAAAATCAATAGTCAACTTTTCACAAGTTAATTTAAATTTTCTAGAGTATTTTTTCAATAAAATTAATAGTTGTATTTTCATAAGTCAATTTAAGTTTTCTATAGTATTTTTTCAATAAAATTTAAACTTTTTTAAAACAAGTAAAATTATTATTTTTATCATATTTTTAAATTTTCTAGTTTTGTTATATTTTTGTCATGAATTTTAGTTTCTAAATGTCTTAAATAATTATTAGTCCATTTAATATTTCTTCCACATTCACAAAATTGTGGTTTTAAAAACATTTCTCTAATACATTGTATACAAATTGCATTTTTTCTATCTTTACTATAATGATAATTATTAAAATTTGAAATATCTTTAATTTCTTTACATTTATGACATTGTTTTTCATTTAATTCAATAACTTTAATATTATCATATAATTTTTTATAATACAAATCCTTACATTCTTTACAATAATAATATAACCCATCTTTAGTATTTTTATCTTTATAAAATTTTGATATATCTTTATATAATTTACACCTTAAACATTTCTTTTCCATTTATATAAAATAAAATTTACAAATTGGTTTTTTTCAATTCATATTCATAAAAATTTCCAATAATATCTTCATTATTTTGATCTTTTATACTATATGTAACTGGATTTGTATTATTAATTTTAGAAATTATAAATATTTCTCTAGACCAATTATTTTTATATTTATTAGAAAATGTTGATTTTTTATTTCCAATTCTAACTCTATCATTTATTTTAAATTTTGATTTGGTTATTATTTTTGGTGGTTTATATTTAAAAACAGTATCTAATAAATCCTTTTCATTATTTTTATTTACTTCAATTGGTTTCATTTTAATTGTTGAATGATATGAGTTATTATATTCTTTAACAATTTTTGGTAAAATATTTATCCATCTATAATTTTTATTAATTTCAAATTGTATTTTCATTTTTTCATTTTGTGTTCTATTATACCTTTCTATTATACTTGATTTTTCTTCATTTTCTGTATGATACAATTTAATATCATATTTATTTAATATTTCTTTGAATTCTTTATTGATAAATTCTAATCCTTTATCTGTATGTAAAAGATTAGGTGATTTATGATTAATTTTAATTGCATCATTAATTATTTCTTCAAATGCTTTAGAAACTGTTTTTCCATCTTTTTTCTTTAATGGTTTTGACCAAACATATTTTGAGAAAGTATCTATCACATTTAACATATATTTATAACCATCATTTTTCTTTTTCATAATTTTTCATTATAATTAAATCTGCTGCCCATAAATCATCAATACCTAATGTAATTATTTTTCTTTTTAGAAATTTCTTTCTGATTGGAGCATGAATTTCATTTGCTTCAATTATTTGTTCATTTTTAGTTAATTCTTTTTTAATTATAGGTTTAACTTCTTTTTTTAAAATTTTACTTTTATTTGTTTTACAAATTAAACATTTAGTAGCTATTCTATATAATCCATTTTTCATTTCAACAATTTGTGGATTAATATTTTTAGTTTTTTTCTTACACTTGTGACAATGAATTGGTTCATTCATTTATATATAAAAAATATTTTATACATAAATGAATTGATTCAATTCATTTATGTATAAAATATTTTTTTAATAAATGGATATGTGTTATAGATGTCATAATCAAACTAATTTTACTATTATTGGAAATTGTGTAGGATGTAATATATGTAAAAGAATTATTTATGAAAAAAAGATTAAGAGAAAAAGTAATAAGAATAAACATCTTAAACATATTTTAAGAGAATTTAACCATTTTCAACCATATAAAACACACCAATTAATTAATGAATTATATATTTTATGTATTTCCAATCATTTTGAAATAACACCTAAGAATATAAAATTATTTTTAAAACAAAGGAATTATACAAATTGGATATTTTACTATCAATTTTTAAACAAAATATACAATATTAATTTTGAATTAAATCATGAAGATAAAGAAAAAATTACACTAGTTTTTAATAAATATTTATGTTTTAAGAAAAGTAATATATCATATAAAAAATTATTACCAATGATTTTTAAATATTTAAATATGGATTTTTGTATAAAACCTAATTATGATGATAACTTTTTAACATATCTATCACAAATGAATTTGTAATATTTTTTCCCTATATAAATGGATCTGTTAGAAGAAATTAATAATATTGGAGAATTAAGATTTAAAGAATATAAACCATTAAAAAGTTTAAATTTAAATGAAAAATATAAAATTGAAAAATTTGAAAGAATTAAAGATAAATATGGATATACAATTATTGTTGAATTAGAAAAATGTAAAATACATTTACCAAAAAGATTTACTAATATAATTGATGATAAAACTATTAAAGAATTAAATAAAAAAGATTTAAATTTAATTGTCACGGCTTTTAAGACTTTTGATGATAAAGAAACTGCTTTAGTTAAATTTGAATAATTATTTTAATATAATTGTATTGATAATAAATTTTAAATCATCTTGTAAAAAATTATAATTTTACTGGTTTTAAAAAACTTTTTATTCTGTAAACAATTTCATATAAATTTATGCATATTTATTAAAAAATGCATTAAATTTGCATATTTTTTATGACAATTTGACAAAAGCTGAAAATTGGCCAAAAAATGGCAAAAATATTGCATAATTGTATTAAAAAACTGTGAAATTTGTTTGATTTTTGATTGTCTCCAAAAGTGTCCTAGGAACCCCATAGTACTATCTACTTATATATATATATATATATATATATATATATATATATATATATATATATATATATATATATATATATACCAGTCTACCACTGAGGTACCTACGAAGCAAGTTTGGTTGATTTCACTTTCTCTCGAGCTGCGTTAATCTTAACATGAAATTTATTAGTTATTTCAACTTCTTTTTGCACTAACGTAACGTTTTGTTGTCTCACAATTTTAATTAATTGCGCAAAAGAAGTATCTCTAGGAGACATTCTTAACCGTATATGTAGCTCCTACAAATGCAAGCTTATTTATGACAAATTCACAACTTATAAGACCTGTTTAAATAAAAGACAAAGTGGTAAGCATCTTGACGGCACAAGGTGCAAGTACAGACTAGAAACCTGGAGGTTCATAGCCTGCCATTTATGAGTTTTAAAAATGGGGAGGGGGAAGGAATAAGGATTGGGAAGGGGTAGGGTGGGGAAGGGTAGTTTGGTTATTAAACGACTTGCGCTGTAAAATAGCCGCCAACATCCACACCTTGTTCGTAACACTCCTTTATTGTTTGTGCCCACTGCCGCATGCGGTCTCTATCATTTGGTGTTACAAGAAAAGAATTACAATCATCATACAATATAAAGGAGCCGATTCGTACGTAAGATCCTGAGTCCAACCATTTATGAGCTTCAGACATGAATTTATCTATTGTATCGAATGGGGATTGTGGATCAATTGCTATAACTTTGAGTTCTTCATTAATTTCAACGGTATAATCATCATCTTCACTGTCACTGTCGTTATTTAAAGTGTCTTCAGGTTGTTCAAAAACATCAGAAATTTCGGAGGAATTGAAATTTTCATTGAGACAAGGAGGCATTTTGTAGCAAGTAATATTGTAAACAGCAGAGACGAAACAACAAGAGTGGCTTGTAGAAGCGGAATGAAGGAGTAAACAACGCTCGCTCCACTTTTATAACGGTATGCTAATGAGAGGGGTAACAGCTAGCCGTGATCGATCATTGACCTGGGAGGTGGGGGAAAGGAAGGAGAGGGGGTATTTATTTGAAATAATTCGCATGACTTTTGACTAAAATAAGATAACCGAATTCTTCTTTTACTAAAATGTTAGTCTTACATAGACCTTTTCAATGATGTATCGCTTGTCCTAATCCGTCAATCCATTATTGAGTTATATGCATTTGACTAAATGCCTATAATTATAACTATAAATATAGAAATTTTAGCTTTTCTCATCTTATATTTACAATTGGAGAGTTAAATTGTATGTTCGGAATAATGATTCAAGTTCCAAAACTATAAGATTTAAGTTCCAGAAATCTTTCCAGTATCTTTTCTGCTTTATAAGTAGAGTAAAAAAAAGGACTACATTTAATTTAAAGAAAGAAAAGTGAATGATAATAGCACAAATTTGTTTGTAAAAAGAAGTGTTTCCACTTTAAATTTAAAATGAAAATTTAAAGGGGAAACGATTAAGGGGTAAGCCGGGTTTACAGAATAAAGACTATATCCCATGATTATATGCATTCATTTTCCAAAAAAATTGGTGTCTCAATTCCCACATGTAGACTAAATTTAATGTAAATACACAATAAAACAATAAGATAATTGAATTAATATATTTTATGTAAAGGTGGCATCAAAATAATGCTACCTTAATGTAACTATAAATATAATACCCCCATCGCAGCAGACCTGCTTACTCAGCAAGTTTCCAATGGAATTTTGGTATATTTTCTATTTTCTCATAAAATCCATGGGGGTTTAAAGTATGTAGGTTTGCCGCCATATGGGTTTCGTTGATAAATATAAGTTAAACCCTACCTAGTGAATGTACATACCAAATTTTATCAGGTTATGGTGTTTTTTAATTTTTCCATAAAACCCATAGAGGTGAGTACGTAGGGTTTGCCGCCATATGCATTTTATAAGCAGATATAAGTTAAACGCTTTCTAATTAATGTACATACCAAGTTTATCAAGATATTTCAATAAATAAGCAAGATAGAAGGTTTTGTTCATTTCCCATAAGAATAACATGTAAAACATGGTGTTTGGATTTTCTGAATAACCATTTAAGTTAGGTAAAAATTCAAAATACTAAATTGTTCGTAGTTTTAAGCTCTTTTGAATGGTTTTAGTTAAAAGTCATGAATTTTAAAAATTGAGGTTCAAAAAATGCCAAAAACCCAATTTTAACCCTTTAGAAACCCCATAAACCTCGTTCCCATAATCCGATCATTATGTTTCGCAAACTCAATTAAGTAGATACTGGCTTACACCCCTGTACCAAATTTCATCAAAATCAGAGGTTCCATTCAAAAGTTATCGTGTTTATGGACACATACATATATATATCAAATTGAACAAACGGTGTTTTTGGCTTTTAGAGATCTCAAAATGAAAAAGTATCATGGTCCCGGGCTTAGGTCTTATCATGAATAACACCGTAATAGCGTATTCCCTATTGGTAAATTAGTTAAAAGTTCATGTGTTTTATATTTTTATTATATTACGAGGTGGCCCGTGCGCAAATTGTGCGTTTTATGATTCTGTATGAGTGAATCTCACCTACAGTACGTAAATGTTGATTATGAAGTGACGGAGATCTATTTTTGTTTACTATCCGGCTTTTAAAATTCATCTGAAGGTAATCAGCTGTTAAATTACAATTCACATTAAAGAACTTGCAATAAAAGTAGGTCAACATTTAAAGTGCCCTCTAGAAATAAATCAAAGGCCAGGAGGGTCGAAGCCCGAAACAATATGACCTTTTTAATTCAATTTTTTTTTTTTTCAATTCGTCACTGCGGTATATCCTAAGCTTTAAAATGACGCCTCAATCTTAAAAATCGGTTCAGCAGGTCGAGAGAAAAAGGGACGTAACAGACAAAACCCTTATAGGTTGAGCTGTATCTTGAAATAAAGACAATATGTCAGAGTTCAAAAAACAACATGTCAGAGTTCTAAGCATTAAGGTTCAGAATGAATGGTTTTACCGTTATGTGTAGAATAAGGATGAATTCAATTTAGTTTAAATTAATAAAACCATACTATATTATAATTTCTATAAATATTTCAAGATAACACCGATATTTTGTTGCTACTTTTGTTTAATTTTGAAAAAAAGTATTAAGTTTTGAGCTTTTATTATTTTACATTAAAATTAAAATGACTGATTTGTTTCAGATTTTGTGTTTTTATACTTATTTGTGCTGTAAAAAGTCAGTGAAATAAATATTGAATAAATCAAATATATTTAATAATTAAATAATAAAATATAATTATAAATGTATGTAGCTATTTTATTAACTTAATGGTAACTCTAATTTAGTGCTACCTAAATATAGATCTTAAAACCAGTATATAAAACATTTTTATGGTTCAAAATCGGTGTGTTAAAAAGTTAGTTTGAAGGAAAACATGTAAATTGTATTATTTAGGCAAATGTATAATTTTTTTCCAAATATAAGGCTTTTCACATTATTTAAAGGTACCACTGATTCAGTGCTAACCACATTTGTATCTTAAAGATAAGTGTTTATTGCGATTGTTATTCATTATTTGTATAAGGGAATCAGGTTCGACATTTTTTTTATATATTAACCTATAATTATGAAGAAAAACTTATTGTTCTATAAACAAATTTTATGGTAACACTAATTTAATGCTATCTTTATTTTTTCTAGCTCCATTAATAAAAAAACTCATATTTTATACATACATTATATCGTTTTCATCTATTATTAGTAAAGCACGAGGTGTTTTTGTGACAATTATAAATTGTATGCATTTAAAATGCTTTTAAATTTGTTTAATTTAAATAAATGTTATTATTGTATATACCTATGAATGTATATTTAAAAAAAAAAACAAATAGATTAATTCATGTGGTTTACAAGACATTGGTTGTACACCTCTTAGCGTTACCCAGAAAACACCGCGAGGAGGTGGGTGTACGTCGTTTTTCACACATTCACACACACACACACACACACACACACACACACACACACACACACACACACACACACACACACACACACACACACACACACACACACACACACACACACACACACACACACACACACACACACACACACATTCACACACACACATATTCACACACACATGGTTTACGGGTCTTTTAGTCAACCGCGCCAGTGACCTTCATTCACACCAGACTTTTCAAATGAGTAGCTAAAGTTAATCCCTTAACTTCTCAATCTAATAAGTCCCACATTCATACATACATTCATACAGTTGTAGTAGATATGAAAGGGTGGTTCTGGCGCACCTCGTACTTCCGATTTCCGACCCTCCGAGAACTTCATTTTTGACTGGTTTTGGACCAGTTTGTTATCGGGTTGTAGGCTAATTACAACCATTTTACAACATTTTACAACATTTTACAACATTTTCTCAGGTTTTTCCAAGGGTCTTTTGAGGAAGTACGAGGGAAGTACGAGGGAAGTACGAGGGAAGTACGAGGAAGTACGAGGAAGTACGAGGGAAGTACGAGGGAAGTACGAGGCGCCCTCTTAACCTACCCTTGTAAACCTCATATTTGACTGGTTCTGGGCCAGTTTGTATCTGATTTGGGGTTAATTTCAACCATTTTTCAGGTTTTTCAAATGGTAAATTTAATCCAGAAAAAATTAATCCAGATATTTAATCTAAGGAAGTACGAGGCGCCCTCTTAACCGAACCCTCGTAAACCTCATATTTGACTGGTTCTGGGCCAGTTTGTATCTGATTTCGGGTTAATTTCAACCATTTTCAGGTTTTTCGAATGGTGTATTTTAATAGGTCACATGACAAGTAAGAGCGCTTGGTAATCACCGTTACTTCAAGTCTGAGGCTGAAAAAAAATCTCGAGACATTTTGATTTCCGACATCATTTTTTATAATTTAATCAGTTTACACCGGTGCTTCCGAATCCGCCGTCTTTCCGTTCAGTTTGTTCAACTTTTTCCAATCTGATACACGGCGGCTTTTTGTACTTTTCACAGATGATCTGCGCAATCCTATCTCCACGACGCACATGAAAATCGGTATCGGAATTGTTCATCAAGATAACACCGACATTCCCAGTATAGTCCCGGTCTATGACCCCGGCATTTACACTTATAGAATGTTTTAAAGCCAAGCCAGATCTTGGCGCTATCCTCCCGTAGCACCCATCTGGGAATTTGAAAGTCAAGTCAGTTTTTATCAACTGTTGACCGCGTTTTGGTACAACATAATCATACGCGCTTCTGAGATCCAATCCGGCTGCATCCGGAGACCCGTTGTACGGTTAAAATGCGTTTTCAGTCAAGCAATAATAACTGTAGCTTTCAGCCATATTATTGATTCCTAATGCATGCATAACGGATTTCCACATCAAATAAATTAAACGGGGCATTTTCAAAAATGTATTTAAATTATGTTTTTAAGAAAATATTTTTATTCGTCAACTTTAAAGTCAATATTGTGTTTGAATTTATTATCTGAAAGTGTTATTTTACCGTTGTACAACACATAGAGTTTCCCCTTATAATTCAACAGTTGTTTGATATAGTTATTCGTCAACCTGTCATTCCAGCTTTCGGGAACATAGAATTTCATATAGGTAAGAAAATCATAGATAGTCCGACATGGGGACTATTGTATTTAGATAGTCCGGCATGGGGACTATTGCATTTTAGATAGTCCGGCGTGAGGACTATTACATTTGAGATAGTCCGGCATGAGGACTATTGTATTTTAGATAGTCCGACATGGGGACTATTGTATTTAGATGGTCCCGCGTAAGGACTATTGTATTTAGATAGTCCGGCATGCTGACTATTACATTTTAGATAGTCCGGTGTGGGGACTATTGAATTTGAGATAGTCCTACATGAGGACTATTGAGTTTTAGATAGTCCGGTGTGAGGACTATTGAATTTTAGATAGTCCGACATGGGGACTATTGTATGTAGATAGTCCGGCATGGGGACTATTGAATTTGAGATAGTCCTGCATGAGGACTATTGCATTTTAGATAGTCCGGTGTGGGGACTATTGAATTTGAGATAGCCCTGCATGAGGACTATTGAGTTTTAGATAGTCCGGTGTGAGGACTATTGAATTTTAGATAGTCCGATATGGGGACTATTGTATTTAGATGGTCCCGCGTAAGGACTGTTGTAGATAGATAGTCCGGCATGGGGACTATTACATTTTAGATAGTCCGGTGTGGGGACTATTGAATTTGAGATAGCCCTGCAAGAGGACTATTGAGTTTTAGATAGTCCGGTGTGAGGACTATTGAATTTTAGATAGTCCGACATGGGGACTATTGTATTTAAATGGTCCCGCGTAAGGGCTATTGTATTTAGATAGTCCGTCATGGGGACTATTGTATTTAGATAGTTCGGTGTGGGGACTATTGTATTTGGATAGTCCGGCGTGGGGACTATTGTATTTAAATGGTCCTGCAAAGCCCAAAATCCTAGCAGCTAAAGATTTGGCCAGTGAATAGGGGGTATTAGCCAACAGCCTAAACCTCATGGGTTGGGACTAACATGTAAACATAAGGCCTTGCACCTGAGTCCAAAGCCCTAAAACCTAGCAGCTAAGGATTTGACCTGTAAATAGGGCCTATTAGCCAACAGCCTACACCTAATGTGTTGGCACTAAGATGTAAACCTAAGGCCTTGCACCTGAGTTCAAAGCCCTAAAACCTAGCAGCTAAGGATTTGACCTGTGAATAGGGCCTATTAGCCAACAGCCTAGACCTAATGTGTTGGACCTATGATCTAAACCTAAGGCCTTACACCCATGCCCAAAGCCCTAAAACCTAGCAGCTAAGGATTTGACCTGTGAATGGGGCCTATTAGCCAACAGCCTAAACCTAATGTGTTGGGACTAAGATGTAAACCTAAGGCCTTGCACCTGAGTCCAAAGCCCTAAAACCTAGCAGCTAAGGATTTGACATGTGAATAGGGCCTATTAGCCAACAGCCTAAACCTAATGTGTTGGGACTAAGCTGTAAACCTAAGGCCTTGCACCTGAGTCCAAAGCCCTAAAACCTAGCATCTAAGGATTTGACCTGTGAATAGGGCCTATTAGCTAACAGCCTAAACCTAATGTGTTGGGACTAATATGTAAACCTAAGGCCTTGCAACTGAGTCCAAAGCCCTAAAACCTAGCAGCTAACGATTCGACCTGTGAATAGGGCCTATAAGACAACAGCCTAGACCTAATGTGTTGGACCTATGATCTAAACCTAAGGTCTTACACCCGAGTCCAAAGCCCTACAACCTATCAGCTATGGATTTGACCTGTGAATAAGGCCTATTAGACAACAGCCTAGATTTAATGTGTTGGGACTAAGATGTAAGCTTAAGACCTTGCACCTGAGTCCAAAGCCCTAAAACCTAGCAGCTAAGGCTTTGACCTGTGAAAAGGACCAGGAGGTCTTAGACTTAAGACCTAAGACCTAGCAGTTGAGGCTGTGACCTATGAGCCATCAGTCTAGAACTAAAACCTGAACTAATTAGACCTAAGATCCAAACCTAAGGCCTTACATTGCACCTGAGTCCAAACTCCAAACACCTTAGACTAGACTAATTCTTAAAACCTAAGATCTAATTCCTAAGACCCAAGGCCTTAGACTTAAGACCTAAAAATCTACAAGGGGCCGCGATTCACAGCCCCTCATATATTGAGCAAACATTAGGCAACGAGGTCTTGTTTCTTTGATTTTAAAATCATGATCAGCTATGGTTGTCAGATTTAGATTGGGGTGTTTGAAGACCAACCTCCATCTATCTTACCCAACACCTAAAACCCTACCGCATGGACCAGACCCAATACATAAAGCTAGACACCATAGTCTTGGCTTTTAAGTTCTTAGACCCAAGACCTAAGGCCCTACACTAGGGTCTAGAACCAACACCAAAGATCCTTGGTCTAGGATATTAGGTTCTTATTCCCAAGACCTAAGACCCTACACCAGAGTCTAGGACCAATGCAAGGTCTAAGGTCTGTGGTCTAGACTTTTAGGTTCTTATACCCAAGACCTAAGACCCTACACCAGGGTGTAGAACCAAGAACAAAAGTCCGTGGTCTAGGCTTTTAGGTTCTTATACCCAAGACCTAAGGCCCTGCACCAAGGTCTAGAACCAAGACCAAAGGTCCGTGGTCTAGGATTTTAGGTTTTTATTCCCAAGACCTAAGACCCTACACCAGAGTCTAGGACCAAGGTCTAAGGTCCGTGGTCTAGGCTTTTAGGTTCTTATACCCAAGGACTAAAGGCCAACACCAGGGTCTAGAACCAAGTCCAAAGGTCGGTGGTCTAGGCTTTTAGGTTCTTATACCCAAGACCTAAGGCCCTACACCATGGTCTAGGACCAAGGTCTAAGGTCCGTGGTCTAGGCTTTTAGGTTCTTATACCCAAGGACAAAAGGCCAACACCATGGTCTAGAACCAAGTCCAAAGGTCGGTGGTCTAGGCTTTTAGGTTCTTATACCCAAGACCTAAGACCCTACACCAGAGTCTAGGACCAAGGTCTAAGGTCCGTGGTCTAGGCTTTTAGGTTCTTATACCCAAGGACTAAGGGCCAACACCAGGGTCTAGAACCAAGACCAAACGTCCGTGGTCTAGGCTTTTAGGTTCTTATACCCAAGGACTAATGGCCAACACCAGGGTCTAGAACCAAGATCAAAGGTCCGTGGTCTAGACTTTTAGGTTTTTATACCCAAGGACTAAGGCCCTACACCAGGGTCTAGAACCAAGATCTAAGGTCCGTGGTCTAGACTTTTAGGTTCTTATACCCAAGGACTAAGTCCCTACACCATGGTCTAGAACCATGATCTAAGGTCCGTGGTCTAGACATTTAGGTTCTTATACCCAAGGACTAAGTCCCTACACCATGGTCTAGAACCAAGTCCAAAGATCCGTGGTCTAGACTTTTAGGTTCTTATACCCAAGACCTAAGACCCTACACCAGGGTCTAGAACCAAGAACAAAAGTCCGTGGTCTAGGCTTTTAGGTTCTTATACCCAAGACCTAAGGCCCTGCACCAAGGTCTAGAACCAAGACCAAAGGTCCGTGGTCTGGGATTTTAGGTTTTTATTCCCAAGACCTAAGACCTTACACCAGAGTCTAGGACCAAGGTCTAAGGTCCGTGGTCTAGGCTTTTAGGTTCTTATACCCAAGGACTAAAGGCCAACACCAGGGTCTAGAACCAAGTCCAAAGGTCGGTGGTCTAGGCTTTTAGGTTCTTATACCCAAGACCTAAGGCCCTACACCAGGGTCTAGAACCAAGATCTAAGGTCCGTGGTCTAGGCTTTTAGGTTCTTATACCCAAGTCCTAAGGCCCTACACCAGGGTCTAGAATCAAGATCTAAGGTCCATGGTCTAGGCTTTTAGGTTCTTATACCCAAGACCTAAGGTCCGTGGTCTAGGCTTTTAGGTTCTTATACCCAAGACCTAAGGCCCTAAACCAGGGTCTACAACCAAGACCTAAGGTCCGTGGTCTAGGCTTTTAAGTACTTATTCCCAAGAACTAAGGGCCAACACCAGGGTCTAGAACCAAGACCAAAGGTCCGTGGTCTAGGCTTTTAGGTTCTTATACCCAATGACTAAGGTCCTACACCAGGGTCTACAACCAAGACCAAAGATACGTGGTCTAGACTTTTAGGTTTTTATACCCAAGGACTAAGGCCCTACACCAGGGTCTAGATCCAAGACTTGAGGCCTGTGGGCTAGGCCATTAGGTTCTTAGACTCAAGACCTAAGGACCCACACCATGGTCTAGACCAAAGCCCTAAGGCCATACACCATGATCTAGACCCTAAGACTAAAGACCTTACACCATGGCCTAGTACTCGGCTTCAACCGTGTGCAGTTGTATTTGTTCATCTATACCTAGAGGAAAGTCGGGCTATAAGTTCTTCGGCCCAATACCTAAGACCCACCAGCATGGTCTAGATCCTCAAGCCCCGAGACCATACACCGTGGTTTAAGTCCTCAGACCCAATTTCTAATCCACCATGGTTTAGATGACCAAGACCTAAAGCTATACACCGTGGTCCTCAGGCTATACACCGTAGTCTTAAGGCTATACACATTATTCTTAGACCCAAATTCTAATTCCACCGTGGTCTAGATCCCCAACACCTAAGGCTATACACGTGTTCTATGTTCTTAGACCCAAATTCTAATTCCACCATGGTCTAGATCCCCAAGACCTAAGGCCATACACCGTGTTCTAAGTTCTTAGACCCAAATTCTAACTCCGCCACGGTCTGTATACCCAAGACCTAAGGCCCTACACCATGGTCTAGTATTCGTCTTAAACCTTGCGCAATTAATTGTGGTTGTTTCTGCTATAGCTAGAGGAAACTCGGCCTTTAAGTCCTTAGACGTAAGACCTAAGGCCATAGACCGTGATCTAGACCTAAAACCTCATACCATACACCATGGCCTAGACCCAAGACCTAAGTCCCTACACCGTGGCCTAGTACTCTTCTTAAGCCGTTTGCAGTTATAACTGTTTCGTCTATACCTTAGGGGAAATTGGCCTTTTATTTTCTTAGACCTGAGACCTAAGCTTTTACACCATGGTCTAACACTTGTTTTAAGCCGTGTGCAGTTGTGGTTTTTTCATCAATAGCTAGAGGAAAGTCGGTCCTTAAGCTCTTAGACCCTAGACCTAATGCCCTACACCTTGGTCTAGACTTAATCTTTAACCCATCGGGGTCTAGTACTCGTCTTAAAGTCGGGTTTTAACTTCTTAGACACAAGACCTAAGACCCTACACCATGGTCTAGTACTCGTCTTAAAGTTGGTCTTTACGTTCTTAGACCCAAGACCTAAGGTCCTACATCTTGGTTTAGACCCAAGACCTAAGGCCATACACCGTAGTCCAGTATTTGTCTTAATCCGTGGGCAGTTATTACTGTTTCGTCTATAATTAGAGGTAAATCGGCCTTTTATGTTCTTAGACCTGAGAACTAGGTTTTTACATCATGGTTTAATTCTTGTCTTAAGCCGTGCGCAATCGTGGTTGTTTCATCCATAACTAGAGGAAAGTCGGCCTTTAAGTTCTTAGACCCAAAACCTGAGGCTATACCACGGTCCAGACCCAAGACCTAAGGGCATACACCGTGGTCCAGTACTTGTCTTAATCTGTGTGCAGTTATTACTGTCTCGTCTATACCTAGAGGAAAATCGGCCATTTATGTTCTTAGACCTGAGAGCTAAGATTCACATTCATCACCCGATTTAAAAAACGTTCGCAGACGTTAATTAAAAAAAAAACATCGTCTACACATCGATTTTCAAAAACGATGTGTACACGTTAATTTTTAAAAACATCGTCTACAGATCAATTTTCAAAAACGATGTGTACACGTTAATTTTTAAAAAACATCGTCTACAGATCGATTTTCAAAAACGATGTGTACACGTTAATTTTTAAAAACATCGTTTACACATCGATTTTAAAAATCGTCGTGACGTTTATTAAAATCGATGTGTAAACGATGTTTTTAAAAATTAACGTGTACACATCGTTTTTGAAAATCGATCTGTAGACGATGTTTTTAAAAATTAACGTGTACACATCGTTTTTGAAAATTGATCTGTAGACGATGTTTTTAAAAATTAACGTGTACACATCGTTTTTTGAAAATCGATGTGTAGACGATGTTTTTTTTTTAATTAACGTCTGCGAACGTTTTTTAAATCGGGTGATGAATGTGAATCATAGCTCTCAGGTCTAAGAACATAAATGGCCGATTTTCCTCTAGGTATAGACGAGACAGTAATAACTGCACACAGATTAAGACAAGTACTGGACCACGGTGTATGCCCTTAGGTCTTGGGTCTGGACCGTGGTATAGCCTCAGGTTTTGGGTCTAAGAACTTAAAGGCCGACTTTCCTCTAGTTATGGATGAAACAACCACGATTGCGCACGGCTTAAGACAAGAATTAAACCATGATGTAAAAACCTAGTTCTCAGGTCTAAGAACATAAAAGGCCGATTTACCTCTAATTATAGACGAAACAGTAATAACTGCCCACGGATTAAGACAAATACTGGACTACGGTGTATGGCCTTAGGTCTTGGGTCTAAACCAAGATGTAGGACCTTAGGTCTTGGGTCTAAGAACGTAAAGACCAACTTTAAGACGAGTACTAGACCATGGTGTAGGGTCTTAGGTCTTGTGTCTAAGAAGTTAAAACCCGACTTTAAGACGAGTACTAGACCCCGATGGGTTAAAGATTAAGTCTAGACCAAGGTGTAGGGCATTAGGTCTAGGGTCTAAGAGCTTAAGGACCGACTTTCCTCTAGCTATTGATGAAAAAACCACAACTGCACACGGCTTAAAACAAGTGTTAGACCATGGTGTAAAAGCTTAGGTCTCAGGTCTAAGAAAATAAAAGGCCAATTTCCCCTAAGGTATAGACGAAACAGTTATAACTGCAAACGGCTTAAGAAGAGTACTAGGCCACGGTGTAGGGACTTAGGTCTTGGGTCTAGGCCATGGTGTATGGTATGAGGTTTTAGGTCTAGATCACGGTCTATGGCCTTAGGTCTTACGTCTAAGGACTTAAAGGCCGAGTTTCCTCTAGCTATAGCAGAAACAACCACAATTAATTGCGCAAGGTTTAAGACGAATACTAGACCATGGTGTAGGGCCTTAGGTCTTGGGTATACAGACCGTGGCGGAGTTAGAATTTGGGTCTAAGAACTTAGAACACGGTGTATGGCCTTAGGTCTTGGGGATCTAGACCATGGTGGAATTAGAATTTGGGTCTAAGAACATAGAACACGTGTATAGCCTTAGGTGTTGGGGATCTAGACCACGGTGGAATTAGAATTTGGGTCTAAGAATAATGTGTATAGCCTTAAGACTACGGTGTATAGCCTGAGGACCACGGTGTATAGCTTTAGGTCTTGGTCATCTAAACCATGGTGGATTAGAAATTGGGTCTGAGGACTTAAACCACGGTGTATGGTCTCGGGGCTTGAGGATCTAGACCATGCTGGTGGGTCTTAGGTATTGGGCCGAAGAACTTATAGCCCGACTTTCCTCTAGGTATAGATGAACAAATACAACTGCACACGGTTGAAGCCGAGTACTAGGCCATGGTGTAAGGTTTTTAGTCTTAGGGTCTAGATCATGGTGTATGGCCTTAGGGCTTTGATCTAGACCATGGTGTGGGTCCTTAGGTCTTGAGTCTAAGAACCTAATGGCCTAGCCCACAGGCCTCAAGTCTTGGATCTAGACCCTGGTGTAGGGCCTTAGTCCTTGGGTATAAAAACCTAAAAGTCTAGACCACGTATCTTTGGTCTTGGTTGTAGACCCTGGTGTAGGACCTTAGTCATTGGGTATAAGAACCTAAAAGCCTAGACCACGGACCTTTGGTCTTGGTTCTAGACCCTGGTGTTGGCCCTTAGTTCTTGGGAATAAGTACTTAAAAGCCTAGACCACGGACCTTAGGTCTTGGTTGTAGACCCTGGTTTAGGGCCTTAGGTCTTGGGTATAAGAACCTAAAAGCCTAGACCACGGACCTTAGGTCTTGGGTATAAGAACCTAAAAGCCTAGACCATGGACCTTAGATCTTGATTCTAGACCCTGGTGTAGGGCCTTAGGACTTGGGTATAAGAACCTAAAAGCCTAGACCACGGACCTTAGATCTTGGTTCTAGACCCTGGTGTAGGGCCTTAGGTCTTGGGTATAAGAACCTAAAAGCCTAGACCACCGACCTTTGGACTTGGTTCTAGACCCTGGTGTTGGCCTTTAGTCCTTGGGTATAAGAACCTAAAAGTCTAGACCACGGACCTTAGATCTTGGTTCTAGACCCTGGTGTAGGGCCTTAGTCCTTGGGTATAAAAACCTAAAAGTCTAGACCACGGACCTTTGATCTTGGTTCTAGACCCTGGTGTTGGCCATTAGTCCTTGGGTATAAGAACCTAAAAGCCTAGACCACGGACGTTTGGTCTTGGTTCTAGACCCTGGTGTTGGCCCTTAGTCCTTGGGTATAAGAACCTAAAAGCCTAGACCACGGACCTTAGACCTTGGTCCTAGACTCTGGTGTAGGGTCTTAGGTCTTGGGTATAAGAACCTAAAAGCCTAGACCACCGACCTTTGGACTTGGTTCTAGACCATGGTGTTGGCCTTTTGTCCTTGGGTATAAGAACCTAAAAGCCTAGACCACGGACCTTAGACTTTGGTCCTAGACCATGGTGTAGGGCCTTAGGTCTTGGGTATAAGAACCTAAAAGCCTAGACCACCGACCTTTGGACTTGGTTCTAGACCCTGGTGTTGGCCTTTAGTCCTTGGGTATAAGAACCTAAAAGCCTAGACCACGGACCTTAGACCTTGGTCCTAGACTCTGGTGTAGGGTCTTAGGTCTTGGGAATAAAAACCTAAAATCCTAGACCACGGACCTTTGGTCTTGGTTCTAGACCTTGGTGCAGGGCCTTAGGTCTTGGGTATAAGAACCTAAAAGCCTAGACCACGGACTTTTGTTCTTGGTTCTACACCCTGGTGTAGGGTCTTAGGTCTTGGGTATAAGAACCTAAAAGTCTAGACCACAGACCTTAGACCTTGCATTGGTCCTAGACTCTGGTGTAGGGTCTTAGGTCTTGGGAATAAGAACCTAATATCCTAGACCAAGGATCTTTGGTGTTGGTTCTAGACCCTAGTGTAGGGCCTTAGGTCTTGGGTCTAAGAACTTAAAAGCCAAGACTATGGTGTCTAGCTTTATGTATTGGGTCTGGTCCATGCGGTAGGGTTTTAGGTGTTGGGTAAGATAGATGGAGGTTGGTCTTCAAACACCCCAATCTAAATCTGACAACCATAGCTGATCATGATTTTAAAATCAAAGAAACAAGACCTCGTTGCCTAATGTTTGCTCAATATATGAGGGGCTGTGAATCGCGGCCCCTTGTAGATTTTTAGGTCTTAAGTCTAAGGCCTTGGGTCTTAGGAATTAGATCTTAGGTTTTAAGAATTAGTCTAGTCTAAGGTGTTTGGAGTTTGGACTCAGGTGCAATGTAAGGCCTTAGGTTTGGATCTTAGGTCTAATTAGTTCAGGTTTTAGTTCTAGACTGATGGCTCATAGGTCACAGCCTCAACTGCTAGGTCTTAGGTCTTAAGTCTAAGACCTCCTGGTCCTTTTCACAGGTCAAAGCCTTAGCTGCTAGGTTTTAGGGCTTTGGACTCAGGTGCAAGGTCTTAAGCTTACATCTTAGTCCCAACACATTAAATCTAGGCTGTTGTCTAATAGGCCTTATTCACAGGTCAAATCCATAGCTGATAGGTTGTAGGGCTTTGGACTCGGGTGTAAGACCTTAGGTTTAGATCATAGGTCCAACACATTAGGTCTAGGCTGTTGTCTTATAGGCCCTATTCACAGGTCGAATCGTTAGCTGCTAGGTTTTAGGGCTTTGGACTCAGTTGCAAGGCCTTAGGTTTACATATTAGTCCCAACACATTAGGTTTAGGCTGTTAGCTAATAGGCCCTATTCACAGGTCAAATCCTTAGATGCTAGGTTTTAGGGCTTTGGACTCAGGTGCAAGGCCTTAGGTTTACAGCTTAGTCCCAACACATTAGGTTTAGGCTGTTGGCTAATAGGCCCTATTCACATGTCAAATCCTTAGCTGCTAGGTTTTAGGGCTTTGGACTCAGGTGCAAGGCCTTAGGTTTACATCTTAGTCCCAACACATTAGGTTTAGGCTGTTGGCTAATAGGCCCCATTCACAGGTCAAATCCTTAGCTGCTAGGTTTTAGGGCTTTGGGCATGGGTGTAAGGCCTTAGGTTTAGATCATAGGTCCAACACATTAGGTCTAGGCTGTTGGCTAATAGGCCCTATTCACAGGTCAAATCCTTAGCTGCTAGGTTTTAGGGCTTTGAACTCAGGTGCAAGGCCTTAGGTTTACATCTTAGTGCCAACACATTAGGTGTAGGCTGTTGGCTAATAGGCCCTATTTACAGGTCAAATCCTTAGCTGCTAGGTTTTAGGGCTTTGGACTCAGGTGCAAGGCCTTATGTTTACATGTTAGTCCCAACCCATGAGGTTTAGGCTGTTGGCTAATACCCCCTATTCACTGGCCAAATCTTTAGCTGCTAGGATTTTGGGCTTTGCAGGACCATTTAAATACAATAGTCCCCACGCCGGACTATCCAAATACAATAGTCCCCACACCGAACTATCTAAATACAATAGTCCCCATGCCGGACTATCTAAATACAATAGCCCTTACGCGGGACCATTTAAATACAATAGTCCCCATGTCGGACTATCTAAAATTCAATAGTCCTCACACCGGACTATCTAAAACTCAATAGTCCTCTTGCAGGGCTATCTCAAATTCAATAGTCCCCACACCGGACTATCTAAAATGTAATAGTCCCCATGCCGGACTATCTATCTACAATAGTCCTTACGCGGGACCATCTAAATACAATAGTCCCCATATCGGACTATCTAAAATTCAATAGTCCTCACACCGGACTATCTAAAACTCAATAGTCCTCATGCAGGGCTATCTCAAATTCAATAGTCCCCACACCGGACTATCTAAAATGCAATAGTCCTCATGCAGGACTATCTCAAATTCAATAGTCCCCATGCCGGACTATCTACATACAATAGTCCCCATGTCGGACTATCTAAAATTCAATAGTCCTCACACCGGACTATCTAAAACTCAATAGTCCTCATGTAGGACTATCTCAAATTCAATAGTCCCCACACCGGACTATCTAAAATGTAATAGTCAGCATGCCGGACTATCTAAATACAATAGTCCTTACGCGGGACCATCTAAATACAATAGTCCCCATGTCGGACTATCTAAAATGCAATAGTCCTCATGCCGGACTATCTCAAATGTAATAGTCCTCACGCCGGACTATCTAAAATGCAATAGTCCCCATGCCGGACTATCTAAATACAATAGTCCCCATGTCGGACTATCTATGATTTTCTTACCTATATGAAATTCTATGTTCCCGAAAGCTGGAATGACAGGTTGACGAATAACTATATCAAACAACTGTTGAATTATAAGGGGAAACTCTATGTGTTGTACAACGGTAAAATAACACTTTCAGATAATAAATTCAAACACAATATTGACTTTAAAGTTGACGAATAAAAATATTTTCTTAAAAACATAATTTAAATACATTTTTGAAAATGCCCCGTTTAATTTATTTGATGTGGAAATCCGTTATGCATGCATTAGGAATCAATAATATGGCTGAAAGCTACAGTTATTATTGCTTGACTGAAAACGCATTTTAACCGTACAACGGGTCTCCGGATGCAGCCGGATTGGATCTCAGAAGCGCGTATGATTATGTTGTACCAAAACGCGGTCAACAGTTGATAAAAACTGACTTGACTTTCAAATTCCCAGATGGGTGCTACGGGAGGATAGCGCCAAGATCTGGCTTGGCTTTAAAACATTCTATAAGTGTAAATGCCGGGGTCATAGACCGGGACTATACTGGGAATGTCGGTGTTATCTTGATGAACAATTCCGATACCGATTTTCATGTGCGTCGTGGAGATAGGATTGCGCAGATCATCTGTGAAAAGTACAAAAAGCCGCCGTGTATCAGATTGGAAAAAGTTGAACAAACTGAACGGAAAGACGGCGGATTCGGAAGCACCGGTGTAAACTGATTAAATTATAAAAAATGATGTCGGAAATCAAAATGTCTCGAGATTTTTTTTCAGCCTCAGACTTGAAGTAACGGTGATTACCAAGCGCTCTTACTTGTCATGTGACCTATTAAAATACACCATTCGAAAAACCTGAAAATGGTTGAAATTAACCCGAAATCAGATACAAACTGGCCCAGAACCAGTCAAATATGAGGTTTACGAGGGTTCGGTTAAGAGGGCGCCTCGTACTTCCTTAGATTAAATATCTGGATTAATTTTTTCTGGATTAAATTTACCATTTGAAAAACCTGAAAAATGGTTGAAATTAACCCCAAATCAGATACAAACTGGCCCAGAACCAGTCAAATATGAGGTTTACAAGGGTAGGTTAAGAGGGCGCCTCGTACTTCCCTCGTACTTCCCTCGTACTTCCTCGTACTTCCTCGTACTTCCCTCGTACTTCCCTCGTACTTCCCTCGTACTTCCTCAAAAGACCCTTGGAAAAACCTGAGAAAATGTTGTAAAATGTTGTAAAATGTTGTAAAATGGTTGTAATTAGCCTACAACCCGATAACAAACTGGTCCAAAACCAGTCAAAAATGAAGTTCTCGGAGGGTCGGAAATCGGAAGTACGAGGTGTGCCAGAACCACCCTTTCATATCTACTAGTTTATTCATTAAGAATAATTTTTACAATATTTACAAAATTATGGGGGGTCAGTATGTTATTCAAAGAACATTCGTAATGCATACCATAAGTATTCATAACCTCCTTAGCTTTATTAAAGATATTTATACTGTTTGGTACAGGATATCTTGTAAAACTTGGTACAAAACCATCTTCCTTTGCTCTTTTCAGTGCTCTTTTATATCGTCTCCTCTCTGTACGAATGCACTTGTACTCCATTACTCCATACTTTTCATAGTATTTGTCCTTTTCCAATACGCAAAAGATATGTTTTAAATCCATATCATCAGGTATAACAGCAACTTTAGGTATTTGATCAATTAACGTTTCAATTAGTTTTTGATTATTTGACAACGCTTTACGTAAGGAGTGAGTCAACTTAAGGTTTTCTCTTTTTAGTTTATACTCTCCATACTTGCGAATTGATGGTAGTATTTCTTCAAACACCTAATCTTGAAAGTGCTTAGCTAATTTCATCTTAGACGATAAAATTAAGAAATATAAACCTGGTTCATTGATGAATACGGTATTTTTTTTAAAGTTAGAGGGTAGCACTAAACTGTTTCCATCAATATCTTTACATAACTTTTTATATTTTTCCTTAACTAGATCATTTATTGCTTTTCGCGGTCTTTTATATTCTAGAATTTCTGATACATCATTAGCCTTAAACCATGGATTGTTTTCACGATCAAATAATACAGCTACAGGTTTACTATCAAACATGTAACACTGCAGTTCAGACATATTGAAGTCAAATGTAACAAAAATAGCATACACCTTTTAAATATCCTGAATAACCGAAGTTGTCAATAAGATGTTCACTTGGCAAAAGTTCGCCAAACAATGAAATGCATGGTTAACCGACCTGCTTATATACCCGACGAAGAGTGGTGGAAACCTTCTACGCATGCGCAGTAGACAAGTACTACTGCGCATACACAATTGTATGTTAAATTTAAACAATTTTTCTGCGGATGTCAATAATAAGGGCACACTCAACAAACCACTTTCATAAATGATGAAGCGCAACTGGGCATGCAAAATGAAGGGAAATACTGCACATTTAACAGATATATGATACATTTTAAATTTGTTGACAATTTCCTGTAGATTTTTTAAAACTGATTTTTAATATATTTTACATTAATGCCACATTCATTTTAATTTAATAAATTGAACTTAAAAAATTAGCTTTACATACATGTGCTAAAGATTATTATTTTTTATACCAAAATAAGACTTGCTTGACTACAACACATAACAAGTGTTCCAAACAATAATAAAATCAAATACAAAACTAATTATGTTAAACTTTACACATAAAAACACTATTAAATAGTACATTAAAGGTAGCACCAAAACGGTAGTACAATATCTAGCAAAACAAAGAAATAGAAATTCCTATATCATCATTAAAGTTAAAACTAAAAGTTTGTTAATAATTCATGTAGATAACAAACATGTTTGGTAGTTTGACCTTAACGTAATACTTAAATTTTTGTTTAAAAACCTAAAGCAAAATTTTACATGTAAAAAAAATAGTACACCAAAGATAGCACCAAAACGGTGCTACCGGTTGCTACATTAAAAATTAGCAACATTTAAATGGGTTAAGCTCAATTGGAGGTTTCCAAATTACCTTTAATGTTAAAACTAAGGTTTTGTTAATTTATCATGTATATATAAACATATTTTGTAGTTTTTTACATTAAACCAGAAGTTAAAAGTGTTTTTTAAAAACCTACAGCCTCAGTACACTTAATTAGGGACAGGAACAAGACCAAAGACCTGTCTCTGCGTCAGGCATAGGCTCATATATAAACATATTTCATAGTTTTACATTAAACCAGTAGTTAAAAGTCTTGTTTAAAAACATAAAGCCTCAATACACTTAATGATGGACAGGAACGGTGCCAAGTACTTGTCTCTGAGTCAGCAGAGGCTCATATGTAAACATATTTTGTACTTTAACATTAAACCTGTAGTTAAAAGTGTTATTTAAAAACTTTAAGCAAAATTGACAAGGAAGAAATAGTACACCAAAGGTAGCACCAAAACGGTGCTACCTTTAATTAGCAACATTTAAATGTTTTAAGCTCAATTAAAAGTTCCCAAATTACCTTCAATGTAAAAACTATCATGTACAATGTTAAGTTATCATGTATATAAACATATTTTGTAGTTTTACATTAAACTAGTAGTTAAAAGTCTTGTTTAAAAACGTAAAGCCTCAGTACACTTAATGATGGACAGGAACGGGGGCCAAGTACTTGTCTCCAAGTCAGCAGAGGCTCATATATAAACATATTTCGTACTTTAACATTAAACAATTAGTTAAAAGCGTTGTTTAAAAACTTTAAGCAAAATTGACAAGGAATAAATAGTACACCAAAGGTAGCACCGAAACGGTGCTATCTTTAATTAGCAACATTTAAATGCTTTAAGTTAAATTAAAAGTTCCCAAATTACCTTCAATGTTAAAACTAAGGTTTTGTTGAGTTATCATGTATATAAACATATTTTATCGTTTTACATTAAACCACTAGTTAAAAATTTTGTTTAAAAACCTAAAGCAAAATTGCACATGTGGAAAATAGTACACCAAAGGTAGCACCAAAAGGGTGCTACCTTTAAGTAGCAACATTTAAATAGGTTAAGCCCAATTGGAAGTTTCCAAATTACCTTTAATGTTAAAAACTAAGGTTATGTTAAGTTATCATGTATATAAACATATTTTGTAGTTTTACATTAAACCAGTAGTTAAAAGTCTTGTTTAAAAACGTAAAGCCTAAGTACACTTAATGATGGACAGTAACGGGGCCAAGTACTTGTCTCTGAGTCAGCAATTAGAAGTTTCCAAATACGGTTTAATGTTAAAACTAAGGTTTGGTTAAGAATTCATATATATATAAACATATTTCGTAGTTTTACATTAAACCGGTAGTTAAAAGTGATGTTTAAAAACCTAAAGCAAAATTGGACATGTAAAAATAGTACACCAAAGGTAGCACCAAAACGGTGCTACCTTTAATTCGCAACATTTAAATGGTTTAACACCAATTAGAAGTTTCCAAATTACCTTCAATTTTAAAACTAGGGTTTTGTTAAGATTTCATGTATATAAACATATTTCGTAGTTTTACATTAAACCAGTAGTTAAAAGTGTTGTTTTAAAACCCAAAGTCTCAGTACACTTAATGATGGGTAGAAACGGGGCCAAGTACCTGTCTCTGCGTCAAGCAGAGGCCCATATATTTTGTGACATGTAAAAATAGTACACCAAAGGTAGCACCAAAACGGTGCTACCTTAAAGTAGCAACATTTAAATGGGTTAAGCTCAATTAGAAGTTTTCTAATGACCATTAATGTTAAAACAATAGTGAACTTTCTGTTCGCACCATGTGCTTTTTTTAACCTTAAAAGTAATTCTAACCTTTCATTCCTAAACACCTTATTAACTAGAGAGAAAAAAAAGATGAACCAAACTCGCTTCATAGGTACCTCAGTGGTAGACTGGTAGCAGTAGTTAAAAGTGTTGTTTAGAAGCCTAAAGCAAAAATTGGACATGTAAAAATAGTACACCATAGGTAGCACCAAAACGGTGCTACCTAAAAGTAGCAACATTTAAATGGCTTATCTCAATTAGAAGTTTCCTAATGGCATTTAATGTTAAAACTAAGGTTTTGTTAATAATTCATATATATAAACATATTTTATAGTTTTACATTAAACCGGTAATTAAAAGTGTTGTTTAAAAAACATAAAGCAAAATTGGACATGTAGAAAATAGTACATTAAAGGTAGCACCAAAACGGTGCTACCTTTAAGTAGCAACATTTAAATGGGTTAAGTTAAATTAGAAGTTTGAAGACACAAATTTGTGTTTGTGGTAACAATTTACCACTACTATTTTAACTTGTACTGGGAGTAACAATTTCACACTACTGGCTTGGCACCTACATTTAAATGGGTTAAGTTAAATTAGAAGTTTGAAGACACAAATTTGTGTTTGTGGTAACAATTTACCACTACTATTTTTTTGTACTGGGAGTAACAATTTCACACTACTGGCTTGGCACCTACATTTAAATGGGTTAAGTTACATTAGAAATTTAAAGACACAAATTTGTGTTTGTGGTAACAATTTACCACTACTATTTTAACTTGTACTGGAAGTAACAATTTCACACTACTGGCTTGGCACCTCCCCCTCCCCCTTCGCCTCCCCCTCCCCCTCCCCCTCCCCCTCCCCCCCCCGGGTTGCAGTTTTCGTCCGGAGCAAAAAACTTTTGGTCAAGGTCATAATCCAAAAAAAAAAAAATTTCGGGGGGGGGCGCAGTTTTTGTCCGGAGCAAAAAAATTTTGGTCAAGGTCAAAATTTAAAAAAAAAATTTCGGGGGGGGGGCGCAGTTTTCGTCCGGAGCAAAAAATTTTTGGTCAAGGTCAAAAAATTTTTCAAAAAAAAACTTTGGGGGGGGGCGCAGTTTTCGTCCGGAGCAAAAAATTTTTGGCCAAGGTCAAAAAAGTTTTCAAAAAAAATTTGGGGGGGGCTCACTTCTCGTCTGGCGCCGGGGGGGGGGTCACCTACCCTTAGGACTTTAACTCTTGGATACCTGCTACCTTACTCATGTGTGAACATAAAATAAAATTTTGTTGAACCACAGTTTGGACAGCCAACACTTAGCCGCATCTCGCTCTAAGTCCTGAGCAGTCCCAGAACTCAGGCAAAAATCCGCCTAAGTCATGACTGACCTACATAACATGTGGAACAAAAATATTTTATTTTATTCACACATGAATATGGGTCAAGGTCGTTCAAGAATTAAAAAAGAAATCCCCCCAATGCCTTAGACCGCCGGCGGCCAGAGGCATCGGGGGGATCTCAACATTTAAGGGGAGGTGATTAAATAAAAAATTATTTATTTAATTTTGAGTCTCCTTAAGGGAAACATGCTACTATAATTTTGAAGAGGCCATGCTAACCATGACCAAGGAGCTATCATGACCAAGCCTGCTGGTTCAATTGCGCCTAACCGACTGGTCGAAAATAGCTCCGGTGCCTCGTGCTGAAGGATGCCATACCACCGTATAAGACCCCAATATGAGGCTCAGTGACAAGTGATGAGGTCCAGCAGCGCCGTTGGCCGATGGCCTAACGGTGGCTCCCCAGGGGCCTACCCCCAGGCTCGTTAGACACCATACTATTGTTGGTAACAAATAATTCTTGAGGTTCTAAACCTCGAAAAATTTTTATTTTACAGGGACTGTAAAGTCTCAAAAAGCCTAACACTTTAACTGCCAATTTACGGAGGAGTACCTCCAAGATACGAATTTTGAAAAATTTCAACTTCGGGACAACCTGTGAAGATTAGTACAAAATAATATTTTTCAACACACAACACTTAGACTCAATAAATCCAACACCAAGACCTAGCAGAAGCAGCAAGCGCAAAATAAAAATATTTCTTAAAACTACACATGCCATGCCTTAGACTAAAAGAATTCCCAATATAATGCGGCGCCAACATTACATTGCGAATCCTGTAGGGCAGAGCTTCAACCACTCAGCTGAAGTGTTTGAAAGCAACTGCGAAGAAGCTAAGCCTCAGAGAATCGAAGCTGGGCCGGTCAGGAGTGGTGGAACCGGACCTGGTTACGTAAACAGGCAGACCTCGACACGTACTTGTTTGCGGCATTGGACAATCTCCAAGAGCCACACCTGAATACATTACTAACCGGATCTCATTATACAACACATGTCACCGGTTAAGTGCCAATAGCGCCTCAAGGTATGGCAACGCCTCGGGCTATGACACCTCCTCCTCCTCCTCCCCCGGGGGGGGGCTCACTTCTCGTCCGGAGCCAAGGGGGGGGGGAGGGGGAGGGGTCTTGGGACTTAGAATATTTTCAGTCCAAGTCAGGTGTACTATAGAATAATATTTTAGCTTGCCGGATTCAGCACAGCCGGCAGAGACGGTTACATAATGCTTATATAACAGACTGGTTTCTTGGCCAACTGGCCAAATGTAGCTCAACAGAAGGTAAGTCAGTTTATTGCAAGCCAACAAACACACCACACCTCGCCTCCGCGGGACTTTTCTGTGAGTAAATTTTTATTTTTCCTTCTTAATAAACTTTGCAAAACAGAACCTAGCCTGTTTTGCACGAAATTAATTTTTGTTACACTGCTACACTTACGTTTACTTTAACAAATTATTTTCCACTCCTTATTTAATATTTTATTCCTTACTTGTTAAGACTTAGAAACTGAAATGCTGGAAGACTGTTTGATACAAAATTAATTTTTATTTAGCTATACAGGTGTCTTAATATTTTCCTACACTTGTATTTTGCAGGTGTGGCTAAATATTTTTCGCTCACAATTTAATTTTATTCCACACAAGTGGATTTTGAACTTTACTACAAAACTGATCCATGCCCATCTCCTACAAAATTATTTTTCATTTGGCTCTACCTCTTTTAGTCTTACATTAAATATTTCTTGGAGTTAAATTTTACACAAGTCTCTCGGTTAATTTTTCTGCACAGTACGTGTTACTCCTTGGACAGTTCCCAGCAAACTGTTTCTACACTTGACAACAACAGTCCACATTACCCCCTCCACTACTCATTCCCCCACTATAACCCTGTTCCCCCCACTACTTCCAGCTAAGGTCCAACACTTGACTAAGTGTTTCAGTTATATCCAAACCTTACTGTGAGACACATCTATGGCTGAAACTTTGCGAGAAAAATTATTAAGAGTAAAATTTTTGCTGGCCAAGCAAAATAATTCTGTTAAGGTGTCCAAGACTTCCACTTTAACAAAAATGAAACGTTGCTTCAAAAATAATCCAAAATTTTACTCAAGGGACACAAATATCACTATGGATGATGAAATGTTTCAGAAACTTTTAGACGAGCTAACTTTTGCCAGTAAGGTTACGTTGGTGACTCCAATTCCCAACCAAGTTCCAAGATCACCTGAGAAAGAATAAAAATAAATATTTCTCAGGAAATATTTCCAATCCGAGTTACGGAGGTCCGGTAAAGGACCGGTTGGGGCGAGTTGTTTGTAAAAAAATAAATTTTTCTTCCTTCTGACCACTTTACCCCCACCACCTCCTTATCCCCACCACTGGGCCGGGTACCTGGGGAACCGCCTGCGCCCAAGTCAGTATGCCTTCAGACGCGGTGCTGTTCGGATCGCGTGTCGTTTGTCGCACTGTCGGGTGTTTGAAGAAATTATTCTTCGGCTCTCAGTCTCTCGGTGGGTAAGTAAAATAAAAAAATTATTTTTTTTCAAGTGGGGCTGCTGGGACGGGTCAATGACCCCTGACGGATATATTAGGTCGAGAGTCTGATCGCTAGGGAATAAAAAAAAATATTTTTTTGCACTTTTGTGGTTCCTCGAGAAATTTCAATTTCTCAACAAAATTTGAGGAATCGCAAAAGTGCAAAAAATTTTTTTTTGTATTCTTGCGTGACCTTGACCTAATTAACGTCAGTGACGTCATCATGATGACGTCAGCGGTAATGACGTCACCATGACGTCATTTATGTGACGTCATGTGACGTCATATGACATCATTAGTGACGTCATTCGTGACGTCATTGATGACGTCATTCGTGACGTCATTGATGACGTCATCACTGCTGACGTCATCGTGATGACGTCATGGCCCAGCCTTCCCAAAAACACACTACTTACAAATAATTCTCCCCTAAAACATTCATATATTTTATTAATTGCACCGTGATGAAAAGTATCATTCACAATTCGTCCGGAAGGTGACCCACTTCGGGGCGAGATAGTGTTTTCCATGCTTGGCTTCACCTCGCGCGTAAAACACTATCTCGCCCCGAAATGGATCACTTTCAAGACGAGTGGTGAAATATACTTATTCATTGCACACTATTTCAAACATCTTTTTAACACTTTTGGAAAACATGCATTGGTCACTTTTGATAATCATGCGTTGATAACTTCTAGAAAACATTCGTCGATCACGTTTGGAAAACATTCGTCGATCACTTTTGGTAAACATTCGTCTATCACTTTTGGTAATCATTTGTTGATCACTTTTGGTAATCATTCGTCAATCACTTTTGGAAAACATTCGTCGATCACTTTTGGAAAACATTCGTCTATCACTTTTGGTAATCATTTGTTGATCACTTTTGGTAATCATTCGTCGATCACTTTTGGATAACATTCGTTGATCACTTTTGGAAAACATTAGTTGATCACTTTTGGAAAACATTCGTTGATCACTTTTTTTCAAACATCTGTGAAAATCTTTCCGCAAATGTGAGAAGTGTAAACTTGCATATTTGCGGAAAGCGCTTCAAACAATTTCATGTTATCAATGAATATTTACAGCAAACATTTTCGTTTGCAGTTGAAATTTATGTGCAAACTTCTTGTAAACGTTCATTGCTGTCTGGGTAATAATGTATTTTCAACACAAGAGATTTTTGGGTGTACTCGGTAGTAGTGTCAAATTGTTGGTGCTGGCCCAGTTCAAGGTCACCTGAGGGATGACGTCATCGAGGTCAATGACCTCACCGATGACGTCATCGATTGCGTCATCGATGACGTCATCACCAATGACGTCATTTCGATGACGTCATCACCAATGACGTCATTTCTATGACGTCACACCCATGACGTCACAGAAATGACGTGCTGATGACGTCATCACCCCTTACGTCATCAAAATGACGTCACCGACACCACTAAGGTCAAGGTCACGCCGAAACTTAAAATTTTTTGGCACTTTTGCCATTTCTCGCACTACGCTCCGAGTTCCAGTCAGAGTCCCCGTGACCTTGACCACTTGGAGCGAATATTCGACGAGAAACGGCAAAAGTGCCAAGTTAAACTTGAGTTTCTGACATAACCCTGCCTAAATGGGCAATCGGTAATCCCTCAGGTGACCTTAACCAGCACAACACCAACAATTTGATATTACTGTGACCTTGAAAACCTAACAACGGAGCACCGACACCGATGCGCACCCCACGACAGTCACCGAGCGACTGACTGTCAGGCTCTGTGTACTCTAGGTATATGGGGAAGTGGAGGGGGAAATCTCAAGGTCATCCAAACGGAGTTTTAAAAAAGTTAAAGAGTAGAAAGACTACTCTTGTGCTTGTGATCAATTTCCAACGGATCTGTAAACCAATCCGATCTGTAGCGGCAGGAGTCCAGAAAACGGTTGCACCATCCATCAGGTTGTCCGTAGCACTTCCGACAATTGGTAAGATTTGAGAAGTGAAACTTAACACACCGCTGCGGACAACAAGTATAAAAGTATTTTGATTTGTAGATTTTGAAAGTTTGTAGTACCGGTGGTGGCAGCTGTTGGTTCTTGCATCTACACCTGCAACATCCGAAGCATTCACATTGCCGGCAGGCCAGCCCATCCACTTGCCACTTTGGTAAGAGGAAACACTTATCCTCACAGCAATAGGTTGTCCCCGTCTCTTCCTCCCGACGCTTCTTTGCACAATACGTGACGCCTGGCTTCTCCAAACACTTATGCTCGCAACATGAGACACGCTTAGTTTCCATACTTGATGTTGCTTCAGTGAGGGAGCAAGATGAAGTGATGCCGTGGTCAGTGGGAATGGAGCTTATATAAACTAAGGCGAGTGGAGGGGGAAAGGTCAAGGTCATTCAAACGGAGTTTTAAAAAAAGTCAAAGAGTAGAAAGACTAGTCTTGTGAGTCTATAGCGATTTCATTGATAGTGAGTGCTTCGGTATGCCAAGTTGATCTGTACTGACACGCTCCTAAATAATGTTTGCAAAAACCTGCAAAATGATTGTTGCACATTTTGCAGCCAGTTAGCTGTTTTAGATTAAATTCAATGCAACGTTCAGGGCAACAAGTGTACTTATGCCCTCTCATCTGGTACACATGGAATGTCTTCAACTCCGGTTTCGGCTTCTTCCAAGACTTGCATTTACACATGCACTGACCAAAAGCTTCACATTTTCTACATGCCAGGCCATCCACCACATCAATGTCATTTGGCCATGAAAAACATTTCTGTTCGCAACATTAGTTGAGTTGACTCTCCATGTTGCTGTGGTGAAGGTGCGCGATGAAATGATGCTGCAGTCAGTGAGAGTGCACCTTAAATAAACTCAGTGGAGGGGGCAAGGTCAAGGCCATTCAAACGGAGTTTTAAAAAAGATGACTAGTCATCCTCCTCCTCCTCGTCCGTCGTACTTGGAGAGCTGTCAGACGAAGAGCCCCGCGCAGGTGCTCCCCAGATGAAAAACATATCAATTTTAAAACGAAGACCAGGATCTTGCATCATCAACTCCTTTAATTTATCACACACCAAGTCGACCTTGTGTAAGGTGTCAACAACAAGCTTCCAATTTGTTGGCTCAATATAACTTGTAGTTGAGTCCGCCTCGCTGATAACTACATCCTCCGGCCGTATTGGAGTGTAAAGATGTGTAAAGTTCTTTGGCTGAAGCTGAGGCTCAGGCTGGCTGGAAGTGCAAGGTTGAGTGTGGACCCCTGTCGCATCGAAATCCATAGTCATCCTACATTCAATGTTAGGGTTTTCGTTTAAAACGTATACCAATTTTTCATGCAACATATCCACTTCTGTTGAATCTTGCAGATGAACATTCCACGAAAATGGCCATTCTTCATCCGTAGTTGAGTCAACTTGAGAAAGAGTGCTGTCCGCCATGATAGCTAAGCAAGGAATGAGGTGAGCTACAGACTGTGGTAACAGTATTGAAAAGTAGAGGGGGTAAACCAAAAGTATGTGGAGGGGGTATTTTCAAGGGCATTCAATTTGGGTTTTAAAAAAAAGGAAATACTGGAGGGGGAATTCTCAAGGTCATCCAATTTGGGTTTTAAAAAAAAGGAATGAAGGTTACTCCTCTTCAGCCTCGTTGTCTCCCACATCTTCATGAGCCTCGTCCCCCACATCTTCTTCGACATCAGACTCACTGTAAGGATAGATTGGCGACATCGGTGAATATTGTGGTGAGTGCTGGCCGTCGTCATCCTGGCGCAATCCAACTTGCGACCAATCGTAATTCAAATTCATCTGAATTACAATCCCAGGGTTGTCCCGGAGTATTTCCTTCATCCGTTCGCAAACCGTTTCCAAATAGTGTACACTATCGATCGACAGTGTCCAACCAGTACTTGTACCGACATCAGTTGTGGAGTCAGCTTGGCTGATGGTGTTGTCTGCCATGGTTGCTTGTCGGACAAGGAATGACGGTTGATGTGATGCTCATGCAGGAACATGGTGAAGTGGTGGGGGGCGTGGTGGAGTAGTGGGGGAAGTTTCGAGGTCATCCAAACGGAGTTTTAAGAAAAGGAAAACCTACAAAGTAACATTAAAACTTTCCAATTGATGGTGACGAGCGTTTTCTTCTGCAACCTTGCCGACACATGTGACTATGCCATACAGTATGAAAAGTACAACCATAATAAGGCCGAACAATAAAAGATAGCCGTTGACTATCATGATATTTTCTGAGTGGATCTGCTTTCTTCGTATAGCCCTCTCCTGCATCCTCTTCTCCAACTCGTGGACGAAGTCACAGCAAACGTGAGGACATGTTTTATCTGTTGGTAGGTTTGCCATTGTTGATGTTGTCGGTTTGGCTGTTGAAGATGGAATGAGGTTTCCAATTGTGATGTGCCATGTACATCAATAGTCAAGTGGTGGGGGTAGCAAAGCAGTGGAGGGGGAAGTTTCAAGGTCATTCTAACCGTGTTTCAAAAAAACCTATCTTGTTACTGAGCTCATATGTCAGTAACAAGATAGGTGTTTTTGCTCATTTACTTCTTTAATATAATGAAAAAAATAAACATATTCTACAATGGTTAGAACAAGAAATACAACTGCTAGTCAGCTGAAGTAATCTAAGTTGTCCGGCTCGGTCTTCATGGACGTCGGTGAGGAAGCTGTCGAGGAGTGTCCAGGCTCTTCCTTTGGCTGCCGGGTGTTCCGTATATTGCAAGCGTAAACTTGCACGTTTATACGGTAGCCTCGTGCCACCATAAGCTGCAACTCCTTGTACAAGTCGTTTAGCTCCTGCTGAGTCTTGATGCTCACCTCCTCGTAACTTGCGCAACTGACGTTCAGAGACATCCTGATGTTGCTAGGTTGGCTGCTGGAGTAGAAATGAAGCCGAGGCACAGCGTTTGGAGGTACATGAAAAAGTGGTGGGGGTAATGGTGGTGGGGGTATGGAAGATCCAATTAAACACTTCTAAACTTTTTCCATCGATACAATGGGATGGAACAAATAGCACAGGTGTCCTTGTAGTTTTCAAATCTAAACATCGGTGCTAGAAATCCGAACTGTTTTCTACCACCTTCCTGTACGAACCGTCGAAGGTCTCTGACGGCAGCATCGCCACAAGGCCTACAAAACTTTTCCCCGTCTTGGAACCTATACCAGGAGTATCCCGAATACCCTCTATTATCTTTCTTGTACTCTTCGATATCCTGCTTTACTGTTATAGGGATATTATCTTGTAAAGCCGTCTGGAATAAAGATGCGTCAGTTATAACTCGTTGTAAGCAAAGCTCGTACAAGGTGCTCATCGTTTGCTAGTTGGCAACAGACTGACCGTTTTTCGCATCCAAGCAGGTTTGAATCCTAGTGCGGTAGGGGGGTAATTACGGTAGTGGGGGTAATTGTGAAATGCAAAGGTCAAAGGTCAAGGTCACCCGCGAAGTTTAAAAAAAATGCAACATATCAATATGTGACAAACTTCACATATTGATATGTTGCATTTTTTGTTTTTTTTATTTTTTTTTGTCTTTTATGATTTATTTATTTATAAAACATTACAATAACATATGTACAACATTCAAACTTAAATCTAACACTGCTGCTTGTCGGCGATGTGGATGGTCAACTCTGTAGAATTGCTACCCGTGCAGCCGTGGGACACCAGGTATAGACACCCGGGTTGACTAGAGCGAAATCCTCGTTTTGTAGAAGATGGACGAATCTCTTGGGCAGGTACACCTGGAACTTTGGTTCATCCCCCGGAGTAAACGGTGCCTCGCTGAGACTGCAGCAGATGGCCTCCCCAACTGTAGTCTCCATCTTCTTCATAGCATGGATTATGTAGTGCTTCTCATCTTTTAGTTCAGAGCACTTCTTCACAGGTAATATTGTTGACTTGGAGTGAGCATTGAACTGCTCGACCAAAGTCTGAAGGAACTGGTGAGATGCCATGGTCAGGTTACAGATCGTCTTCTTGCTCGGAGATGTTGTCGTCTCAGAATCTCGAGTAATACTCATGCCAGGTCCCGGTCTGCTCCTCACTTATATAACCCCCGTTACCCCCACCACTCCCCACTTCCCCACTTTGAAGGTAAGAGGCGAGTTTATAGGCATTTTTCAAAGCGCAATGTCCATCTTTATCATGTTCTGGGCTTTTTGTACAAATACATATGGTTTCCAGCATGTACTGATAATTCTTATCCAATTCCACATCATTAACCGGAACATGAGTAAATCCTTCGATCCATCTTTTCTTTTCCAGCCCCTTTGTGTAAATATTAGTAAACTTGTCTGAAAAGTGATGCATAATGTGATACAAGTCCGTGTAACTTGTAAAACCATCATACCAATCGATATGATGGAAGTGTTTTGAAATCCATTTGTTGGTAGTAGCGGCTTTACTAGTTAAATATGAATAAGAACATGGTGGTTTAAATAAAAACGAATAAGGAACACTTGTATTCATGTCCAAAAACACAAGTTCTTTTATAATGAATCTATCATCATTACCACGAAATGCTTGAAACTCAATAATACCAGGCTTGGACTTTACTTGTTCTTCTTCTCCCTTGTCCATTTTGAAGGTCACACGTCTGCTCATTATGAAGTCAGGAGGTCAACTGATTTCCACACCACGGTAGGTACTACTTTTATACCAGGCCGTACAGTTGTTGGCGCGTTGGTGTATATTTAACGTGGGCACCGTCCCCAATAGGCCTAACCCCACAAAATGTTTGTTTATTGTTTTAAAAAACTAACCATTGTCATTTAAGTTTCCATCTTTATATTTTCCTTGTTTTCGTTTTCATCACTAACACTTGATTCTTCTCCTCCATCTTCTTCTTCCTGTTTTACTGATTTCTTATGTAGTTGAGCGTACTTTTCCAATTGTCTCCACATCTGTACTTCATGAGGAACTCTATTAAATATAGAAGTATCCACAGGTCCGTATAATATAGGTGCGTCCGGTTGTTTATCCAAAGTGTCTTCCAGATAATCTTTAATAATCGAACTTGAAAACACCAGTTGTCTCAAATATCTTGTTATAGGTTCAGTCGCACAAGTTAAAATAAAAAACTCCTCTCGATTAAGTTGAATTTTGTTATCATGTCTTGTTGTGTCTCTAAACCTCAGCTGATGATCACCACGTTGTTTAATAATATCGATTTCCACATTTGAATCTAAAAGTCCTACTCTTGTCTTTCTTCCAAACATGTTACTACTTAAATAGCATTCTAGCAGATGCAAGTGTTTCATAAATGATTCCCAAGCACTGTCCGTAAACAAAATCATTTTGGGTCCATGAGTTAAAATTACAGTAGGGGAATAATCTGTCGATTTCATAACACCGATTAAAACACTTTTGTCCAAACTGGAAGAGATTGGGTAAAATATTCGCAAAAATACCTCACTCAATATGTTTGGAGAAATATTATCTTCAATATCCCTTTTTCTCTTTTGTATATTCTTTCTTCTTTTACCTTTTTCTTCAACATTATTACTGGCGTGAAGTTGTCCGCAAACGTTTTGTTCACCTCCTTCCTAGTGACCTTGAAGATCTAAAAACTCAGATATCTCCTTCTCAATATCTACCACATTTTCAGGTGTACCACTAGGAGAAGCCATATTGAATACGATGCTACCCATACAACAGTAGGCAACAAACTGATGAGGAGCGGCCTGTACGCTCTGCTTTTATACTCGCGGAATGAAACAAAACCGGTTTTTACAGTACATTCTTAACAATTCCAGTTAGAGGTGTGTATGTTACAATTTTATCATGTAGAATTAAACAGTATGCAGTTGTATTTGCCGGTATAGCCGCGTTGAATTCCATTTCTATTTTTATATCCACACTTGATGATTTTACTGATTCATTTTGTTTTGAACAATCAATTACAACTATTGGGTAGGCATCGAAATATTTTTCAGGTGATAATAAAGGTGTATTTGCTTTAGTAGAAGTGGCTAAGAGATTGGACAGAATGACCTTGAAAATCAGCTGATTGAGCGAAGCGAACGAGCCAAAAAAAATCAGCAGGGTTGCCAACCCCTATGGGTTTCCCAAAATTTCCCTGTGAATTCCCAAATTTCCCTGTGAATTTCCTGCAGTGTTACCAACTCATACCATTCACTATAAGGTATACACTATAAACCATATACTATATGTTATACACTATAAGGTATATACTATATTATATGTTATATACTATAGCGTAACAAAACACCTGGATCGCTAGGGAACAAGACCACCTGGATTGTTAGGGAACAAGACCATCTTAATTGTTAGGGTTATTATCATACTATATAAAGTGTAAACTATATAAAATAATGTACAATACTATATAAAGTGCATATCATAGTATATAAAGTGCATATAATACTATATATAGTGTAAAACATGAAAATTTTGGCTTAAAAAACCAAAAAATTGCAAATATCTCGAAAACGGTGCGTCCTAGGCGTCCGGGGACCTCAAAAAACCACCTTCTACGAAGTAGAGATGCCCCTGGGGGGTAGGTACCCTAAAATAACAAAATTAACCAAAATGTTGCGGGTTGCATCCAAAAAATGAAGGGGCAATGAAGGGGCAAAACTTTGAAAAATCATATCTTGGGAATGGTTCCATGTATTGACTTCATACTTGGTATGTGTGTACACTTGGTTGGTATTAAAAAATGTATGGCAGGAAGTATCCAAAAAATGAAGGCGCAAAAAAGTTTTATTTTTTATCTTGAGAACGGGACTACAGATTTTCTTCAAACTTGGTATGTGTATACTTGTAGTATAAACATGTAATAAAATGCTAAGCATCACTTTCCAGAGTCAAGGTCATACCTGTGAAAAATAAAAAAACTTACAACTATTAATTTTTTATTTCCTTTGGGTGTATAACTCTTACTATGAGTCACTAGGTATTTGTTAGCATTAAAAAGAGTGTAGTGGTCAAGGTCAGACCTATTCACAAATAAAAAAAACTCATAAATGTAAAGTTTGTGATATTTATCTTTATGATACCAGTGACTACATAGCAAAACCTACAGACATGGGCCCTCTGGCCCAGGGCTCTACCTTTTAGGTATTTGTTAAGACCAAGAAGAGTGTAGTGGTCAAGGTCAAACCTATTCAAAAATTAAAAAAACCTATAATTATTATTATTTCTATTTTCCGCTCGCGTAGGTCGAGGTAATATAATTAACCACAGTCTACTAAACCCTACACCATCTTAAATAACAGACAGGGGCCTACAGACCCGTTGGTGTAGGGGTCTACCTTCTCAATACTTAGGAGGTGTAGTAAGTATCATGTAGAGCACAGGGTTTTTATTGGAGAGGTAAAATACAACAGTGTATCCAATAATTCTAAGTCATGGTTCTGTAGTCTTTATACGTTCGCAGATACTAGTGTGGAGTTGCAATGCTAAGTCAGGACAGTTAAACACTTTATTCTTTAGAGAATACTTAGATATTTCTGAGTCTTTGGGACCAGCAGCTATCTTAAAAATAAATGAATAAATATACAGAAGACACAGCTACAATAGAGAAAAATACTGTAAACTCCAAGGGTAACGAAAAGTTACCCTTACATCTATGCATTGACATATTTAGTACGCAGGCTCTGATAATCCTTATTCATTAGAGGTGTACATCTTAAAACCCTAGAAGTGGGCGGAAAGCTATGCGTTGGTCGTTGCCATGCCTGAAGTGAAGAAGTGCCAAGAGTGGAGGTAAGTACCGCTAGGTTAGTAATAAGTGATACTGTAAGACTGGTGGAGTATTGTTTCTTATGTTAACCTAACTCTAATCTAGCTAAGTTAGGGCTCAGTGAGACTTTAAGATATTATTGGTAAGGTAAAACAACTCAAGGGGTTTGGTGGTACAGATGACCGAAAGCTTTACAATTTCACTGTCATGTGAGAAAATTACCGCTGAAAACTGAATCAAGGGACTTAGCAATATAGATAACTGAAGGCATCACTACTTTACAGTCAAGTTAAATAAATTACTGCTGAAAAAGAAACATAGGGGTTGGGAGGTATTGATGACAGTATAGAGTCTGGTCAAACTAGGATACTACCGCTTAAAACTAAATCAAGGGGCTTAGTAATACAGGTGACTCTAGACTTTAAAATATCGTGGTTAAAGAAAGGAATGGTCGCTGAAAGCCAAGCTAAAGGGGGTTGGAGGTATGAATGCCCGTAGAAATTAAAATACTACAGTCAAACTAGGAGACTACCGCTGAAAACCTATCATAGGGTATTAGTTATACGTAGAGTTTAAAATCTTGCTGTGAGGAAACTACTGCTAAAAATTATCTCAAGGGGACTATATATGGTTAACTCTAAAAAGTTATGTAAAATGTGTGTCTAGCTTACCTATGGGCTGGGTTTCATCTCGATGTATATGGGGTCCGAAGGTATCCGTGGAAGTGGCTGTGATTGGATAGGGGGTGAGTGTTGAGGTGGTGTTAGTGAGTGTTGAGGTGGTGTTTGAAATGATGTTAGAGTTTGATTGGAAGGTAGATAGTGGGATGATTGGGTGTTATGTGGCGGTTGAGCAGTGTATTCTATAACACAACAGGTCACTTTAAAACTATAGCAACACGAGTTCATCGTGAACTGAGACTGGCTACCGCAAAGGACATTCTGTTGAGATAATGCCCCACCAAGCATCATTCCTAGTTCAACTATGGCAGACAACACCGTTGCCCAGGCTGACTCCACTACCGACGTTGATTTAAGTAGGGGTTGGAAACTGTCAATCGACAGTTTATATTATTTAGAAAATATTTACAACAAAATGAAAGATATACTACGTGAAAACCCTGGAATCAAGATAAAGATGGCTCTGGATTACGATTGGTCGGAGGTGCGGCAAGACCAAGTAGTGCCGCAGTATTCGCCACCTTCCCCGCAGTACTACTCCTCAGATGAATCCGAGGTGAGTACTCCCCCCACCTGCCTAGATAATGCCCCACAGTCAGTATTTGTTATGAAGCAACCAAAGTCACTATTCCAAATCTGTGAATCTGTAATATTAGATTGTGTTGGGTGTGTTTTTGAATTGTTTCAACTTAACTTACCACCAGTTATTTTAGAACATTTTATCACTATACATTGGCGTACATTCCATGAACCTAACCTTCAAATTTATCATGGGAGATTGAGTGGATGCATATGTATAATATTCGATAATTTGCCTTTGAAAGAGTCTATCGACTTGTACTATCGTGATGTTAATTCTTACATTACTAGAGGCATTTCATTGTCCTGTTGCCATGATCGGATATCAAAAGTGGATGAACTGGTACCATTAGCATGTGAGTATATTGGGGTCCTCCCCACCACTTCCTGTTGAGACAACACTGCACTAGTTAGTCTGTTTAGCAATGGTGAGGTGGGAGTTTGTATTAGTGGATGTAGACCAGGTGAATGAAGTTTACTTAAGCTTGTTTAGCCTGATGATGTGGGACCCGAGACTTCAAATACAAGTCACATTAGAATACTCCAACAATGGTGAGTATTTCATTTTGGCTTCCTACAGTTTGATTGTGGTATGGACAGGTCCCCCCACCACATCCTGCTGAGATATCATTCTACCAGTCAGTTTTCTGTAGCATAATGGAGAGGTGGGATCTCCTATTGTTAGATTTGGACCAGCTCAACGAAGTGTACTTATGTTTATTAAGTTTGTATGCACGTGACCCGGGAATACAAATTCGGGTCACGCTTCAGTACCAGCTGTCCGATAATGGTGAGTGTAAATTTTTTATCAGCGCGGAAGTGGGTATGGTCAGTCAGTGGCAAGATGGCTACTTGTGTAGATGTTATTGTGTTTCACGAAGTATTGCTGCGTTTGTTTGTACAAAGTGTGTGTGTAGAGGGCCACATAGTCCAGGTGGCCCCAGTTTTACAAATTACATACCACTACTGCGTCTACCCGAGATTTCTCGGGTGGATGCAGTATAGGTGGGAAATATTTTACAGCTGTCCGCGATGCAATATGCACTTCTCCACCGGCTGGCTGGAACACTTCTTGCGATAAGGTTAGTAGTGGTGGGGGAAGAGTGGTTGGGTTAGCCATCTCTTTTGGGTTATTCAGTCATGGAGCACACTTGTGTCGAGTTTGACGTTTTTGAACATTCCCTGTTCCCCGTATGGGTTCAGGGAATTTGCTATAGGGGCCACCCTATACAGGTGGTCCCAACATTGGTGGTGCGATACCATTTATGTATATCCCCTGTGTTACGCGCCAGTGTTAAAACCCATTGGCGCGTAAGATATCTGTGCCACAATTGTGGCACAGATTACACAACCGGCCCTGGTGAGTGTATTTCCATTTTATTTTTACTCCTATTATTTTTTATATAAATTATTTTCTGTAGGTTCGAAGGGTAACTTTTCGTTACCCTTGTGTTTCTATTATTAAATATTATTCTGATTTCTTATTTTTGATATAAATTATTTTCTGTAGGTTCGAAGGGTAACTTTTCGTTACCCTTGTGTTTCTATTATTAAATATTATTCTGATTTCTTATTTTTGATATAAATTATTTTTTGCGGTTCGAAGGGAGTAACTTTTCGTTACTCCCTTTGTTTTCAACTGTTTTCCACACCACGGTAGGTATAAATACCAGGCCGTACAGTTGTAGGCGCGTTCTTTTTGTTAACCCAGAGCTTCCCCCGGAGGCCTAACCTCTGGGGTAGGTTGCCCCAACCATCGCAACCTACGGTGGTAGCCACTCCATTACAAAAATGCTACCTCCCTTTTTATTTTTTTATTTTTTACTTTTATGTATTTTTTTATTGTGCATCTCAACTTCTGCGTTTCCCGAGCACATACAGGGGAAACATGTTACGTTTTATGGGGTTTAACCCAACCTGTATAACCTCTGTCCCTGGTCTTATAAGGTCTTACCCCGGCCTGATAGACGAGGGTGCCAACTCAATAAGAGTTCACCCGGGATAGACCCCGGATGTGGTATTCAGCAGAAGCTATAGCGCACTTTTTATTATTATTCTTATGTATAATACAGTCTACTGTGACTGTGTTTTGTTTTTCATAAATTTCTATTACATTATTATGGAAGTTCCTTAGAAATTGAGCTTTTTCACTTCCCTTTGTATGAATAACATCAAAGGGTTTTAGCAGAGAACGCATCAGTTTCTTACTGAATGGCATTTCACCATCTTCCCACTTTATCCTGTGGAAGTGGTGAGTCAGCCAGTTAGCTGTTCTCTGCATTTTTTCATTTAATCTGTTGAAATTGTAAGGAGATCGGAACACTATCTGTGTTCTATACGATCTCCCTACAATGGCCAGCTCTTTTACAATAAACTCATTATTATTGTCTTTGAACCCGTGAAATTCAACTACGGCCTCCATTCGGCCACCGGGTGTACAGTAAAATTTCGTCTACTAAACGGTCACACAAATACGATGGTAACTGATCCGATTGAATTTCATTACCCGATATAACTTGATCGATAAAAGCTTTAATCTCGTTTTCAATATAAAACAATTCTAAAAGAGACCGAGATATTAGCGATAAATTATTTAACAGCATATACCATTCGGTGGTGCCTAGAGCTAGGGAGTGATCTCCATCAGAGATGAACACACAATGATTGCCAAACACTGGAGACACCTTTATACTATAGGTTCCCTCGTTTACAATTATTCTACTCTTATTTTCAAGCGATAGCGTTATTTCATTGAATTTGCTGTAAAATTGGCAGAATAGGTCATATGACCAGTAAACTAGACCGTTTCTCCCCTTGAATAAAATTCCAAGAGAGTTGTCTCTGTTTTTGAAGATCCCAGTTATAACACATTTCTTTAATTCCGAATCTAGGTAGTGAACAGATTTTAAGAATACCCCGGTTACCAGATTGATGGGTTCATTAATTTTAGGAACAGGTGCGGGATCCGTTCCGCTTGACTCCATGATCGCGACTGACCAATTATGTAATTTCGTTAGAGTTAATTTCTTTTACTACCGGAGTCAAGTTAAAGACTGTTGCCGGCGACCCCTGTCTCTAGCGATTTGCATCCAAATTGATTTTCTATCTTCATCGGGTAAAATGTAAACCTTCGTTACGAGAGGTTTTGAAAATGTAACTTTTTTCTTTGTCATGATTAAACGGCCACCTTGCGTACCTCCCCTGTTATGGGAGTGTATGTGAAGTGGTCGTCGTGTAGGATTAAACAGTAGGCCCAAGTGTTTGCTTTAAAGTCCTCGTCGGCCTGAATTTCCAATTTTATTTCTACACCCCCGGTTTTTATAGAATCGTCTTGTTTAGAACAGTCGATGACATACAGTGGGCATTTAGTTTTAAAGTCATTAAAATCCAATATTGGGGATCCCACTCTACCGTAGTAAGAGTTTTGAAACAACTTGTAATAATCGTAGTACAGAGCGCTGTTTCCGTTGGTCGGTTCATACGGGTAATATTTAGAGTTTAAATATAATTTTATTTCTCGAATTTTGCATGAATCAAAAAGACTCATATCTTTTACTAAATTGTTCCTTCTATCGGTTTGAAACCCGACAATTACCATTCGAGGGACCTCTAGTCTGGAGCTACACCTGATAGGCCATGATAATACTTTGGTAGTCGTCGGTAGGTTGGGATATTCGTGTATCTCCCATGAGCGGAATGGTATGTGGATAGCAGGATTCTTTTCGATAAATCTATAAAGTTTAAGTTTTGTCGCATCATTTACAGTAATGTGAGGGACCCTCCAGTAAATTTTAGAAATTTTTAAATCTAATGTTCCAGCCGTGGTTGTCAAGGCAGCGTTTAAATCAGTAGAAGATCTTAGCAAAATCAATTCTTGCTTGACGTTTACTAAAACTCTTCTGTAATCTTCTGCGAATCCCAAAAGTAATCGCAAGGGTATAGAATAAACGAAATCCGTGACCGTTTCCGATTGCCCTGGCCCTAGCCAGCATGCGCTTTTTAAACTATTTTTCTCTTCACTGCGCAAAGAAACTAGATGCTTTAATGTCGTGGTAAGTCCGACACTTCTGATGCGATCCAAGGTTACACCGAAAATTTCAAACCGGATCTCGTCGAATAAAAATGCAATTGCATTGTTTATAAATTTAACATCCTGAGCAGTAGTGTTATCGGTTTTGACGGCGGAGGCTTTGCCTTCTATTATAATATAACTATCAAACGGAGCGGTAATTATGTCTTGTTGTAAGATGGGGATTCTGATTTCATCGTTATTTTTATACAGGGTTAGGCAAAAGTCTGGATACCCCCAGTTAACTTTTTAACGCGTTGCAGTAGGAAAACCAAACTCGGCACATGTTTACAACATCAAAAACTGCACTTTTTCATTAACTACACAACTTTGCCCCTGCCCCCAAAATGGGGTATTTTGGGGGCAGCCCCAAATTTTCAAATGTAAACCCCTATCGAGTGACCCCTCATTTTAAACGGTTTATCAAGAGAAATTAAATGGCGCAAACCGGAGGTCGATATCTCACCCCTAACCAAAATGGCAGCCATTTCAAAATTTGACATGGGCAAGCAAGTATAAGTATGGACACCCCCAATTAATTTTTTAACACGTTGCAGTAGGAAAACCAAATTCGGCACATGTTTACAACATCAAAAACTGCACTTTTTCATCAACTACACAACTTTGCCCCTGCCCCCAAAATGGGGTATTTTGGGGGCAGCCCCAAATTTTCAAATGTAAACCCCTATTGAGTGACCCCTCATTTTAAACGGTTTATCAAGAGAAATTGAATGGCACAAACCGGATGTCGATATCTCATCTCTAACCAAAATGGCAGCCATTTTAAAATTCGAGAAAGGTAAATTGACTTTACATTAAATCAGAAAATAGCTTTTTTAGAATCGAGAATATCTGGAATTATTTTAGAATTGAACCTACTAGTTCATTTCTGCTATTAGGTTCAATTCTAAAATAATTCAAGAAATTATAAATTCCAAAAAGCTATTTTCCGATTTAATTTTAACAAATGAAAATTTACCCTTCTCGAATTTTAAAATGGCTGCCATTTTGGTTAGAGATGAGATATCGACATCCGATTTGTGCCATTCAATTTCTCTTGATAAACCGTTTAAAATGAAGGGTCACTCGATAGGGGTTTACATTTGAAAATTTGGGGCTGCCCCCAAAATACCCCATTTTGGGGGCAGGGGCAAAGTTGTGTAGTTGATGAAAAAGTGCAGTTTTTGATGTTGTAAACATGTGCCGAGTTTGGTTTTCCTACTGCAACGTGTTAAAAAATTAATTGGGGGTGTCCATACTTATACTTGCTTGCCCATGTCAAATTTTGAAATGGCTGCCATTTTGGTTAGGGGTGAGATATCGACCTCCGGTTTGCGCCATTTAATTTCTCTTGATAAACCGTTTAAAATGAGGGGTCACTCGATAGGGGTTTACATTTGAAAATTTGGGGCTGCCCCCAAAATACCCCATTTTGGGGGCAGGGGCAAAATTGTGTAGTTGATGAAAAAGTGCCGTTTTTGATTTTGTAAACATGTGCCGAGTTTGGTTTTCCTACTGCAACGCGTTAAAAAGTTAACTGGGGGTATCCAGACTTTTGCCTAACCCTGTATGTAGTAGACGCGTAAGGTTGATGTGTGTGAAACTCCATATTAGTAATACTATCATCATACATAGCTTTATCGTCTATTGCCAGTAGAGCCATTCTTGTAAACCTTAAAACCGAGAGAGCGTAAGAAATTAATGTTTTTCCAACTTAACTCGTTGGCTTTCCGTCTAGGACTAAGCACTTTTATATGTGATGTGTCCCTATGTAGTACCAGCCCCATTGTGCCTAAGATGAAGTCTAACCGAAATAGGTTCTCCGCGAAAATTTATTAACGCGTTATTTTGGTCTTTAAAAGACACACTAATGTTTGTGATACGCTGAGCGATCACAGGCAAGTAAATAACATTCTTAGGTATTTCGATGATTTTATACCCGGGTGGTACGGCCGGATAGAACTCGTGTATTACATGTCCCTCGATACCGTTCAGATATGACCCGCGAGTGATATTGCATTCTACGCGTATGGAATTCACTTTTAAAATATCCACCGGTAAAGGTGACGTGTGTAGTATATTGGCCGGTAATATTTCAGGTTTGAAACCTAGTAGTTTGCCAATATTTGCCGGTTTTTCGAAATTCACCGCCTCTGAGCAATTTAGTTCGGCTTTCAATGTATTGTTGTTAGGTTTTAAACTGAATGTAACTTCTTTCGGTAATTTTCCCGCGATATACTTTTCAATATCTTGGAGTTCATAAGATCCATCAGGAATATGAATTTCTTTATTGTCACCATAATAAAATATATTGTTGATGTTTTTTTCTATATTAGGTATAGAGTTCCAAGTCATAATCTCTATGAGACCGAGTTCGTATCTCCCATTACTGACATCGATAGGGAATGACAGTTCATGTGATAGTACACTACTTGTCCCCGTGAGACAAAACATTACTGCTGAGAAACTTTAAACACAAGTGTCCACAAACGACTGAATTAAAACTTTGCTCTCTCTTACTATTATAATAAATGTCACAACCTTTGAAGTATTCCAATAGCTCTGGTGGGGGTCTCAGATTACCGAAACTGTCAAAATAATATACTTTATTATTAAGCTTTTTGTAGCATACCCAGTGAGTACCGGTACCACCGCTGGAATCTAAATTTATTATAGCTGTCTCATAAGCCCTGGGGCGAGTGGGTAGGTTATCACGCATAAATACTCCTCTAAAGTTTGGTATTCCCAAGCATTTCGCATAATCCATTAATTCGTAGTTCGTAAGTGGTTTTATTGGTATTTTGATGTTTTTTTTTTTCTTGAGCTACGCCTTTTTCTCTTGCCGGAACCTTCTGTTCTGTACGGTCTTAGATATAACCCCTTGCCTTTTCTTTTTGGACCCCGTTTTTTCCTCTTTCCCCCACCAAATTTTGTTTTTGCCTTCATGGCTGTTGTGACCGCCCAAGCTGCGGCTTTTTCCCCAATTGAAGCGTCACTCGATTTTACTCGTTGCCAAGCTCTTTCGGTCAATACTTGGTCCGCGCGCCTCCGGTTTTCCGAATCTTTATATCTCGAGTATGCTATATCGTGTTCTTTACACGCTTGATCTAACTTATTTATGCCAGGATCGCCTCTTGCCAATCGTTTTTTCAATTTAGTTCCTGGTCCACAATATTGATAACCTCCGGGCAGATGAAGTTCGTAAGGTAAAGCGTCTATCGCTCTGTTAACAATAGAAGAGATAATACCTCCGCCCCCTTTGACAGTAGAAGGCCGAATGATGCGGGTTCTCTTTGATTTCCCCATTTTATTTGATGTATCTCAGCACCTCGTATAGCTTGTTTAATAGGGTTTCACGTATACAGGTCAGTTCCAGTATTTCTAATGCACTGGGGTGAGAGGTTTCCACTGTATTACTGAATTCATTATACTCTAAAACACCACTGTCGGTTATAAAGTAAATGCGACCGTTTATATATCTAAAGGCCCCACTAACTCGAGCGGGCACACCAAACAATACGGATGAAGTGGACCCCAGAAAAGTTCCCGTGAATGTACATTCGTTTATTTCAAATATGTAATGATCGTCAGCAATGAGAAGTGTTTTACCGGAATTAGTTGAAACAACAGCGTTAATCTTTGACACCTGTTTCCCCAGTATTGTGTTTATGTTGTAGCTTACTTTTAGATTCAGTGTTGGAAATGAAAAGATATATACCTGTTTGTTTGTAAATAATGCAATCTCTCCATTGGGTCTCTGGTAAATGCCTGAAACCTCATAAAAGTCTCTAGGTAAAAACCCCAACCAATCGGTTATCTTTGTTGGCTTAGTATATTCCTCAGGGTATCTATAGCTCGGTATTAAATTTATAACCCACACGTAATCTCTAAAGAATGCGAAAATCTTTTTATTAACTATAACAAATGTTTTTATTTGGTTTTTTATCTCACAAATATCTCTGTTCTCTTGCACATACGGTTTATGTGTAGTCGTGGTAGTAGAAGTAGTGGTTGTAGCAGGGGTTGTTGTGGTAGATGTTGTGTTTCCCGCACGTCCATACAAGAACTGAACCGCCAGTATGTCGTCTTTACTTAGAGTATATTCATCAAGCGATGTGATATTTTCGGGGTCGCGGTATAAAGGATACATTATAGAACTTTTATCATATGAATGGTCTAAGCCTAAGGCGTGACCAATCTCATGTAAAATAGTTAAAAAGAACGATGAATTTCCATGTTGAGGTAGTGACATTGAAAAATCCCAAGTCTCTTCAGAATCCATATGGATATCGGTTTGATTGTAATGTGGGGTGGGGAGAAACGCGTGTCCAAGGACGGTTCCAGGACCGTCAAATTCGTAATAACACGTATCATGACGTGAATAAAGAAATGTTTTCTATCGTTGGAAAATGATATAATAATTGTAGGGTTTTTAAAATCTCTTTTAAAAGTTACATTTATATGTCTTCCCCATAGAGCGAAAGCTTTTTCGATAATTTCTGGGTGTAAATTATTCCCAAACTGGAACCATGTAATTACAGATGAGTTCCATTTCCTGTCAGGGATTGCTGAAAATGGTAGTAGAACATCTTTATTCCCACACCTGGGTTGAGACATTAGCTGTAGCGTTTCATTATCTAAAATACCAGTGCTGTTTAAACCGAAAGTGTCCTGGAATAATCTAACTGAATTATGTATATCCTCGGTCTTGGCGTTTTCATTGAGGTAACCATAGCGTGTAAGATACTCTACCGTCTGGTTGCACAAGACCAAGGGCAATAGAGCTATAAATAATAAAACAGACCCCATCCTTAGTGTTCAACACTTAACAAGCATCTGATTGTTCCTCGAGGTCAAACCCCTATTTAAGGCCATCATCATTAGACTCTCTTGTTTCTGCTTACATCACCACTGCCATCAACCATCATGTCACTTTCTAAAAGACTGGCTGTCTGACCTTTACCAACAGCGAATAATTCCTCCCAATTGAGATAATCATCCTCACCGGCTGTAGGTAATGACACGGTTCTGCCCGACTGTTTCTGATTGATGTAGTTGAAAAGTAATACTCCAAATTTTCTCAGGTTTTTATCATGATATATTTTATTATTTTCGATTTTACCTTCGCACTTTGCTAAACGGTCCTTCATTTCATTCAAGGTCAGTTGTTGGTTGACCAAGTTAGTGGTTACCAGCGTTAATTCTTTTTGTACATATGCTTTTGTAGCGGCATCCTGACTGTTTACAGGGTTATTCAGATTAATAATTTTATTATTGTTGGCATTGTAGTTACTGTTTTCGGTGTGTAAGCAGATTTTTTTACGGTGTGTAGATTAACAGCATCACTGTCTTCAATGGGATCGCTGATATTTTGTAATCTTTTTCCTAGGAATGTGTATCCATCCTTGACTGTGGGAATACTTTTTATATCAACATACACTTTTGTAGCGGCATCTCTGGAAGCCACGGGGTCGCCCAAGTTAGTTAGTCTTTTCTTTTCAATATCGAAATTCCCTTCAGGTGTTAAATTAAATCCGTCTCCTTTCGGACCTTTGAGATCCTTTTGATCACCCTTTAGGATACGTCCAAACTTGTCGATGGTCATTTTAATAATGCTTTATATCTGCTGTTACCGGCACCTCTTATATAACCTGCCTCCCTCAGCTCTTCAATAATACTTATGATTTCGTTAGCGTGCACCCGGTTACCGGTTTCAGTGGACATACAGATATGCTTGAGTCGTGCCACTAATTCATTAATATCATCCCAGTAAATTATGTTGCGGGATCTTTCATTTTTCCACTCTACACCTTTACCCCTCAATGGAGGAAACAGGATTCTAATAAATTTTTTATATTTTGTACCTCTTGTTCCTTTGAGCTTTCCATTATATCTATATCCCTCTCTATGAGCATTACAAGCCGTCAGTATACTTTTATATGTTTTCATATCGTTTTCGGTGGTTGTTTTTTTATCCGGAACATTTTTAAAAAAGAGTTCATACAATCCCTCGGTGTTGCCATAGTTTACACCCCCTATAATTATATTGCCATCACTATCAAAGTCCATTGTTTTATATCCAATCATTAAGGTTTGATTTTCATACCTCGGTCCATACGTATAGTCTATAACTTTTTTACTGGTAACGTCTTTTAAAAAGGTTTTTATATATTCTTTGGTTAGGCTGTTATTGAAGTGTTCATTCACTAGCTCGGATGCAGATGATTCAGACACCAAGTCTGACAGTTGTGTTGTAGTTGCTCTTGGAGTTGAGGAAACAGAGGGAAAAACTCATCCTCACCAGCCGATTCATAATCCATTCCTTCTTCCTTGATGTCCTGTTTTGATTCCTCCTCCTTTTTTATTTCTGGCTGATTAACATTTTTTCTCAGTTCCTTCAGTAGAGGGTTATATTGTTTTTCTAATTTAATATCTGTCTCTTCGATACCTTCTTTGAACATTTTATATTTACGCCTGATGGCGTTTCGCAACTGTATTAGTTGCTCTGTTAGTTGTTCGCTCTTGCGTTTCATATTTGCAAATGATTACCCGGGGTGGATTACTTCTAATTTATGGCATTTCCACCTGTCTTATAAACATAGCACGCTTCTTATACCTCTCTATATAATTGATAACATCCAAAAGTGAAACTCCTTTACTCAAGTCTAAGTCTTTATAGTATCTCTGTTCTCTTGCATCAAATTTGGGAATCATGTAAGGTATAGTAAAACTCTTAAATACAAAAGTTCTTTTCCAACCATTTCTCCATTGAGGTATTTCCGAAATAATGTACCTATCCCCTTCGATAGTGTCTTCCATATATTTCTTTAAAGCGATAAGCGGTCTCTGATCATTTATGTGTTGTAATAGGAAACTGTTTAAAAGCCAAAACTCGCTGGGATTAGCACCTGTAAATGCTCTCCATTGGTCGAATAACTTTTGGTTTGTCACTGTGTATACTCCCCTGTTTAGAGATATTCCAAATTTTTCACAGTGTATAGGTAGAATGGGCAACGCTTCTTTTAGAAATTCTACTGTATAGAGTCCTTGACATAGGTTGTTAACACCGATATATGGTTTATTACGATAGCCTTTGGGAATACCATCAGGTACAGGGCCATAAGCTGTATTATAGCTTATATCTATGTAACATTTCAAAGATAGTGCTAATTTGTAGATTTTTAAAGGTGATCTAATTGGTATGGTTCTCTCCGTAAGCAGTATACACTTGCTAGCATAGGGTATTTTACTTCCGTATTCCAACATTCTATTGCATATTTGTGTAAAGTTTACACTACCATGGAGGTTACGTAGTGGTAGGGGATGGCCAAAGATATTGGGAAATGGTCTAAACCTGGATATTAGATTTTGAGGGTCCCTCACTGTACAGTTTGCCATGTCTTCATGGTATATTACTAATTCCAAAGGGATATTTTTCTTTTCACAATGAAATAAAAAGTTTAACCATGTTTCACGGTTATACGTCCGCTCACTGGCGGATATCATCAAAAGTACCACAGGGGGTAGCATAGCTGAATATGTGGGTCTCTTGTGTCGCCAACACCTTTTATTAAATTGATAGCCATGTGGGGGTTTACGACTACAGTAATTACCACAAAATCTCTCTTTATCCTTATAATAAAATGTACAAAGATTGGACTTGATGTTGTGTAGTTTTCTTTTGAACCCTGTCAAGTCGTTAAATGTATAGATGCGAACCATTATATTTCCGTAATAAAAGTGTCCAAACCAACTCTGTACCGCCCCTTATAAGGATCACGAGTCTTATCAATTACAATGAATCCATAATTATAATTATGGATTTTGATGATTAATTATGGATATTGATAATTATCAACCCATGCTTTACCACACATTTCTTTGAATTTCTCAAATGGCATATCGGTGGTTACATGGTCATTATATATATTTCATTGTGGAATAGCCTCTGGATCACCTAATATAAATCAAAAGGTTTAAATTACCTGGATTGTCGCCAAGTGATCCTGTGAAATGGTTGTAACTACCATTGGTTTCGAACCTCTATAGGGTTCATTTTCAAGTTAATAAAAACATCAAGCGCCAATATCTTGTTCACAAAGACATGGAACAATCGTCATAGTTCGGTAAAAAAGCACAAAACACAACACACACGACACGAAGACATTAAATTTTAAAAACTGGCCAGTAGAAAAAACGAGCAAGCGAGTCGTCGCAGGCGGATGGTGAGTCATGACTGCACGACAATGTGCGCCGCATGCCGATGTTTGACGTCACATACCCCTCCTTCCCCTCTGTTCCTTATCAGGACCTTTTCTCTCACTTCCGCTATCGTTTAATATTTCTATTGCGGTATTATATATTATGTTGGATTCAAACGACAATTTATCATTCAACAAGTTTTGAGGGTTTGTTTTAGATGCTCTATATATCTCGAATTCTTCTATTGTATTCATTTGGTGGCCTTTTCTGCAAAAATGGAGGATTTCTAAATTTTTATCGATGTTTGTATAATTATGTTTGGAGTCTATTAAATGATTGGCAAAGGCAGACTTGGTAGATTTTTTCGGGATATGCTCTTTAAATCGTGTTTCAAATGATCGGGATGTTTGTCCAATATAAAAGCTCTGGCAATCATCACAATTAAGTTTATAAATACCAGTCTTATCAGTGTCGTTTGGCTTCGGTTTATCATTGTTTTTTAAGAGAGATGACAATTTGTTTGACGTTCTAAATGACACTATGACGTTGTTTTTGGCCATCTCAGATCTTAGGGTGTGATTTAAAGAGGTTCCATATTCGGCACAAACATATTTTTTATCGCTGGTCATAACGTTCTTCTCAGTTTTATTCTTGTGTTTGTTTATCAGCTTATCTACTATTGAGCTTTTGTATCCGTTGGCAACAGCAATGTATTTAATTATATTTAACTCTTCATTGTAACTGTCTTGACTGAGGGGAAGTGATAATAAACGGTGGACGAAACTATTATAAGCTGCCATTTTTTGACTGTAAGGATGATGAGACGTTGAATGAATGGTTTGATCAGTTGTAGTGGGCTTCCTAAAAATACTAAAATTGAACTGTTCATCATTTTTTGTTATGGTCAGATCTAAAGAGTTTAATTTATTGTCGATCTCTTCTTCCAAAGTGAATTTAATCTTGTTGTGAATAGAATTGAGATAAGAGCCTAAAAGTTTTAACTGCCTATTGTTTCCATTAAAAAGGACAATGGTATCGTCAACGTAACGATAATAAAATAGTATTTTGTTTCTGTGTTTGTTCACATCAGACCAAAGATAATCATTTTCTAATTTATTTAAAAACAGTTCTGTAAGCACGCTTGATAATGGCGAACCCATGGCCATTCCTTCTCTTTGTATGTAGTAATTATTTTCAAAAGTAAAATAATTTTGTTTTAGGACAGTGCCAGTTAGTTCTAATAACTCATCTTTAGCTTTGGATGTTAGGGACGAGTTTTTATCAAGATTGTCTTTTAATATTTTCATTGTCTCATCAATGGGCACATTTGTAAATAAGTTGACTATGTCAAACGAAGCTAAAGTGTGACGTGAACATAACTTAATATTTGAAATTTTCTCAACCAGTTCTAACGTGTTTTTAATGCTATGATTATTTTCTAACTTGGTTTCCAGTCTAATAATTTTATCTAATTTCTTAGCAACCTTGTAAGCAGGGGAAGGAGTAAAATTAACTAAAGGTCTGATGGGGATGTTTGTCTTATGTATCTTAGGTAATCCTCTCAAAACTGGAGCACCAGGGTTAGTAACTTTAAGATATCTAATCTCTTCAGATGTAAAGAGTTCAGTGCTGGAAGAAATTAGTTTATTAATTTCTTTGGAAAATTTATTTGTAATGAAGATATTGGCGCTTGATGTTTTTATTAACTTGAAAATGAACCCTATAGAGGTTCGAAACCAATGGTAGTTACAACCATTTCACAGGATCACTTGGCGACAATCCAGGTAATTTAAACCTTTTGAATTATATATATGTCTTAGATTTGTTTCATCTTGCTTAAACAGGATAATAAAGTTGCAGTTGTCCCTGATGAGTTGTTTTGGAATAGCACTGTATGTCTGACCCAAATAAAATGTATCAATATTCTTGTGTCTCCCCATGGAAAAATAATTACGAATATTATCATGTTTCTCACATGATATATCATCGAAAATCATAATAGAATTCCGTTTACTATCGTTTGGATGAACTACTAGTTTATTATCATCATAGGCGAAGTATCCCACCTCTTTAGGCATTACCTTTTTTAATAATTGATATTTCGGTTGGTAAAGAGACTTTGAAAAGACATAAATGTTTTCGAATCTTAATCCATTAGGGTCAAATAGTAAGTTGAATAAAACATTTGTTTTACCACAATTAGATGGGCCAGCTATAATGCAACGAATGGAATCGGGTAATAATACTCCATGCTTATTATTTTTTACAACACCAGACCCCATTACTATGTCATAATTTCTGACAGGAAACGTGACATCCTGTTTCTCAGCCTTCATCCTGAGCGATTAGATAGTAGTCACGACCGCAAGATAATTTATACCGCCGCGTCCCGGATACTGTGGTCGCTCATTACGACTTGGCCTTGTCACGGATTTGTAATTTTCCCTTCACCAAGTCCTTCACATTTACCCAAGAGTCATAATTACTGTCAAAATTGAACCACCTGACCTTCACTTTATCTTTTTTACGTTGCAACACTTTCTCGACGAGATAGACTTCACCTACTGTTGATTTTAATAATTCTTCGCTGTAGAAACCTCCTTTTAGTATTTCACCATTATGGTCTTGCAAAATGTACGTTACTGGTCTCGTGGGTTTTATGGCATAGACTGTAAATACCTCATTAGACCACGAAGGTAGATAACTTTTTTTGAAAACTCTTTTGTATTTACTGATTCGCACTTTATCACCGAGTTGAAACTTGGGTTTTTTATGGGGGCTTTTCCTGATATTATTAAGTTTTTTTTAAAAATAGTTTTAACATGTTTTTGCCTTACATCTTTTGGTTTCATGCCTATACTGCTATGTTTTGTATTGTTGTAAGACTTTACTATTTCTGGTAGAATACTTAACCATTCGTAACTCCCCCTGGCTGTAAATAGTTTCCACATACGGGACTTTAGTGTTCTGTTTAATCGTTCTACAATACTTGCTTTTAATTCAGAAAAAGTATGATAGTGGTTAATATTATATTGTTTCATAAGTTTGTTAACATGTTTATTAAAAAATTCATTTCCTTGGTCCGTCTGAAAATTTTTCATTTTATATTTGGCTAGGATTGGTTCTAAGGCTCTTGCTACTTCAGGACCCGATTTGTTTTTAATAGGAATGGCAAAAGCAAATTTTGTTAAACAGTTAATTATAGTCATTATATATTTATAACCTTTGTTAGTTTTCGAATATGGTTGCATCTCCACAAGATCCGCTTGGTAGAGATCATTTAACCCTTTTAGTGTAACTTTTCTTCTGACATAGTTTTTCCTACTTGGAGCATGAAGTTCATTAGCAATAGCTTCCCTTACATCCATCTTTAAACTAATACTTTTTATTTAGTCTTTTTGTATTTAAACCCCCAATTCTACTGCCCCTGCCACCGCAGTAGAAAGCGTGGCAGCCTTCCAAATTAGTTGCTGCCCCCGCACCCCAATTTTTTTATATTTTTATACAGAAATGGTTAAGTCCTCCTGCAGGTTTTTTTTTTATTTTTATAACCATAGCCCCAACCATCGCTATGGTTTGTGAAGGCCTTCCAAATTAATTGCCTCCTCCATTATTTTTCCACACTCGCTCACACATACAGGTTTACGGGCCTTTTCAGTGACCTTCATTCACACCGGGCTTTTCGAAGGCGAAATCCAAACCCTCCTCGGGTCAGGGCATCTCAATCTACTAGGCCCTTAGTCCGTGGCGGTCGTGGGAAACACAATGTTTTATGGGGTTTAACCCAACCCACTCATCTGTCAGGACTTACCAGGGGCTAACCCAGCCTTGACAGGTGACCTCTCCATGGACACACACACACACACACACACACATTTTCTTTATTCATTTAAAACAGTCTTTACAATATTTACAAGGTTATGACAGGTTAAAACATTATTATGTGCGGATTCATAGTGCATGTTGTAGCTCCGCATGACCTCCTTGGCTCTGTTTAGTATATTTATGCCGTTAGGCACAGGGTATCTCATAAAGCAGGGGACAAAACCATCTTTCTTTGCTCTCTTTAGCGCTCTTTTATATCGTCTTTTTTCTGCCCTAATACATTTATATTCCATTAAGCCATACTGTTTGTAGTATGCATCCTTCTCCAGGACACAGAATACATGTTTCAACCCCTCATGTTCGGTCATGACTGCAACTTTGGGTGCTTGGTCAGCTAGTTTTTTGGTTAGGTTTTTATTGTTTTCCAGTGCTAGATTCAAGGTATGTGTCAATTCAAAGTTTTCTCTCCTTAATTTATACTCCCCATACTTGCGAATTGTAGGTAGGACTACTTCAAATACCCAATCCTGGAATTTTTCAGCTACTTTCATTTTGGATCTCATAATTAATCCATACAGACCCGGTTCACTAATAAGAACTGTGTCTGGGTGCAAGGGTAACGAAAAGTTACCCTTGAAGTTTACGCATTGTACTTTGTGTTTTGCTCTGACATGGTCAATGATTGCTTTCTTTGAATTTTCATAACCTAGTATATTACATATGTCTTTTGCTTTAAACCACGGATTGTTTTCAGAATCAAACAATACGGTTACGGGGCTGTTATCAAATATGTAGGAATGTAGTACTGACATATTTGAGGTTAGGAAACACGTCTGTTCGATACGGAGGTTGGGTATAAAGAGAAAAAATAATTTAATAATTTTAATAAATTAAAGAGGTGGAGGGGGAAATAAATAATTACAGCCAATCGCAACGTGACACGCTTATTTTTAACCAATCACAAGCTTTCTAATTATGACCAATGACGACACACTTTTGAAAGGTTAACTGATTGTGTCACAATATTGAGGTCACCCTTCCCCTCCCCCCGCCTCTCTCTCTCCCTCCATGGCTAGCTCTCTCTCTAGTCTCTTCAGTCTGCCACCATGCTTCTAACAGTTATAGTGTTTTTAAGTAAAGTGTTTTTCGGGGGTCGGGAGAGGAGGAGGGAGGAACAGTTGTCAAATTGGGTTCAGTTATGTAGGGAGATAGATGAGTTAGAGGAAAAAAGAGACATTTTATATAAGAGAAAGGCGGAGATGTGGGGTTTGATACTCGGCGACGATTAGGTAAGTGGGAGGGGGTATGCCCCTACTCTTTCTTACTTGTTGTTCTCGGGAGTTAGTTGTGGTGTAATTGTGCAGTGAGATGTTTCTAACAGTGTTTACCTTTTTACAATGGTTGGGGGGTCCCTATAACCAATTAAGGCACGACAAATATTTAAGTAGATATTTTGACCTCGAAAGGAAGATTGAGGAAATGAGAAGGGAGCAGCAGGAGTTGGAGAAGTTTATTGAGTGGTGGGACTAATAGGTAAGTTTAGTTTGTTTAAATCCATAGGGTACTGTGTCGTAATTATCTTCTAGTTTTCTTTTAGGACCAGTGATCTTAAACTGTTTGATTTCAGTGACTGTTACAATATTTTTATCTTTTGTGCGTCTGATTCTATTCTCTTCGACTTGTAATATTTGAGCGGATTCACTCAAAACCATTTCTTTTAATATTTCAAAGTTTACCAATTTAGAAGTTTTATGATTCAGTGTTAGGCCTTTAACTTTACATACAGGGATCAATTTCTGTTTGTTGGTTGACCACACGAGATAGGCATAGGTTTTCGGCCCTCCAGATACAAACTCAACTATATAGGACCCTGGTCCATACTCTACCAACTCGTCGGTCATTTCCCCAAGGTAATCCCCTGTAGGCACTTTATACAAATTACCTCTCAAGTAATATATTACCGAGTCTGTATCGTAATATAGGACTTGACCTCCCAACTTTTCAAGGTGTTCATATAATTTGAGTCGGGCATGGGCTGTAGTGTAGGCCGCGATCACAACATTCACATTTCTCAGTGCCTCTCCCACCTCATCAATGTACTCCCAGCTAACAACTAACACTTCTTCATTGATAACCTGTATCATGTTTATCTTTATTTCAGGACTAATTAACATTTGAAAGAAATCTTTCGGGTCTCTAACAATTGAGGCTTTGGTTTGGTTCTCCCTCTGTCCGAATTTCCCCCAGAAAGAATTCAACATTAATTTTGCCAAAGACCTTAAACCCCCATTCTTAGCAATTTTGTTTTTCTCCAGTTTTACCCCCTCATGTTTATAGTAATCCAAAATATACTTGTCTTTATCTTCCTCGGTCTTGCACTAACTAGGAAACCCTGACGCCTCCTGTTTCATTTTCAAAAATTTATTTATAAAATCGGTAAACAGACCACCGGTTTCATAAGTCGCCACTTGATATTCCCAGAGTTCATACATGTCCAGAATCACATAACCCTTCTCTACAGCCTTTCTAATCTCCTGCATTGTCCAAGTCCCTACTAATGCCCTCTCATTACTTTCATGGGAACATTCCCCCTGATTTAAAGTCTCTCCACAAGTTTGACACAAGACAAACATTAATTTGTTGTTCATTTTTACTGGGAGCACGGGGTGGTATAGGTCCCGAGGTGGCAGAATTTTACACTTGAGCAATCCTTCTACGCCAAGTCCCCGCTCTCTGCACTCCCTATCTCCTACATAAATTTCGGGGTGGCCTACGGGGTAGTTACAGTATTTATTTACATACGGATAAAGAGAACAAACGTCTACATACTGGATAGTCTCTCCCTCCGCGCATTTATGATAAGCTTTCGCATTACCGGTCCTACCTCCAAAGAAAGAATCTCTCGGGTCAAGGGGAAGGCTGTTCAGTATCGGTAGACTGTCCAAGTGTTTGAGGTTCTCATCCTTTTTCGTTTTCCTAAACTCGCACTCCCACATTTCAATAACATTACTTCCAAGTTTCTCAATTTTCCTTAAAGTTCTCTGATAGCGCAAATGAAGTGAATCAGAGGGATCCTCCTTCAGAGGGGCCTCCCGGCTGTAAGGGAAACATTTAGGGCAACCATGCCAGTAACACCCGTGAAATTCATAAATATTCTCCCCATCAAAACCATCTACTTTCACTCCATTAATTTTAACTTCTTTACCTCGGCCTGCATGTTCAATCCTAACACCGCGCTTCTCCTCTTCCCAAGATAGCCACTGTAGGGCTACGGCTGACTGATTGTCTGTTAATCGGTACCCACCTTTCGGGATTAAACCAATCGTGTTAGGTTTTAGGAATTTGCGGCGGAAAGCCAAGTTGCACGCGCTAGCAATAGTCACGGCCTCGAGAAACGGGTCTACGCTACATTCTTTAAGAAATAAGGCTCTGAATTTAATACACGCTTGGGCCAGAATCTCGACATCCGAAATGCAATACTCCAAAATCTCTTTTTGAAAGTCAAACACATAACCGTTGTTCACCTGTTCGTTATACCATTTATTAAAGTCATCATGGGACTTCTCAAACATAGTCTCCGGGCAGTAAAACTCTTTCGCTGGCATAGGGCCTACATAATTTTGATTCTCAAGGGTGTTGAATAGGTGCGGGAAATAACCCTTCTTTTTCTCCGGAGGCAAGTCAAACGCTTTCGGGAGTGCAGCAAGGGGCATGGGAAAGTAGCTTAAGGAATCAACAAATCTAACGTTATCCATTTCCATTAAAATAATCTTGGATCCTCTCATTACCAGTTCGGGTGTGAATTTAGTCTCTTCCAGAGTATACTTTAAAATGAACTGAAAGTCAAACCCCTGTCCATTATGTGCAATGACACAAACATCTTTGAACTTTTTCCTGACTTGCATCACATACTCCATAAACTGTTTTACCGGGTCCTCTTTGAAAATCTTTGTACGGTTTTTGCATGCCATACAGAAGCCTGAACCTAGACACTGTCCACAGAACCGCTGGCTTACGCATAGGTTAACTTTATGAACTTTTTTCTCTGGGTCAGAAGGGAGGTTTTCATCTTGCCTAGTTTCAAAATCAAAGAAAATAAATAAGTAGTTTTTCCCCTTTGGTTGGCTTTCATTAGGTTTCATATAACATTTATGGTTAGGGTCCATAAATTCTTCACATACTTTACAGTACACCTCCCCACATTGATGGGGCTTGGACCTTTCATTGATCATTACTAGTTTACCACAATCAAGACATTTCTTTACTAACTGACATTTATCGATTTTGTGTGCTATAAAACAGGCCTGATTTTTATAAGTCATGTTGCATTCAGGACAATCTATTCCTTGGTGTTCCAGCTTACAGGGGGGTGAGATAGTCTGGCAAGTAGGACAGTTGTTGTTGTTATTGGTGGATAAGGAGACCCCGGCCGAACCGTTGAGCACGTCTGCCTCAAAATGGGTATTTTGCGCAGGCCCCCGGAAGGATGGGATATTGAAGGAAGAGAAAGGGTGAGGCATGGGACAGACTGTCCACTCATGTTCCAGCTAGGGGTTTCTATGCCCGTCGCACTCCTCTCCCCCTGCTGTCTTGAACATATGTTCCAGCTAGGGGTTTCCATGCCCATAGCATTTCTACTCACCCCCTGCCGTCTACATATATTCCAGCTAGGGATTAACCATGCAGTTCGCATTAACCCCCCGCTGTCTTGAACATGAATGGGGTTTGAAGGAAGGGAAATTGTCATAGTGGACAGCCAAAAGACTTACCACAGTGTTATGACAACTTCGTTTGCTGTACCCAATGTCAACTTCGCAACTAGTATAAACCAGTTTTAAAGTTGTCCTGGGATAAGTAGGACAGATATTAGAGCAGCGGTGTTTAGGTTTATGGTCATAGGGGACATGGCACGCTTCGCAGAAATAGGTGCAGGCAAAGGCGGCAGTTAGTGAATTAATAACATTGTAATGGCCATTATGGAAAAGTAAATTAATTTTGAATTTTGGGTTTTCTACTCGCCCCTCAAAGTAAACTTCACGACCTTTACAGTCGTAGTTGTACACTGTAATTTTAAACTCTTTCAGGTAATCTTGAAATTTCTCGAGTTCCGGGATACCCGCTCCACCATTAGATATCTCAACACGCGCTCTACGCATAAGCTCCTGAGCCCTAACGGTTTGTCTTCCTCTACGGTCTTTTTTAATTAAATTATAATCTGAATCACCAGTAACTTTAGCCATTGCGACTACTATCGCCCTAGGCAGACACAGATTGTCTTTATTATTAATAATTACAATACCCTTCCTAGATTTACATTCTTCTTCAAAGGTGTTGTATAAACCGGGTCTCCTGCGTGTCCCAGACCCTACAGGGAGATTAACTCGAGTACATTCTACTTTAAAAGTGTCTGTCGACTTGATAGATTCAGAATTACTTTGAATAATTCCGCCAAAAATTTCCCGCAAAACATCTTCAGTTACTTCGTTGAAGGGCCGAAAAGCTACGTACCCCGGGTCTTTAGATTTTAAATTTAGACTCTGTAAAGTGAAACCTAGCATATCGTTTTCATGGCATTGGCCTTTAACTTCATTTACTATGCTCGCAAAACCTTGCCTTAGCCAATCAATTTCATTTGTTTCGGGAGGAGGGTTAGTAAATTTAAAAATCGTTCTAAGCCCATACAGTCTGAATTTCTTTATGTAAGTCTGGTCCTCACTAAGAACATTAACAGGTTCAACAACCGACTCCATTACGTCCGTTCGCTACAAGAGCCTGACGCAAAGAGAGCGAGGACAAGCAGCGGTCGGCGGTATAATTACCGACCAGCCAATCAGAGCGCTGCACGCCCATTATCCACCAATCAGGGACCTTCTTATTCCGACCAATCACAGCCATGGTATTCTTCTGTTGCAGTGAACCACGGCGAGCTCTTCCTTGTCCCACTGGAGGAGCTGGAGGGGGTGGTGGGAGGAGGAGAAGCAGCGGGAGGAGAGATGGCAGCAGAAGGAGAAGAGGTGGCAGGAGGAGAAGAGGTGGCAGAAGGAGAAGAAGAAGAAGAAGACATGGAAGGGGAAGAGGAGGGAGAGGAGGAGGAGGAGGAGGAAGAAGAAGGAAGAGGGGACAAAGAGTAATGTGTAAATATTATAATATATAGTTTAGTATAGTTTTTTTTAACCAATATTGTAAATATATATAATTTAATATAGTTTTTTTACTAACCCACAACATTAGTTTTTATTCCACACCCCTGCCATAGAGTATTGTAGTGTATAACATATAATATAGTATACCTTATAGTATATGGTTTATAGTGTATACTTTATAGTGAATGGTATGAGTTAGTAACACTGCAGGAAATTCACAGGGAAATTTGGGAATTCACAGGGAAATTTTGGGAAAACCCTGGGGGTTGGCAACCCTGCTGATTTTTTTTCCCGCACTTTTCCGATCAGCTGATTTTCCGATCAGCTGATTTTCAAGGTCATTCTGTCCAATCTCTTAGCCACTTCTACTTGCTTTACCGTAATATGAACTTTGGAATCTTGCGTACATATCGTACAATATACTGTATTTCTTCTTAGTGAATGACGCATTTAAATTGTCGTATGGAAAGAATTGTGAATTTAAATAAACTTTAATATTTTTCAAGTCACAATGATCAAATTGTCCTGCATGTTTAGTGATGTCGTCTCTTCTACCTGTTTGTAAACCAAATATAATATATCTGGCTCGTTCTACATAATTTGATGTTTTAACAGTCCAAGTGTGTCGATCCGTAGTAGGTAAACTGGGATGCTCATGGAATTCCCAACTTCTAAATGGAATAACAATATCACGATCGGCTTTTAATTTTCTTAAAAGTAGCATTCTATGCTCGTCAGCTAATTTAACATGTGGAACTCTCCATACAATTTTGTCTAATTTTAATTTCCATTCTAAAGTTGCATCAGTCGTATTATCTGCAGCTTTAATAATGTCTTTATCGTTAGAAGACCTCAACAAAACTAATTCTTGTTTAACGTTTAATATTATTTTCCTATAATCTTCAGCAAAACCAAGCAACAAACGTAATGGAATATGAAAATCAAAATATCCATCTGAATTTGGAGTGATTGTGTCAATTGTAGGTAATACCCATCCGGCAGGTTTAAGTAAATTGGTTTCATTGGGTGTTATAGATGTTAGTCCTTTTAAAGTCGTTGTAATACCTACTTTTTTAGTGGAATCAACTGTTACACCTGATATTTCATATCTAATTTCATCAAACAGGAAAGCCATAGGATTATTTATAAATGGAACTGTTGTACCAGCAGTAGTACCGTCCTTTTTAGTAACTTTTCCTTCAATATACAAGTAACTTTCACATGGTAGTGTGTAAATGTCTTGATGTTGTATGGGAATACGAATTTCATCGTTATTGTTTAATTTCGATGAAGTGTAAGGGTTGTGGGTGTGATATTCTTTTTCCCATAGGGTTTCGTCGAATGTTGGACCCTGCGCTATATCCAGTATATCCATAATCGGTTAATTTTAATCCAACTCTCTCTAAGAAACGAATGTTCTCGCGTGTTAACTCCTCCACAGCTGAAGAGCTACTAATGCGGATTCCCGTAGGTTGTTCGCTTTTAAATGTTAAACCCATGGTTTTTGTATTAAAGTGTCGATTTTAAATGTAATCTAATCGTAATAGGCTCTTCTCTGAAGTCTACCAAGTTACCGTCTTGATCCAATACGCTCAACACGATGTCTGAAATGAAAGTGGTGTTCAACGGTAGATATACCAGGTTTTGTGGCTTTTCAACAATTTTAAATCCAGGTGGTACACTTGGGTAAAATGTATGTATGATATGGGTGTTAGCCCCATCCCTGTAAGCTCCTTGTATAATGTTACAAGTTATGTCTATACTATTGACTTTTAATATTGTTACTGTTTTCTTACCGGAATGTGTTATATCTGGTTCTAAAACAGGCTCATCGTTGGAAAATCCTAATAAATCACCAATTGAGTTTGGTTGAGTAAAACCTATATAATATTTAGAAGTAATTTCAGCTTTCATCGTATTATTATTACCTTTTAATGTTATATTGTCTTTTCCCATTTTAGTTTGCAAAAATTCATTTATATGATCAATTTCATAAGAACCTGTGGGTAACCTGAGTAGTGTCAAATTGTTGGTGCTGGCCCAGTTCAAGGTCACCTGAGGGATGACGTCATCGAGGTCAATGACCTCACCGATGACGTCATCGATGACGTCATCGATTGCGTCATCGATGACGTCATCACCAATGACGTCATTTCGATGACGTCACACCCATGACGTCACAGAAATGACGTGCTGATGACGTCATCACCCCTTACGTCATCAAAATGACGTCACCGATGCCACTAAGGTCAAGGTCACGCCGAAACTTAAAATTTTTTGGCACTTTTGCCGTTTCTCGCACTACGCTCCGAGTTTCAGTCCGAGTCCCCGTGACCTTGACCACTTGGAGCGAATATTCGACGAGAAACGGCAAAAGTGCCAAGTTAAACTCGAGTTTCTGACATGACCCTGCCTAAATGGGCAATCGGTTATCCCTCAGGTGACCTTGAACCAGCACAACACCAACAATTTGATATTACTGTGACCTTGAAAACCTAACAACGGAGCGCCGACACCGATGCGCACCCCACGACAGTCACCGAGCGACTGACCTCCAGGCTCCGCGTACTCTAGGTATATCGGCTTGAGAGACTAAGATTCCAAACTGTCAGGAATGGGAGTAACTAACTGAATTTTGCAAGGAAAAGTCATCTCATCCAACATTCTAAACAAATCTTCATCAGTAAAACTTACATTAGTCTGTTTGGTATAAAACTTAGGGTGTCCGCGCAACAGTTTGCGCCACTTAGCTAAAGTCGAAACCCTTTTGACTTTGAGTGGTGGACAGTGAGCAACTAATAAAGTCTTAACACGGTTAAGTTTCTTACCTAAAGCGTCCCGCGACATGGCTTCCCTCACAAAAGTCCGCACAATACTGAGAGACTGCTTGTAGCGCATGAGTGAAGGGAAAAGAGGTGGGGGAAACAGCAGGAGTGGGGGAAGGTCACAGTGGTGGGGGAAGGTGAGGTTGTACGCTGGAGTATCGCATCACTTCACCATGAGCTGTACTACAGTCAACACACTGTTCTCTTGGCCCAAGTTGGCACTAGAAGAAACATTCCTGTACAGCTTAGGCTGTGAGAGCCGAGGAAGTAAAGTCAAAGTGGAAGTTTTGTTTAACTCCAAGATAAAGAGTCTTCTAAATAAACTAATTGTATCCCTGCAATCCCCAATAACTTTAGAGAAATACTACTTTATAAAGAGACACCTCACTCTTTGGCAAAACGAATTGGAAATGGAAAAGATCACAGTAGACTTAATCTAACTTAAAATCTGGACTGAACACTCATGGCGATACTACGTGGCGTGAAAACATCACCCTAAACATTACAAGTTAGGTTAGTGAGCACCTCTGGTACAATAATTCGACGCCGGAGTTAAAGTGTAGTGACCTTGAGTCAAAACACTGAAATACTACCCTTACATTCAAGCTATTGGAAATGAAAATATAAAGGTTAAATTTATATTAATATTTGCATAATACAATTGTGAATCTAACGGTACGTATTTAAACTTTAAATGGGCTGCTGTTAACTTTTATTATTAGGTAAAGTAAAATTCATTTTTAGTTATTGGGATAAAAAATAACATTCAGAATCTTAGCTACAATACTACCACTGACAGTTTTCATTTGGCCTATAAATAAAAAAAACTTTCCCGCATCTTACTTTTTCATGTCATTACTGAATTGAATTAAAAGTAAGTTTGAGTAAACTATGTATTATTATTATCTACAAAACCTTATCTTAATCTATTAAATACTGTAAGAATCATCATTTGAAGGAGAAAACTTTAATATAAAGATAACGTATTTATGTAATGGTTTAGTGGGTAGGAATACAGGTTTATTAAAGCGTTGTTTTGATTTCCGTCGCTCGGTGTGGCTGCTTTTTTGCCCATTGAATGCGCGGTCCAGTTATACTTAGTCTGAGACTCCAACCGATCACCGCCTGATTTGCATCGCTACTGCCCATTCCCTGCTCGCTCCTGTTACTTTTAATCTCTGGCCACCTAAAATGAAATCAACAGGGTCTGTCTTAGGTCTTACCATGAGACGTATTGTAATGGCTTATTCCTTATAAAAAGTTGCTAAAGCAGTATTATAAAAACATAAAACATTATATTTTTCGGACTTTTATGCGTAATTATGTTAAAAGGTGTATAGTTTCCTACAAAACCATTTTTTCTAACAATTAGGTATTATTATCTTTTATATGTATTACTATTCTATTATAAAAAAATTACTGCCGGTTAATTGTAGGCATACTTGCCAGATATTGTGCTAAATATAAAACCACTGAAGCGTTATCAGGCAAACAGATGGTGGGCCGAGTTGTGAAAGTGGTTTATAACCTTACCGGTGGAAGCAGATACAACCGGATTTTCAAACTCTCACTGATAATGTTGTGTTAATGGCTGGATGCCGCTGGGACACCGGCATCATAACCATTCTACATAATTATCCTTAAATCTATATATTAATAGGCAAGCATGTTTCTTTTTTCCTCTTTTCTTAGCTTGTGTGCATTGTAAAAAAAAATTTTGTCCATATAGTTAAAAGGTAGAGTACTGTAGATGATCAGAATCTCATTTCTAAACCTTTAAATGCTAAGTAACAGTACCAAAGGGACCGAGCTTACGCTCGGTAAAATTATTACTTTCGTTTCTCACACAAAGCTCGTTAGCTCCGCTCACTCGCCAGGCGAAAGGTTTGCTGCACATTATTATGTTTTCCTAAAACCACAGGTTAAAGATATAACACATTGGTTTATTTTATCTACAGTTACCAGCTGATTTTTTGTTCAACTTAAAAATTTCCATAAGGATAACATGGGATCTTTGAAGGGTTCTAGCGCAAAACAGGATTTTTCCTCTGCTATGGCACCAGTTCCAATCGATTGTTGGTGGTCAAAACCCTCATATTCAATCACAAAAACCTTGGAGCTTGTTTTAGAGTATAAGATTTGGCCATAGGTCAGGAATGCATTGATTACCTTTAAACTATGCATTAGGTTGTAAGCAAAGTATATATCTATATATTTTGATTAACTGGTTTATAGTGCAATTAGCATGATTATCCCATGCTGTATAGTAAAAACATTCACCTTTGTAAGTCCGGACTTGACAAGACAATATCATATGTTTTATAGTGTAGAAGAAATCTTTATGATAAATGTTTTCATCTTTGTATGCAAAGTCGTAATATGCTTTGTCTTGTCGCCGATCGGCCATCTGTCACTGCTATCTACTACCCGTTCCCTGCTCGTGTAAGTCAGCAAAATATCAGCTGAATATAGCTTTTTATGTTCCGTATATGAAGCGACTAAAGTAGAATGGAAGTCAAGTTATGTTATAATCTACTAATACACAGCTGATTGAAAAAGGGAATGAAGCAGTCTTGCCTGGAGTACGATATTTATTGTAACAACACTATATTTAAAATATGTATTATCAGTTGATAATAGACCATTAGGTAATGAGCAAATTATAAATCAGGGTACATTTAAAACCATAAAGTCAACCTTAGTTTGCTTTAAAATTCCTTATTTAACAAGGAAGGTAGCAGTAGGCTTTACATTGTATACAAATGAGTGAAATATGTTACCTTGTTAAATGACTTCATAAATATGAAATGAAATATATGATTTCAAACAACACAGGTGAAAACAAGTTTATTTAAATAGAGCTACACAGATGTCGTTATAACATCTTATTCACAGCCTATAGAAACTGTTACTTTATGTAATTTAAACCAGTAATATAATAATTCAGTTATTTTGTTTTATGATTTGTAGCGAGAAAGGAAAGTCACTCGTGGACATGTGTTGCAGCAACATCTACATACATGTCCCCGTGTTGTCGTTAAATGCAACATTGGTATTAATTAGCAAAGGTTTAATTTCATCAAAATGTAGAAAAACACATTTTGGAATCTCCATTAAAATAAATGCGTATAAGGTGTCTTGTAAGACAAAATAAGTTTATCTAACATATAATCCATTGTATGACAACAAACAGCTAAATAAAAACATATCCTGCCTCCTTTCTAACATTCTACTATACTAGAACCCTGCGCTGTGAAATATCATTTAGCATTGAAATAACACTCAGCCAAATATCGGTTTCTCCTTGTGTCCATCTCACAGTGAAAGTTTTGCAAGTTGTTTGCAAACCTGTATCCATAAAAATTCGTACAGCGGCCACGACCTCGAAACTGCATTTATTCAGGTTATGCTACTGGGGGGAAGCTTTAAAAGAAAGTGCATTTGTATAAAATGCAGCGAGAGCATTGCAGCTATCATTCGGTTATTCGCTCCTCTGTACACCGATAGGCCCCCCTACTATTTTACTCGGTATTTATTATATCAGTATATTAGTATTTAGTGTCATTATTCGGTTATTTGCTCCTTAGTATTTTTTACCACAATGAACCATGAAAAATACTCTTTTGTCTGTTTAAAGTGTAATAATAAGAAGTTCAGTAGAAAGGACGGACTTATCCGTCATTATAAGCAATCCCATTTAAAAAAAACCCAAGTGCAGTGTCCCCACTGTTACACTTATCTGACGAGACCCGAACATTTAAAAAGACATTTGTCTTTCCATTGTAGTGTATTGAAAAAAAGCCCCTTTCCCGATGTTAGTATTGACGATAATATTAATTTAATGTTTGAGGGTATATTCTCTCAATGTTCTTCCTCATCATCCGTGACGCAACCGCGTTCGTCATCGCAAGAACGTTGCTCATTCCGGGAAGAAGAACCGCGTCAAACAACACCACTAGGACGTCGTTCATCCCTGGAGGAGCCGAGTACAACACCATCACCAGAGCATCAATCATCCCCGGAGGAAACTCACAAAAAACGGAAAACAGGTAGGATGCATTTGGTTTATCTAGTTAAAATTAATATATTTTTTATGTTTTAGTCACAAGGTTTAAACACAGCACCTCAAAATGCATCTTTACTTGCTGCTAATATTTATCCCTTTTTAATTATCATTTTCCTTTAGTATGTAGTAAAAAAACGATTCTCAAACCACAATTTATTGCTCATTGGATTGTTATGAACAATTATATAAAGCATTTCACGGTTCGCATACACTCTCATTTTTTTTTTTACAATTTAAATTATAGTAACAACAGTAAAAGTAGCAATCAATTTTTTGTAATAGTATGTAAAATCAACTTTCCAAGTAGAAGTTTTTAGTCACTAAAAAGCAAGAAAACGCCTGTATTACAAGTTGTACTAGTATACGTGTTGCTCAAAATTTAGCAATTTATTATTATAATACAATACAGACTTTACTTTTAGCTCTAAATCAATGACATCCTATTAATCCAATATTGTGAATATCTTTAATCACCCACATCTTTACGTATTGACAGCTGTTTAAAATGCTTTATTCAATCCCAATGTTATTTGAATGTGAAATTTTTTAGATTTTAATGGTGGATAGCGCTTTAATTTTTTTTAGTCCAATTCCCATCAGTTTTTTGGGTGAAACAACTAAAGATCAAACCCTATCCAACGACACCAAAAAACTTGAAAATCTGTTAAAAAATTGTAGGAGTTTTCAAGACAAAAAAACCCCTTAGCGTATTAAATAAGTATAGATTACCACTCTAAAGTTAATTTTTTGTCATTTGGCTATGAATAGTTTTTATTCAATTTTATCATCTATCGATCGTTTTATAAATATATAACCAAATTATATATTGCAATGTACACAAAATAAATAAATCATGTTTCTTGCTATTTTTTTTTTAAACGCTCACAATTATGCTTCCAGAATTATATATATATAGATTGCTTCTTTTGGTGTGAAATATTTATGTTATCGTCTGTGTGTCTCGTTTTGAAATGAAACACCTGATTTTTATTTATCCACAATAGACGGTTTTTTTTAAATCTTCATGCTATTTTTTATAGAGGACGTTTTGCGTAATTTCTCATTTCCTGTCAATATTATGGACACGTTGATAGGCGCTGTAAACTCAACTTGAGCACTCCAAATAAAGATAGCGCCAGAGGAAACGGCCCAAACATAATACGAAAGATAGAGAAATATTAAATTTGTTATTTAGTATTGTGTCGTTAAAACACCATTTTAAACTTTGGTTACTTAGCTTATTTGGTATCATTGAAAGCTTTTTTCAAGAAGAATCGTTATTTTAAGTTATTAAATCCTTTAATGTTACTCTGATGAATATATTCTATTGAAACATATGTTTACAAAAATAAACGAAGTTATAAACATCATCATGCTATCCTGCTATTTTTAAATTTGTTTACTTGGGTTCCAAACTAAAGTAGGCGGACGGAAAAAGTGTTCCTACATTAATTGTTAGAACTGTCCAATAATGGAAAACTCTCATAGATTATGTATGATATGTGAGTGCAGCGTAAGGACGAGAGAGATTCTTTGGTGGTGACCATCTGCAACAAGTCAGAATGTAATCTGACTCCGAGTAAGTTAATAGGTCATTGTCTCGTGCGCGCGCTCTTATGGTGGAGTGCGCTACCACGTCAACAGAAACTTTCTTGACCATTTCTTCTATAAGATGTGACCTTATTTATGTTTTTTGTATTCATTGATGAATGTCATGAGTTTAAACTTTTTGTTTACAATTTAAATCTCTCCATTATGTCTTTCCACTTTTCTTTGTATTTTTACCAAGGACTCGGTATAAAAAAAGAGTCAGCTGGGCCCGAAAAGGAAACTTGAATTCTAACTCTCACTGGAGGCAGACGGTTTTAAATTAGCCGGGCTAAAAAATGTGACTGGACCCCAATCGCAACGATCTCTCTCTTTTTTATTGCCCCGAACGGGAGATGAATGTAGGATGATTGCAGCGCGTTCTTGTAGTCTTTGTTACTGTCTAGGGTGACATTTTTGTTTTGTTTTTTTCTAGACAGGACTGTTAATTTATAGCCCAACAGCAATGAATATACAAATGTAAAGAAGTTCACATGTTATGGATGAAATATTCAGGAAAGTTTTGGTCGCCACTCTAATATTCTGGTGAAGGATTAGAGTTTAAAAAAAACGGACTATATATAGGATGTTCTTATGTACATTATATATTATAAAAAGAATGTTAAAGGCTTCCCATTAGCTTAGGACGTAAATTATGAAAACATCTATAACCTTTTTGCTAAACTACAAACTACGACCATTTTTGTAACATTCCAAATTTTACAATTAGTTTTATATATAATTAATAATCTTTACAAGGAAATATAATATATTTAATGGCATTATACTTCTGAGTAAATTATGTTTATGTAATAATTCATATATTAATATTTAGATTGCAATAAATGACTTTTTTAACAGTAATAAAAGTGCATAATGCAAAGCTTCCATGCAAAAGGAAAGATTTGTTTACAAATAACAAAACATAAACATTTCCAATTTGACAAATATGCAGAAGACAGCTGATCAGCTGATTAGGAACAAATACCATGGGATTTAGCATGCAGGTTTGCTGCCATGGAGGTTTTTTGGTCAAATCTTAATTACTCACCACCTAATGAAGGTTCATAAAAATTTGAATGAAGATATGTTCATAAATAAGCAATATTTAACCTTTTAAAGATTTACCCACGAAAGTAACATGGGAAACTTGATTTGAATTTTCTCTATAACCAGCTAAGCTATTTTAAAGATTCAAAATACTAAATTGTTTGTTTTTTTAAGCTCTTTCAAATGGTTTTTAGTTAAAATTAATTAATTTTGAAAACTTAGGTCAAAAACGCCAAAAACCCATTTTTTACACCCTATAAAACCCGTCAATGCTGGATCGCGAACTCATAAAAATAGACCTAGTCTTACACCTTCATACCAAATTTGATCAAAATCGGAGGTCCGCTTCAAAAGTTATGGGTATCACGGAACACAAAATGAAAAAGTAAAGTGGTCCCCGAGCTTAGGTCTTACCATAGCTATTACCGTAATAGCGTATTCCCTATAGGGAAATTCGCTAAAATGAACCATTGTATATACTAGAGTTATTACAAGTGCTTTATTTTAATAAATTTGTATCTTGCAATTTATAAACCATTTTATGACAGTATAAGTGTTGTTAAATTTATTTTCAAAAACGTTAAGATCTCGAATTATACACATCAGATGTTTTATTGCGCATTTTAATATAAAACTGTCCCTAAATATTTTATGGGTAAAAAAAAAAAAAACGAAAACAGAAATGAAGTTTAAGACTTTTCTTGAAGGTTTAAGATGTAAAAATATTAAACATTTAAAACCATATTGCAATATACAAACTGATACACTTTTTTCTTGTTTTGACACTTTTAATTTTAAATTATCTTCTTTGGGCTTCACTCACCTTAATGACCTTCCGGGACTCGTCAATTATTGTTGAAAACACAAAAAAACACACACACAAAAAACACGATGAAAACAACAACACTAAGGGCGGGTGTCCACGGACGACTATCGCATGTGGTATGTGGGTATTATCGACCGGGAATGCGAAAAAGGCGTACGACAAATCGCGCTCATTGGTGTCCACGGTGTGGTATGTGGCGACTGCTGCTCTGCTACTGCCGCCATGTACGCGCAAACACTGGACACAACTCAGAAAAGCCGTGCAGATGCCGAGGGAAACAGGCTGCGACTACCACAAGAGCTAGGGGACTGTGGTATGCACGGCGAGTCGGGACCACTAGCGCGCCTCACAAAAAACCGACGACAAAACGCGTGGTCCGTGGACACCGATAGAAGCGACTGCCATTGCTTCAAATGGAGCGGACTGGAGCTGCGTTTCCGGACCGACAATTCCAAGAATTGTGGTCACTATGCCCTGCTGCGATTGTCGTCCGTGGACACCCGCCCTAAAATCGCCCCGGAGTTGCAGTCGACTTTTCGTGGGATCGACAATATAAAAAAACGTCCCGCTTCCTCAGGGCTTGTCTTGAGTTAATTTTTTTCCCCGCACGGGGGCCGAACGCCTAACCACGACTGACGGTTGCGTAACAACCGGTCCTGCTGGGGAGCCTGCGGGGGAGGGGGTCCTATTCACTTCTGCCGATAAACCATTCACCTTCCAGGCCTTATCTCTTAACTGTTTTAGTTTATTTCCAATAATACTTCAGTAAATAGAATGAATGTCTACTGATGGTCGAGACAGTGGCCCCCTTTCATCCGCCATAAACATTGACTCTGCTATGTTTCTCCTCCTCCAGTCAGGCTATTTAAATAAAATTACACTATCATCCGACTTCATTAAATGATCTGATTCCATAATATGATCACAAATACGAGAGCCGTAATTTCTTTATTTTTTACTTTTTTATGTGTTCCTTAATTCTAACTGTGACGGGTCTTGAGGTTTGGCTTAAGTAATTCCAGCCGCATGAGCAGGGAATCTGATAAACACCATTCTTTGCATTTTGACTCTCATTCAAAGGTTTCACTTTAGTTAAAAAGCTACGGATTGTGTCACTGCATTTAAAAAACTGTTCTAATATTATGTTTTGAATTTATTCTCCTAATTTTCTCAGATACATTTTTTATATACGGAATTCATATTGTTGTTACAGGCTCTACCATATCTGTGACTTCCATAATATTTTTATCATTCACCGCTTTTAGCGCCTTATTGAAGATGGAAAAAGGGTAGCCACTATTTTTCAAATGTAATTTTATTTGTTCAAGTTCTGACTTTAAAATTTCTTCAGAGCTGCATACGGATTTTGCCCGAGTGATTAAGCCTATGGCGATACCTGTTTTTATATGAGCGGGGTGGTTAGAATTGAAATGTAAATTATGTCCGGTAGCTGTTGGTTTCCTATAAATGCTTGTGTTCCAGCCCTGTGGTTGTTTCTCAACCAAAACATAAAAAAACGGTAGTTTGTTATTGTTTTCTAATTCTATTGTAAATTGTATTGAATCACATTGGTTGTTTAAATGGTCTTTGAATTTCATAAGATCTGCAATCGGACCTTCCTAGAAAAAAAAAGATATCATCTACATAACGGAGCCATAACCTCGGTTTTGTTTCAAACCTATCCATAAATAGATTGCAGAGAATCGGACTTAGTACTCCTCCCATAGCCATGCCACTAGTTTGCTCGTAAAAATCATTCTCAACCTGAAAGTAATTCGAATGAATACAAACAACCAATAGTTCCATTATAGTGGACACTGGGATTTTTGTTCTTTCTACCAAAGTTGTGTCATTTTCAAGCATTTCTCGGACAATAGAGAGACAGGGTTCAATGGGGACACTTGGAAATAAATTCATGACATAATTATGTCATTCAGAAACAGGACTTTCAACTTTAACATTGCTCCAGGAATAAAAGATTAATAGTATAGGTTGAACATTACATACTAATTCTATGTTATATTTTAGATGAAGATTTTGCATCATCAAAGGTGTCAAGGAGAGACGTTGGCACACAGACACGAGTGCTCCTGTGTCATGGTGTGTATAAAAAACCTTTACCATCCTCTTCTTATGTAACATACAAGTTTTCTAAAAACACAGCATACAAAAATACCCCCCGTCGCAGCAGACCTGCATACTTAGCGAATTGTCAAATTAATTTTGACCACATAAAATTGTAAACCAAATAAAATCACATGCTCATAAATAGGGAAATAGATGTTTATTCTCCTTATAATAAATATAGGGAGAGTAAGCTGCCATGGGGAACACTAAAAGTAGATTATTATGATTAAAAAAAATTATTTTAACCATATGAAGCCATTTACTAAGTTTCATCAATTGTTCGGCCTTGACCTAGTAACAACTTATACAAATTTAATGCATTGCTAAACTTAAATATTAAAAATAGGGAACGGGAGTAGGCCCCCATGTAAAATCATTTTATACCAATGTATGAAGCCATTTACTAAGTTTCATCAATTGTTTGGCCTTGCCCTAGTAACGACTTGTACAAATTTAAAGCATTGCTAAACTTAAATATTAAAGATAGGGAACGGGAGTAGGCCCCCGTGTAAAATCATTTTATACCAATGTTAGCATGGGTTCTCTCAGGCAATATTGCGGCTGGGTTGGGAACCGGTCCGTTTGCACGCCGGCATGCAGACCACAGCTGTGGCCAATTTGCGGCGGCCTCTGCACTCGGACCGAGGACGTAAGCCACTAGGGCTGTCCTAAACCTCTCTCAAAATTATGTAAATGAGTTTTCACACCAGCTGTTTTAATTCGCAATGTAGTATAAAAACTGTCCCTTATGTATGTTTTATGGGTAACAACTAGATCATCTTTAAAAGCTTTATATTCAAATATTTAAACATTTAACACCTTATTGCAAAACAACAAACTGACGCAATTTTTTCTTATTTTCACACTGCAAACTTTCAAATTGCTACAGGAATAAAAATGAGTAGTATAGGTTGAACATTACATACTAATTCTATGTTCTGTTTTTAGATGAAGATCGTGCATCGTCGGCAACGTTGAAAAGTAGAGACGTTGCAACACAAACACAGGGCGCTCCTGTGTGTACGATGTGTAATTTGCAAAGTGGTTCACCACTACCATCGTCCTCTTCCACATCCCCGTCCTATAGTGGTACACCACTACCATCGTCCTCTTCCACATCCCCGTCCTATTCACCATTATCATCATGTGATGAATCATCTAATTGAACCGGCAGTTTAAAGAAGGGATCAAACGCCAAAATGCCGAAATATTTTTCTTTATTGCATAAAAATTAATCTGCGCACATTGCCAGCTAGAAGAAGAGAACAAGTCCGGTTCTTGTTCCCTTCCTCAAACCCACGCACAATTTTGTGGGTAATATCACCATAATGCGATTGGTTTTTGTTCCTTTCTTATAACTAGCAACGTGCACCTGTGATAGTAGCTATACAGTTTTTTGGTAGTTTCCCAAAAAATACATTTTCTGACTTGTTCCCTTATTCAAACTGGTGGTTCAGTTCAACGATTAGTTAGGTTAAAAAACATTACACGCTAGTTCACTTTGTTATTTATGTAGTTATATATCATGTACAATGTTTTGTTCCTACATCTAGCTATAAGTCACACTATTCTTGTTTTATGTAGGCTGGTGTTTACTGTAATACAATACGTTGCTTTGTAGGTCAAGTCTGTCATTCATTGTTATTGCTATCACTAATTTGTAAAAATGGTATTACCGTGAGAAATACTTTACTATCAGATCATGTGTTTAGGATTTAAAGCTTAACAACCTGCGGGAAATTGCATTAGTAGCTTTTAGCTGTGGAGGGGGTTAACACGCAAGAACATTTGTTTCTCAGATATAATTTTGAATAAAATTAACCCATTATGAATAACACAATTACTCCAAATACAAATAAATATTTCAATTTTTACATTCTATTATGTTTTTGCTTGGTTTTTATAAATACAGGGTGTCCGGGCTAGAGGTATCAAGAAATAACTATCTCGTATGATATTAAAATGTAATTTTTATTTTAAAACAACTATGCCAACATGTAATAAATACAACCAAGATTGTGTGAACAAAGTTTAACGGCCGTATTTAAAACACAATGCCTAAAAACTACAAGTTAAGGAAAATGCAGTCTTTCCATTATTTGACCAAGCTCAATCATTTCTGGACATAACAAAAACTTAGCCACTAATGTGAATATCAGCCTAATAATGATGTTTACTGAGAAGTCAGCTGTTTACAACACCATTGTTGGCTTTAAATCCATAACATTGTTTGTAGTCATTCTGCTGGATTGTGGCTGCAGTTGAGAGGATAACGCCAGAAATGCTAAACAACGTGTGGCGGGAGATTGATTATCGATTGGACCTCTTGAGAGCGACTTATGGTGTTCACATTGAACTTTACTGAATAAGATACCAATCTTGGTTGTATTTATGACATATTAGCATAGTTGTTTTAAAATAAAAATTACATTTTAATATCATACGAGATAGTTATTTCTTGATACCTCTAGCCCGAACACCCTGTATTATAGGGAAATAATATTAAATGTTAAACAAGAGTTAGTTTTTGTAATATCTTAAAACGATAAAGACATTATTAAAGCAGCATACGTTTAAACATGGGTAGGGGTTAAAACACTTTTCTGTGTTTACTCTTATTATAACAGAAAAATTACATAAATCATGTTAAATGACTTTGATACTTCAAACACAACTTAAAGTGTTACTATTAACCATATCCAAACAGCGTATTTCATGATGTCAAATATAATAAAGTGGTATTACCATGAAAAATAATTTACTATCGGACCATGTGTTTAAAATTTAAAAACTATCAACATGCGGGAAATTGCATTAGTAGCTTTTTTTTGGCTGTGGAGGGGCTAACACGCAAGAACGTTTGTTTCTTAGTATAATTTTAAATAAATTTAACCCCATTATGGATAATAAAGGATATAGCTCTGGGGCCACACCTGCCGGATGGGTTTTATTTACAAATAACACAATCACTCCAAATATAAATAAATATTTCACTTTTTATATTTTATTACGTTTGTTGCTTGCTATTTTTATGAATATTATAGGAAAATGATATTAAATGTTAAACATGAGTTAGAATTATGCCAAAATATAATGTTAACCTTCAGTAAAAACTTATTTCACAGTCTTGAGGACTCGTTCTACAATTTTTAACCAATTTTCAGGTTTTTGATGATGTTGGGTAAGGCTTGGTCTGTAGTTGTTTCCGCCAAAAAGTGATGATAATCAGACTGGAAATAAAGGCGAAATCCAACATTGGAATCTCAAAATTTCCCATTTAAATAACATTGGGGACTAAATAACGCATTTGAAACGACTGTTAATGATCAGCTGTAAATACGTGTAGTTATTGGCTATTAAAGATATTCACATTATTGGATTGGTCAGATGTTATTGATTTAGAGCCAAAGTAACATTTGTACATTATTTAAATAAATTGCTCGATTTCGAGCAACACGTATACTAGTAGGAGCTAAATCGTTTTCTGCTAATTGGTCGTGTTCCGGAGTTCCGTTTAAACATGGGCAAAGGTTAACAGAACTTTCTTCTGAGTTTACTATTATTATAATGCAAAATGTGAAATAATAGTGTTATATGACTTTAATACATCAATTTAAAGTCTTACTATTTTGTTAGTTTTATTGGTTATTTTTTTTTACAAATAGGTGTTCCATGCCAAAGAAAAGTGTAGCCACTCGAAGTATAATTTTAGTTATTTACGTGTAAAAATAGTTATTTACTCTACGGTAACAATATGTTTGTTAATATGATGGTTTTATGTTACAAAATGTATGTTTTTAAAAAATAAATGTTATAAGTAAACAAGATATTGGGTATATTCATTCTTTTTTCCTTTAAAGAAAATATGGACAGAGTTAGGTAGGTTTGTGGTTTCAAACGTAAATATATAAAACAATAAACATGTACATTTATATTCTACCTGTTTCCATATTTATAAATATAAATATTTTTAGGTTAAAAAAAAGTAAACCTGATCCCAACACATATAACATAACACTTAAAACAAACTGAATACCGCTCGGTTCTTGTAACCAAATTAATTCTCTCTCACTATTGTATGGCCAGCTAATCTGGTCACTCTTTTCGGAACACATGTAAGTGTTTCAGGTGTAAGTGTTCTGCAAGGTAAATATTTATAAAGTGTTTTATACATTTTTAAATACTTTGTTTACTGCGTGTTCACCCATGCTCGTGTGCCCAAGAACTTGAGTGTAAAAACTGACAATCACAACCGTGGCGGGAGGCCTTGCGTTACCCATTTCCCTCTACATTTTATATGGGCCAAGGTCATCCAATAATACCCTTTTAGCGGGGGATAGACCACTAAGCAGCATGTTAGTCCATTGCCGCAAAGTGATCTATCCCCCGCTCTGTTCTGCAGACCACACTCAAGTCCAAGTCCAAGTCCAAGTCTAAATCCAAACGTTACACTTTATTACTGCCACCAAGTAATTGTAATTCGAACGTTTACCTGGTTTTGATAGAGGTACTGCACAAACTCCATATTGGTTGTTTGTTCAGTGTGCAAGTGCGTCATAAAATATGCAATCTTGTCAATTGCTGCATTATCCAGAGGTTCGCAGTTAACAAGCTCCAATGTGCCTAGGCTGGTCTTGTCCTCTATGAGTTCCACCACTTCGTTGACATCTTCTTCCAAGAGGATAAACTCAACGCTGTAACTCTCCATTGTTGTTGTTGATGGTGTCTAGACAAATGCTTGACTAAATCTGCTCTTCATCAGTCCTACATATATACCAATTTCCCCTCCACGTTACCCATTCCCCTCTACCTTTATATGGGTCAAGGTCATCCAACAATACCCGTTGAGCGGGGGATAGACCACTAAGCAGCATGCTAGTCCATTGCCGCAAAGTGATCTATCCCCCGCTCTGTATTCCACAAGTCCAAGTCCGCACAAGTCCAAATCCCCAGTCTTTAACGCTCTAGTTATACACCCTGTCCTCTCTACCAATTATAATTTCACCATGTTTCCCACTATTTTCTATCAACCTTTTCAAGTCCCAAAACACAATATCCAAGTTCGCCAAGTTCGCCCGTCCAATTTCAAACACACTATTCCCCCCAAAGTCACTTGCTTTCACTCGTTGTCCTGTATACAGCTTCTTCTTCCACGCTAAAATCACTACCCTACCTTCTTCAACAACCATTCTTTTAACACTATCATACACCTTCTCCAACATCCCTTTACAGTTTAAATAATTAATCCCAACAAACTCCCACTCCTTACCAATAATAAGCGCACCACTCATGTTTACAAACTCTACTTGTTACCTAGAAGGCTCAAAGCAGAATGAGTTGGAGAAGTACAGACCCCCTCTTTTATAGCGGTAAAACCAGTTGTCCTTGGTTTAAAGTGGGTCAAGGTCATCCGATGTTACCCTTTGAGCGGGGGATAAACCACTAAGCAGCATGCTAGTCCATTGCCGCAAAGTAGTCTATCCCCCGCTCTGTATTCTACACACACACATGTCCCTATCCAAGTCTTTAATTACATACCTAATATATATTCAGTTCCTTCATCATCACTATCACTCATCTCCGCTTCGACAAAGTCCATCGGGTTAAAGTCAAACACTTTTAACTTTTCTTCTAATTCTTGAATCTTTTTGTCTTTTACTTCCATAACGCTATGTAAGTATGTAATATAGTTCGCAGCCTCGTTGATGGTCGCAATTCTTGGACCACCAAGCTTTAAGCTGGGAACAACACCCTGCAACCTGAAATACGCCACATGCCTCTCTTGCTCACGCCGTTGACCAGGACTGAGCAGACCTTGTCCGTCTCGACTCACTTCTAGCAGTCTCCGTAACATTGGTGTTTTATCAGCGTTTGCACGGGCAACAGCAGCACTGTTGGTTGGTCTCATTGGTCCAGGTCCGGAGCTGGTTCCCCGCCGTCTAGAGTAGTTCCTTGGGGAAGGAGTGACAGTTAAGTAAGAAGAAGAAGAAGAAGCCATGGTAAGATACAGTGCTCAGTTAAGCAATGCGAAGCAGAATAACCAAACTTCACATCGATACCCGTATATATACACTTATCAGTGGTGGGGGTACTAGCTAACCTTGGTAAAGTAGGTCAAGGTCATCCAAGAACATTACCAGAACGGGGGATAGATCACTAAGTGGCATGTTAGTCCATTGCCACAGAGTGATCTATCCCCCGCTCTGTATTCCACATTCACGCACACATTCATACAAACACACACACAAGTCCCAGTCCAAGTCTTTACCCACACACCTATCCACTCTCATACTCACTATCATCACTATCATCTAACAATCTGTCACACTTCATAATTAGTTTTTCCCATTCTTTCCGGATCAAAAGTATTTCACTGCGGGCACTCTCCAACAACCTGTTCTTTTTCTCTATCATTACGTTACAACTTTTAATATATCTTATAGCAGCTCTAACAGTGTCTTCCTGTGAAGATGCACCAACCACTACACCTGGCACTACCTGCTGGAGCTCTTCATACAAGTTAGACTCTCTTCTGGAGGCTCCACTGCTGCACAACTCCGTCTTGCTCGGAGTGAATCCGAAGAACCGAACGCGACTCCTTGACAGGCGGTCCCGCCGAATCGGTCCAGAGCTCGAGCCAGAGTTGGAGGCGGTCGTGCCAGAGGTAGAGGCTGGAACGTTCATGGCAGACATGGTAGTGTTCGGCTTAACAGTGTAAAGCAGAATGAGAGGACGGTTGATCACCACTCCTATATATACCCATTTTTAGTGGTGGGGGTAACCCGGGGGGGGGGATTTACTAAATTTTGCTTAGTCTTCGCGATCATCTGTTTTACATACCTTTAGCACACCCATCATTTTGGTTTCTTCAATAACTTTACACACCTCAAAAATCCCAAGCAAACAACTCATCTATGTTGTTGTAATTAATTTTTGTCCAGTGTTCATACTTATGAGTTTGTTTGTTTAAAATACATAGATAAAATGTAGACCCATATCGTCTTATACAATACTCAACTTTCATCCTTTGCATGTGTAACACTTCCCAAGCATTGTGTTCATCTATTAGGAAATCACCACCTTTGTAATTGTACCGTGACATGTTTACCACGGAGCACAGGAACAGACTGAAGCAAATGAACGGTTCATACAAGCTTAGTAAGAGCGTTAAAGTGGGGGTATCACGTGATACACAACATTAGTTGTAAGGTTAGCACTTTACTTTAAACAGTAATTTATATGGGTCAAGGTCATTCAAACTTTGAAAAATTTTTACCTCCAAACACTTGTGGCAAGCCGCAAGTGTTTGGAGGTTTTTGTTAAGAATTAAGACTGCTATATATATATATATATATATATATATATATATATATATATATATATATGTCAAGATCATTCAAACTTTGAAAAATTTTTACCTCCAAACACTTGTAGCAAGCTACAAGTGTTTGGAGGTAAGTTTTTATTTGTTAAAGATTTTTGTAACTTAGTCTTCACCCTCAAGGACACGGTTTGAGATTGTCCCAGTGACTTTACATCACCGCCAGGTTAAAGTATTGTACAAGTCAAGTATTTTTTTTTTATTAGTTGACTTGTATAATACCCCTCTCCCTTACTTTAAGAGGGTTAGGACTAAATTTGGAAAAATAATTTGGAAAAAGAATTTTTGTTTTTTAAATATTGTCCAACACAACCTAACAATTTAGAATTTCTTTTGGTGGGCCTACATCCTAATCCATTTCCCACACAGATTGGCATCCTTCCCTTCGTATTAGATAGCCTTTTTTATGGATGAAAAATTGTCTTTGTACCATCCGAACGGGTACTTTCATTGTATGAAGGCTGCCATCACCTTTTACAATGATTTCTACTTTGGCATCGAAAGCTCCATAAGTTTGAACAATAAAATAATATTTTTCATCCACTTTAAGTCTTCTAATATCAAGCGGTTGCGGACTGTGGGGATGTCTGGGTTGGGATGTTTTAGACCTAATGTTGTTAAGACTGTAGGGTCTTACTCTCGGAAGATTGATATTTTTGTTCAAGTGCGTTTGGCAACGGTCTTCATCTAAAACAGCAAACTTCTGACAGCAAAGAACCCCAAAGTCTTTTGACATATACACGTAATCGCATTTATTACCCTTGCCAGCAGGGACTTTAACACGCTTACGTTTTTGTGTTGGACGCTTTACTGGAGTGTTTTGGAGCTTGTCAGGTTTAGGCTGGCTAGAAGGAATAGGGGTAGAACGCTTTACGCGGTGAAGAGGAAGGGAGCAAACAATTTTGGGTGGGGTAGGAGAACGTGTTAGGTCGATGGTTGGTAAGGTAAATTTGGATGTCATATCAATAGTAGGATAGGGAGCGTCAGGAGAAAAGATAGATCGACGGGGTGGTTTAACAGGTGTTGGTGGGATAGGGGATAGAGGTAGAGGACATTGGGATTTGGTGTATGAAAGGATTTTTTGTGAACGGGAGTATAGGGTGTACTTCGGCTTTGAAGTCTTCTTCTTCTTCTTGTCGTCCTCCTCCGTCTGGAAAACGGCAGCATCCGAGTTGGAGTCCGAGGAAAGGGAGACAGCTGGAGAACAAATCAATCCTCGGCTGGTCCCAGCGGCAGTTGTATTGGTTAGCGCTGGCATCGATGGCAGAAGGCTGGTCACAGTCGTGATTACAGCCAGCGCTTGCCGCAGGACCGAGTACTGCATCGTAGTGGTCCCAGACGAAGAAGGTGGAGTAGACTGGACAGCCGAAGTGGGGTTAGCAGAAGAAGCAGAAGCTGGAGGGTAATTCTTCAATTTCAAACCCTTCAAACCCATTTTAAAAGTGAAGAAGTGAAGTGAAAATATGTAATATAAAGATGCAATATAAAGATGCAAAGAGCAGGAGCACCGGTCAACACGAGTGTTGGTGGTCCAATGAGAGGTGCATGCAACCCGGCCGCCTTATATCCCCACCGACCATGGGTGAGCCCCACCCTAGGGTATAGAGGTAGGGGTAGGGGTAGGGGTAGGGGTAGGGGTAGGGGTAGGGGCGGGGGTGGGGGGGGGGTGGGGTGGAGGTGTGGGGTGGAGGTGTGGGGTGGAGGTGTGGGGTGGAGGTGTGGGGTGGAGGTGTGGGGTGGAGGTGTGGGGTGGAGGTGTGGGGTGGAGGTGTGGGGTGGAGGTGTGGGGTGGAGGTGTGGGGTGGAGGTTGGGGAGGGGGAGGTGTGGGGTGGAGGTGTGGGGTAGAGGTGTGGGGTGGAGGTGTGGGGTGGAGGTGTGGGGTGGAGGTGTGGGGTGGAGGTGTGGGGTGGAGGTGTGGGGTGGAGGTGTGGGGTGGAGGTTGGGGGGGGGGAATGCTGGAGCAGTCTTTCCTATAATTAGGTCAAGGTCACAAAATAACTTTAAAAAATAAAGCCCCACCTGGGGCATTTAGGTTGCCATCGCTGTAGCCTCCAAAGAGACCCAACTATGGACAACAGCAGACTTGAATGTTAGTAATACCTAACCATTAAGGATTTAGAAAACTACTGTATTTAGGTCAAGGTCACGGAAAAATTTTAAAAAAATAAAGCCCCACCTGGGGCATTTAGGTTGCCATCGCTGTAGCCTCCAAAGAGACTCAACTATGGACAACAGCAAACATTCCAATGTTGTCTGTCCTTCACCACGCAAGACTTTTACACATTTACTGCATTGCTAACAAATAACTTTTTCAAAAGCTAACAAAGGTCATTTACATAATTTTGAGAGAGGTTGAGGACAACCCTAGTGGCTTACGTCCTCGGTCCGAGTGCAGAGGCCGCCGCAAATTGGCCACAGCTGTGGTCTGCATGCCAGCGTACAAACGGACCGGTTCCCAACCCAGCCGCAATATTGCCTGCCTGAGAGGACCCATGCTAACATTGGTATAAAATGATTTTACACGGGGGCCTACTCCCGTTCCCTATCTTTAATATTTAAGTTTAGCAATGCATTAAATTTGTATAAGTCGTTACTAGGTCAAGGCCATACAAACATTAAAAAATTTCGGCCCCCGTACATCCATGGCGAACCACGAATGTTCGGGGGCCTTGGGGACAAAAAAAAATAGCTAACAAAGTTTCATTTACGTAATTTTGAGAGAGGTTGAGGACAGCCCTAGTGGCTTACGCCCTCGGTCCGAGTGCAGAGGCCGCCGCAAATTGGCCACAGCTGTGGTCTGCATGCCAGCGTACAAACGGACCGGTTCCCAACCCAGCCGCAATATTGCATGCCTGAGAGGACCCATGCTAACGTTGGTAAAAAATGATTTTACACGGGGGCCTACTCCCGTCCCTATCATTACAATTTACTTTGAGCTGTGAAAAAGGCTCAAGGGGGAGTGCTAAAACAAGCGTATACACTTTAGATAGATATAACACACACTTACAAAATAGGTTGAGCTCAACATGGTAAGTGCTGGAACAAGCATATACACATTAAACACATATGACATAAAAGACAAAACAAGACACACAGGATAAAACACAAACAAGACACATAGGAGACATGGGGTACAAGTAAAACACTCACATATAAAACAATTCCTAATACCCAAACGCAAGCGCAATGTCTTAAAAATAATACAAGTCTTAAAGTTAGAGTAGACTTCGCTAAACAGTGAAGGCGCCTTTCAGTGTTTAGTGAGGCCTATGGCGGTCCGTCCCGATCGTTCACGTTCAACGCTCGGGAGCGGACTGCGAGCCGGCTGTGGCCGGGCCGCCTTATCCAGTAGATAAACGCGTCCCTATCCATGTATGCGACTCCAATGTTTTCCCTTCCGTAGTGTTTAACCATTTTGTTATAATGGAAATCATACATCAGGGTTTTACTTATGTCCAAAATCGACATACCTATGTATAACGGACGGTCCATGACTATTGTTGTTTTCTTCATACTGACAGCAACTAGATTTTCGTTTATAATCATGGATGTTCCGAAATTTGGTTTTTGAACTAATTTTTCCAGTTTCCTAGGATCACTCACTAATTTTACATTTTTGTGTTTTCTCTTGTTCTCCAAGGTCTTCCCAAAGATGGCGTTGTTCATTAATTTGTAGAAGTCCTTTTCAAATGCTGTTGTCGCTGCAGCTCTTCTTGTAGTGTTGGAATCAATATATGGTTTCAACCAACAAGACTGGGTGAATTCAATTGCTCTATGAATTCTCACTATACGTAGACCCAATTCAAGAGCCTGTTGAACTACCCAGTAGTGAGCCACATACCGATCTTTATTCTCCATGGTCATCATCAATTTTGGCCATCTTCCTGTTGGTGAAACTTCAGTCTTGGCTAGGAGAGGCAAGTCGTAGTGATGGTCATGAAGGTGCTCTGGATATTCGAAATCACAGTCCAAAATATAGCCTTTTGGACCATTCTTTGGAATCTGTGAGATGTCACCGATGGTGGCCGGGTCGATCCATTTGAAGTCAGCGTAGGGAAGCGGATTTTACATTGCCCAACCATAAAGGTTGTTTGCGTCAAAGTAGCCAAGGTAGACCGATGGTTGTTGCTCGTCGAAGCCAAGGATGTACTTGTTGTTGGCTTTAACATGACGTGTTACAGCTTGTGTCAAACCGCCCCGTACACCAGATTCCATCATGAGCACCATATCAATATCCGTTAGAAGTTCCAGTCGACAGTTGGTTGACTTTAGCATAGCTTGCCATGCTAATCCTGGAGATGTGTACGAGTGTAGAGGGTCCAGTCCATAGGCGGAGAAGCAGGTGTTTCGAAATTCTTCCATCACATCGCACAGCAGAGTTACGTCCAATTTTATATAAAAGTCAGAATATTCCCCTAAGGTTTGAATGTTTAGTTGGTTCCAAACATTACAAGCATGATTGTAGTCTTCAACGGAGATTTCACTTTCGTTTAATTTGCTGTTGAAGGCTTCAATCGGTGGTAGACTGGTTTCTTCAAATTTTTCTGCAGAAGTTATGTAATCGTAGGGGAACACTCCTTTACGTAATACTAAGTCCAATTTATCTTCAGGTACAATCTTGCTGGTTTCTTTTAGGTCTTCTCTTCGTAGATTCTCAGACAATCTGCTCAAACTAGATGCCATAAATCTATAAGAGTCTACAAAGCGAAGTTTAATTTTACCTACTGTTTTTGAGAAACTGATGTACTTTTCCAATGTTGTAGCAAGAACATCAATTTTACCATCATCTCTTCCTAACTCTGGAATAATGAAGTGGGAGTCGTAGCCGCTAAGATTGTGTAACACGACAGGGATAAAGTGGGGCAGTTTGTAATTTATATTGCATGAATTACAAGCAGCTCCTCTGTATAAACCTGTCAGGTGATCGTGATCTCTTACTTTTGGATTTTCTTCACTGAAGCTCTTCTCGCATAGATAACATCTTGATGCCAGATTGTATTCTTCTTGTTGATTCTCATTCAAAGGTTCCATAGGTACGACATTACCATACAAGCGTTGTACCTTTTCAGCAATGTCATACAACTGGTCTACGAAATACTTAGCGGCTTCTTCACCACGGTAGAGTATTGGAGTGGATGTTAAACCATAGTCTTGCAATTGGTTTTCAGACAAGGTAGATTTCACTAGTAGACAAAAACTGTTGGGTTGATGCAACTGATATTTTGTTCTTCTAGTCACTTCACCGTCCGGCAGCTCCTGTGGTACTAACGTAGATTCAAAATCTGCATAGATGACTACTGGAATCCGATATTGGTGAACTGTCTTGTTAAATTGTATTGAAGCTCGGGTAGGCGGTGGAAGACTTATCTTTACTTCATAGTTCTCGTTGCAAAGTCTTTTATGTTCCAACAACCAGTCCAATCCTCCATGTCGTGAATCTTTCCAAGAAAAGCAGAAACATCTCTTGCAGACTGTAATCCTATTTACTCTTTTGGTCAATTGTTTTACAACTAAGGCTTCAAAGTTCTTTATCCATACATAATGGGAAATTTCACCCTTAGTTATCAATAGCAAATCCGTGTGGTTTCTTTGCTCAACCTTTACTACTCGCAAAGGATAAACGTTGTTTGAATCATCCAGACCAAAAACATTGACTGAAACGCCAGGATTTTTCTTTTCAAATTTGTCTATGTCTTTTAATGTAACTGGGTAGGTGAGGCCTTGAAAGTTGTAGCGGTGTTCATTTTCGTAATATTCTCTACCAACTCTTTCAGGATGATCTTTAACATACTTGGTTAACATTGCATACTTGAAACATTCATTACCTTCATTTTGCACATTCCTACACGATTTAGTGTTTTGGATTTTCTTTGGTAAAGGGATAAAACTACTACCCCTTAAACCATATCCATGCTTGTGAACCCTTACATCCATACCTTCAATTGATGACAAAGTCCATCCAGATCCTCTTCCTTCATGTTCTTGAAGTTTTGTTATAAGTTCTTCCAAGCATTCTTCAATAATATCATCGATGTTGGAGGTGAAGGTAAGGGTTCGGTTTTTGGTAATGAATGCTGTCAATGCTGTTTCACCATCAGTATTGTTAAACATAGCCTCTAACACCATTCCAAATTTAATAAAATTTAATCTTTGTAGTTCTTCCCTCAAGGTTTGACCAACAAGTTCCTTAGCCTGGGTTATAAATGTTTTCAGTTCCAATTGAACATTATTAATTTTGAAATGTGTTACAACTCGTCCTGGCAAGGCCGTGGTGCGCAGTTGTTTCACATCTTACAGTTCTTCTTCAGTGTCCTCTTCTTCAGTGTCTTCTTCTTGCATATAATTTTTTTCTTCAAAAGGTCTTCTAGCAGTAGATGGTCCAGCACCAGCAAATTGGATCACACTAGGTCTTCTTCTTTGCATTTGCTGTAGATAGCTGTCCCAGTAGTCCGTCTGCTTCTGGTGCTCTTCCAAAAACCGGTCAATTGAGTCTAAGTCTATTTCATCCATGGTAATATCTTCTTTTCTATCTTCGTCTTCATGTAATTCTCTGTGTAGGGTGAAAAGATCTTCGTCTTGAAAGATTTCCCCACAAATGTCGCAAAGAGCCATTTCAAACAGTTTGGCTTTGAATGCACACTCTGTGAATGTCCACGCAATAATGAGCAGCGCGCTCGACCGGGACCCTTTATATCTGAGGCAGATAGGTGGGGAAAGTGACGTCATATAGAAACAGGTTATCAATCATGTGCTAAATTTAGCCTTTAAACAACCATTTGTAATACATTTATCAGCAGGCTTGATAAAATCAATGGTATTTGGTCTAGATTCAATAATTTGTACGAGTTTTTTCAAAGACATCTGTTCCAACAAGTTTATATGGGTCAAGGTCGTTTGGAATTATTATTTTGAGCGGGGGATAGAGCACTAAGCAGCATCATTTACTACAAAGTGCTCTATCCCCCGCTCACATTCTTTTTTTAACTTTTTGTTTAAACTTTTTACAAAGGTGAAACATCACCATCAGAGTCGGAATCATTCTCATCACGAAATAGGTAGCGATGACAATACATAATTCTTCTGGCTACTAACATCCTATCCATTGGACGATGAGGAGTGTCTTGTTCTTCTTCTTCAATTTCCGACTCAGATGATGACTCTAATGTTTCGTAGGCGTGCAAGTCCACTTCATTGTCCATTGAACCAGCTTCGTCAGAGTCCGTTTCAATATCCATTATTTCTTCCTCCTCCTCTTCCTGATCAACCGCAGGTAGTTGGTCCTCTGCTTCTATAACTTCTACAGGTATTACCTCCAGAATTGAAAGAATTCTGTCGCGATGGAACACGGTGTTGTCAAGTGGAGCCATGGTATGAAAGTGGTGTATCTATCCAATTGGTTTGCCCTTTTTATACCCCCACCAACTATACATCTTATGTGGGTCAAGGTCACGTCAAGATACCCTTTGAGCGGGGGATAGACCACTAAGCGACATGCTAGTCCATTGTCGCAAAGTGATCTATCCCCCGCTCTATTCCGCAGATCACACTCAAGTCCAAGTCCAAGTCCAAGCCCAAGCCAAGAATTTTACACACTTTATTGCCACCAGGTAATAGTTATTCGCACATTCACTTGGTTTGCAAAGAGGTACTGAACAAACTCCATATTAGTTGTATTTTCGGTATGTAAATGCATCATGAAATATGCAATCTTATCGATTGCAGCATTGTCCAAAGGTTCACAGTTTACAAGTTCCAATGTACCTAAGCTTGTCTTCTCTTCGATCAATTCCACAACTTCATTAACATATTCTTCCATAAGGATGAACTCAACGCTGTAGCTTTCCATTGTACCTGGTGTCTACACAATTGCTTGACTAAATCCGCTCTTCATCAATCCTACATATATACCAATTCCCCCTCCACATTACCCATTCCCCTCTACCTTTATATGGGTCAAGGTCACCCAATAATACCCTTTGAGCGGGGGATAGACCACTAAGCAGCATGCTAGTCCATTGCCGCAAAGTGATCTATCCCCCGCTCTGTATTCCACACAAGTCCTAGTCTTTACACACACATAAGCCCCCACTCTTTAACACTTAGTCATATACTCTGTCCTCCCTGCCAATTAAGAGTTCCCTATGTTTGCCACTGTTTTCAATCAACCTTTCCAAGTCCCAAAACACAATGTCCAAATTAACCAAGTTCGCTCGTCCAATTTGAAACACACTATTCCCCCCAAAGTCACTTGCTCTCACTTGTTGTCCTGTATACTGCTTCTTCTTCCACGCTACAATCACTACCCTACCTTCTTCAACAACCATTCTTTTAACACTATCATACACCTTCTTCAACATCCCTCTAAAGTTTACATAGTTAATGCTAACATACTCCCACTCCCTACCAATGATCAGTGAACCACTCATGTTTACAAACTCTACTTGTTACCTAGAAGGCTCAAAGCAGAATGAAATGGAGATGTAGAGACCCCCTCTTTTATACCGGTTAACCGGTTGTCCTTGCTTTAAAGTGGGTCAAGGTCGTCCGATGCTACCCTTTGAGCGGGGGATAGACCACTAAGCAGCATGTTAGTCCATTGCCGCAAAGTAGTCTATCCCCCGCTCTGTATTCTACACACACACACACACACACATGTCTCTGTTCAACCCCTCTATTACATACCCAGTATATATTCAGTTTCTTCATCATCACTATCACTCATCACTGCTTCCACAAACTCCATCGGGTTAAAGTTAAATTGTTTTAATTGTTCTTTTAGGTTTTCAATTTGTTGGTCCTTCACTTCCAAAACAGTGTGAAGGTGTGATATGTAGTCCGCTGCCTCGGTGACACTTGCTACTCTTGGGTCGCCTAACTTCAAGCTGGGAACTACACCCTGCAGCTTGAAGTACGCTATACGCCTCTCTTGCTCCTGCCGTTGACTAGGACTGAGCAAGCCTTGCCCGTCTTGACTCACCTCCAGCAAGGTCCGTAGCATCGGAGCTTTGCAGGCGTTTGCTCGAGCAACAGTTATGCTATGGAATGGTCGAACAGGTCCACGAGTAGCAGGCAGGACGTTGGCAGCACGCCTTCTTGAAGAAGAGGAAGCCTGAGAGTTGGAAGCCATGTTAAAGTGTAGTATTCAGCTAAGCGGTACTAAGCGGTACAAAGCAGAATAACCAAACTGCACATCAATACCCGTATATATACACTTATCAGTGGTGGGGGTACTAGCTAACCTTGGTAATGTGGGTCAAGGCCATCCAAAAACATTACCAGAACGGGGGATAGATCACTAAGTGGCATGTTAGTCCATTGCCACAGAGTGATCTATCCCCCGCTCTGTATTCCGCATTCACGCACACATTCATACATACACACACAAGTCCCAGTCCGAGTCTTTACCCACACACCTATCCACTCTCATCCTCACTATCATCACTATCATCTAACAATCTGTCACACTTCATAATTAGTTTTTCCCATTCTTTCCGGATCAAAAGTATTTCACTGCGTGCACTCTTCAACAACCTGTTCTTTTCCTCTATCATTACGTTACAACTTTTAATATATCTTATAGCAGCTCTAACAGTGTCTTCCTGTGAAGATGCACCAACCACTACACCTGGCACTATCTGCTGGAGCTCTTCATACAAGTTCGATTCTCTTCTGGAGGCTCCACTGCTGCACAACTCCGTCTTGCTCGGAGTGAATCCGAAGAACCGGACGCGACTCCTTGAAAGGCGGTCCCGCCGGATCGGTCCAGAGCTCGAGCCAGAGTTGGAGGCGGTCGGGGCAGAGGTAGAGGCTGGAACGTTCATGGCAGACATGGTAGTGTTCGGCTTAACAGTGTAAAGCAGAATGAGAGGACGGTTGATCACCACTCCTATATATACCCATTTTTAGTGGTGGGGGTAACTCAAGGTCAACCTTCCCTGGTATCAAACCTGGTTATTATAAGTTTGGCCTGAATCTTATTCTCTTCAATAAACTTGCTTACTTCAAACACCCAGGAGAACAGTTCGTCTATATTTTTATATTCAATTTTAGTGTAGTGTGTAAGGTTTAAGGTTTGTCTGTTTATAACACATAAAGTAAACAAAGCCCTATCACGTCTTATCCAAAACTCAACATCCCTTCTCAAACCGCTTAAAAGTTCCCATGCAGTGTGTTCATCTAAGTTGTATTTACCACCTTTGTAGGAGAACGGTGCCATGTTTAGTATCAAGCATAGAAATAGACTGAAGCAAAATGAACAGCTCATACAAGCTAAGCAAAACATTGGAGTGGGGGTATCACATGATACATAACCTTGGTTGCAAGGTTAGCTCTTTACTTTTCAGAATAGTTAATATAGGTCAAGGCCATTCAAACTTTGAAAAATTTTTACCTCCAAACACTTGTGGTTTCCCACAAGTGTTTGGAGGTAAGTTTTTATTTGTTAAAGACTTTTGTAACTTAGTCTTCACCCTCAAGGACACGGTTTGAGATTGTCCCAGTGACTTTACATCACCGCCAGGTTAAAGTATTATACAAGTCAAGTGTTTTTTTTTTTTTTTTTATTACTTGACTTGTATAATACCCCTCTCCCTTACTTTAAGAGGGTTAAGACTAAATTTGGAAAAATAATTTGGAAGAAGAAATTTAATTAATGTCCAACACTTTTAAACGATTTTGATTTTTTAGTGAGCCCATGTCCTAATCCATTTCCCAAACAGATAGGCATCCTTTTCTTCGAATTAAATAAGCCCCGGGGACAAAAAATTCTCTTTGTACCATCGCAGGTGGTACTTTCATTCTATGAAGGCGGCCATCACCTTTTAGAATGATTTGCACATTTATATTAAATGCTCCATAAGCTTGAACAATGAAATAATATTTTTTGTCCCTCTTGAGCCTATTAATTTTCAGCTTCTGCGGACTGTTAGGTAGTTTGAACTTGGACTTTTCAGGCATAATATTAAGGCTATAGGGCTTTGGTGTCGGAATTTTGATTTTCTTATTTAAGTGTCGTTGGCAACGATCTTTTTCTGGAAGAGCAAAATTCGGACAACAAAGAACCACAGCCTCTCTGCTAAACCAAACATAATCGCATTTATCACGCTTGCCAGCAGGGCATTTAACACGATTACGTTTCTTTTGTGTTGGACTCTTAGTGTTTTGGAGCGGCGCTTGATCTAACTTAGGCTGGCTGGAAAGGATGGAGGGTGATGGTTTAGCACGGTCAAGGGGCAATTTGCAAACAATTTTGGGTCGGGTAGGAGAATGGGTTAGATCAATGGTGGTTTAGGTGAGGTAGAATTGTCTGGGGAAAAGATCGATTTACGGGATGGTTTGACTGTAGATGGAATGTTGGCTTTGGGTGAGGTAGAATTGTCTGGGGAAAAGATCGATTTACGGGATGGTTTGACTGGTGTGGATGGCATGGGGGATACGGGTAGTGGACATTGGGTCTTTGTATAGGAAAGGATTTTCTTTGTACGTGAGTAGGGAATGATTTTGGACCTCGACTTCTTCTTCTCCTCAAAGACTGCTGACTCCGAATCAGAATCTGACAGCAGTGAGATTGGTGGTGATGCTATGAGCACTCGGCTGCTTGCAGGGTGAGCGTCAGCCCCTCTTGAAGTCGACGGAGCATCACCAGCACCACTGACACTTGCACTTGAACGTTCCGTTGGTAGCAACGGAGATAGGCTGGGCATTGAAGGAGCCGACGGCATCTTCAAACAGTTGAGGATTGTGCCCATCAAACAGGATTGGAGAATCGTAGCAGCGGAGGTTGAAGTCGGAGTAGACGTGTTGGTCGGAGTAGACGTGTTGGTCGGAGTAGACGTGTTGGTTGGATTCGATTTGATGTATGGGAGAACGGGTGGATAGTTCTTGAAGCGCATGTTGCGGTGGAGAGAGCGTTAATTGCAAGAAACAGAGAAGCACTTCCAACGAAGGCTGGAGCAAGAATGAGAAGTGCGTGCAACCCGGCCGCCTTATATCCCCACCAGCCAAGGGCGACCCCACCCAAGGGGGGGGGGGGTTCGCACTTTTTGCCGGGGGGGGGTTCGCACTTTTTGTCAGGGGGGGGTCGCACTTTTTGTCGGGGGGGGGGGGTATTTAAAAAAATAAACCCTTATGGGCGTTCTTATGTTGCCATCGCTGTAGTCTCCGAAAAGATACAACTAAGGGGAACTCCGGACTTGTGTGTTAGTAACACCTACCATTTAAAATCCAAAGAAAAACTTTAATATTTGGTTCAAGGTCACGCGAAACTTTAAAAAAAATAAGCCCCACACCCCCCTATGGGGGTGTGGGGCACTTGGGTTGTCATCGCTGTAGCCTCCAAAGAGACCCAACTATGACAACAGGCAACATCCAATGTTGTCTAACCTTCACCACGCAAGACTTAAGCATTTACTGCATTGCTAACAAATAACTTTTCCAATAGCTAACAAAAAGTCATTTACATAATTTTTAAAGAGGTTGAGGACAGCCCTAGTGGCTTATGTCCCCGGTCCGAGTGCAGAGGCCATCGGCTCATTACCCCCGTATAAGCGTACAAACGGACCAACTCCAATTTCTCAGCCGCATTGAAGCATGCATGAGAGGAGCCTAACAATAATAAAAAGTGGCTTTACACGGGGGCCTACTCCCGTTCCCTATCTTTAATATTTAAGTTCAGCAATGCAGTAAATTTGTATAAGTTCTTACTAGGTCAAGGCCATACGAACATTAAAGAATTTCGGCCCCCGTACATCCATGGCGAACCACGAATGTTCGGGGGCCTTGGGGACAAAAAACACAAATAGCTAACAAAGTTTCATTTACATAATTTTGAGTTTCCAGAAGGGAAACTAACTGAGGACACCCTAGTGGCTTACGTCCTCGGTCCGAGTGCAGAGGCCATCGGCTCATTACCCCCGTATAAGCGTACAAACGGACCAACTCCAATTTCTCAGCCGCATTGAAGCATGCATGAGAGGAGCCTAACAATTATAAAAAGTGGCTTTACACGGGGGCCTACTCCCGTTCCCTGTCTTTACAATTATTTACTTTGAGCATTGAAAAAGCTCAAGGGGGATAGCTAAAACAAGCGTATACACTTTAGAAAAATATAACACACTTACAACACACAATTGAGCTCAACATAGTCAATGCTGGAACAAGCACATACACATTAAACACATATGACAAACAAGACACAAAGGATAAAAGACACACAGGAGACATAGGGTACAAGTAAAACACTGTCATATAAAACAATTCTTAATACCCAAACGCAAGCGCAATATCTTAGAACTAATAAAAGTCTTAAAGTTAGAGTAGACTTCGCTAAACACTGAAGGCGCCATTCAGTGTTTAGTGAGGCCTATGGCGGTCCGTCCCGATAGTTCACGTTCAACGCGAGGGAGCGGACTGCGAGCAGGCTGTGGCCGGGCCGCCTTATATCCCCACCGGGGCTGCCACGCCCAGGATATCAGGGGTGGAGGAGGGGGTTGGGGTGGGGGATGGGGGGTCACTTTTTGTCGGGGGGGGGGGCTCGCACTTTTTGTCGGGGGGGGGGGGTTAGGTAAGTTAAGTGGGTCAAGATCACCCACGACACTTGTACTCTAAGTGTTGGCTATACCCCCACCACAACTGGGTCCCTAGGCTGCACAACACCGGTTCGCCAGTATGTCTCCGGCTTCCATGCGGTGCGTCTCGGTGTTTACTAGCTCTCTATATGTAAGTACTTTTACAAGTTTTAAATGTAGGTCGCTACACTTTAACTCTGGGACGATATCGACTTGTAGTATTTCAGTGTTTTGACTCAAGGTCATCACACTTTAACTCTAGCACGTCGGTTATCGTACCAGAGGTGCTCAATAACCTAACTTGTAATGTTTAGGGTGGCGTTTGCACGCCACGTGGTATCGCCATGAGTGTCCAGTCCAAATTTTAAGTTAAATTAATTTTACTATAATCTTTTCCATTTCCAATTCGTTTTGCCAAAGAATAAGGTGTCGCTTTATAAAGTGGTATTTCTCCAGAGTTATAGGGGATTGCAGGGATACAATTAGTTTATTTAGGAGACTCTTCATCTTGGAGTTTAACACAATTTCCACTTTGACTTTGCTTCCTCGGCTCTCACAGCCTAAGCTGTACAGACATGTTTCTTCTAGTGCCAACTCGGGCCAAGAGAACAGTGTGTTAACTGTAGGACAGCTCATGGTGAAGTGATGCGATACTCCAGCGTACAACCTCACCTTCCCCCACCACTGTGACCTTCCCCCACTCCTGCTGTTTCCCCCACCTCTTTTCCCTTGACTCACGCGTTACAAGCAGTCTCTCAGTATTGTGCGTACTTTTGTGAGGGGAAGCCATGTCGCGGGACACTTTAGGTAAGAAACTTAGCCGTGTTAAGACTTTATTAGTTGCTCACTGTCCGCCACTCAAAGTCAAAAGGGTTTCGACTTTAGCTAAGTGGCGCAAACTGTTGCGCGGACACCCTAAGTTTTATACCAAACAGACTAATGTAAGTTTTACTGATGAAGATTTGTTTAGAATATTGGATGAAATGACTTTTCCTTGCAAAATTCAGTTAGTTACTCCCATTCCTGACAGTTTAGAGTCTTAGTCTCTCAAGCCGATATACCTAGAATACGCATAGCCTAACAGTCAGTCGCTCGGTGACTGTCGTGGGGTGCGCATCGGTGTCGGCACTCCATTGTTAAGTTAAGTTTTCAAGGTCACAGTAATATCAAATTGTTGGTGTTGTGCTGGTTCAAGGTCACCTGAGGGATTACCGATTGCCCATTTAGGCAGAGTCATGTCAGAAACTCGAGTTTAACTTGGCACTTTTGCCGTTTCTCGTCGAATATTTGCTCCAAGTGGTCAAGGTCACGGGGACTCTGACTGAAACTCGGAGCGTAGTGCGAGAAACGGCAAAAGTGCCAAAAAATTTTAAGTTTCGGCGTGACCTTGACCTTAGTGGCGTCGGTGACGTCATTTTGATGACGTAAGGGGTGATGACATCATCAGCACGTCATTTCTGTGACGTCATGGGTGTGACGTCATCGAAATGACGTCATTGGTGATGACGTCATCGATGACGCAATCGATGACGTCATCGATGACGTCATCGGTGAGGTCATTGACCTCGATGACGTCATCCCTCAGGTGACCTTGAACTGGGCCAGCACCAACAATTTGACACTACTCTCGGTGAATACGGTACGCGGCCGGCCGAATGAGTCAATTGTTGCTCTGACTGTACAGCCCGACTCGGCGGCCGCGTCACTTTTGGCGCGGTTCATACCTGGGACTTGTGAAACTGGGACCAATGAAACGCGCGTTGTTTTTCCTTTAATTTAACTCAACTGGGACATATGAACCTGGGACCAATGAATTAACCATTCATTAATATTATTTTTACAAAATCTGGGACATCTGAAACTGGGACCAGTGAACTAACTGAATTTAGTATTTAATTTAATAAATCTGGGACATTTAAACCTGGGACATTTAAACCTGGGACCTATGAAATTTTTAATATTTAGTGATTTTTAAGCAAACTGGGACTTGTGAAACTGGGACCTATGAGATGCTCCCACCATTATACCGTACTGCAGTATGGACTGAACATAAGCAAAATAAACAGTTTTTAGTATTTGATGGTTAAGAATTCGGCCGAGAGTGCGAAAAACAAAGATGAATTTCCTAAGCCTTACTCTAATTGATTGGATATGATCTGTCCACTTAAGTCGGTTGTCAAAAACGATTCCCAGGTACTTGAAATTAGACACTCGCTCTACACATTCACACGAATTACAGTCATTCTGGCCGCCACAAGTGTGCAATCTCAGCTGGTAGTCGACAGGATCGTTATTGGCTCGCAACGAAATTGCTAAGTATTTCGTTTTCTGGGAATTTAATGTGAGCCGATTTTGATCGAAAAAATGTTTAACAGCGACCAGCCCCCAACCCGCCACCGCGTACACCTCCTTCCAGCTGTCGCCCTCAAAGAGAATCGCCGAGTCGTCTGCATACAAAAAAAGGCTGCCCTTCTCTAAATTTAATCTACCAATATTGTTGACGTAAATGAGATACAATAGAGGTGCAAGAGTCGAGCCCTGAATAATTCCACAATCAATTTTCATTTTCGAACTATATTTATCTAGAATTGAAACTACTTGGTATCCATCGCTTGGATAATCTTTAAACCAATTTAGGGCCGACCTTTAATTCCGATGAAAGAAATTTTTTTTTAAAGAATCTGGCGATCAACTGTGTCAAATTCTTTAGCTAAACCAGTGAAAACAAGCAAGCTTTTCTTATTTCAACTGACGGCATTGTGGAGTTCTTTTGTTAAGTGAAAAAGGTCATCATTAATATTTTTATCGCGCCTGAAGCCAAAGTGATTATGAAATAAAATTTCATTGTCAAAGACGTATTTTTCTAATTGGATTTTAACATATTTTTCAATCAATTTTGCCAGAACGCTGGCCAGTGTAATAGGTCTATAGCTCACGCATTTTTCCTCATCCCCCCCCCCCTTTATGTATAGGAATGACTTTTCCGATATTAAAAATATCGGGATAAATGCCTTGTTGTAAACTGAGATTAATTACATGAGCCAGCGGGACTTTTATTAGGCCTACATCGAAATTATTTTTATTACACTACCAGGAATGTTATCCAACCCCGGAGCAGACCCAGCTTTTAAATCTTTAACAATCCGGGCGAGTTCAACTTCACTGACATGACGCAGCTGGAGATGGTGCCGGGCTGATAGGCCGCGTCGTCCACGACATACCGGGGGACAGGCGGAATAGCGCTGGCCAAGTTGGCACCGACATTTACGTAGTAGTCATTCAACTTATCTGCTGTCTTGATATTGTCTGACTCATCCACGTTATCTTTGCCCATAATAAAATGTTCGATAGGGAAACTGTCTTTATTTTTACTTGTGTTCGTGCTTTCGGCTATAGTTTTCCAAAGCATTTTGCAGTTCCCTTGGGACTGATTGATTTTATTTTTATAGTATGTTTTCTTAGCAGACTTAATTAGTTTGTTGAGAAGATTTCTATAATTTTTATATCGAGCTAACAAATTGAGGTTGAAAGGTTGTTTTTCACATTTTTACTAAGTTTGTCTCTGGTTCTAATGGACCTGGCCAGCCCCGATGAGATCCATGGTTTAATTTGTAAATTATTTGATGAAAGGTTTTTAACTTTGGTCGCTCGAGCAATACAGTCTTGCAGTTTATCTACGAATGAGCTAGAACTTCGGTTAATGTCGTTTGTATTTAATACAGGTGACCAGTTGCATTCAGATAACCGTAAACGAATGACATTTTTATCAATGTATGAGATTGAACACTTATCCTTTAGTTTAGTTTTGCATTCTTTTTCGATTTCAGCAGCTACAATATAATGATCACATTTCAGACTTAATTACAGCAGATCATAAAAATTAAATTATTAAAAAGTATCCACTGACGACGTTTGCTAAAACTGTTATTTGATTTAGTGCATATCATTATAACTACGTAGTTGAATGCAATGTAATTTTGAAGGGGTAGAAACGTAAATGAATGTAGCTTACAGATTGGTACAGTGTAGTACTGATGATCGCATGGTCTGCGTCACATGTTTACATTTTGTCTTATTTCCTTGCAATTCCGGTACAACTTCGTGTTCACAGGATTATTACAAATTATCAAAATTTTATACAGTTAGTTTGGAGCTTTCATAAATTTTTTATAATCCATTTTAACAATTTATTTGATTTGAACTCTTATATGGACAATAATACACGAATTTATTGCTAGTTTACATATTTGTTTGCCTGTTTCTAAAATAATAAACACTTTTCTTACACAATCTTATACTTAACTTACTTTAACATTTTCCAAAATAATCTTATTTGTTACCATTTACTCAAAAAAAATTAATTTTACATATTATGACACCTACAAAATAATCGTCTCCCCATTTATTATATGTTTTTGTGTAAGAAATAAAATTGTTTACAATATTTGTAAGCCTATAATAAATGTTATGTTAACTCACACATATTTTTTACAGAGGCTAGTTTTAGAATTTGGAAAAAATTACAATTTTTATTTACTTTAAAACAAAACTTTAAATATGCTATTGTTTCTTGCTATATTCGAACTATACCGTTCATATTCCGAACAAAATGTATATGTGTTTGAATAAATTTTCATAATAATGCATTTACATTTTACACAGAAAACGTTTTTCGACTTGTGCTTCAAGTTAATAAACGTGTGAAATCTCATAATTGGTAATTTGTTTTGTCACAATTCAATCTTCATTATTATAAGCTTTATATTTATTATTTGATTTTTAAACGATGGATTACGTTTGGGGCTTTGGAGAGGTAGAAAAAAGTTTTCGTAGGAAGGTAGGGAGTAGTTTTGGGGGGCCCCACACTGGAGGTTTGCACTGGGCCCCAAACAGGCTTAGGCCTGTCCTGATTTTAATATATATAAATTTGAACGAACGGTGTATTTGCCTCTAGGCCCTGAGTTCTACCGTAGTAGCAAGTACGCTGAAAATGTAAAATAAATCAATTAATTTGAGTATGTGATTGAAATATATATGTTTGTTCAACAAATTGTGTATAATTTGAATATCCACCACTAAAAACAAAATAATTCCAAAAAACAGAGTACAAATGGTAAAATATTTCTATATTTTATAAAAAAGGAGTAAAAGTTTAAATTTGTATTAGACAGTAAGGAATTTATGTGTTCATAAACAAATCTTGATATTATTAGCAAATTTATATTGTCTTAATAATATTAGATTAAATCTATGTAGTAGATTATAAAGTTATTGAGCTGAAAAGAGAACAAAGTCGATGGTTTGCTGTATCTAGTTGCAGAACACTTGTGACCCCAATGCATGTGGCAACTGACTCTTTGTTTGAACAAATGTTTTGCATATACGTACCTATTTACCAAACCTCGATCTTTACATTTTGCAAAAGTTTAAGGTTCTTTACTGGTTTTAAATTTTGTAATAAAACAATGGAACCTGAAGAATTTTTCTTTAATTAACGATTTACCGGATTAACCAAGCCGAGCTCGATGGTTTTATTTATTTATTTATTTAACGGCAACCGCCATTTTACAAAAATTGTACATGATGGTATATACATGCGTCAGATGAAAAACATTTAGTTGACAAAAATTACATGCTGAAAAAGTTTCCAAGAATGTAGCAGTTATGTTGAGTGCACTATAGTTAAATTGACAATAACAATAATCGATAACAATAATTAACTGACATTAATAACAATGATTAGTTAACCTGAAGTTAGGTAACAATAATTGAACTGGCATTAATAACAATAATAAAATAATAACAATAATAAATGACAACAATTAATACAATAACAATCTTAATTAGCTTCAATAAATTAATAAAAGATTGTATTCCGTATGTTACAGATAATGAACTATATGACTACATAACAAAAAGAAATGACTTTAACAACATTAACAGAAAACTTCTCTCCACCCCATGCACAGCACTGCTCACTTTCCTTCAACTAGCGGACATGGCCCTCTAAAGGCACCACCCAAAAAATGAACATCACCATAAACACTGAACTGCACTCTCCACCTTCGAGTGGCTGTGGCCCTAGCAACCGAAACTCCCAGCAGCCCTGAGAAAAAGTGTTAGAGGAGAAGTCTCTGGACGTCACGCTTGAAGGATGCTGGTGATGGTCCGAAGAAGTCTAAGTGAGGGCAGACATCTTCGCAAGATCTCAGCAGTCTGGAGATTTCATGGTTCTGAGTGTAGCTAGTGGGCTGATACTTCCTCTTGAAAACAGCTTTGGATCTGGTTCCTCTGGGGGTAGTAAATTCCACTTCACTCAAGAGTTCAGGGCAGTCAATGATTCCGTTAACCAGCTTGTAGAGGAAAACGATGTCATTGATTCTACTTCTTAGGGGAAGCGGTTGGATGTCGAATTGTATCTCCAGAGCTGCAACAGGCACCTCCAGGAAAGGGAAACCAAGTTTTACACCAAGCAGTCTAAGAAACCGTGTTTGAATCGTGTTTAAAATATTCATATGGCCTGCTTTAATTCACTTTTATTTTATTTATTTATTTATTTATTTCCCAACGGATTACACCATTTTACAAAGATTTACAATTTTATGATGGCTATAATTACAGTAAGCACATGAATGAATATCAAAGTAATATAGTTAGGAACTAAGATAATAAGTAGATATAAAAAACGAGGTAATACTATTGTGACTGATGTGATGTATGTACAATAACGAAGTTACAACATGATAATAAATCCACAAATAATCTAACAAGTAAGAGCGAAAACTAGCAGAAAGACACGACATCAGGTACACGTGCAGCAAGAAAAATAAAACAACTCAAACAATGACAAAACAAGTTGGACAATTTGCAATAAATAGATTATAACAACAAACAAAGGCTAATCTGCAGGCACAAAACATGATGAAAATATTAACAAAATCACTATATCTAACATTGTACCTAGATCACCATGAGCTCTTTGGGGGTGCCGACTCAAGTGGTCAGAAGAGAAGCCTTCTTCTTGAATGACTGGGGCTTCTCCCCGAAGAAGTCCAAATGGGTAGCCGCGCCACTTCCAGCCCTGAGGAGACGACATATACCGCTGTTATAGGCGTAGTAGCAGGGGAGAAAACGCCGGCTGAAGGTCGTCTTGGAGCGAGTGCCTCTGGGGGTGGAGATGTCAATTCTGCTGAGAAGGTCGGGACAGTCTATTAGGCCGTTCACTATCTTGTAGAGCAAGATAACATCAGCATGATGACGTCGGAGTGACAGGGGTAGCAGAGCGAAGGACTTCTCAACGTCCTCGACCGGGGTGGTGCGATAGGTAAAACCAAGCCTCGGTCCAAGCATCCGTATGAAACGTCTCTGAATAACCTCCACCTGGTTGACGTGATTCTTCTGGAAAGGAGACCAGACAACGGAGCCATATTCCAGAAGCGGGCGTACTAGGGACTTGTAGAGGGTGATCAAGGTGGAAGGCGAGTTAAAGTTCCTGGTCGACCTGAATATAAACCCGAGCATGGAGTTAGCTTTCGCTGTGATGTGGGCAATATGTTCTTGAGGGTTAAGCTGAGGGGTCATAGTCACTCCAAGATCTCGAACCTTGTCAACTCTCTTCAAAGTGCAATCATTCAGAACATAATCGTGTCTAATTGGAGTAGCCCCTCGTTTGTAAGAGATGACAACACACTTCAAGACATTGAGTTCCATGAGGTTTTCTTTGCACCAGACTTTGATATTTGTAAGAGAAAGTTGGAGGCCCTCGAAGTCGGAGGCGGAGGATACTGTACTAAATACCTTGATATCGTCGGCAAACATGAGATACCTGGAATTGATGACCTCACCAATGTCATTCATGAACAGATTGAACAACAAAGGGCCAAGGTGGGACCCTTGTGGGACGCCAGATAGGACACTGAATGGGGCAGAGAGGCAGCCGTCGAATTTCACTTCAAGAGTTCTGTCTGTCAGATAGCTCACTAGCCACCTAAGCAGGGGCCCCCTCAAACCATATCCAGCAAGCTTGGCAGCAAGAAGAGAGTGATTGACCTTGTCAAAGGCCTTCGATAGATCAAGGTAAACACAGTCCACCTGGCGAGCATCACCGAAAGCAGCCATGGTGTATTCTTGAAATTCCATCAGGTTGGTAACTGTTGAACGGGAGCGTAGGAAGCCATGTTGAGAAGGAGAAATACATTTCCGAAGATGGAAGTAGAGGAAGTCCAGAACGATGTTTTCATACACCTTGGCGACTGCAGACAGAATTACAATTGGCCGGTAGTTCCTGACATTCCAACGATCGCCAGACTTGAATATGGGGACCACATGACCACGCTTGAGGGACGACGGGAAGATTCCAAGAGAGAGTAGGGCGGTAAACCAGACTGACAGATGTGGGGCCAGAACAGGGGCACAGTATTTCAAGACGCTTGGGGGAATTTCATCAGGTCCAGCTCCCTTATTGGGGTCGAGGGACTCAAGTTTGCGCTGAACATCAGAGGCAGTGATGACACATTGTGATAAGGAAAAGTTCCAGCCAAAGTCGTAGTTAGGGGAGGAGATTTGATCCTTTGTAAACACGGATGAAAAGTAGTTTGAAAACAATTCACACTTATCTGCAGAGGTTATCTGCACTTATTTTGGATCAAGGTAGGCCTATTAAGCTTACATCGACAACCAACTATAAGCCCAAGGCAATTAGCATATACTCCACCAGGTAGCGGACATCAACAAACAATAGTGACGTCACTGGTGAGGCAGCTGTTTTTAACCACAACAAACTACTTCATTTGTCAAAACCTCAAAACTAAATTAGGTTAAAGTATTTTTGTTGTCAGTGTCGTGATGTTAAATTTACAATTCAGGTAAATAAAGTAGCTGTTTCAAATTTGAAAAATATTTTTTCCAACCACTGCATGGAAATAATTGCATTGCCACACCTGTAACCCCTATGCAAAACAGTTCATTTCCGGTTTCCGTTTCTTTCCCGCTCTAGAGCGGCAATGATTCTCTACCGCACGCTAGATCAAACAGCAATTTTAAATCAGCTGTTATTACAAACCATTCTTCAGCTGTTATTCATTGTTAGTAGATGATACGCGCCGATTCTGCACCGCCCCGGGAGCCTGTGCTCTGATTGGTCGAAAGCTGACTAAGATCCTCAACTCTGCTGACTAAGATTGGTCAGTGACTAGAATCCTCTTCTCTGATTGGTTTAAACTGAATAGGCCACGCCTCCTAGACAAGATGGTGGACATCCTCGCCCAAAGAGACCTGTGTTCTGCTTGGTCGTAAGCTGATCACGTGACTCAGATCCTCTTCTCTGATTGGCTGAAAATGAATAGGCCACGCCTACTAAACAGATGATGGACATCCTCGCCCAAAGAAAACTTTGATCTGATTGGTTAAGAGCCAACCAACTCACGCCCCACCCCTTTGTTGTTTTGACATGGAATAACTTCGTTTGTTGTAATTAGTAGCAATTTTGCTGTTTTTTTAATCCTTGTGATTCTTTTAGTCATGTATAAATTTTAGAGCATTAAAACTACAAAAGTCTCAAAAATAAAGTTTACTTTTTTGTGACTTAAAAACTTCAAGAGAAAAATCACCATAACAACGCTTACAAGCAAATTTTTAATTTTAATTTTGTTTGGTGTAAAAAGCGTGAAGTTCATCTAAAACCCAAAAAGGGCGCAGCACTACAATTTGGGTAATGGTTAATTTACCATTATATTTAAACACCCTCTCACAAACCTGTGATTTAAAAATCCATCAATTTTCAGTATACTTACGATCACTTACAGTCTTTTTCATTAATAGATTGTATTGCATTAACACATTGAAGCTTAAAATTATGGTTGGTTATTTGCTCTGTCAATGTTATCTAGTTTAGACTTCTCCACAGCATGAACTGTCCTAATTTATGTCAATAATGTTGAATTGTATTGTTATATTTTGTAAATTGGTGTTTTGTCGATAATAAATAAATTTGTACTAAATGGAAGTCACACACTGAGCTTGGCATTGCGATATTGTGCATTCGTCGTAATATATTTCTTGGTTGATGTAAAGTGAACCTAATTCAATTTTGAAAAATTGTTAGCTTTGTTCAAAAATATCATCTGTTTCCTTGTGACCTTAAGGATGGTAAAGAAAATTTTCACTTATTTTGATGTTTAACATTTTTAATGTTTTAACTTTACTGATGCGCTTTTGGATTTGTTCAAAAGCAGATTAAATCAGTAAATATTTATTGATAGGAAGATGGTTTCTTTATTATTGACAAATAATGTAAGTCTTACCTTCATCTAAGTTGAGTAAAAGAACACATCGCTACGATTTGCACTTGATGAGAGTCACACTCAAATTGAAACTGTGATGCTGTACATTCCAGGTACTCAAATTACGAGTTGTAGAGGGAAAAGATGTGTTTGATAATTTCCTCTGAGTATCAGATAATTTTTAAGGGACTGCTTTCTTGTGAGCTTGGATGTTTGTAAATTGTCTGACACTTTGATGTAAAACATTTTATGAGAATATTTGTTTCCTGAATTTAGATACATCGTCATATAATTGTAAAATGTGCACAGAACCTTCGTTTTATAAATGATCTAGAATAACTGTAAAATTATGAAATTATGATTATTATTATTACCAGCATTGAGCAACGTCAAAAATAAGATTTTTTACTTTCAGTTTTGCGATGTTAGGGATTGTGAATCGTATGATTATGATTGCTGTATTACAAATAGCGGGACTATGAAATGTTTGGATTTTTAATGCTAGAAATAGCTGGATTCGAGGACGTTAATAATTTTGCGCTACCTTTAAAGTAATTTTTTTTAAGTTTATGCTTATCGTAAATGTGATGTCTAGGAATTACATATCCATGAGGCTTAAAATTAGCACCCATAATGCCCTACCTTGAAAGAAATGCTAGTGTCTTTAGCCTTTCCAAAGATTTTGTTTTGTTTACAATAATATATTTATTATACTATCACATACTATACTGTGCTGAGAAAAGGGAAACATATTTACATATTAAATTATATAATTTGCATGAGCAATGTATGTTTTCATAAGAAAAGGTTGCTAAATATAAGTTGTACACATGTATAACGTTTAAAAAATGACTTTATTAGGTGCTTTATATTCCATATCACCTATGATGCAGCAGCTATTTTTATAGTGGTGTTTCCAAGAGGTCTAGTCCAGACCCGTTTCATCACATATGCCCTATCCAATTAGCAATCTTTTTAAATAAATTTAATCCTTCGAAGGACCACGTACCTACTCTACTTTACACTAAATGTAAAAAAAATGTTATTCAATTTAAGTGAAATTACATTAATGCTAAATGATTTTATTAAAACTGTTATATGGTAAATATATTTTTGAAATGGTATACAGAAGGGTGATCACCTTCTATAAAATTCTACTAAAAGGTAACAGGTTAAATATTTACACTATGAAGAAAACATTATGGTGTTGATAATTTACTTATTTACATTTATAAATTTAAAACCATTCTTTTCTGACTGTTCAAAGAAAATTCTATTTAAATTAACAATTTTTCCCATACGACAATTTAAATGTGTCGTTTGCAGAAAAAAATTCAGCATACTATACGATATGTATGCGAGATTTCAAAATTCATATTACGGTAAAACAAATACACCTTTGCTTTCACCAGAAAAATACTTAGATGACTACCCAATAGTAGTAATCGATTGTTCGAAACAAAATGAATCGGTAAAATCATCGAGTGTGGATATAAAAATAGAAATGGAATTCAACAAAGCTATACCAGCAAATACTACAGCATATTGTTTAATTTTACACGATAAAATTGTCACTTACACACCTTTGACTGGAATTGTTGAAAATGTTTTATAAAAACTCGTTTTTGTAAAATTTCAATCACGGGCGCGATTATAAAAGCGGAGTGCACAGGTCGCTCCTGATCAGTTTGTTGCCTGACATCGTATGGGTAGCATCATCTTAAATATGGCTTCTACTAGTTGTTACAACGGAATGCGATATAGAGAAAGAAATTTCAGAATTTTTGGTTATGAATGGACAGCAACACGGTGAAGATCAAGAAGAAGAAAAACGTAAAAAGAAAAAAAATATTTGTCCAAGAGGAAGAGAAATGTGGAAGAAAATATTTCACCAAATATTTTGATTGAAGTATTTTTACGAATTTTTCATCCAACCTCTTCAAGTTTGGATAAAAGTTTTTTAATTGGAGTTATGAAATCAACCGACTATTCATCTACAGTAATTTTAACCTACGGAACCAAAATGATTTTGTTTACAGCCAATGCTTGGGAATCTTTTATGAAACACCTCTGTAAGGGGGGAACTGGATTAATATTGTTTATTTAATTATTAATTATTGATTGTTTGGGTTTTAAATTGTGGGTTTCAGGCGAGGTCAAGGCAGTAATGTAAGGAGGAAGTATTTGAGCTTGCTGTTGTATGAGTAGATTGGAACTGTTATTAAACAATAGCTTGTTTATGCTGACCTGTTGGTAGCTCTGGCTTAAATAGGTCAGCAGACTTAGTTTCGGGGGAGTGTGTCTAGTGCAGTGATGTGAGTGTAAAGGTTTAGGGGGGTTAGGTCAGAGGGGCCATGGGGCTCAAGGCCTGGGGCCCGGGGTAAGTCTAAATTAGTTGGGTTTTTTCTAAATTAAGGGGGGTCCGATCCAAAATTGATTATTTGTTTAAAGTTGTTCTAGTTTAAAAGTTTTAGTTATTTCTTTGGGAGTTCCAGTCTTCTTAACCCTAACATTAAATTTAATAAATGTATAAGTTGAATTCCGTTCTTTTTTATCATTAGTTTGAAACGATTGTATTTTCTGTTTGTTATGTTGATTTTAATATCTGTTAATTATATTTGGTTTGAATCTTAACATGTCTCTTTTATTTAATGAGCTACGCCTCAGTCATGTAGTGTGGCTTCTCAATCTGGCCAACTGGGAAGTCGCATTCATGACACCTCCATTTGTTGGAATGTTACTTTAATAGCAACATGTTTGGCAGAAAAACAAGAGTAGGACTATTAGATTCAGACTTGGAAATTGATATTATTAAACACCGTGGTGAACATCAAATGAGATTCAGAGATACAACCAAATATGACATAAAAATTCAATTGACAAGAGAAGAATTTTTTATTTTAACATGTGCTACATAACCGATACCAAGATACTTAAGACAGTTAGTATTCTCCAGTTCAATTATTAAAGATTATTTGACGGACACTTTGGACAAACATCCAGACGCACCAATTTTGTATGGACCTGTGGACACTTCCATATTATTAAAATGGAAGTGATCACAAGCCGTTGATCATGCATATTTATCATTATATTCATTGGTTCCTACATTTCATATAGTATGACTGTGAATCATGTATATTTAACATTACAGACATAGCTGCATATCATATAGTATAGCCATGGGTACATTTTACATAGTGTAACCGTTGATTATGTACATTTTACATTATAGTCATTGATGCAGAGAAATAACCACAGGTACATTTTATATAGTATAACCGTTGATCATGCATATTTATCATTAGTAGTGGGAAAAAGCCACTTCTAAACCGGAAGTGACGTCAGCTGCCAGGGCAGCTGTAGGGGTCAGATGGTGTCAGCTGCCAGGGCAGCTGCAGGGTGCAGATGGCGAGAGCATATGCCCTGAATTTGAAGTAGAATTGGGCATGAATGAAGAGTTAGTTGAAAAGTAAAATTCAACTGTGTTAACTAAACTCTAAAAGTTGAACAAAAATTAAGAGTAAGATCAAAACTGAAATTCAACAGTTATAACTGGGGGCCTGGAAAGTATGTCAAGGTCATCCAGAGTAAGTTTTAAAAAAGCCTACCCAACTACCACCAGAAATAGTTCAAAGTTGAACTAGTTGGTGATAGTGGGATAATTCATTCGTGCCATGGGAGAGGTGTTTATTGTTTGAAAGTTGGCGATTGAATGAGAAGCGCCGCCTAGGGAGAGGGCTTATAAAATGGCAACCTTCTCCCCACCACCCATTCCCCCACTCCTTTAGACCAATAACCGGTCGCCGACTCTATGTGGTGAAACTGAACTAGACATGGCGGCCGCCATGGATAAGTCTAACCTCAAACCTTAGCTTAGCTGAAGAGAATAGAGGAGCATGAAGTAGGAATTGTGGTGACAGCGCTTATATGAGGAATAGTAGGGGTAAAATAAAAAACTTGTTGAACACAGTCGATAGGTGTAACAAGTTCAAAGTTGTTGAATTGTAACATAGAATGCAAAATGTTGTAAATAACATTATCATCAACATTAACCTGCGAAGTCTTTGAGTATAATGGGTTAAAACTGTACTTCTTCCTAACTCTATTTAAATTAGTTCTACACTTTGAAATTGAAGGTTTAGAAGTACTTCGTAATATGTGTTGTGTTCGCAAAAGCTTTAATTTTAAACATTGTGCAGTCATCATAACCGATGTGTTAAGTTCAGAAGTTAAAATAAGACTGAGATATAAAATGAAGTGTAAAAGAAATTGAAACAGAAAGCCAGAGTAGTAATTTTATAGGTTAGAATTTACGAAGGCTATTCCATGGATAATTCTAACCTCAAACCTAGTAAGTGAAGTAGTCATAACATAAAACTAACGAGAGATGATGACCGAGCGGATGCGAGGCAATGAATGTTTGTAGCGCGATAAACTACCCACCTTTATAGAGGCAATAACTCCAGCCAGATGGCGGCAGATGGCAAGCAAATGACTGGTTGACCGACTTTCACTTGAGTAGTAAGAGAAGTAGGGTTCTGTGTCTATCCCTACTCCTTGGGGTCAATGACCGACCGGAAAGGTCAATGACCTCCCCCCCAACCCCCCCCTCCCCCTCCCCCCCCTCCCCCTCCCCCCCCTCCCCCTCCCCCCCCCCTTCCCACCCCCTCCCCCCCCCGAAAAAATGGAGCCCCCCCCCCCCTTCCCCCACTCCTTCCCCCACTCCTCCAGGTCAATGGCCGGTCACTACCGGTTGTTGACTTTATGTGGTGAAACCAGACTAAATATGGCAGCTGCCATGGATAATTCTAACCTCAAACCTGCTGCGCATGCAACAAGTTCTCCGGATCGGAATGAGTCTATGCTATGCGCATGCGCCTAGTCCTGTATTACTCACTTTAGCGCTACTGCACATGGATAATTCTAACCTCAAACCTTGGATTTGTGTTGTTGCGCATGCGCCGCTCCCCACTCCTTTGCCTTCCTTTTACACTGCTGCGAACTGGACTGGATTGAACACTGTACTGGAGTGAAACAACTTCCCCCACTACTCGAGAATCCGAGGAGCAATACGAGCCTGATCTTAGCGTCAGTCGTCAACAAACTTTCATAGCGAAAGGTTGTTGGCGACTCAGCAAGAGGTTTCAAATATATAGTAGGCCTATATATATTTGAACTTCTTCTACTATGTTGCGTTTTTTAATGCAATGTGGTATGTGTGTGTGTGTGTGTGTGTGTGTGTGTTTAGTTTTAAGTTGTATTTAATTTAAGAAATAATTTGCGCATTGCGATGTTAGTTATAAGTTGGGTTTAGCATTAAGGTGTATTAATTTTAAGAGGTGTTTAGCATTAAGGTGTATTAATTTTAAGAATAATGATGGTATTTGGTTGTGTTGAATTATTTGGTTTTTAATAATGATGTGTTGTTAGTTTTAAGTGTTGATATTAATAATTTATGTTGTTGTTTTGCCTTTCAGCTAGATGTTAGGGGGTAGATTAACTGTAAATTCAGAAGTTCAGTTGAACTTCACTTAGAAGGGGTGGGACATCCGCAAATTGCGGACTAGGTTTTTTGCATTTTGTTTAGGAATATGATGGGTGGGATTAGTTTGGGTGGGTGTTAGAGTTGCGTTTCTGCATTAGCTGTTCCAGTTTCCCTGAAATTAATGGTTACGCTTTGATGCGGACGGGACGTTACGCTTTGATGCGGACGGACCAGGGCCTCCCTGCTGTTCCAGTTTCCCTGAAATTAATGGTTACGCTTTGATGCGGACGGGACGTTACGCTTTGATGCGGACGGCCCAGGGACCTCCCTTGCAGAACGTAACTAGTGGGTTGGGAGTGGGAACCGCTAGGCAAACAGGGTGGTGGGAACAGTATTACTGTTCCCATCACCTTGGATCATTATAAATCTTGAATGACCTTGACCCACTTTCGGAAGGGTCAATGACCCCCCCCCCTCCCCCCCCCCCGAAAAAATGGAGCCGATTCCCCCCCCCCTCCCCCCCCCCTCCCCCCGAAAAAATGGAGTCGACCCCCCCCCCCTCCCTCCCCCACTCCTACCCCCACTCCTACCCCCACTCCTTCCCCCACTACGGGTGAACGACCGGTCATGACCTGAAAAATTAAAATGGCTATAACTTGATAACGGATTGACGGATTTGGACAAGCGATACATCATTGAAAAGGTCTATGTAAGACAAACATTTTGGTAAAAGAAGAATTTGGTTATCTTATTTTAGTCAAAAGTTATGCGAATTATTTTAAATAAATACCTTCTCTTTCCCCTTTTCCCCCACCTCCCAGGTCAATAATCAGTCTCGGCCAGCTGCTACCCCTCTCATTTGCATATTGTTATAAAAGACGCACCGACTGCGGCTAACATTTCATTCTGATTCCAGACGTTACGCTGCGAACTTGGAGCCACAACCATGTTATCTCTGCCAACTACAACTTCTACTTTAACTTCTACTTCGACTTCTATTTCTACTACGGCTGTTCCTGCACCTAAGAAAACTCTTCGCCTCAAAAACCTTCCTGATTGCTACAAGAATCGACTTGCATCTCAACCTTCAACTTCTGGAGCTATTCTTCCGCCAACTAACACTTCTAGACTTCGTAGTATTTTTTCACCGCCTTCGCCTTCAAAGGACTCCGCACCACCATCAACTACTATGCCGCCACCGCAGAAGCCAGTTCACCACCATCCTAATACCCCTTCCGTTGAAACCATTGTTCATCGTCTAAGCACACCCATTATCCCACTATCACCATTGCCTCCTACCCCACCACTTAGTACACCTGAAGATCATACCTATCACAAAACTGAATCCTCTCAACCTGCTACTAAATCATCTCCTAAATCAGCTCCTAAACCAGCTTCTAAACCAGCTCCTAAACTTACTCCTAAACCTACTCCTAAACCCGCTCCTTCAGAGCAATTTCAATTATTACAAGAACAGCGTCGTAGGGCATTTAGCCGTCCCACTACTTGCCCTGAAATGCTTACTAGGGGAATTAAGAAAGGATCACCTTGTGGGAGTAAATGTGTAAAAAACGAAAGTTTTTGCCGTGTACATGTCGTAAAACACATTTCTGAACTACAAGTGACAGAAACCCCCACTGTTGAATACCAATCCAAAATTATTGGTGTGAAAGGAAATAGGCTTAAGAGAGGTTGTGTCTATTTTTTTGAAAGTGTTATTGACAACGAACACATTTTGGCAACTTGTAACGGCGTAAGATATAATATTAAAGTGATTGAATCCTTGCGCAAAGAGAAATCCGTTTATGAGTTAGACTCTAAAGACTATCTCCTCAGACACAAACTGGATGGTATTACAAGGTGGGGGCGTAGCAAGTAAATTCACATAGCTTTTTCCAAATTATTGCTTAAAAAAATACTGGGGGAGAAACACAACGCGTTATAGCGTCGTGTTTCTCCCCCATTATTTTTTAACACTCTAAGTCTCGTGACCTACTAACCTACTTCCATCCAAGTAGTAAGAAAAGTACTTCCCCCACTCCTTTGGGTCGATGACTGGTCATGGTCAGCACCTACCCCTCATTTGCATACTATTATAAAAGCGGAGCGAGCGTTGGTCACCCCTTCATTTTTCTTCCACACGCCGCTCTTGTCGTTTCGTCTCTGCTGTTTATAATATTTCTTGCTTGAAAATGCCTCCTCATCTGAATGAAAATTTTAATTTTTCTGAAATTTCTGATGTTTTTGAACAATCTGAAGACACTTTAAGTAACGACAGTGAAAGTGAAGATGATGAGGACGATGATGATTATACTGTTGAACTTAGTGAAGAACGTAAAGTCATAGCAATTGATCCACAATTTCCATTTGATACAATAGAAAAGTTTATGGCTGAAGCTAATAAATGGTTGGACTCAGGATGTTATGTACGAATTGACTCTTTTATATTGTATGGTGATAGTCATTCTTTCCTTGTCACACCAAATGACAGAGACCGCATGTTGCAGTGGGCACAATCTATGATGGAGTGCTACGAACAAGGTGTGGACACTGGCGGCTATTTTCTTGCACAACTAGTGTAATAACAAATTACCCTTCCCCCACGTAGTGAAGAAGGAAAAGAAATATTAGGAATCTAATTATAATACTTCCTTCCACATATAAAGAAGAGGGGGAAAGGAGTGGGGATTATAAAGTGGTGGGGGAATGTGTATAAATGCAGGTTGTTTCAAGAGACTTTTATTATTATTGTGGCTTTAGCAGAAACAACATGGAGTTTAAATCTTCAGCAAAAATAAGGAATAATATAATAAAGAAAGAAATTCGCAAGAAAGAAAAGATTGAACTTATAAAATTACAACTTATAATACCTTCCATTGAAATTGGATGTAGCAAACTAAAGACTTTGGTGAAAACTAACGAATATTTGTTACAATTGCTAAAAACAATCGAAGAGTTGAAGAGAAAGAATGGACATTCTACATAGTAAAATTTGAACATTTTAATATAAATAAGTAAACTGAAAAAAGTAGATGTAGAATAGAGAGCGAGGAATAGATCACTTTGTGGTAATGGACTAACATGCCACTTAGTGCTCTATTCCTCGTTCTCGCGTTAAAATTGGATTACCTTGACCTATTTGTTCGACTGTTAGAATTTGGTTAACACTGTTGAATTTCAGTTTTGAACTAATGTTTATTCTTGTTCAAATGTTAGAGTTTCTTAACACTGTCGAATTTTAGTTTTGAACTAACTTTTAATTTATGCGAATTTTTAGTTCAACTCTAGTTAATTTATGTGCAAATTTAGTTTAACCAAGTGCCTGTGCTCTAGCCATTTCCACCCTAACATTTGTTCTTTCAACATCTGTCCCATAACATCTGTCCTAATAGATGTTTGGAGGGCAGGTGTTTGGTTTTAAAAGTAACTAAAATTAGTTGGGTGGGGGAAAGTTAGTTAAAGCTTGAATATAAAGAAGTATATACTAAAACTCCAATGGGAATAAAGAACACGAATGAACAATTAGTTTGTTGAAGGTTAATATTTTTATTTAAAAAGTTTGATTTCCTTGTATAGTGAAGAAGATGAAATAGTGGTGGGGGGACCGTTATAAAAGGAGGAACGCGAGAGCCTATTTCATTTCTTGGCAAAATTTCGAAGAGTAAACATCTCAAACATGTATCGTTGCGATAAATGTTCGGAATCGTTTCACGATGAAATTCTATTAGACTGTCATAAAGAACTAATTCACAACAACCCAGAAGAAAAACAAGAACAACAAGAACAAGAACAACAAGAAGAACAAGAACAACAAGAAGAACAAGAACAACAAGAAGAACAAGATGAAATAACAGCAACATCTTCAACTACTTTACCGAATCTACAAGTATTTGCATTACCCGGTAAAGTAGTAATGCATCATAAGATTCAAAATGAAAACTTGAAGCTAGAAGAATTTATTAGAGAAGCAAAACCAATCGTAAGTAAAATTTTAAAAGAAGAATTGAAAAGATTAAACTTTCTTAAATTTGGTTTACTACTAGAAGCTATGTTTATAAATGTACAAGAAGAATTATCACCAAGAGGATTCATAACAAAAAACCGAACCATTATGGAAAGTTCAAACATTGATTCAATAATAGAAAATTGTATAGAAGAAATATTAACAAAAATTCAGGAACACGAAGGAAGAGGATCCGGATGGAGTCTTACAAGTATTGAAGTATTAGATATAAGAGTTCACAAACATGGATATGGACTAATGGGATCTAGTTACATTCCTTTACCAAAAAGAATTGAAAATACAAAATCTTGTGTTAATGTTAAAAATGAAGACAATGAATGTTTTCGTTATGCAATGACAGCTAAATTTGTACCACCACTTCATGTGAATAGACCTAACCAAGAATATGAAAATCAAAGATTTAGATACAATTTTCAAGGAATCACTTATCCTGTATCACTGAAAGATATATCAAAATTTGAGAAGAAAAATCCTGGTACGTCTATCAATGTTTTTGCATTAGATAGTTCAAACAAAGTGTATCCTTTACGTATTGCAAAAGAAGAGCTACCAGATCATACGGATTTACTACTACTAACGCGAGGAGATGTGTCTCACTATGTGTACATAAAGCAATTTGATCGTCTTGTTAATAAGCAGCTTTCTAAAGATCGACACAGAAAGTTAATTTGCAAGAGATGTTTCAATTTTAAACGAGATGGGCTACACTCAAGAGAATGGTTACAAGAGCACAAAAGATTATGTAACAATAATTATGAAGCAAAGATTATTTTACCTTCGGAAAGCAGAGCATTTGTTACATTTGAAAAGGTTCATCATCAGTACCGTATTCCTCTAGTTGTGTATGCGGACTTTGAATCAACACTTGTTCCTGTTGAAGATGAAAATTGTGAAGCTAGAAAAAGTGTCAAGTATCAAATGCACAAACCAAACAGTTTTTGTTTAATGGTTAAATCAACATTATCAGAAGAACATTTAAACAGATATGGATTAACTTCAGAACCTCTAGTATATCGTGGTGAAAATGTAGAAAAAATATTTCTTGATCACTTATATTCAATAGCTGGAAATGCACAAAGATTATATACAAATATTGTACCAATGAAACCGATGGAGGAAGAAGAAGAAATTCAACATGAAAATGCAACTCGATGTTTCTTATGCAAAAATGATTTTACTATTGAGAATTATAAAGTTAAAGATCACGATCACCTAACAGGTTATTACAGGGGTGCTGCTTGTAATAAATGCAACTTAAGCTATCGTTTACCACTATTTATTCCTGTGGTTCTGCATAACCTCAGTGGGTACGATGCTCATTTTATAATACCTGAACTAGGAAGAGACGATGGTAAAATCGATGTGTTAGCTGAAACTTCAGAGAAGTTCATAAGTTTTTCCAAAGAAGTTGGAAACATGAAACTAAGATTCTTAGACTCCTACAGATTTATGCCGTCGAGTTTGTCCAAACTTTCAGAAAATTTAAGGAAACAAGATTTAATCGAAACAAAGAAGATTGTAAATAACGACAAACTGGATTTGGTACTTCGGAAAGGTGTGTTTCCATATGATTACATAGACAGTTTAGAAAGATTTAATGAAACATCACTTCCGGCTAAAGAAGAATTCAAAAGTAAACTTTATGACATGGACATATCTCAAGAGGACTATGATCATGCATGTAAAGTATGGAACGATTTAGGATTTAGAACATTGGGAGAATATTCAGATTTTTATGTTAAATTGGATGTAACTTTACTATGTGATATAATGGAAGAATTTAGAAATACATGTTTTGCAGCATATGGATTGGACCCTCTTCATTCGTACACTTCACCTGGATTAGCATGGCAAGCTATGTTGAAAGAAACAAATTGTAAAATACAACTTCTTACTGATATAGATATGGTTATGATGTTAGAGTCAGGAGTTCGAGGGGGATTGACGCAAAGCGTTACACGATATTTCAAGGCGAACAACAAGTATCTGCCCGATTATGATGCATCAAAACCAACAACATTCCTGGGTTATTTTGATGCAAATAACTTATACGGATGGGCAATGTCGAATCCCCTTCCATATGATAATTTTAAATGGATAGATCCAGAATCGATTGGAAACATAATGGATATACCGAAGCATGGTGAAACTGGTTACATTTTTGATGTTAATTTTGAATATCCTGAACATCTTCATGATCAACATTATGATTTACCACTTCTTCCTAAGACTGAAATTTCCCCTACTGGAAGATGGCCAAAATTAATGATGACTTTAACCGACAAGTCTCGATATGTTGGACACTACTGGATGATACAACAAGCTTTAGACTTAGGATTGAGAATTACAAAAATTAATCGAGTACTACAATTTTCTCAATCTTGTTGGTTAAAACCTTACATCGACAACAACACAAGAAGAAGAGCCACTGCTACATCAAGTTTTCAAAAAGATTTTTTCAAATTAATGAATAACGCAATATTTGGCAAGACTTTGGAAAACAAAAGGAAACATAAGGATATCAAATTGGTAACTGATCCAGTAAAATTACAGAAATTGGTGCAACAACCAAACTTTGGTTCATCTATAATTATTAATGAAAATCTAGTTGTTATTTCCATGAACAAGAAGTCAGTTACAATGGATCGTCCTTTGTATCTTGGAATGTCAATCTTGGATATTTCAAAAACACATATGTACGAGTTTCATTATAAGAAGATGGTTAACTATTATGGAAGAGAGAACATTGGTATTGCATATATGGACACGGATGCACTAATTTACTGGATTAAAACAAATGACATGTATGAAGATCTACGCACCTTTATATATAAAGATGATTTCGACTTTTCCGATTATCCTAAGGATCATTCAAATTACGACTATGACAGAAATAAGAAAGTATTGGGAAAATTTAAAGATGAAACAAATGGTGTGCCGATGATGGAAATTGTAGCATTAATGTCCAAACTGTATTCATTTCAACTGTACATAAACGAGAGGAACGAACATCAAGTCACGAAGAAGGCCAAAGGAATAAAAACTTCTTTCCTGAAGAAGAACGTACAGTTTGAACATTATAAAAGATGTTTGTTTGAAAATGTTGAAACAACTGCAACGTTCAACACTATTAGAAGTTATAATCATCAACTTTTTAGTGTCAAACAAACAAAGTGGGCATTAAGCTACAAAGATGACAAGCGCCATATTTTAGAAGATAAAATTAATACTTTACCATTCGGCCACTACTCCCTGAACCCTATCGACCAGTAAACCTATTCTTCGTCCTCTACCTTCTTCCTTTTTCCTTTCCGTAAAGAAGAGGGGACATGGCAAGCCCAATGCCATGTTCCCTCTTTTTTACACTAATAGGAAATGGCCTTGACCTATATTCAAACTATATAAATGAGAATTAACTATTCTATGGGTCAGTATTTTTACAAGCGGTGTACAAGAAACATCTGAAGATGGAAAGTGTGAAGGACAAGATTGTAAATGAACTACATAAACCAGCAAGAAGAAGATTTCCAAGAAGAAGTACAATCATTAAAGGAATGAATGATCTTTATCAAGCTGATCTCATTGAAATGATACCGCACAGTAAAGTAAATAAAGGATTTAAATATATTTTAACAATTATAGACTGTTTTACTAAAATAGCTGATGCTTTACCATTGAAGGATAAGACTGGTAAAAGTGTTACAAAAGCTATGGAAACCACAATACAAAGAAATAAATTTAAAATTAAACATCTACAGACCGATGATGGAAAAGAATATTTTAATAAAGACTTTGGAGCTTTGATGAAGAAATATCAAATAAATCATTATTCTACAAATTCTGAAGTTAAAGCTTCAATAATTGAAAGATTCAATAGAACATTAAAAGGTGCGATGTATAAACAATTTTCAAAACGAGGATCATACGTGTGGTATGACATATTACCACAACTTATAAAAGAGTATAACAACAAATATCATCGTACCATTGGAATGAAACCTATCCAGGTAAATAGTGCTAATGCCAAAATTGTATTACAACGCATTAAAAATAATACAACACCGAAATTGGAAAAATTGCAACCAAAGAAGTTCAAGGTCAACGATAAAGTTCGTATAAGCAAATACAAAGGTGTATTTAGTAAAAGATATCTACCAAATTGGACTAATGAAGTATTTACAATTTATAAAGTGCAACCAACTATACCTGAAACCTATTTATTAAAGGATAACAAGGGTGAATTACTTCAAGGTGGATTCTACGGACACGAATTGTTGAAATCAACAGTTGGTGATGTATATCTTGTCGAGAAGATTTTACAAAGGAAAAAGGATATGGTTAAAGTCCGGTGGTTAGGGTTTGATAAAAGTGAAGACTCTTGGATTCCTTCAAAAGACTTAGTATAGTTGTTTAATATCTCATTGTGTGTTTAACCTTTATACAAGATGGAGATTGTACAACAAAAAGATCGATTTAATATCAATAACATTGATGAATTGACAGTTGACAATGATAAGTTAAATCATGGAAAACATGGTGAATTACTACCAAATACGATAAGATGTCTAATAACTGGTCCCTCAAATTGTGGAAAAACTAATGTTGTTTTTAACCTTATAACTAATCCTAAAGGATTGCGTTTTAACAATATATATATTTTTTCAAAATCATTGCAACAACCAAAATATCAATTATTGGATAAAGTACTTGCAAGTGTACCTGAAGTAAATTTTTACAAGTTTAATGCCAGTGAAACAATTATGCAACCAAATGAAGCAAAACCATTTTCTATTTTTATATTTGACGATGTTTCTTGTGAAAATCATGACACAATAAGGAATTATTTTGCTATGGGAAGACATCATAATATTGATAGCATTTACATTGGTCAAACATACAGTAAAATTCCAAAACAACTTATAAGAGACAATGCAAATATGTTGATCATCTTCAAGCAAGATGAAACAAATTTAAAGCATATATATAATGATCATGTAAATGCAGATATGCCATTTGAAAAATTTAAAGAGATGTGTGGCAAAGCATGGAATGAGAAATATAGCTTTCTCGTTATTATGAAGGAAGAAGATATTAAAAATGGTAGATATCGTATAGGGTTGGATAAATTTGTATTTATGCGTTGAACTACCGATGCTACATTTAGTTACATGTTGAACTTCACAGTGTAAACATGGTGAATCAAGAAAAACTATTGAAAGAAATAAAATCACTGAGTGATTCTATTAGGATGAAGAATCGTGCATTGAGGATGGGTTTAAGTGAAAGAGAAGAATTTTTAGAGACTACATTTAAACCTATTACGGAACCTTTAAAACAGATATCAGAAACTATTGGTAAACCTCGTTATGAAGGAGATGTTTTACTACCAGTTTCTAAACAAGAAGTACAAGCATTAAAAAAAGAAGAAGATGATGATTCATATACAAGTGCTAGTGAGCAAGAAGAAACAAAAGAAGAAGAAGAACCAATTGTTGAAAAGGAAGAAGAACAGCCAATACCTGAAGCTGAACAATCTATTCCAAATTTAACTCAATTGAGTAGCGATATATTACAACATGGACCTCTTGGAAGAAAATATATAATGAAAATGCTACATGATATGAAATCAAACCCGAATTTGAGTAGATCACACGTATACGGAGCAAGAATTGATGGGAATGAATTGAAGATTGGCGATTCAAAGCTTGAAATTACACAAGACGATTACATCATTATTGGTGAGCATAGATATAAAGGAACAAAAGGATTATATGAATTAATTTTTAAAAACATACCACTAAGATATTCATCCAAAGATTTAAGTGTTTTTAAGGAGATTCTCCAAAATACTAACGCTCATAAAAGAAACTATGTAAAGGATGCAATGATTAATCGTTCACGTGCAACAAAATATAACATCGTTATAAAAAAGTTGTTTCCTCCACGAAAATTGCCAACATTACGTACTGCACCAGCGGTGAGACAACCACTGAAAAGAAAATCTTTATCACTTATGGATTTATCACTTCTTGAACAACATGGTAAAAAGAGTAAAGGAGATACTTCAACATCTGGTAAAGGATTGATGAAAAATCTATACAATACGAATGTGATTTACTACAACGATATCAATAAATTGGTTGATAGAATGAGACTATTGCATGAAGCCATGGAAGCCGGTCATACAGGTTTGAATAATGAATGGGTGGCTCTAGTTGATGAACTTAGGAATCGCGGTATAGTCGTATAATTGTCCGTGGATATAAAAGAGGTGCAAGCATAAGACGTATCAGTTCTAACATGAGCGTCGACAAGTTCGGACGGTACTCCGCTTTAGGAGTGCAAGTTGGAGAAGACAGAAAAAGAAGTGGATTACCGCAAACACCTGAAGGTGACTATAGCATAAGTAATAAACGTTTAAAACTAGTTAAAGATCCAGAAGAAGATACTGATGGAGCAAATTTGAAGACAGTAAAAGAAGCTACTTCAACATCATTAAAATTACATAAGAATACTTACGATGTTAAATCACATAGATTAATTAATGTTGGTAAACCAACTGAAGGTTCTGATGCAATTACTAAAGAGTACTTATCATCTGAACTTTTAAATACTTTAAAATTGCAATGGGGTAATAACTTAAAAGATGGACAAACGTATAATGCTGGAAATTATAGAATAACCAACGTGGGAAATCCCAAAAATGATAAAGATTCAGTTAATAAAGAATATTTACATTCTATAATACCTGAAAAAACTGAACATGGATTTTCTTTTTATAAATTTATTATAAATGACATTGGATACCCAAAAGAAGACGGTGATGCTGTAAACCTAAAATACATCAAGGATAACTGTATTTTACAAGATGCTGATGGAATCGATTGTCATGGAAAAACATTGACAAATGTAAAGTTTGGTTCTCAACCAAAAGATGCTGTTACTATGGAGCAATTATCCAAAGAATTAAAAAAAGAAACATCAAATTTTGTAAAACATGAAGATGCCGTGTTAAAGCGGGGAGATAAATTTATACATGGAAATAAAAAGTTTGATTTAATGCAAGGAAATAATGATGAATGGGATGCAGGACATAAAACAATAACAAATGGAAGATTTGGTATAAAAGATTCAGATGTACCTCTTATGGTGCAAACATTAATTGCAAGTGGTGGTAGATTAGATACATACGATGGTCGTAATAGAAGAATAAAAAATATTTATCCTGGTTATGGAGATGATGATTGTGTTACATTGAGACAAACAATAACTTGGGATAAACACTTTGGGACCAAATATGATGCAAAGATGAAGAAAATAATTAATATTTTACCAGGTGAAGATTCAAATGATGCTGCTACTATTGGACAAGTCATAACAACATCAAAAAGTGATTTAACCGCTTACACGTGTAATGATAAACGTATTATGCAGTTACAAGATCCTCAACATCCGAAAGATGCTGTAACTTTAGATTGTTTAATAAGAATAGTGGGTAATTTACTTATTGATACCCACAATCATATAGCTAGTACAACGAATCATGTGGTGATTCAACCCGATGAACGAGAAGCTTGGATTAAAAATAGAATCATAAATCAGTATATAATTAATTTGAATAACTAAGTCTTTAAATATAAAAGATTTTGCACAAGTTATTCATTTATGTAAAGTATCTCGTGGAGTAAACACACCAGTTATATAAGACAACATAATGAAGACCGTATCGCTCAGTCATCGTCAAGACAGCGGCAAGAGAGGACGTGGTATAACATCAGCTGCATTATCCCTGCTCAGACGGATTCCAGTTGGTGCTGTTGTAAATCGAACGATAGACGCTTTACCATACGAATTACATCTGCCCGGAGGTTATCAATATTGTGGACCTGGAACTAAGTTGGCAAAACGTTTAGCAAGAGGAGATCCTGGAATTAATAAATTAGATCAAGCTTGCAAAGAACACGATATAGCATATTCAAAGTATAAAGATTCAACAAATAGATCAATAGCAGATAAAATTCTAGCGGAAAAAGCTTGGCAAAGAGTAAAATCAAGTGACGCAAATATTGCAGAAAAAGCAGCAGCTTGGGCAGTAACTACAGCCATGAAGACAAAAGCAAAGTTAGGTGGTGGAAGACGTCGCAGAGGAAGACCTGCAAAGAGAGGCGCTCCTAAAAGAGGTGGAAACATTAAAAAAGGACGTCGTAGAACTCATAAGGCAAGTGTAAAGAAGACTTCTGTTTGGCAAATGGTAAAAAACGGAGCAGGTTTATACCTAAGACCATACCGTGTGTACTAAATAAGAAGAATCAATTGATAATTCCAAATAAAGCCTTAACAAATCATCAGTTAAATGATTATGTAAAATGTTTGAAAATACCATTCTTTCGAGGAGTTTTTATGAAAGATGCATTACCAACTAAAATATGGAAAAATGAAACTGGAATAGTAAATTTGGATTCCACCTATGGTCCAGGTACTCATTGGGTATGCTATAAAAAGCTCGGACAAACCATTTACTACTTTGACAGTTTTGGCAATCTACCACCGCCAAAAGAACTTCAACATTATTTTCGAAACTCAAAAAACATTTTTTACAATTACAAAAGAGAACAACCTAACAATACTGAAAATGTGGGCATTTATGTTTGGAGTTTCTAGCGAAAAGTGTCAGTCAGCTTTAAGATGTCATCGTATACAGTGTCATTGAGTGGAAATTCATCCACATTAAAAAGTACGCTGTTCCCAGCATTGCGTCTATCCAAGGAACGATTATGGGAAGCGGCATTACTTGATTTGACTACCTACAACTCAATTCCCAATGTTACGGAAGGGAAGAACAATTTACTACATTATTATGAAACTAAGGATGCTGCAGGAAAATACTCAGAATTGAAAATAATTACATTTCCTACTGGAGCTTATGAAATTGATGATATAAACCAATTATTACAGAAACAACTCGGAGAAGACAATATCACCGTTAAAGGAAACAATAATACTTTAAAAGCAGAAATAACTTCAAAATATTATATTGATGTCAGCTTGGAACAGTCGATTGGCAGTTTACTTGGATTTACAGATACAAAAAAGAAAATCTTAACTCCTGGAACTACTCATTCAGGTGATTCAACTGTAACAATATTGAAAGTAAATAGTATTGATGTCACGTGCAACATTATACACGGATCGTATAGAGATGGAGTTAATCAACATATTTTACATACATTTTATCCAACAGTGGCTCCCGGTTTTAAAATTGTTGAGAAGCCACAAAACTTGATATACCTACCGTTAAACACCAGTTTCATTTCAGACATCGTACTGAACATATTGGATCAAGACGGTCATAGTGTTGACTTTAGAGGAGAAACAATTACTATACGGATACACATCAGAGCAGCAACATAAAAGTCAACATGGGATTATCATTTAAACCGCAACGGAAGAGTCGGGAGCTCAGTAGCTCCTCGACATTGGAAGAGTTAACATCGGAAAACATTCGTTTTCTACAGAAGATTGGATTAAAACTTAACAGCGATGGATATCCTGGATATATCTCAAGGACCAACGTTCGACGAAACACTATGGGAGAAGGAATATCACACGCACAACCCTTACACTTCATCAAAATTAAACAATAACGATGAAATAAGGATCCCCATTCAACAACAAGATATTTACACTTTACCGTGTGAAAGTTACTTGTACATTGAAGGACGGGTATTAAAATTGGATGGAAAAACTGCTTCAACAGTTCCTTTTATAAATAACCCGATGGCTTATCTTTTTGATGAAATAAGATATGAAATATCAGGGGTGACGGTTGATTCAACAAAAAAGGTTGGTTTAACAACGACATTGAAAGGATTAACATCATTAACATCGCATGAGAAGAATTCAATAGTCACTGCCGGATGGGTTGCCCCCGATAAAGACACTATAACACCAGCTTCCAACGGTCACTTTGATTTTCATGTACCTTTACGATTGCTTTTGGGATTCGCTGAAGATTACAAACGGGTAATAATAAATGTCAAACAGGAATTAGTATTACTCAGATCTTCAACTAATAAGGACTTGATACTTGCAGACCCTGCAACTACGGAAGATAAACTGGAATGGCAACTACAGTTGGATAAAGTTGTTTGGAGAGTACCTCATGTAAGATTGGCTGATGAACATAGAATCCTATTATTGAGAAAGTTGAAATCTGACCGTGATATTGTGATGCCATTCCGAAGTTGGGAATTTCATGAATACCCTACACTACCTCAGACAGAACGACAAACATGGACCGTCAAGACATCAACTTACTTGGAACGAGCAAGGTACATAATACTCGGTTTTCAAACTAAGCGAAAAGATGTTATCACTGCAAATGCTGGTCAATTTGATCACTGTAAAATAAAGAATTGTAAAGTTTTCCTAAACTCTCAATTCTTTCCCTATGACAATTTGAATGTCATGTTCAGCAAAAAACGTTTTTCTATTTTATACGATATGTATGCAAGATTTCAATCGTCATATTATGGAAAGACTAATACACCACTATTATCACCTGACCAGTATTATTCCAAGGCTCCAATAATTGTAATCGATTGTTCAAAACAAAATGAATCGGTAAAATCATCAAGTGTGGATATAAAAATTGAAATGGAATTTGAAGAACCAGTAGCGGATGGAACTTCGGCATACTGTCTAATTCTACATGATAAAATAGTTACTTACACACCGCTGACCGGAATTGTGAAGAATGTACTTTAAGAAGAATTGTACAACAACTGCAAATTTTTGAGGTTAGAATTATCTGCTTTAATTTTTGAGGTTAGAATTTCATTTGTGAAAGACAAGTTGAAAACAAACAATTATGTAATTGTATAAATTTCAAGGATTTACGAAAAATATAAAAGCGAGAAAATAATTAGTAGAAACTTCATTCTATCTTCAACCGTCGTATGGGAAACATCATTCGCAAGATGAATTCTACTAACGGAGAAGAAAATACACCTCTAATGGATGATAATAGTTCAGATATAGAAAAACAAGTTGAACGAGAAATGGACGAGTTCCTAAAATTCAACAAACATAAGAAGAGAGAAGAAGAAAAAGCTGAAAAAGAAGTAAAAAGGAAGAAGGTTGAAGTTAACATTACAACCAATATTTTAACAGAAGTATTTCTTCGGATTATCTACCCAATTTCTTCATGCATGACAAAAAGTATATCAGTTGGAATTTTAAAATCAATAGATTATTCACCAATTGTTATTTTAAATCATGGAAACAAAATGGTTACTTTCAGTGAAACTACTTGGGAATCTCTCATGAAACATTTACATCTTTTGGAGTGCTATTTAAGTAACAACACATTTGGAAGAAGAACAAGATTAAGTTTATTGGAATCAAATATTGAAGTTGATATAGTAAAACATCGTGGAGGACAAATTGTTCGCTTCAGAGATTTAACTACACATAATGTTAAATTATATTTCACTAAAGAAGAATTTTATACTTTAAGTTGTACTACCGGTCCCGTCACCAGATATTTGAAACAACTAATATTTTCAAGTGCAATAATTAAAGACTATCTAATTGATACATTGGACAAAAAACCTTTTGTTCCAATTTTATACGGTCCCGTGGATACTTCAATCTTTAATAGAATACCTCAAGAAGTTGAAATGTGGAGACAATTAAACAACTATCACACCAATTTTAATATTGATGAAGTGGCACAAGAAGTGAAAGAAGAAGAACAATCCTGTCTGTTATAAACATCGGCTCATTCAATTTTTAAGTCAGTTGTTAGTAAGACTTCATCATGAATAAACGGGTTTCATTTTCTAATGCGCCACATATAATGGAAGTTAAAAGAGGTATAATTGAATTTCAAGCTTTCCGAGGAAATGATGGTAATTTTATTATTAAAGAATTAGTAATCTTGGACATGAACACATCAGTAGTTTATCATTATTTGTTCAAACCTCCAGTACCATTTAATAGACTAACAACTAAAGCGAAAGTTACAAACAAATGGTTGAACAAACATTTTCACAACTTAAGATGGGATGAAGGTTTCATTAATTATAACATGATGCCGCACATTATGAATCATTATTGCAAAGAGTTTAAAATTATCTACACAAGGGGATTGGAAAAAGCAAATTGGATACAATCATTTACAAGCAACGAAGTGATTAATGCAATAATTGATAAAGATTTCCAATGCTACTTCAACGAACTTTGTATTTCATCAAAAAGTTTTAAACATCGAAGGTCGCAATGCGCTTTAAAGAATGCCTACCGCTTGAATAATTTCCTTCAACAAACTGGTGGGGGTAGTGTCAGTGGTGGGGGTAGTGTCGATTATAAAAGTGAGAGCGCTACCATGACACAGCATGAGTATTACTCAAACCTCCGAAGAGACAACATCTCCGACGGACATTCTTATTAACAAGAAGATTAACAACAACATCAATATGGCATCACAGAACTTACTTCAAAGTTTAGTTGATCAGTTCAACGCTCATTCTAAATCATCAATTCTACCTACGAAGAAATGTTCTGAACTAAAAGAAGAAAAACACTACATCATTCATACTATTAAGAAAATGGAAACTTCAGTAGGTGATGCTATAAATTGCACTTTGAGCGAGGCACCTTATACAATTGGTGATGAAGCAAAATTTCAGATCTTCTTACCAAAGCGCTTCGTACAACTACTTCAAAATGAAGATCTTCGTATAATTCAACCCGGCACACTCTATTTGGTATCACATGGACCCAGTGGAAACAACTCTACTGAACTTACAATTCATGTAACACCTACTACTGATTAATTTGTACATAACATTGTAAATATTTCTTTGTATTTGTTTTTTCAATAAATATGATATAAAACAAAAAAAAATAAAAATAAAAAAAGCAACATATTGTAATGTTTTTGTACATTACAATATGTTGCTTTTTTTAAAAATTCCACAGGATGACCTTGACCCAATTTTGTATAATTATAAAAGGGGAAATGTACTTGCAAAATTCATCAGTCTACTGCTACCTTTCATACCGTACACATCTCGCTCTTAATCCCTGAATATAAAACTGCAACATGTCCCTAAAGGTCAAGTGTGCATCTTACGATACTAACACCATAACAACTTTTGAACAACTCGAAGATTTAACCAACGAAATGCGAGTTTTACTTACCGGTGGTTATCACTTAACTGTTGATGTTAGTGCTACTAATACAAGGATGTTCACTAAAACAAAATATTGCGATGATGAAATATTTATTTCTACACAACCTACAACTTCTTCATCACCAACTGGTCAACATAACATCAAGTTCCAAAAGTATTACCAATGTTGAATAACTTTTGACAGACAAAACTACAACTAAAGAATCACATGATCAATATGAGTTAATAAAAAGGATGTGATACTTGTATAAATAATCATTTGCTTCTCAGCTCTCACCACGACAAGACCTATTTAAGAAAATGTTGTACAGAATGATGATTCAACTTGATGGAAAAATCTATGGAAAAGACTACAACACCATTGAACAAATGACCCAAGATTTAGATGTATTAACTAAAGAAGGATATCAAGCTAAATTAATTTTAAAATTTCCTGAAGTACATCCATTATCAACAGAAGAACTTGTTGCTATGGCTAAGGCGGAGAGAGAGAAAAAGTCTGAAGAAAACAAAGAGAAACAAACTTCCTAAATTTTAATAATCCTTACACTTGTAAGGTATAATTTTTTAAAACTCCATTTGGATGACCTTGAAATTACCCCCACCACTTTTCACAGTACATAAAACTCACTATTCAACACTATACACTCTTATTCTTTCACTGGACTCCGCAGCGTCAACATGGAAGAGCAAAAATACAAGTACAAACCTCGTTACTGTTGTGAACAACAGTGTACAGATTTAGGACCAATGATGGTGGATGGGTTAGCTTGTACTAAATGTGAATTCTTCGGATCTTGTTATTGCAAATGCAAAACAAAACAACTACCACCACCGGAATTGCGAACTTTCAAATTTTACAAATCAAGATATTTTCATACATGTTGTCCTCAAAGATGTTTCAAATTTCACCCTCTAGATCTTGCTCATTGTCAACGCACCAATTCTCATCAAGATGATTTTTGTACACATATGATAAAAAGATGTAAATACAGATCAGATTGGTATTCCGATCCTGTAGAACCATCAAATGTGTAATTTCAGTTTTACACTCTTTTTTAAAACTTCATTTGGATGACCTTGAGATTTCCCCCACCACTAGTTCTAATTTTTATATAATATTAAATCATTCCACTTCCAACACTCTAACTAACAACATGGAAAACAAATTTATCAAATTTGAACATATAATAACTGACAGGGAGGAGATGGAAGAATTGTTTCAAAACTTACTTTCTGTCATTGACAAATATCCTATAAGATGGTTCAGAATTGTAGTTCAATATTTAAATCCTGGTGAATTGTTTTCTTCATAAAGTGAAGAAGATGAAACAACTACTTCGGTTCAAATAATTGAATTAAAAGATGGAGAAGAACAACTAAACGTTTCATTCAATCATAAGCTCAAGGTTCCCTATATAAAAGCCCCCTCCCTAGACAGCCCCCCTCCCTAGACGCCTGCTCAAGGTCACCATTATATAAGCCCCCTCCCTATGCGCCGATCCTCATTCCATCACCGACTCTCCAATAATGAACAACTCTCCATTGGCCCGAATGAATTCTAGTTTTGAAATAAACTCTAAAGAAGAGTTACAAGACATTTTTAATATTTTACAAGAACTTGTAGATAATTTTACAACCATCAAAATGAATTTGGAAATAACATACGATTGTCCTATTTGTGATAAGATTGAAAGTTCGGACGAAGACAGTTTACTAAATCTAACTCCTGCACCATCTGACACTACTGATGGTAATAATGAACAGCAAAATATTTCCCCCACCACTTCTTTGTAATTCTTCGTTCCCCCCACCACTTCTTTATTTAACTAACATTTCTCGCTTTCACTTCTCATTCCGTCTTCAACTTTTGAACTATCAACATCACTTGTTTTAAAATTTCAAACACTACAAAATCATGATGGATATGATGGATGAAGTTCCCTTCATAACTAGAATGGAAGAGGATAAATTGAAATTGGAAATTAAACAATTGGAAATGGAACGGGAAAACCAACTCGAAATGTTACGTTTGTTCAAGCTTTTCAAATACATCATCTGGGGACTCTGCGTTTACCTTCTCATCGTCGTTGGTGTTTGCATTTACAACTCTGTAGTTCATCACAAAAGTTCAACTTGTTTAAACTCTGCTGTTGCACATTAATTGTATGTTCACAAATAAAATTCAAAAGTTACTTCAACCTATCCCACTATCACCAACTAGTTCAACTTTGAACTATTTCTGGTGGTAGTTGGATAGGCTTTTTTAAAACTTACTCTGGATGACCTTGACATACTTTCCAAGCCCCAGTTATAACTGTTAAATTTCAGTTTTGAATTAACTCTTAATTCATGCCCAATTCTACTTCAAATTCAGGGCATATGCTCTCGCCATCTGCACCCTGCAGCTGCCCTGGCAACTGACACCATCTGACCCCTGCAGCTGCCCTGGCAGCTGACGTCACTTCCGGTTTAGAAGTGGCTTTTTCCCACTACTATCATTATATTCATTGGTTCCTACATTTCATATAGTATGACTGTGGATCATGTATATTTAACATTATAGACATAGCTGCATATTCGTGTTACATGCAAAGATTTGCATGTTCAATCGGTATCCCTGTTCGATTAGCGATTTAAATTCTTGAACAATTTTGTTTAATTCTTCCTGATTTCTTACAAATACTTCTTCATAATTTGAGCATTTTATAGTTAGAGCCATCTTTATGTTTTCCGTATGATGTCCAAAGGTGGAATGAATATTAGAAAGGTTGTTTGAAGGTAGTATGAAATAGTGGTAAGGGAAGTATTTTACACGCTGTCTGATGGGAGATGGTTAAATTTTTGCGAACTAAACATATTAATTGAACAAATGGCGCAAAGTTCTCTAGGTGTATGGTAACTTAAAACTGGAGCCACATGACCATATTGTAAACATCTATCATCTTGTAGGAATTGTGCCGGGTTAGAAACAGCAGCCCTTCCACAACTTCGACAAAATTTTGTACCATCACCAAACTTGTACTAACCAAAAGTGTTGTAACCTTTGTTGTCTAGCTTGTACTGTTTGATAAAAATTTTAATTTGCTGAGGAGCGTTGGATCGTAAAGTATGGCTAAATATTTGTTAATATTCAATAATTTTTCTTACACAAAGCTCAAATAGGGTGCTCATCGTTTGACAGTTGCAATCAAACTGAACTTCTTTAGAGTCTGTATGCTGGTAATCAGAAATGGTGGGGGAAAACACACACACACACACACACACACACACACACACACACACACACACACACACACACACACACACACACACACACATATTTCTGTTTGAAAAATATTTTTTTGTTTAATTTGTGCAAAGGTCAAAGTTCAAGGTCACCCCAGAGCTTTTTAAAAAAAGGTAACATATCAATATGTGAAAAAATGTTTTTGTTTCACATATTGATATGTTGCCTTTTTTTGTTTTTTTTTATCTTTATTTAAAACAGTACAAACGAGATTACTGTATGTACGATGACAATAATTATATAGTTAAAAAATACAAACAGATACAAGAAAAATATTATTTTGTTTAATACTTTTGTTTGTCTGCGATGTTGATGGTAAGCTCGGTGGAGTTACTGCCGCTGCATCCGTGGGACACCAAGTAGAGACATCCTGAGTAGATGGCTTTTGGGATTTCTACGCCGCCCGAAGGAAGAGTGCTCTGATTGGTCGAAACAGGTCACGTGACGTCTGTGATTGGTCGGCAGCTGACATAGGCCCAGCCCCCTCTCCTCTGATTGGTTGAGAACAGATTTAAGCTCCACCCCTATCAAAGATGGCATCCATGATGGCGGTTGTTGTCGCCCGAAGGAAGAATATATGGACAAGTCTACTGTAAGGGGAGGAAACATGATGTTTATACCTCAAAACAATGTATGATACCAACGGTTATAGTATATATAATGTACCAATGAATATAATATATCAATGACTATAATATATCAATGACTATAATGTTAAATACGTATAATAAAGGGTAATACAGGTATAGGTGGGGCTATACTATATAAAATGTATTAATGGATATAATGCGAAATGTACATAATCGACGGTTACACTATAATGTTAAATATTCCTGATCTTGTCATACTATATGAAATGTAACCACTGCTATACTATATAAAATTTATCAGCGGATATCAATGACTATAATGTTAAATATACATGATCCACAGTCATACTATATGAAATGTAGGAACCAATGAATATAATGATAAATATGCATGATCAACGGTTATACTATATGAAATGTACCTGTGGTTATTTCTCTGCATCAATGACTATAATGTAAAATGTACATAATCAACGGTTACACTATATAAAATGTACCCATGGCTATACTATATGATATGCAGCTATGTCTATAATGTTAAATATACATGATCCACAGTCATACTATATGAAATGTAGGAACCAATGAATATAATGATAAATATGCATGATCAACGGTTATACTATATGAAATGTACCTGTGTATTAACTGTAACCATAAACAAATCACAGTCTAAATGTAGTTAAAGCGATTGTGTGATGTAAGAAGACCATTTCATCGAAAAATCTTTCGCGCCATCTGAAAATATGTTCCAAAGAAAAAGCGTGCACAATTGAACCTCAAAGGACCTGCGAATTTTGTGGAAAATCGGTTACACTATCCCATATGAACCGGCATCTCAATCGCTGCGAAATGAAACGTAGAGGTGATTCCTCGCCACCTCCAAAGCGAAAATGTTTAGAAAATGTGGAAGCCTCTGCTAACCCGTTAACGAGTACAGCCAGTTCCTCTAAGAATATAGTTAGATCAGAACTACTATCCATTTCTCCTACTAAATCAAGCCCCGGAAGTCCTACGGATAAATTATTAATTACTGAAATCGAAAAAGCGTTTAAAAACAGGATGAAAACTTACGTAATTGATAACAATCCAGGTATAAAGGATCCAATGCGGTTTTTACAGTTGTCAGAAGGCCTACTCAGTGATAAAGTGAGAGAAAACTTGCAGGATCACAACATTACAATCAATTTGCTCCTCTTAACTGAGTACAAAAAATCAGCAGCAACGAAAAAGTTGTACAGGAAATGAACTTTAAAACAGAAAACAAAACTATTTTACCAACTGACAGTATCAAAGAACAACTGGAAAGCATGGAGTTGAAGATTCTAAAAGAGATGGAGGAGTTTCAATCCAAAGGATCTGGCTGGACTCTTAGTAGAATTAATAGCATTGAACTCCGAATCAATCGTTATGTTCCCCTACGAGGATCGTCTTACATCGATTTACCGATACGTCTTAAACTTTTTACCGATTTTGAAAACTTTGTAACTCTAGTCGGCTCGTTAACTAATGATCTTAATCCGTGACTTGCCATCTTAATCATGTACTCATCAACTGTGCGTGAATTTTCTAGGATATTAATATTGATATCACCGTTAATCATTAGATTAGGTGATTTTATTTGTTTAATAATATAATCTAATTCCATTATAAAGTTATCTGCAGAAAATTCATGAAGTCGGTAAATAGCTAAAAGGTCCAATTGACTATTTTAATAATAATAATTTCAAATTAACAATAATAATTTCAAATGAACACAATCAGCAGTTTGCATACCTGTATTATCTATCTGGCTAGATATTATCTTATCAGAAACAAAGATAGCCACTCCACCTGATCTACTTTCAGAATTACATTTTACAAAAATGGAATAATGAGGTAAAATATAGCTGTTTACTTCGTTGTCTTTAATCCATATTTCGGTTAATATTATTATTTCTGGCATAAAATTTAGTAAATACAACTCCGAAACAAATGAATCAAAGTTTTTTCTTAGGCTACGGATATTTTGCTGTAACACTGTTATACAGTTATCACAATCACTTAATAAAATACTATTCATTTATTTATGAACTTAAATGTAAGAAAACTTAAAAACATAAAAATTTAAAAATTTTAAACCCATAATAAAGCATTTTGAGAATGCCACATTATAAAAAATAATAATAATAACAAAACCATTTACATTACTAGTATGAGAACTAAGCATAACCACAATCCAGTTACTAAAAGTCCCACGTAGTTTCCGCGTCCTGGGGTAAGCCTGGGGCCGGTGGGAGTTTCTTCAGCTTCTCCAAGTCATCCATGGTGGTGACTGCGATTACGCTGGCTCCTTCTGATGGCCGCACTAGAATCTTTCCATTACGTACCCAGACGAAGCTAAACCCTTTTTTCTTCTTTAGAGCTCTTACTTCTTTGTGGACTTCCCGTCGTGCTGGAGTTAAGGATTCATTTATGTATACAACATCAGCTGGCTTAGCAGTGAAACCAATATCGTGTGTATTAAGATTACGTTTCACTCTTCTTTTCTTTAATATTTCTTCCTTGATGAGCCTTCTAGTAAACTTGACTATAATACTGCGAGGTCTGCTTTCATCAGCTCGTTTTATTCCAAGTCTGTGACAAGCGTCCACTGACTCCTCTGCCACTTCAACGCCCAGACTGTTACCCACATTCTTTATTATTTGTAACACATTCTCATTATTGGTTTCGGGTATTCCACTGATCTCAATGCAGTTTATGCGCGAATACTGGTTGGACTCATCTTCCCGCTTTTCCATCTCTTTTAAACGCAGATGCAATTTTTTCTTCTCTTCAACCAAAGCATCATACATCTGCTCATATTTTTTAAGTGCTTCTGTTTGCGTTTGAACAGTCTGTTTAAGCTCTTCAATTGTCTGGTGACAATGCTCGATAGAGTTTCCGAGGTCTGTTTCGAGTTTGCTAATTTGCTCCCTACTTTCTTGCCTCATTTCGTTCAAAAGTGAAATTACATCATTAAGGTTAGGTTGACATTCATCAAGTTTTGATTGAACTTGCATACTTTTCCTTCGTTCATTATTGCATGTTTCACACCTCCATGACGTTTCACTACTTGTCATATATTCAATATCGTCTTTAGTTAGTTTAACACATGATCCATGAAAGAATAATGAACAATGACAACACTGCACTTTGATCTGTCGAGCAGATATTTGTTTCTGGCACATTTTGCACTTATCGGACATTGTGGTATTCACAGACGCACAACTCAATTATGATACTAATTAATTTTGCACTCAAACTGTAGTTAATACAACTATAGAAGCCCTGACATGAAAGCTTTAATGTAAGGGAAAGCTTTATCAGCTCCTTATCTGAGGTATGGGACCGACCGGCAGAACAACCATCCACTCCGAGCGCTGGCTCATAACTGACATACATTCTATTATATGTAAACTAGCCAATTTTTTGCTCGAAATCGAGCAATTTATTTTGATACAATACAAAAGTAACATTTAGTTCTAAATCAACGACATCCGACCAATCCAATATTGTGAATATCAGTAATCACAAAAAAATACACTTATTACAGCTGTACATTAACAGATGTTTAAAATGTTAAACCCAATGTTATTCTAATGGGGAAATTTGAAATTTAATTTATGTATAGCTCCCTTATTTTATGTCGGATTTTCAACAATTTTTGGCTTAAACAACTACAGACCAAGCCCTATCCGATGACACCAAAAACTTGAATATCGGTTGAAAATTGTAGGCGGAGTTCTTAACACACAAAAATAAAACTTAGCGTATTAAATAATAATAATATATTTCAAGTCTTAGAAACATTTGGGTAAGAAGATCCTTAAAAGCAGAAGCTACAGTCAGTTGTAGGTTATCCATTTAGTAGACGGCTGATTCAATATCATGAGTTGCTGAGTCACCGAGCGTGGTGTTCAGCGGTGCTTCGATTCCCAATAAATAATATCCGATACGATATTTCCGCAGCGGAACTGCCGTCTACAACAATATACAACTCTAGGACTCAAGCCACCGTTTATTTGGTTTAGGATAACCGATATTCATCATTTTATTTATTAGGATTTCCTAAGCGTACTTGAAAAAGAAGAAAGCCAACAGACCGGAGGGCCATTAAAAAATAATAATAATAATTTGCCCCTACCTTTCTAATTATTAGGTTTAGAGAAAATTTCAAAGAATAATATTATATAATTATAAATTATGCATACAATTTAAATATGACATTAAAATGGTGGGTTACAAATAAAAAATATATTTCGACTTACCCCCCAAAACCCCAATTTACGGGAAGAGGATTGAAAATTTTGGCACATCAAAAGTTCCCTCTTTTGGCCACAAGTCCACTTCTTCCGCCCCCATACCACCTTCTGCTAAGGTCGTGTTGGCAATTAAAAGTGATTCCGATCTAGGAAAGAGTCCCGGGAGGAAGTCCAGTTGGTATGGATTGGAAAGTTTGTGTTAGTCAACTGGGATGATTGTCAGTCTGCTGTTCGCAGTGGTGATTGTTGAGACCTCAATCGCCTTATCACCTGGGCAGGGAATCAAGGATGGGTAGCTCTGGAGCAGATAAGGTCTAATATATTCCCTTGAAAGTGTCTCCCTTCGTTTTATTTCAGGTGGAGCGATATTACACAGCAACGGGAACCAGGGTCCAGGGGTTGCCATGAGTGTACCACCAATGGCACTCATAGTCCTGTTTAGCTGGACGTCCGTAGATTCGATCTCTCTATCGAGCACACTGTTTAACCACATGGGAGCACAGTATTCAGCAGTTGAGTAAACCAAAGCAGTGGTTCGTACAACTTGTGCGTTAGCTCCCCGGCGGCAATGTAAACGATAAGGCTGTACCAGGCTGATACAATGAAAATTTCATGAACAGCATAAACAATGGCCTATAAACCATTGTATGTTCGAATTCCTACAACAAAGACGTTCATTCTACATTTTCTAAATAAGTTGAATTTTGAAATGAATGAAAACAAGGCAGAAAACATGGACACAAATAAAACGTTAACTGGTTTTAATATGTATTCATAAATTGTTATTCTTAGTTTCTGGTTAAATTTGAAGAAATTAATTTTTTAATTGCTATGTTTTTAAAATGAAATAATAATGTTACACTTGTTTAGCAGTACATTTTCCGGTCGCTAAAGATCAATAAGATACCCGAACTCCCAGTATTTGCTGGTTGCTCACAGTTCAAGCAAAGTTTGTTCAAGGAGACCAAAACGTCTAAATTCTCTGTAGAAATGATTCTTGAAAAAAATAATCACCTATACATAATCTTAAATATTATTAAATGATCTTTCCACTACATTAAATAGTTTGAATGAATGATGTTTTGCCATTCGCTACTGATTGGTATCAATGAATTAAAATGGATGAATATCAAGCTAGTTTATAGTAATTTTAAATAAAAAAACTCCAAAATTCCAATAAATTTGTTTGATTTATTGTTTTTTTTATAACAATAAATAAAAAAAAAAAAAAACAATTTTAAAAACCAAAAATAAACAATTTTGTTGGATTTTTGGAGTTTTTAATTCAAAATTACTATATATCTCCAATAAGAAGAGTTTTCCAAAATGAATGAGGCTAGTTTATATTTTGAATAATATATCTAATCTAAGAATAAGATAAATGCGTAGTTATTTACAGCTAAGATATGAATTATTTCGAGTAAATGATACTTTCAATGTCGTCTTATGATCTAAATAAGTATATCACGGTTTTAGCGCAGTAAATTTATTATAACGAATAACTCCTCGTTGAGGTGGTACCCATGTATTACAATCCAATAAATTTAAGTAAAATCTGTCAAAAATAAAAATCTCATTTTATCAGTTGCTCGAAGTCAGGTTACAGTATATTTTTAGTACATAATATATACATAATGTAATTTGGGATACATAATACTTGTACCTATATCGGCTCACCTCTTGCTCACGTTAGGGCATGTTGACTGACACAGCATGTCTAATATAGCGGTCCCATGTAAACACTGTAAGCCACCAGATTACACAGAAAACATCAGATGTTGTCTTAGGAGGCGGATTATGCAGACTATATGACGTCGTTGCTTCTTGTAACACAATCTAGCTAAGTATCCATAACACTACTGATGTTATACACGGTAAAGTGAGTTTATTCGTTTAGGTGTTTGGTTGTTACACAATCAATAAAAGCCATTGGACACATTACGTTGCAATCTTGAAAAAATGAAAAAAATATCTGGGGATATTAGAGACTTATTTTGGTTTTGAAAATGTATACACACATATGTAGTAAAAAGTTGCCACACAAGCAAATTCTCACTAATAATAAAAATCTGTTCATCCCAAAATAATATTATTAAGAAATCTTTTAAAAAAATCTGGTATGAGATTGGGTGTTATTGAAAAACTGCAAAAAATTAAAAATTAATCATTTCAATGCATGTAATTTTCAAACTTGATAACAATGGCCTTTTTCGTCCATTGAATGTGAGCATGAGAGATTTATGTTTTCTAATCATAACATATTAAAAAAATATATCATTTGTAAAAACGTCTTTTTTAACGTTTGGCACAATTTCACATATTTTTTATGAATTTTTACTGAATGGTTTTAGACTTCTTATAAATAAAATCGTTCAAAAGGTCCCACGAGAAATGCTGAGCAACAATGGAACTGTTAATTATTTACATTTCTGCCTTTGTAGAGGCTTATTGAACAGGAATATCGGGACTGTCACGATTACATTCCAGGAATCGGAACTAAAGAGGAATCTTTTGTTTATTTTAATACTGTTATTAATGCGCAAATCATTATTGTGGATTTTACTCTGTATTTTCTGTGATCAGGCTTCCAATTCACCATTGTTAAATTTGAAATCCGATAAAGAATGTTAAATTTAATAGAGTAGTTTAATTATTCAGATATAATAAGGTTTTTTTTTTGTAATCAACAGAGTGCTTCTTCTTACTTCCTGTGAATGTTCTTTGTGTTATTGGGGGTGTCTATATATATATATATATATATATATATACATATATATATATATATATATATATTTGTATATATATATATTTTTTTTTTTTAGGGAGAGGCGGAAAAATGCATTACGCACACAGGTGGCCAGCCTGTAGTGTGGGGCTCCCCTAAAAACGGGTTTACCCACTAAAAAACCTCCTCTACTCTTTAGGAATCTAACCTGGAATTGTTTGTCACATTACGTCAGGCTAGGCCTAAATTTGGCTTACGCCCGTGGGGCTCGCTCCTCATCCAGCCGCTCGATCAAGGGATCTGGGCCACTTCGCGGTCCAGATCGGTTTTCTTTTTCAGGAGGATGCCCCGGACGAACTGTGACAAACAATCCCAGTTGCCCTCATCCTCCATAATCTTTTGGCAGACCGTGTCCACCGAAAAAACACCAAGTTTTCTTGTGGCCTCCAGGCGGGGCCTTTCCCAACGCGAACAGCGGAAGAAGGTGTGTTCCGCGTCATCGGGAACGCCCGGGCAGTAGATGCAATCCGGTGAACCGGTCTTGCCAATCCGGTTCAGGTACGACTTGAAATAGCCGTGACCTGTCAGGAACTGCGTGAGGAAGTAGTTCACCTCGCCATGCCGCCTTTCTACCCATGGTTGGACCTGCTCGATGAGTCGCGCAGTCCATCGTCCTCGGGTGTGGTGCTCCCAGCTGTGTTGCCACTGCTGGAATGTTCGGGAGCGCTCTTCTGTTCTTGCCGTGTCCTTGCCGATCTCGCCTTGTCTCTGATAAATCGATTTCCTCTCCCCTGCCAAGAGCTTGACAGGGATGACTCCGGCGACCACCAGGACGGCAGGCTCGGACACTGTCCGGTAGGCGGAACACACCCAAAGCGCAGCTTGACGCTGAACCCGGGCGAGTCGCAACCTGTAGCACTCCTTATCTAGAGCGCCTGCCCACACCTCTGCCCCGTAAAGGAGCACGGACTGGACCGCGGACATCAACAGACGTCTTCTGCTGGATCGGGGACCCCCGACATTGGCCATCAGCCTACTAAGGTAAGTGACTACCTTAGCGGCCTTGTCCGCCGTACGAAAGATCTGATCCCTCCAGCTTAACTTGATGTCCACCATAACCCCAAGGTATTTGGCGGCACGGGTTGATGTGACCACCTCCCTTCCCACTCGGAGTGGGACGACGGTGTCGATCCTCTTCTTCGTGAGGATCACAATCTCCGTCTTACTGAGAGCAAGCGAGAGACCGTGATCTGACATCCAGGTGTTGACCACACGCATGACTCGGTTCAACTTTAGTTGGGCCAGCTCAACGTTGCGTGCAGCTATGAGAGCTGCGACGTCATCGGCGTACCCAACCAAAGTGGTTTCCTCAGGCATCTCGGACCTCAGGAGGCTGTCATAGGCAACGTTCCAGAGATCCGGGCCGAGTATTGAACCTTGTGCGGCACCAGAAGTGACTTCCACCGTCCGCGTTCCGTCCCTCGTGTCATAAATCAGGCTTCGAGAGCGTAGATAATCCTCGATGAGCCGCAACAGATATGCAGGAATACGAAAGGTGTTGCGAAGCGCATCCAACATATCGACCCACCTCGCCGAGTTGAAGGCGTTCTTGACATCAAGCGTAAAAAGAAGCACTACTCGGCGGGAGAAATGGTTGTGGCTCTCGGCTCTCTCCACAGCTCTCAGAACTTCGGTGACAGCGTCGATCGTTGACCGTCCCTTTCTGAAGCCGTACTGACGGGGGCATAAGTCCCCGGCAGCTTCCACGGCAGAAGTCAGGCGGGAACGGATCAGCTTCTCGAACAGCTTCCCAGCCGTGTCCAACATGCAGAGAGGCCTGTGGGACGACGGCAGCTCGGGATCACATTTGCCCTTGCTGATCAGTACAAGCCTGGCTGTTTTCCAGGGAGCCGGAAACACCCCTTCTACTAAACAGGCATTGTACATTCTCAACAACAAGTCAGCGTTGATTGAAAATACTTTCTTTAAAGCCTCACTGGGAATCCCGTCCGGGCCAGGAGCCTTGTTGCTCTTCAGGGAGAGAACGGAGGTTTCCAGCTCCTCGAAGGTGAAGAGTGGAATGTCCTCTACCCGTCCGAAGTCAACCGGCGGCCGCTGTGGATGTTCAGGAAACAACGCAGCGACGATCCTCCCCATGGTGGCGCCCTCCATGATGGAAGGTGGAGAGCGGGCGCCGAGTTTCTGTGTTACAAGTTTGCTCCTGTTGATCGCCTGGCGGAGAGATTTTCTCGCAGCTTTATAGGCCTCCGACTTACGAACTCTGTCTGCGGGAATTCTCGCTCTTGTGGCGGCTCGTCTAGTTCTAAAACATGTTCTTCTGAGTTCCGCAATCTCTTCAGTCCACCAGTAAACGGGTTGTTTGTCGCGTCGGGGTTTCCTTCGCGGCATAGACTGGTCGCAGGCCGAGACGATCAGTTCCATCGTGGATGTTACTAGTGCCTCGGCCCCAGCCTCACCAGGATTCCCCTGCGCTCCCCGAGAGATGACTTCGGTGAACTTGACCACGTCCAGTTTGTTGGTGTTCCACCGGCGTGGCCCTTCCCGAGATGCGGAAACTCGACGATTTGCCTGATCATGCAGGTCAAAAACGACGTATTGGTGGTCGCTACCCGTGTAGTCCTCCACAACCCTCCAGCCAGAGATCCTCGGAAGGAGCGACTCAGACGCAAAGGTTACGTCGGGGATCGTGCCTCTCTGCCCGGGGCGCCGAAAAGTAGGTGTGTCACCCTGGTTAAGAACGACAAGACCGGCCCTGGAGATGAAATCCAGGATGTATTTCCCCCGGGAGCTGGTAGAAGGCATTCCCCACTCGACGGCCCTGGCGTTGAAATCGCCACCAATGACGACATGCCCGGTGGTGCTGAGAACGCACTCCTCTAGACTATCTATCTTGTCGCGGAAGTCCTGGACGGCCTCGTTGGGGGTTAGGTAGCAACTGAAGATAGTCACGTCCCTACACCGAACCCAGACGAATCCTCGGCCGCGCCCGTGACTCCGCACCAAGACATCCTGCGTATTACGTGCCCAAAATGCAGCAGTACCGAGGCTGTCGGAGATCCAAATGTTTGGGTCTCTGTCCCGATACTATTCGCTGATAAGGAGCGCGTCAGCACCAAATTCTCGGGCGAGCTGATCTAGAAGGTTATCAGCTCCCCAGGATCTGTGAAGGTTGGCCTGGAGGATTCGAATTACCGTCCGCTGCCTTTTGCCTGTTCAAGTGCGGCTCTGAAGGCACCGCACTGACCAGACCCGGGTAAGTGACCGAGGGCACTGGAGCCTGAATCCTTGCAGAGGAAGCAGGAGGGGCTCGAGGAACATTCCTTGCGTTTGTGGCCCTGGCTTCCACACTGGAAGCAGTTGGCACTCCTGTCGGGCCCTTTACAGTTTCGGGAGGAGTGGCCGAAACCGAGACAGCGGAAGCATCTCGAAACTACCACCCTCCGTTTGAGCCTGCAACTGACCCAACCGACTCTAAGGTGCTGAAGGCTAAGCAGCTTATTAGCGTGCTTTTCGCCCATCTCAGCGACAGCCATCCGGAGTTGACTTCGGTTTGGCTTTGTCAGCCATACCCTCACTCCGTCAGCCGGTATCTCCGGGAGTGCCACCTGGATCGCACGGGTCACTTCATCTTTGGTGGAGAGGGCATCAAGGTCCCGAATCTCGACCGAACACTTCGGTTCTAGGGCCTTGATGGAGCCTTTGTTCCCAAGTGCAGTCTTGAGGGAAGCGGCAAAACCGATCTTGTCACTCGACTTCCCCTGTTCGAGGAGGACATCCCCGTTCAGGGTTCGCCGAATAGACTTGATAACGGCGTCGGTCTCTTCCGGTTTGGCCTGAGATCTAATCTGATCCAGAACATCGGCAAAAGATCGCCCCCCTAAGGGCTTGATCAAGATTGCCTCCGTCCTGGGCTTCTTAGGCCTGGGTTGTTTAGGCTTTCTGACAGACTTGCCAGAGGCCTCCCCAACCGGGTTTGAGACTTGCGTCCGCTCCACCCTGGACGCACTTTTCGAAGCTGCCTCCGCTTGCTTCTGCCTCCTCCTTTCTTTCTTAGACAGGCGCGTCTTCCAGCCCCCCAAAGGTGTTGAGGCAGAGTTTGCTGCCAAGGCAGGATTAGCCGCCGGAGCAGGAACCTCTGCAGGAGTAGCCGCTGGAATCACGACAGCGCCCGGGGCGGATTGAGTAGCCTGGACAGGAGATGTCTGCGATGCCGCAGTGACAAAAACCGGTCTCGTCACTGAGTCCACCTCAACAAGCTCAGGGCTTCCCGACGAAGAACCGCTCTGCCTCTTCTTTCGCTTTCTGGCTTGAGTCTGGGACTCAGCCAGGTGAGCTTGAGGCGAAGCAGAGATGACTCGGTTCGTGACATCGCGCTACTGCTTCACTGCCTTTAGCCTGATTTTCCGGCATTCCTCAATTTCTTCTAGAGCATCTTCGAGTTTCGGGATCCCCTCTTTTATCGCCTTGTTCACGTTCTTTTGAATTAAGAGGGCCTTGGCCATCTCCTTCAAAAGAGCTTTCATCTTCTTCAGACATGAGTCTTCCTCCTCGTGGGCGTCGTCCTGCTGCTGCCGAAGCATTTGCAGCTCGAATGCCGCACGAAGAGGGCTCTTCCTGGGAGGAATCCCTTGGGTATTGGCTAAAGGTGTTACCGGATTGGTCACCTCGATCACTAGATTGACCTCCACTTCCTTCTTTTCAAACTCAGGCCAGACACGATCCGGCGTCACTTACCGTCTTGAACGGTGCCGGTGGGGGGGAGGTTTTAATTCCCCCTGTCGGCGTCCCAGTCTTCGAGGTCGGAGACCTCTGCAAAATAGAGCTTCGCCTAAAAGCGGCTTGCTCATTCTCCTTTACGTTCTTCGTGTTTCGTTTAGTAGAATCCATGCTTTCATGTCACCAGCGCATCGTGCGGCAAGAGGCGGCCCTTCATCGGCCGAGAGCGGGTACACCCTCAGAGGTCTACCCCCCGTAAGAGATAAGACACCCCTACCCCGGTACTCCGGGACACTCCCAGGACCCCCCAGCATGTGCCGGTCGAAAGAAGGTGGAAAGACACCCTTGATTCGGGGTCGAAAACAAGAAGGTGAGCAAGGTTAGCTCAGGAAAGAATAAAGACGGTGAGCTAGGACCTGAAAGGTGAGAAGAAAGGCCCTAGCTCGGGAAGAACTGTGAGGGGGGTCTCACAGCTTGGCTCAGGTACCCCGGGGTCGCCAAGAAACACCCGTACAGTGGAAAGCCCACTGCCCCTGAGGGAGGGGGTGTCTATATTATAATGGCACAAAAACCTAGTAATTAATAATATGAATTTGGTGCAAGGATTCTTAGTCCTGTATGTGGCATTTTATTTATGAACTAGGAGCTAATAAAAATAATTTATTATAATTTGTGAAAAAAGAGTAGGTATTTTTTTGCTGAGGTCTGTTTCAGGTAACGCGTTATGTCACAAAAATACTATCGTAATGAAGTTATTACGATGAATCTTTGAAAATAACCTAAATTTGCATTGATTATAATGCAATATTAATGTGTTTAGTTGATAATTAATAAGAATAATAAATAAATGAAAAAATGAATTTGTGAATAAAAAAATTGTTTTAGTGTATTAAAATATTAATTCACTTGTAATTACTTGTCTACTTAAGGCTTAAAGTAATATAGTCATCATAGCAAAAGTGGTGTTTCACTAATCATCTTATTTAATGACGGCTTTACAATTATCATTAAAGAAGATTTTTTTTGTTTCAATAACTATTAAATATTCAAGAGTGATGGCTTAAACACATAGAAGGAAAAATATTAAATTTTTGCTAAACACTGTAAATAAACCTTAAATTTTTAGGTTGGTTCTGGTAATTAATTTATGTTTTTGACGTCTCTAATAAATTCTGTTATAAGAAACCTGTAAATTTTCCCTTAGTATTTTATGTAATGAGCTTGGATAAATTAACCCTTACAATATTCTATTTTTTATTTCTTATTTCAACACATAAATTATTTATATATTTTTAAATACTTAGGTAAATAAACTATTAGAATATATTTAATAGGCAGTATTAATACGCCCTGAAAGGCATATTCAATGGTAATGATATGTAGTAGACCAAATGACCGCATTAAACCATGTCCATAACACTCATAGTTTGTAATAAATTTAATCTAAACATTAAATCTAATTTTATACAGGAGTTTTAAGAAAAATATATATACACTACGTCTTAGCCAGACCAGTAGTGTACTCAAAGCCCTCGTCAATTTGAAGTGTTTAAGGTCCTCACTTCAAATCCTCGTCAAACGATCATTAAACATCTACCACTCCTTAAATATTTAAACTAAAATTTCTCAAAACGATATATTGTATCAAACGTTTACAAGTGAATGTTGAAAAATAAAATTATCTAAACATTAATACCAAGTTTTTAAAGTTCGGAAAACAATTAACGTTTTCCACCGAAAAAACTTATTATAACACTTACTTTTAGAGACCGATATGAAGACCAAAAAACAGGAATGATGCAATGGTCTGTAAAAATGTCGTAACAATTAATTTTGGTTATTTTCCAATATTTAGTAATACAATACAGCCCAGTTGCGTTACAAATGTATTGTTAAACAGGGCGATGTACATCATTAAGTATAAACTGGGTTTACAACTTAACTAGTGCTAAAAATACTTTGAACGCGGGCTATTTTGGTGAAAACAATTATGAAACTTAATAAATTAAGAAAATTCAGCAATTAAACCCCAACAATTTCATGGGTTTGAACCACTTCCTTAAAAGCGTTTAAAGTACAACCCTCTTAACAAAATGTTTCTGTTCGAGACTTTTTTAAATTTGATTTTTTTACCTTTATCAACTACATGAGTATTTAAGAGGTCTTAGGGATAGTGTATGCTAATATTATCCTCAACTAATGTGGGTTTATTAAGTTGTAAAATCTATTATTTTACTTTTGAGAAAGGTAAAACTTTTTACATTTTCTAAGATAATCTGTCTTCAAGAAAATAGGTATTTTAAATATTAAAAACTCCAAACATAGTTTAAAAGTTTAGATATTATAATATAAGAATCAGGTAAAACTAGCTTAAATGTATTAACAGGTTTATGTGAAATTAATAGTGAAAATACTTTTATAAATACGGACAAGGCAACGTGTTGTTTTAAACATCATCTATCTTACTAATTCCGTAAGGAATTTCTTGTGAGCATCAAAACTCTTTTATTTATGAACCAACTTTGATGATTGAGGTGTCAAATCAAAGGGAATTCTCTGTAGACGTCATGGAATAATTTTTGTCACCCTCAGTTCAATGTGCTTCGCCCCACGGAACTTAAAAGTTTCCATGTATCTCTATATATAAATGCGAAATTCCGATCAACGCACAGCCCAAACCTTAGCACCTAGAAGCATGAGATTTTGCATACATATTCCTCTTATAGCGTAGGCAGACAATAAGAAGCGATTTTACGAAATTCCCAATGGGCTCCGCCCCACAGAAGGTCAAAGTTAGCATGGAGTTCGTATAGGAAGAATAATTTGTTTTGGATTTTTGTTTACATTATCACAGATGAGAACTATTTGAAATTTCAGTAGTTGTCTGCAATTTATTTAATCATCAGCTGTTAGAGCAAAAGTTTACTATAGTCGGGGGCAATAGAACAGGCGGGTGAAGGTCAAGCTACTTAACATGTAGTTAAATGAGCAAAAATCAGCTGGCTTATTAAAATACTTGACCTTGACACACCTGTTCTATTGCTCCCGACTAAGGTTATTTCGGACCATCATAGTTGTGTGTCAGTGAAATTAACCTAATTTATTGTGGCATTTAAGTTTTATAAACTTCTAACATATGTGTGATTAGTATTGAAGAAAGTAGAATTGAACTTAGTATTTATTGCATTTCAATTTTTCAGAATTTACGAAATCTTAGGAACTACCAAATGAATTTACTTGAAACTTTGACCACAGGTTTGTCTTGCCTCTTAGGTGCTCACTAATAAATAATTTTGCAAAATTCCTTCTGGGCTCCGCCCCACAGGCCTTCGAAATTACAATATAATTCTATCCACATGACCAAACTTAAATACTAATTAAGAAACCTGTGGGGTTGAAATATCTTTGCTAATATGTGCTCAATGAAAAAAGTATGTTTTGTACATATCTTTTTTTTTTGTACATAAATTTCTCCGCCCTACATAAGTTCACAATTTATATATAGCCTACGAGTTGAAATTTTACATGAACGATTCTCTTTCCTCATAAATACATACTAAGAAACAGTTTTGCAAATATAGTTTTTGAAGAACTTTAGGGCTCCACCTCACTGAACTTCAAAATTACTTTAGGGCCTCCGGTGTTGAAATTTGACATGGACTTTCCTCTTTGCTCATAGGTACTCACTAAGAAACGATTTTCCACAAACATTGTTTTTTTATATATATAATTTAGGGTTCCGCCCCACAGTTCTTGAAAATTACCCTATGGCCCATGCGGTTGACATTTGACATGGACGTTCGTCTTCTTCTCATAGGTGCACAACAGTAAGAAATCATTTTGCAAATTTTCTGTAGGGCTCCACCCCACAGAACCTAAAAATTGCTATAGATCCTAAGGGGTTTAAATTTAATGTGGATGTTTTGTTTTGGTAATAGGTGCTCGCTAATAAATGGTTTAGTAAATATAGTTTTTTAAGTACTTTAGGGCTCCACCCCACATGACTTCAAAATTAATTCGCCCAGTATTACTGGGTTGAAATTTGACATGGAAGTTCCTTTTTGCTCATAGGTGTTCAAAAAGAAATGATTTCGCAAATTTCCTTTAGGGCTCCTTTCCACAAATCCTCAAAATTACCATAGATTATACGGGGTTGAAATTTAACATTTATGTTCCGGTTTACTAATAGGTGTTCACTAAGAAAAAGCTTTGCAAATATAGGTTTTTATGTTCTTTAGGACTCCGTCCCAGATGACTTCAAAATGACTGTAGGGTTTACGGGGTCGAAATTTGACATGGCCGTTCCTATTTGCTCATAGGTTATTATTAAGAAAAGGTTTTGCAAAATTCATTCAGAGCTCCTCTCACACTAATTCATTGTTTGAATGTAATTCTTAAGGAAGAAGTTTTCGTTACTCTACTTTATTACCTATAAAATTAATTAAATCACACGGGCGAAGCCGTGACGGGCAACAGCTAGTTTTAAATATAAGACAGCATTCAGTAAGTGTACCTAACATATGATTAATTTCATGAAAAAAACAGCTGTCTTCATAAAAGTAACCTATCTCCCTTCTGTAATTTCAATTTATTTATAAGTTTCTCACCGGAGTACCTGCGGAGTATCTGCCTAGGGCTCAGATTGGAGCTATATTCGTCGAGTATTGACCATGTATTGACTGGCAAACGACTAGTCCCTACAAAATTAGATAAATGTATATATCAAATAAATATTCAAGATAAATACAACGCTTAGGCCTACAAGATAATAATTTGTAATTACAATTGTAAAATTATTTACAATTTTAAATCTTATTCAACTTTATTTATTTTTTTATATTATTTCTGTTCATTTTACGTAACGATAGAAGAAAATAACAATGCAGGATAATAAACCTCCAAACAATGTTTACGCTGCTTAAAAGAGAGAGAAATATTTTCCTCTGTCTTTCATTGCTAAATAATCCAAAATGAGGGAGTCTGGACTGCGCCGTGTTTTGAGTTTATTTGTTAACTTTTAATCATTATCCTTTAACCTCAGGGGTTTTTTTTCTTTTCCAGTAGGTTCATTTGAAACAAAAAAATATAATGTAACTGAAAATAACAATGATATGTCAGGAGTTAGAAACCATAATCCTATCCCACCTTTTTTTGATAGTTAAAAAATATTTTTCTATTGTTATATGAACTCGATTCATTTTATTATTTTTACTGCATTTTGATAACTAACACAGTTCATTAGAAGGTTAAGTGAAATGCACCACAAATTTTATTCATTCAACTCAAATAAATCAGAAATCAGTCATTTATTTGCCATTAACATACAAATATGCATTAGCAATTGTCAGGTACAATTATTATAGCAGAGAGGCTACGGTCAGGAGTAGGCTACACCCAAATAGCTAAGAATCATTTCCGACTATGGAAACTATTTTTTACCAAGTTAACAAACAGTAAACATTAAATCATACAGAAAAAAATTCATAAAAAATCTTAACAAGAGTCAATTAAAGAGAAATTTAATTCAGTGATATTTAAATTATTTTACCAAATAACAGACAATACAATTCAACATTATAAATTTCAAAATTAAATAAACCCGGAGTTGGCAAGAAAATTAGTTTTTAACGCCATCTACTTCTTTAAAGGATCTTTTACTTATGAATTCTTATACATTATTTGTTAAAAATACTAAAATCATCCTAACATGTTTTATACATTTTTTTAGCGAATTTCCCTATAGGGAATACGCTATTACGGTAGTAGCCATCGTAAGACCTAAGCCCGGGACCACTTTACTTTTTCATTTTGAGGTCCCCAGAAGCCAAAAACACCATTCGTTCATTTTCATATATATATATAGATAGATATATCTATGTATCTATCTATGCGTCCGTGGTACTGATAACTTTTGAAGGGGACCTCCGATTTTGATGAAATTTGGTATGGAGGTGTAAGACCAGGTCTATTTTCATGAGTTCGCAAACCAGCATTGTCGGGTTATGGGAACGGGGTTTTATGGGGTTTCAAAGGGGTCAAAATTGGTTTTTGGCATTTTTGGACCTTAATTTTTAAAATTCATCAATTTTAACTGAAACCATTTAAAAGAGCTTAAAACCCCAAACAATTTGTTATTTTGAATTTTTATCATAGCATAACTGGTTATTCTTAAGGGAAATCAAAAAAACCCTATATCTTGCTTATTTATTGACATAACCTAATCAAATTTGGTATGTACATTATCTATATAAGGTTTAACTTATACTTGCTTAAGAACCCATATGGCGGCAAACCTACATACTCACCCCCATGGGGTTTATGGATAAAATATAAAATTAACAGAGTTTGATACAATTTTGTGTTTACATTCACAAATTATTGATTAACTTAGATTTTTTAACAACACCCAATGGCAGCAAACCTACATACTCGATCCTATGGGGTTTTTATGGGGAGAGTAAATAATCTGAAATTACATTGGAAATTCGCTGAGTACGCAGGTCTGCTGCGACGGGGGTATTTTAATTTATAATCCGAGACCCCATACAATTTGATTTTCTGATCAAATGCTGCTCACTCCTTAAATCCTTAATTTGTAAAACTAATTCTTTTTGGCCAATCAACGTCTGGAGGGTAAAAGTCGGAATGTTTTACATTTCAAAGTTTGCATGTTTACACTCAGTTCCTTATAAACCGCGACGCCCGTTGAGCTGGCCGTTACATTGGCCGTCGACAGTCCCAGTTTATTGGCTACAATCCTCGGTCCCAGTCAATCACAGCACCACGTCACTCCCGTCGTCGTTGACGTCCCATCCATCCATCACATCCATAGACATCCATAGACATCCATCACAATGCTTCATTCTGTTGACGCTTCATCAATGACGCCAATTATTATTTATGTTTCATGATCTAATTAATCGTAATATTAATGTAAACGATTTTCACAGGAAGTTTAGATACAAATATTTAAATTTTCAACAATAATAACTCAACCCCCTTCGCTCCATTCGTTCACCTCGAGTAGCTCGTCCATTTTGGCACTCACTTGTGGGTAAAGCTTATTGACTTTATACATTTTTATGACCAACAAGACTGATTTAACATGACTTGTTTCCGTCGCAATCCACTCTTACTCCGCTCAGTATGGAAATGGAAAACATAAATCATCGACTCTGCTCAAACACCTCGACAATGAGATCTTTCGCTTTGATGGTTCATCCCCTCGATGAGTTTGTTTCCTTGTTCGCTTAAACAACTGAGAATATACCGTTCATTACTTCCCAAAATAAATAGGAGACGTCCGATTGCTGTGGATCTGTGCGGAATCCGTGACTTCTTGTACGAGGTTTTCAGGATTTCAAGTTTTCTATACAAACGTATGAATTTGGCCTCCAGCCTCAGCATCTCGCGTGTTTAATCTGAAATTGATTTCCATCCAGGTAACAAAGTAAATTTAGCGAAAATGCATATTCCAAGCACTTAGAAGGAAACTGAGTTTTACGTTGGCATGATCTTTTTTTTGCAAAATGATAAAATACTGTAATCCTCTCTGTTGTTCTGAAGACTTCAGAGATGAAACGTGATTGAAAGAAAACATAAAAATAATGTTATAACGAGAAAGTTCCTTTCTTTTCTTCCTTCCTAGGAAATATCCGTCCTATTGAAGATTAAGTTATTTGTTATTCTAAGAGACAAAGCTTTGCATTTTGAGCTCCTACCATATATACAGGATATTCAAGCTCCTCCAGTATTCAAATAAATTATTAAGCTAACTGTATTCAATAAATGATTACTTAAATTGGCTCTGTTTGATTTTCTAACAAAGTACCTACCATAAACTGTGTTACTATTTGGAAATTTAAATACAAATTGTTTCAAAATAATGTCTGATTTTGTGTTACCTAATGGTAGGGGACGAGAGTGGTGCCTGTGGCATTCCTATGAATCAAAAATGTCCGGGGTTGGATCAACAAATATATGGTAACCCTTTCAATAGCTTCTCACCGGGATGAGCAACTTCGATTGAACGCCTTAACTCCACGATGAGCCCGTTGGTTTCTCCCTAGGCATCCAGATCAGGACCCAGGTCTGCTATGATTAAATTCTATAATCTTTCTTAAACCCTAGAACCTTTTAAAAGTCAAAATCATACATTTCGCTCTAGTTTTATACTAACTTTGATTTTCATAGAATTTACTCTTACCATCTCTGTGTCTAGAGATATTACTTTTTTGCCCCAAACAAACTGTATTTTATGAAACTTGACGCTGATAATAATGTTACAATCGGCTAACCCTCAACGAATTATTATTTTAAGAGATATGTATTACATATAGAGATATGTACTAACATATATATTATGCTTTACACAATTTTCCTTTATTAACAAACGTTGTAAATAAACACTATTCTCCAAAGAATCCTTGATGGAGACGTGCAAGTTAAACTTGATGACATAGACTTGAGGGTGAGCAACACTGCTAAGACTTTGGGCGTCATTCTTGACAGTGGTCTCACTTTCACTGATCACATCACTCACGTTTCTCAGCTGGCTTTGGGTAGACTTCGGGGTCTTTACAGATGCCGGTCAATTATACCTCAGGCAGCCAAATTGAAGCTGGTTCAGTCTATTGTCCTTTCAGTGCTTTACTATTGCTTCCCTGCATACGGAAAAGACATATCCAATGAAGAAATGAGCAGAATCCAAAGGCTACAGAATACCGCTGTTACGGCCTTCGGAAACGAGAACACATATCTGCCTTTGCGAGTGCTGCCGGAATTATGCCATCAGCACTCGAATGCCGTATGCAAACATGCTCTCTTGTTCATAGGGTATTGGTTTCAAATGAGCCAATTTACCTGCTAGAGAGGCTTGTTACCCGTGATCGGATGTCTCAGCGCCACACCCGACAGGACAAAAAACTTCACTTCCCAAAAGTGAAGTTGGAAAGTGGGCGTAGAAGTTTTGCATATTTTGGGCCTAATTTATATAATGACCTCCCCTGGACCTCAAAGAGTTAGGAGTCCATGCCTTTAAAAAAAAGATTAAAGGACTTTTTTTACTTAAATGTAAATCTTCTGTATTATTGTAAATATTGTTGTACATATTAGTTTAATTTTAGTTAATGTTAGATGACAAGAGTTATTACAGTAAAACAGTAAAACAGTATATGTACTGAGAACCGCTCAAAAATAAAGGCTTATTTATTTATACATCATAGTTTCCGATACGGTATTAGGCGACTAAGTAATAAAAATGCATCTAAAGTGTACCCTGATGAAATAACTGTAAATTAATGTTAGAAAAATAAAAAAATAATAGCTAATAAGTATGTACATTTTTAAGGATTTGAAAGATATTGTTAACTCATTTTTTTTTTTACTTATTACATTTTTACGGGATTATGGCTAATTAGTTCATCTACAGTAAAAATTATTTTAATTGATATCATTATAGAGTAGTGTGAAATTGAGGATGCTGGCCCAGTTCAAGGTCACCTGAGGGATGACGTCATCGAGGTCAATGACCTCACCGATGACGTCATCGATGACGTCATCGATGACGCAATCGATGACGTCATCACTAATGACGTCATTTCGATGACGTCACACCCATGACGTCACAGAAATGACGTGCTGATGACGTCATCACCCCTTACGTCATCAAAACGACGTCACCGACGCCACTAAGGTCAAGGTCACGCAGAAACTTAAAATTTTTTGGCACTTTTGCCGTTTCTCGCACTACGCTCCGAGTTTCAGTCCGAGTCCCCGTGACCTTGACCATTTGGAGCGAATATTGGACGAGAAACGGCAAAAGTGCCAAGTTAAACCCGAGTTTCTGACATGACTCTGCCTAAATGGGCAATCGGTAATCCCTCAGGTGACCTTGAACTAGCACAACACCCCCAATTTCATATTACTGTGACCTTGAAAACTTAACAACGGAGCGCCGACACCGATGCGCACCCCACGACAGCCACCGAGTGACTGACTGTCAGGCTCTGTGTACTCTAGGTATATGGGGAAGTGGAGGGGGAAATCTCAAGGTCATCCTTATGGAGTTTTAAAAAAGTTGAAGAGTAGAAAGACTACTCTTGTGCTTCCTGGGCGACCTCATCAATTTCCAACGGATCTGTAAACCAATCCGATCTGTAGCGGCAGGAGTCCAGAAAACAGGTGCACCACCCATCAGGTTGTCCGTAGCACTTCCGACAATTGGTAAGATTGGAGAAGTGAAATTTAATACACCGCTGCGGACAACAAGTATAAAAGTATTTGGATTTGTAGATTTTGAAAGTTTGTAGTACCGGTGGTGGCAGCTGTTGGTTCTTGCATCTACACCTGCAACATCCGAAGCATTCACATTGCCGGCAGGCCAGCCCATCCACTTGCCACTTTGGTAAGAGGAAACACTTATCCTCACAGCAATAGGTTGTCCCCGTCTCTTCCTCCCAACGCTTCTTTGCACAATATGTAACGCCTTGTATCTCCAAACACCTATGCTCGCAACATGAGATGCGCTTACTTTCCATAGCTGATGTTGCTTTGACGAGGGAGCACGATGAAGTGATGCTGTGGTCAGTGGGAATGGGGTTTATATAAACTAAGGTGGGTGGAGGGGGAAAGGTCAAGGTCATCCAAATGGAGTTTTAAAAAAAGAAAAGAGTAGAAAGACTACTCTTGTGTATCTATAGTGATTTCATTGATAGTGAGTGCTTCTGTATGCCAAGTTGATCTGTACTGACAGGCTCCTAAATAATGTTTGCAAAAACCTGCAAAATGATTGTTGCACAATTTGCAGCCAGTTAGCTGTTTTAATGTGAATTCAATGCAACGTTCAGGGCAACAAGTGTACTTATGCCCTCTCATCTGGTACACATGGAATGTCTTCAACTCCGGTTTCGGCTTCTTCCAAGACTTGCACTTACACATGCATTGACCAAAAGCTTCACATTTTCTACACGCCAGGCCATCCGCAACATCAATGTCATTCGGCCATGAAAAACATTTCCGTTCGCAACAGTAGTTGAGTTGACTCTCCATGTTGCTGTGGTGAAGGTGCGCGATGAAATGATGCTGCAGTCATTGAGAGTGCACCTTAAATAAACTCAGTGGAGGGGGAAAGGTCAAGGCCATCCAAACGGAGTTTTAAAAAAGATAACTAGTCGTCCTCTTCCTCCTCCTCATCCGTTGTACTTAGAGAGCTGTCAGACGAAGAGCCCCGTGCAGGTGCTCCCCAGATGAAAAACAAATCAATTTTAAAACGAAGACCAGGATCTTGCATCATCAATTCCTTTAATTTGTCACATACTAAGTCGACCTTGTGTAAGGTGTCAACAACAAGCTTCCAATTCGTTGGTTCAATATAACTTGTAGTAGAGTCTGCCTCGCTGATAACCACATCCTCCGGCCGTATTGGAGTGTAAAGATGTGTAAAGTTCTTCGGCTGTAGCTGAGGTTCAGGCTGGCTGGAAGTAGAAGGTTGAGTGTGGACCCCTGTTGCATCGAAATCCATAGTCATTCTACATTCAATGTTGGGGTTTTCGTTTAATACATACACCAATTTCTCATGCAACATATCCACTTCTGCCGAGTCTTGCAGATGAACATTCCAGGAAAATGGCCATTCTTCATCCGTAGTGGAGTCAACTTGAGAAAGAGTGCTGTCCGCCATGATAGCTAAGCAAGGAATGATGTGAGCTACAGACTGTGGTAACAGTATTGAAAAGTAGAGGGGGTAAACCAAAAGTATGTGGAGGGGGTATTTTCAAGGTCATTTAATTTGGGTTTTAAAAAAAGGAAATAGTGGAGGGGGAATTCTCAAGGTCATCCAATTTGGGTTTTAAAAAAAAGGAATGAAGGTTACTCCTCTTCAGCCTCGTTGTCCCCCACATCCTCATTAGCCTCATCTTCATCGACGTCAGACTCGCCGTAAGGGTAGATCGGGGACATGGGCGAATATTGTGGAGATTGTTGACCGTTGTTATCGTCCCCTTGCATTCTGACTTGGGACCAATCATAATTTAAATTCATTTGTATTATGATTCCAGGGTTGTCCCGCAGTATTTCCTTCATCCGTTCGCAAATTGTTTCCAAATAGTGTACACTATCGATCGACAGTGTCCAACCCGTACTTGTACCAACATCAGTAGTGGAGTCAGCTTGGCTGATGGTGTTGTTGTCTGCCATGGTTGCTTGTCGGACAAGGAATGACGGTTGATGTGATGCTCATGCAGGAACATGGTGAAGTGGTGGGGGGTGTGGTGGAGTAGTGGGGGTATTTTCAAGGTCATCCAAACGAAGTTTTAAAAAAAGGAAAACCTACAAAGTGACATTGAAACTTTCCAATTGATGGTGGCGAGCGTTTTCTTCTGCAACCTTGCCGACACATGTGACTATGCCATACAGTATGAAAAGTACAACCATAATAAGGCCGAACAATAAAAGATAGCCGTTGACTATCATGATATTTTCTGAGTGGATCTGCTTTCTTCTTATCGCCCTCTCCTGCATCCTCTTCTCCAACTCGTGGACGAAGTCACAACATGCGTGAGGACATCTTTCATCTGTTGGTAGGTTTGCCATTGTTGATGTTGTCGATGTGGCTGTTGAAGATGGAATGAGGTTTCCAATTGCGATGTGCCATGTACACCAATAGTCAAGTGGTGGGGGTAACAAAGCAGTGGAGGGGGAAGTTTCAAGGTCATCCAAATTGTGTTTTAAAAAAAACTATCTTGTTACTGAGCTTATATGTCAGTAACAAGATAGGTGTTTTTGCTCTTTTACTTCTTTAATATAATGAAAAAATATACATATTCTACAATGGTTAGGACAAGAAATACAACTGCTAGTCAGCTGAAGTAGTCCAAGTTGTCTGGCTCGGTCTTCATCGACGCCGGTGAGGAAGCTGTCGAGGAGTGTCCAGGCTCTTCCTTTGGCTGCCGGGTGTTCCGTATATTGCAAGCGTAAACCTGCACGTTTATACGGTAGCCTCGTGCCACCATCAACTGCAACTCCTTGTACAAGTCGTTTAGCTCCTGCTGAGTCTTGATGCTCACCTCCTCGTAACTTGCGCAACTAACGTTCAGAGACATCTTGATGTTGCTAGGTTGGCTGCTGGAGTAGAAATGAAGCCGAGGCACAGCGCTTGGAGGTACATGAAAAAGTGGTGGGGGTAATAGTGGTGGGGGTATAGAAAATCCAATTAAACAGTTCTAAACTTTTTCCATCGATACAATGGAATGGAACAAATAGCGCAGGTGTCCTTGTAATTTTCAAATCGAAACAGTGGCGCTAGAAATCCGAATTGTTTTATACCACCATCCTGTACGAATCGCCGAAGGTCTCTGACGGCGGCCTCGCCACAAGGCCTACAAAACTTTTCCCCATCGTGGAACTTATACCAGGAGTATTCCGAATACCCTGTATTTTCCCTCCTGTAGCGTTTGACATCTTCTTTTATTGTTAGTGGGATATTGTCTTGTAAACATGTTGGGAACAAGTCCTTGTGAGTTATAACTCGTTGTATGCAAAGCTCGTACAAGGTGCTCATCGTTTGCTAGTTGGCAACAGACTGACCGTTTTTCGCATCCAAGCAGGTTTGAATCCTAGTGCGGTAGTGGGGGTAATTACAGTAGTGGGGGTAATTGTGAAATGCAAAGGTCAAAGGTCAAGGTCACCCGCGAAGTTTAAAAAAAAATGCAACATATCAATACGTGAAGTCTGTCACATATTGATATGTTGCATTTTTTGTTTTTTTTATTTTTTTTTGTCTTTTATGATTCGTTTATTTATAAAACATTACAACAACAACATATGTACAACATTTAAACTTAAATCTAACACTGCTGCTTGTCAGCGATGTGGATGGTCAACTCTGTAGAATTGCTACCCGTGCAGCCGTGGGACACCAGGTATAGACACCCGGGTTGAATAGAGCGAAGATCCTCGTTTTGTAGAAGATGGACGAATCTCTTGGGCAGGTACACCTGGAACTTTGGTTCATCCCCCGGAGTAAACGGTGCCTCGCTGAGACTGCAGCAGATGGCCTCCCCAACTGTAGTCTCCATCTTCTTCATAGCATGGATTATGTAGTGCTTCTCGTCTTTTAGTTCCGAGCACTTCTTTACAGGTAATATTGTTGACTTGGAGTGAGCATTGAACTGCTCGACCAAAGTCTGAAGGAACTGGTGAGATGCCATGGTCAGGTTACAGATCGTCTTCTTGCTCGGAGATGTTGTCGTCTCGGAATCTCGAGTAATACTCATGCCAGGTCCCTGTCTGCTCCCCACTTATATACTCTCCGTTACCCCCACCACTCCCCAATTCCCCACTTTGAAGGTAAGAGGCGAGTTTATAGGCATTTTTCAAAGCGCAATGTCTATCTTTATCATGTTCTGGGCTTTTTGTACAAATACATATGGTTTCCAGCATGTATTGATAATTCTTATCCAATTCCACATCATTAACCGGAACATGAGTAAATCCTTCGATCCATCTTTTCTTTTCCAGCCCCTTTGTGTAAATATTGGTAAACTTGTCTGAAAAGTGATGCATAATGTGATACAAGTCCGTGTAACTTGTAAAACCATCATACCAATCGATATGATGGAAGTGTTTTGAAATCCATCTGTTGGTAGTAGCGGCTTTACTAGTTAAAGACGAATAAGAACATGGTGGTTTAAATAAAAACGAATAAGGAACACTTGTATTCATGTCCAAAAACACAAGTTCTTTTATAATGAATCTATCATCATTACCACGAAACGCTTGAAACTCAATAATACCAGGCTTGGACTTTACTTGTTGTTCTTCTCCCTTGTCCATTTTGAAGGTCACACGTCTGCTCATTACGAAGTCAGGAGGTCAACTGATTTCCACACCACGGTAGGTACTACTTTTATACCAGGCCGTACAGTTGTTGGCGCGTTGGTGTATATTTAACGTGGGCACCGTCCCCAATAGGCCTAACCCCACAAAATGTTGGTTATTGTTTTAAAAACTAACCATTGTCATTTAAGTTTCCATCTTTATATTTTCCTTATTTTCATTTTCATCACTAACACTTGATTCTTCTCCTCCATCTTCCTCTTCTTCCTGTTTTACTGATTTCTTATGTAGTTGAGCGTACTTTTCCAATTGTCTCCACATCTGTACTTCATGAGGAACTCTATTAAATATAGAAGTATCCACAGGTCCGTATAATATAGGTGCGTCCGGTTGTTTGTCCAAAGTGTCTTCCAGATAATCTTTAATAATCGAACTTGAAAACACCAGTTGTCTCAAGTATCTTGTTATAGGTTCAGTAGCACAAGTTAAAATGAAAAACTCCTCTCGATTAAGTTGAATTTTGTTATCATGTCTTGTTGTGTCTCTAAACCGTAGCTGATGATCACCACGTTGTTTAATGATATCAATTTCCACATTTGAATCCAAAAGTCCTACTCTTGTCTTTCTTCCAAACATGTTACTACTTAAATAGCATTCTAGTAGATGCAAATGTTTCATAAACGATTCCCAAGCACTGTCCGTAAACAAAATCATTTTGGGTCCATGAGTTAAAATTACAGTAGGGGAATAATCTGTAGATTTCATAACACCGATTAAAACACTTTTATCCAAACTGGAAGAGATTGGGTAAAATATTCGCAAAAATACCTCACTCAATATGTTTGGAGAAATATTATCTTCAATATCCCTTTTTCTCTTTTGTATAGTCTTTCTTCTTTTACCTTTTTCTTCAACATTATTACTGGCGTGAAGTTGTCCGCAAACGTTTTGTTCACCTCCTTCCTGGTGACCTTGAGGATCTAAAAACTCAGATATCTCCTTCTCAATATCTACCACATTTTCAGGTGTACCACTAGGAGAAGCCATATTGAATACGATGCTACCCATACAACAGTAGGCAACAAACTGATGAGGAGCGGTCTGTACGCTCTGCTTTTATACTCGCGGAATGAAACAAAACCGGTTCTTACAATACATTTTTAACAATTCCAGTTAAAGGTGTGTATGTTACGATTTTATCATGTAGAATTAAACAGTATGCAGTTGTATTAGCCGGTATAGCATCGTTGAATTCCATTTCTATTTTTATATCCACACTTGAAGACTTTACTGATTCATTTTGTTTAGAACAATCGATTACAACTATTGGGTAGGCATCGAAATATTTGTCAGGTGGTAATAAAGGTGTATTTGTTTTACCGTAATATGAACTTTGGAATCTCGCGTACATATCGTACAATATACTGTATTTCTTCTTAGTGAATGACACATTTAAATTGTCGTATGGAAAGAATTGTGAATTTAAATAAACTTTAATATTTTTCAAGTCACAATGATCAAATTGTCCTGCATGTTTAGTAATGGCGTCTCTTCTACCTGTTTGTAAACCAAATATAATATACCTGGCTCGTTCTACATAATTCGATGTTTTAACAGTCCAAGTGTGTCGATCCGTAGTAGGTAAACTGGGATGCTCATGAAATTCCCAACTTCTAAATGGAATAACAATATCACGATCGGCTTTTAATTTTCTTAAAAGTAGCATTCTATGCTCGTCAGCCAATTTAACATGTGGAACTCTCCATACAATTTTGTCTAATTTTAATTTCCATTCTAAAGTCGCATCTGTAGTAGCATCTGCAGCTTTAATAATGTCTTTATCGTTAGAAGATCTCAACAAAACTAATTCTTGTTTAACGTTTAATATTATTTTCCTATAATCTTCAGCAAAACCAAGCAGCAAACGTAATGGAATATGAAAATCAAAATATCCATTTGGATTTGGAGTGATCGTGTCAATCGTAGGTAATACCCATCCGGCAGGTTTAAGTAAATTGGTTTCATTGGGTGTTATAGATGTTAATCCTTTTAAAGTTGTCGTAATACCTACTTTTTTAGTGGAATCAACTGTTACACCTGATATTTCATATCTAATTTCATCAAATAGGAAAGCCATAGGATTATTTATAAATGGAACTGTTGTACCAACAGTAGTACCGTCCTTTTTAGTAACTTGTCCTTCAATATACAAGTAACTTTCACATGGTAGTGTGTAAATGTCTTGATTTTGTATGGGAATACGAATTTCATCGTTATTGTTTAATTTCGATGAAGTGTAAGGGTTGTGGGTGTGATATTCTTTTTCCCATAGGGTTTCGTCGAATGTTGGACCCTGCGCTATATCCAGTATATCCATACTCGGTTAATTTTAATCCAATTCTCTCTAAGAAACGAATGTTCTCGCGTGTTAACTCCTCCACAGCTGAAGAGCTACTAATGCGGTTTCCCGTAGGTTGTTCGCTTTTAAATGTTAAACCCATGGTTTTGTATTAAAGTGTCGATTTTAAATGTAATCTAATCGTAATAGGCTCTTCTCTGAAGTCTACCAAGTTACCGTCTTGATCCAATACGCTCAACACGATGTCTGAAATGAAAGTGGTGTTCAACGGTAGATATACCAGGTTTTGTGGCTTTTCAACAATTTTAAATCCAGGTGGTACACTTGGGTAAAAAGTATGTATGATGTGGGTGTTAGCCCCGTCCCTGTAAGCACCTTGTATAATGTTACAAGTTATGTCTATACTATTGACTTTTAATATTGTTACTGTTTTCTTACCGGAATGTGTTACATCTGGTTCTAATACAGGCCCATCGTTGGAAAATCCTAATAAATCACCAATTGAGTTTGGTTGAGTGAAATCTATATAATATTTGGAAGTAATTTCAGCTTTCATCGTATTATTATTACCTTTTAATGTTATATTGTCTTTTCCCATTTTAGTTTGCAAAAATTCATTTATATGATCAATTTCATAAGAACCTGTGGGTAACCTGCACTCTTGTAAGTCTGTAAATTTTCCACTGGCATCCTTTCCCTTATAATAATGCAATATGTTATTTTTACCTTCCGTAACATTGGGAATAGAGTTGTACGTTGTAAAATCCAATAGTGCCGCCTCCCAAAACCTTCCTTTTTGCAAGCGTAACGCTGGAAAAAGGATACTTCGTAAATTGGACGATTTTCCTGTTAATGATACCGTATAGGAAGACATCTCAATAGTGACTGATACTTTTAGCTAGAAATTCCAAACATAAATGGCCGCATATTGAAGTATTATCAGGTTGTTCTCTTTTATAGTTATAATATATGTTTTTAGCAGATTTAAAGTAATTTTGAAGTTCTTTTGGTGGTGGCAAATTACCGAAACTATCAAAATAATATACATTGTTATTTAGTTTCTTATAACAAACCCAATGGGTGCCAGGCCCTTCAGTATTATCCAAATTTACAATTCCAGTCTCATTTTGCCACATTTTCTTTGGTAAACTGTCTTTCATAAACACACCGCGAAAAAATGGTATTTTTAAACAGGAAATATATTTAAATAATTCAATATTGGTTAATGCTTTATGTGGTATGACCAATTGATTTCTTTCATTTAATATGCACGATAAGGTCTTAGGTAAAGACCTGCCCCGTTTTTTACCATTGACCACACGGTGGGCTTCTTCCTGCCTTTTCTTGTAGATCGTCGTCTTCTTTTTATATTTCCTCCATGTTTTCTTGTGGTTGACCTCCTTTTTACTCTCTTTCTCCTCCTTCTTCCACCTCCTACTGCTGTTTTAGCCTTCATACCTGCTGTTACTGCTAAAGCTGCTGCTTTTTCTGCTATGCTAGCGTCACTTGATTTTACTCGTTGCCAAGCTATGTCCGCAAGCTTTTTGTCAGCTATTGATCTATTTTTTGAATCGGCAAACGTGGAATATGCGATATCGTGTTCTTTACAAGCCTGATCTAACTTGTTTATGCCAGGATCGCCTCTTTCCAGTCGTTTTTTCAATTTAGTTCCTGGTCCGCAATACTGATAACCTCCTGCTATATGAAATTCGTATGGTAATGCGTCTATTGCTCTATTTACTATGGATCCTACTGGAATTTGTTTTAAAGCTTTACTTAACAGAGAAACCGCTGTGGACGTGATCCCACCTCCTTTCCTTGCAGTGTCTCGATATGGACTGATGTACTTGAACGTCATTATTGTCCTTTTATAATCGCAATGTGCAACTCATGTGTTAACTCTATGACGAGTTGGAAATAAATGAAGTTGTTTATTGTGTTCTTTTATTAAATATCAATATCACCCCAATTTGATGATCTAAACTGTTGTGTATTAGGGTGAATAAAGTACTTTTTAAAAATTTCCCGTTTAATCCAACCACCTCTCGAGGCTTCATCCCAAATTTTATGACCTGGCCCTCCTCGAAGAACTTCCGGTGTGAAATGATTGTGTAAATCAAATATCGCATTACCTAAAACTTTTACAAGAAAACTAACAGTGACAGCATTATCTACATGTTCAGGGTCTTTAAGGTTTGTTATACGTTTATTATTACAATCATACACTTTACTATCCTTTAATGATGTTGTAATGGTCTGTCCTACAGTTGCAGCATCATTTGCTTCTCTTCCTTGTCCCAAGTCTCTTATCACTCTATTATTACATGTAAACCATCTAAAATATTTATCTGGATCTAGATGTACGGTTTGTGATAAAGCAGCTGCATCATGTTTTTCATAACCCCATCCCATATTTGATAACTTTTTATCCATGCAATCCCAAGCATCATTTTTGTATGTTAATAAATTAAATTTTTCATTACCTTGAACAAATTCATCCCCTTGCTTCGATACTACTTGATCTTGTTTTACAAAAGAGGTTGTTTCTTGTTTTAAGGTTTCCATCATTTGACCCACTGTTGCACCATCTGATGGCGCCGAACCATCTTTAACATTTGCTAAACAATTATTAAAACAATCTATAACCCCTACATCACGTATGATGCAATGATCTTTAATATATTTTAGATTTACAGCATCGTTTTCAGTTTTTGGATAGCCTATATCATTAATAACAAATTTATAAAAAGAAAATCCATCTTTTGTCTTTTCAGGTATCAAAGAATGTAAATAGCGTCTATTTACGCTGTCTTTTGCATCTTTAGGGTCATCTACGTTGGATATACGTTTATTGTTGGCACTATACGTTTTCCCATTGAATTTTAACGTATTTTTTAATTCAGATGACAAATAACCTTTGTTTATCGCATCACCATTTTCATTTGGTTTACCAACGTTGATAATTCTATGATCTTCCGCGTCATATGTGTTATTTTGTAGTTTTAATGTTGGCGATATCTTTTCCTTTAATATTTTTAAGTTTATTGCATCGTTTTCATCCGAAGGATCTTTTATGTTTTTTAACCTTTTATTACTCATATCATAATCTCCATCAGGTGTTTGTGGTAAACCAGCACTTCTTTTTAAATTATTCGCATAATATAACCCATCCGAGGAGTAACGTCCGAACTTGTCAACACTCATGGTGCAACTGAATAGTACTCTAAGGAGTAACGCATTTTTATGAGATTACCCCACGGTTTCGGAGTTCATCCACTAAAGCCACCCATTCGTTTTCCAATCCAGTATGACCCGCTTCTTTAGCTTCATGTATTAGTTTCATTCTATCCACCAATTTATTGATGTTATTATAATAAATCACATTTGTGTTATATAATTTCTTCATTAAACCTGTACCTGTAACGGACTTACTTCTTTTTCTTCGTTCCTGAGCACTTACATCCAAAGTGGATGCCATAAATCTTCGTTTTACAGGTTTTCTTTGTGTTAACGGCATTGTTTGTCTTCTAGTTGGTATTAACTTGGATACAAATTCTTTATATTTTAAAGACTTAGATCTAAAAGGAGGTTGGTCAGGTAAATACTTTCTCCTATATGCATTTGTCTGTTCCAAAATATTTTTATATGCTTCCATGTCTTTTTCTTTCACTAACGATACTGAAGGCTTATTTTCAAATAATAATTCAAATAATCCTTTTGTGCCCTTATACCTTTGATCACCAATGACAATATTATCATGTTCGTCAACGTTTAACGGGCTATTACCTATCATTAAACCGTCTTCTGTTAATCTCGCTCCATAACTATGGTAATTCTTATTAGGAATTGTTCCGAGTAACATTTTTACCATGTATTTCCTTCCTAAAGGTCCTTTGTTATGAATGTTTTCACCCAACAAGCTTATGTTTGACGGACCTTCCCTTGTCTCTTCTTCTTTTTCCTCTTCACTAGCAGTTGATACAACTTCATGTCCTCTTTTGGCTTTTACTTCATATAATTCTTTTATTCCACTATAGTCCGGTGATTCTAGCTCTCTTTCGGGTTCTCCACCGGTAAAACCACTATACGTAGAGGATTCCAGGTCTTCATCACTAAACTCTTCTGATTTTACATTTTCTCTTTCAAACTTCGTAATAGGTGCAATCGCATCTCCTTCCAATACAGGTTTAGCAAATTTTTTGTTTAATTGTTTCAAGGGTTCAGTAATAGGTTTAAAAGTAGATTCAAGGAATTTCTCCCTCTCGCTAATACCTAGTTTCAATGCTCTGTTTTTAGCCCGAATAGAATCACTAAGTGATTTTATTTCTTTTACTAATTTTTCTTGGTTAACCATGTTTGTAGCAAGACGTGTTGTACAACAATGAATGTGTTATACCGCGTTTAATGTATTAATATAAATTTATCAAATCCTATCCTGTATCGACCATTGTTTAGCGGTTGTTCCTTCATAATTGTTAGGAACCCATACTTTTCAGCCCAAGCCTTTCCACACAACTCTTTAAATCGTTCAAATGTCATATCCGCATGTACATGATCAAAATATATATGTTTTAGGTTGGTTTCGTCCTGTTTAAATACAATTAACATGTTTGCATTGTCTCTAATGAGTTGTTTAGGTATTTTGCTGTAAGTTTGGCCAATATAAATGCTATCTATGTTGTTATGTCGACCCATAGCGAAGTAATTCCTTATTGTGTTTTGGTTTTCACAAGATACATCGTCGAATATAAACACGGAGAATGGTTTAGCTTCTTGTGGCTGCATGACACTCTCGCTTGCATTAAACTTTAAATATTTAACTTCAGGCACATTAGTCAGTATCTTTTCCAATAATTGATACTTTGGTTGTTGTAGTGATTTTGAAAATACATATAGATTGTTAAATCGTAATCCTTTAGGGTTTGTAATCAAATTGAATACTACATTAGTTTTTCCACAGTTGGAAGGTCCGGTAACCAGACAACGAACGGTGTTTGGTAACAAATTGCCATGTTTCCCACTATTGAATTCTGAATTATCCACTGTGAGTTCATCTATATTATTAATAGTAAAACTCTCTTTTTGTGGTACTATCTCCATCCTTTGTAATGGTTCAACCTAAAATGATTCTCTATCGTTATATCAAATCCTTTTTAGGTATCCAAGAATCTTCCGTCTTATTAAATCCTAACCATCGTACTTTGACCTTATCTTTTTTCCGTTGCAACACCTTTTCAACTAAATATACATCGCCTACTGTTGATTTTAACATTTCATGTCCATAAAACCCTCCTTCAAGCAATTGTCCTTTATTATCTTTTAAAATATATGTCTCAGGTACTGTAGGTTGTACTTTGAATACAGTAAAAACCTCATTGGTCCAATTTGGCAGGTATCTTTTACTGAATACACCTTTATATTTACTTATTCGCACTTTATCACCCACATTAAATTTTTTAGGCTTTAGTTTTTCAACTTTTGGTTTAGTATTCGTTTTTATACGTTTTAATACAAGGTTTTCATTTTTACTAGTTACTTGGTTTGGTTTCATCCCGATAGTCCTATGAAATTTGTTATTGTAATCGTTTATAAGTTTTGGTAACATATCAATCCATATGTGCGATCCTCTGTTGGAAAACATTTTATACATTGCACTTTTTAAAGTTCTGTTGAATCTTTCGATTATTGAAGCTTTTACCTCTGAATTGGTTGAGTAATGGTTTATATTGTGTTTTTTCATTAAATTTGCAAATTCCTTATTAAAATATTCTTTTCCATCATCTGTTTGTAAATGTTTAATAGTATGTTTGTCTCTTTGTATAGCTGTTTCCATTGCTTTTGTAACACTTTTGCCACTTTTATCTTTTAGTGGTAAAGCATCTGCCATTTTTGAAAAACAGTTAATAACAGTCAATATGTATTTATATCCTTTATTTTGTTTGCTATAAGGAATCATTTCGATTAAATCCGCTTGATATAAATCATTAATTCCTTTTATCACCGTATTTCTTCGTGGAAACTTTCTTCTTGCAGGTTTATGAAGTTCGTTGACAATTTGTTGCTTCAAGTCCTTCATATTGCAGGTTTCAATGTTTGTTGTATCACATGTATAATCACAATGAATGTTGTTTTAAATATTCACATCATTTATATGGGTCAAGGTCATCCAAACTTGTGTAAAAAAATGGGGAACACGGCGTTGGACTTGCCGTGTTCCCCATTTTTTTACGGAAGGAGAAAGGAATAAGGTCGTAGTTGTAGAAGGACGAAGAATAGGTTACTAGTTGATAGGGTTTAGAGAGTAGTGGCCAAAAGGAAGAGTGTGGATTTTGTCGGGCATAATGTGTCTTTTATCATCCCGAGCTGACAACGCTTTTTTAATTTCGGTGACACTGTAGACTTGATGCTTGAAGCTTCGGATATTGTTGAATGTTGCTGATATCGTAGTATCTTCAAACAAACAAGTCTTGTAGTGGTCAAATGTCACGTGTTTTTTCAAATAAGATGTCTTCACTCCTTTTGCTTTCTTCACTGTCGGTGTGTTGTTCTCGTGGTACATCTTAAATGAATACAATTTCGCCATCAGCGCCACTATTTCTTCTAAAGGCATTCCATTTGCTTCATCTTTGAATTTTCCAATTACTTTTTTATATTTTTCATTAAAATTTGGATGGTTCTTCGGATAGTCAGAAAAATCGAAATCTTCTTTGTATGGAAAAGTCCTTAGGTCTTCATACATGTCCAAAGTCTTTATCCAGTAGATAAACGCGTCCGTATCCATGTATGCGACTCCAATGTTTTCCCTTCCGTAGTGTTTAACCATTTTGTTATAATGGAAATCATACATCAGGGTTTTACTTATATCCAAAATCGACATACCTATGTATAACGGACGGTCCATGACTATTGTTGTTTTCTTCATACTGACAGCGACTAGATTTTTGTTTATAATCATGGATGTTCCGAAATTTGGTTTTTGCACTAATTTTTCCAATTTTCTAGGATCACTCACTAATTTTACATTTTTATGTTTTCTTTTGTTCTCCAAGGTCTTCCCAAAGATGGCGTTGTTCATTAATTTATAGAAGTCCTTTTCAAATGCTGTTGTTGCTGCAGCTCTTCTTGTAGTGTTGGAATCAATGTATGGTTTCAACCAACAAGACTGGGTGAATTCAATTGCTCTATGAATTCTCACTATACGTAGACCCAATTCAAGAGCCTGTTGAACTACCCAGTAGTGAGCCACATAGCGATCTTTATTCTCCAAGGTCATCATCAATTTTGGCCATCTTCCTGTCGGTGAAACTTCAGTCTTGGCTAGGAGAGGCAAGTCGTAGTGATGGTCATGAAGGTGCTCCGGGTATTCAAAATCACAGTCCAAAATATAGCCTTTTGGACCATCCTTTGGAATCTGTGAGATGTCTCCGATGGTGGCCGGGTCGATCCACTTGAAGTCAGCGTAGGGAAGCGGATTTGACATTGCCCAACCATAAAGGTTGTTTGCATCAAAGTAGCCAAGGTAGACCGATGGTTGTTGCTCGTCGAAGCCGGGGATGTACTTGTTGTTGGCTTTGACATGACGTGTTACAGCTTGTGTCAAACCGCCCCGTACACCAGATTCCATCATGAGCACCATATCAATATCCGTTAGAAGTTCCAGTCGACAGTTGGTTGACTTTAGCATAGCTTGCCATGCTAATCCTGGAGATGTGTACGAGTGTAGAGGGTCCAGTCCATAGGCGGAGAAGCAGGTGTTTCTGAATTCTTCCATCACATCGCACAGCAGAGTTACGTCCAATTTTATATAAAAGTCAGAATATTCCCCTAAGGTTTGAATGTTTAGTTGGTTCCAAACATTACATGCATGATTGTAGTCTTCAACGGAGATTTCACTTTCGTTTAATTTGCTGTTGAAGGCTTCAATCGGCGGTAGACTGGTTTCTTCAAATTTTTCTGTAGAAGTTATGTAATCGTAGGGGAACACTCCTTTACGTAATACTAAGTCCAATTTATCTTCAGGTACAATCTTGCTGGTTTCTTTTAGGTCTTCTCTTCGTAGATTCTCAGACAATCTGCTCAAACTAGAAGCCATAAATCTATAAGAGTCTACAAAGCGAAGTTTAATTTTACCTACTGTTTTTGAGAAACTGATATACTTTTCCAATGTTGTAGCAAGAACATCAATTCTACCATTATCTCTTCCTAACTCTGGAATAATGAAGTGGGAGTCGTAGCCGCTAAGATTGTGTAACACGACAGGGATAAAGTGGGGCAGTTTGTAATTTATATTGCATGAATTACAAGCAGCTCCTCTGTATAAACCTGTCAGGTGATCGTGATCTCTAACTTTTGGATTTTCTTCACTGAAGCTCTTCTCGCATAGATAACATCTTGATGTCAGATTATATTCTTCTTGTTGATTCTCATTCAAAGGTTCCATAGGTACAACATTGCCGTATAAGCGTTGCACCTTTTCAGCAATGTCATACAACAGGTCTACAAAATACTTAGCGGCTTCTTCCCCACGGTAGAGTATTGGAGTGGATGTTAAACCATAGTCTTGCAATTGGTTCTCAGACAAGGTTGATTTCACTAGTAGACAAAAACTGTTGGGTTGATGCAACTGATATTTTGTTCTTCTAGTCACTTCACCGTCCGGCAGCTCCTGTGGTACTAACGTAGATTCAAAATCTGCGTAGATGACCAGTGGAATACGATATTGGTGGATTGTTTTGTTGAATTGGATAAACGCTCGAGATGGTGGTGGCAGACTAACCTTCACTTCATAATTCTCGTTACAGAGTCTTTTATGTTCCGTCATCCATTCAGATCCTCCACGTCTTAGTTCTTTATATGTGAAACAGAAACATCTTTTACACACTGTTAACCTACGTTTATGTTTTGATAATTGATTCCATACCAAGGCCACAAAGTCCTTTATCCATACATAATGGGAAATTTCACCCTTAGTTATCAATAGCAAATCCGTGTGGTTTCTCTGTTCAACTTTTACTACCCGCAAAGGATAAACGTTGTTCGAATCATCCAGACCAAAAACATTGACTGAAACGCCAGGATTTTTCTTTTCAAATTTGCCAATGTCTTTCAAGGTAACTGGATAGGTGAGACCTTGAAAGTTGTAGCGGTGTTCATTTTCGTAATATTCTCTACCAACTCTTTCAGGATGATCTTTAACATACTTGGTTAACATTGCATACTTGAAACATTCATTACCTTCATTTTGCACATTCCTACACGATTTAGTGTTTTGGATTTTCTTTGGTAGAGGGATAAAACTACTACCCCTTAAACCATATCCATGCTTGTGAACCCTTACATCCATACCTTCAATTGATGACAAAGTCCATCCAGATCCTCTTCCTTCATGTTCTTGAAGTTTTGTTATAAGTTCTTCCAAGCATTCTTCAATAATATCATCGATGTTGGAGGTGAAGGTAAGGGTTCGGTTTTTGGTAATGAACGCTCTCAATGCTGTTTCACCATCAGTATTGTTAAACATAGCCTCTAACACCATTCCAAATTTAATAAAATTTAATCTTTGTAGTTCTTCCCTCAAGGTTTGACCAACAAGTTCCTTAGCCTGGGTTATAAATGTTTCCAATTCCAATTGAACATTATTAATTTTGAAATGTGTTACAACTCGTCCTGGCAAGGCCGTGGTGCGCAGTTGTTTCACATCTTCCAGTTCTTCTTCAGTGTCCTCTTCTTCAGTGTCTTCTTCTTCAAAAGGTCTTCTAGCAGTAGATGGTCCAGCACCAGCAAATTGGATCACACTAGGTCTTTTTCTTTGCATTTGCTGTAGATAGCTGTCCCAGTAGTCCGTCTGCTTCTGGTGCTCTTCCAAAAACCGGTCAATTGAGTCTAAGTCTATTTCATCCATGGTAATATCTTCTTTTCTATCTTCGTCTTCATGTAATTCTCTGTGTATGGTGAAAAGATCTTCGTCTTGAAAGATTTCCCCACAAATGTCGCAAAGAGCCATTTCAAACAGTTTGGCTTTGAATGTACACTCTGTGAATGTCCACGCAATAATGAGCAGCGCACTCCACAGGGACCCTTTATATCCGAGGCAGATAGGTGGGGAAAGTGACGTCATATGGAAACAGGTTATCACTCATGTGCTAAATTTAGCCTTTACACAACCGTTTGTAATACATTTATCAGTAGGCTTGATAAATTGATGATATTTGGTCTAGATTCAATAATTTGTACAAGTTTTTTCAAAGACGTCTGTTTGAGCAAGTTTATGTAGGTCAAGGTCATTTGGAATTATTATTTTGAGCGGGGGATAGAGCACTAAGCAGCATCATTTACTACAAAGTGCTCTATCCCCCGCTCACATTCTTTTTTAACTTTTTGTTTAAACTTTTTACAAGGGTGAAACATCACCATCAGAGTCGGAATCATCCTCATCACGGAATAGGCAGCGATGACAATACATAATTCTTCTGGCAACTAACATCCTATCCATTGGACGATGGGGAGTGTCTTGTTCTTGTTCTTCTTCTTCGATTTCCAATTGGAATTCCATTTCCGACTCAGATGACGACTCTAATGTTTCGTAGGCGTGCAAGTCCACTTCATTGTCCGTTGAACCAGCTTCGTCAGAGTCCGTTTCAATATCCATTATCTCTTCCTCCTCCTCTTCTTGATCAACCGCAGGTAGTTGGTCCTCTACTTCTATAATTTCTAGAGGTATTACCTCCAGAATAGAGACAATTCTGTTGCGATGGAACACGGTGTTGTCAAGTGGAGCCATGGTATGGAAGTGTTGTATCCATCCAATTTGCTTACCCTTTTTATACCCCCACCAACTATACAATTTATGTGGGTCAAGGTCACGTAAAGATACCCTTTGAGCGGGGGATAGACCACTAAGCAGCATGCTAGTCCATTGCCGCAAAGTGATCTATCCCCCGCTCTGTTCTACAAAACCTCAATCAAGTCCAAGTCCAAGTCCTGTTTAACACATTTTATTCTAATTCCATATCCAATTTAAAAATTTCAATTTCACATGGTTTACATTCCTGATGTATCAAACACTCCAGCTCCCTAAACATATCGTCCAGTTCGTCCAAATTATGATGTCCTACTTTTAACACATGAAGGTGGTTCATGCTTTGCATTGTAGCATGACCATCAACAAACAAGTTTCTTTTCCACGCTAACATAAATTGGCAGTTTTCTTGAAAGATTTTTCTCACCAAACAATCATACACAGCCGTCAACATGTCTCTACAATCTTCATAGTGTACCATCACAGAATACCTGTCCAAGTTAGCACCAAGCAGCGATCCACTCATTGTTTCTAGCGTTCCACTGGAAGGTCCAAAGCAGAATGAAGTCGAGATGTATAGACCCCCTCTTTTATACCAGTTAACCGGTTGTCCTTGCTGTAAAGTGGGTCAAGGTCATCCAATGCTACCCTTTGAGCGGGGGATAGACCACTAAGCAGCATGCTAGTCCATTGCCGCAAAGTAGTCTATCCCCCGCTCTGTATTCTACACACACACACACACACACACATGTCCCTGTCCAAGTCTTTCATTACATACCCAATATATATTCAGTTCCTTCATCATCACTATCACTCATCACTGCTTCCACAAACTCCACAGGATTAAAGTTAAATTGTTTCAATTGTTCTTTTAAGTTTTCAATTTGTTGGTCCTTTACTTCTAAAACACTGTGAAGGTGTGATATGTAGTCCGCTGCCTCGTTGATGCTTGCCACTCTGGGATCGCCTAACTTCAAGCTGGGGACTACAGCCTGCAGCTTGAAGTACGCCATACGCCTTTCTTGCTCCTGCCGTTGACCAGGACTGAGCAAGCCTTGCCCGTCTTGGCTCACCTCCAGCAAGGTCCGTAGCATTGGAGCTTTGCAGGCGTTTGCCCGAGCAACAGTTATGCTGTGGAATGGTCGAGCAGGTCCACGAGTAGCAGGCAGCACGTTGGCAGCACGCCTTCTTGAAGAAGAAGAGGAAGCCCGAGAAGTTTTGGAGTTGGACGCCATGTTACAGTGCGGTATTCAGCTAAGCGGTACAAAGCAGAATAACCAAACTGCACATTAATACCCGTATATATACACATATCAGTGGTGGGGGTACTAGCTAGCCTTGGTAAAGTGGGTCAAGGCCATCCAAAAACATTACCAGAACGGGGGATAGATCACTAAGTGGCATGTTAGTCCATTGCCACAGAGTGATCTATCCCCCGCTCTGTATTTCACATTCACGCACACATTCATACAAACACACAAGTCCCAGTCCAAGTCTTTACCCACACACCTATCCACTCTCATCCTCACTATCATCACTGTCCAACAGGCTTTCACACTTCTTAATTAGTTTTTCCCATTTACTCCGGATATAAAGTAGCTCCCTGCGAGTATTCTCTAACATTCTGTCCCTTTGCTCTATGACTTCGTCGTACCACTCGATGATGTTTGGTGGGGTCTGGGTTGATGCGTCCATCGTGGTTGGTTGAGAAGCTCCGCTGCTCCGCAACTCCTTCCTCACAGGACCAAAGCCGGAGAATCGGACACGACTCCTTGACGAAGGCCCCGATCGGATTGGTCCAATGCTCGGGCTGGAGTTGGAGGCAGCCGGGCCAGAGGTAGAGGCTGGGACGTTCATAGCAGACATGGTGGTGTTCAGCTTAACGGTGTAAAGCAGAATGAGAGGACGGTTGATCACCACTCCTATATATACCCATTTTTAGTGGTGGGGATAACACGGGGGGGGGGGGTTGAAAGAAATTTTGCTTAGTCTTCCCGGTCATCAGTTTTACATACCTTTAGCACACCCATTATTTTGGTTTCTTCTATAACTTTACACACCTCAAACACCCAAGCAAACAGCTCATCTATGTTGTTATAATTAATTTTTGTCCAGTGTTCATACTTATGAGTTTGGTTGTTTATAATACATAGATAAAATGTAGACCCGTCTCGTCTTATACAATACTCAACTTCCATTCTATGCTGGTTTAGCACTTCCCAAGCATTGTGTTGATCTATCAAGAAGTCACCACCTTTGTAATTGTACCGTGACATGTTTACCACGGAGCACAGAAACAGACTGAAGCAAATGAACGGCTCATACAAGCTTAGTAAGAGCGTTAGAGTGGGGGTATCACGTGATACACAACATTAGTTGTAAGGTTAGCACTTTACTTTAAACAGTAATTTATATGGGTCAAGGTCATTCAAACTTTGAAAAATTTTTACCTCCAAACACTTGTAGCAAGCTACAAGTGTTTGGAGGTAAGTTTTTATTTGTTAAAGATTTTTGTAACTTAGTCTTCGCCCTCAAGGACACGGTTTGAGATTGTCCCAGTGACTTTACATCACCGCCAGGTTAAAGTATTATACAAGTCAAGTGTTTTTTTTTTTTTTTTTATAACTTGACTTGTATAATACCCCTCTCCCTTACTTTAAGAGGGTTAAGACTAAATTTGGAAACATAATTTGGAAAAAGACTTTTTAAATATTGTCCAACACAGCCTAACAATTTTGTTTTTTTTTTTTGGTGGGCCCATGTCCTAGTCCATTTCCCACACGGTTTCACATCCTTTCCTTCGTATTAGATAGGCTTTAGGGATGAAAAATTCTCTTTGTACCATCCGAGGTGGTACTTGCATTGTACAAAGGTGGCCTTCACCTTTTACAACGATTTCTACTTTCTTATTACCTGCTCCATATGTCTGACCAATGAAATAATATTTTTCATCAACCTTTAGCCTTCTAATATCCCGCGGTTGCGGACCGTGGGGATGTCTGAACTTGAACGTTTTAGGCTTAATGTACAGAGTATAGGGTTTGAATTGCCGAAATTTGACTGTACTTTTGAGGTGTCGTTGGCAGCGATCCCCTTCTGCACAAGCAAGTTTCTGGCAACACAAAACCCCAAACTTACTAGACATCCAAGCGTAATCGCATTTCTTACCCTTGCCAGCAGGGGCTTTAACGCGTTTACGTTTCTGTGTTGGACTCTTTAGCGGAGTGTCTTGGAGCTTCTCTGAATTAGGCTGGCTAGAAGGGATGGGGCTGGAAGGAGGTAGAAGGGGCAAAGATTGTTCAAGCGGGATGGAGCAAACAATTTTGGGCGGGGTAGGAGAGCGTGTTAGGTCTATGGTGGGAAGATCAGGGGAAAAGATGGATTTACGGGGTGGTTTGGTTGGTGTAGGTGGCATGGGGGATATAGGTGAGGGACATTGGGATGTAGTGTATGAGAGGATTTTCCGGGTTCTGCTGTATGGGGTGATCCTCGACCTAGACGTCTCTTCAAAAGCCGCAGACTCCGATCCTGAGTCCGATAGCAGCGAGAGTGCTGGAGAGGCTACCGGGACTCGACCTGACGACTTGACGGGTTCTCCTGACGATGGCTGTGCACCAGCCTCTTCCACTGTCGCCGGCAATGGCGACAGGCTGGGCATTGAGGCGGGCTGTGGCGGCGGCGGCGGCGGTGGCGGCATCGTCAGGCAGCTCAGGATGTTCGCAGTCATCAGGTATTCCAGGATCGAAGTCGAGGATGATGAGGGTCGAGACGTGTCGGTCGAGGTTGAAGTTGATGGGTAGTTTTTCAGCTTCAGACCCATTTTACCCATTGTAATGAATGAAAAGAATAGATGTAAAGAAAGAAGTGAACTTGTAAAACAAAAGTCTCAAGAGCGAGAGAGAGTACCTGTCCGTATGGGAGCTTGGACCGGAATGAGAAGTGCGTGCAGCCCGGCCGCCTTATATCCCCACCGGGGCTGCCACGCCCAGGATATCAGGGGTGGGGGTGGGGGTGGGGGTGGGGGGGGGGTTCGCACTTTTTGCCGAGGGGGGGGGGTTCGCACTTTTTGCCGGGGGGGGGGGGTTCGCACTTTTTAAAAAAATAAGCCCCACTTGAGGCATTTATGTTACCATAGCTGAAGCCTCCCAAGGGACCCAACTATAAACAACTCCAAACTTGTGGGTTACAAATACCTAACTGTTATATTTTTTTTAACAGACATTAATGTATTAACTGTGTTAATAAGACCTGACTGTTAAACACTTTGAAAGATTTTACATATTTAGGTCAAGGTCACAAAAAAACTTTAAAAAAATTAAGACCCACACCCCCTTTGGGGGTGTGAGGCACTTGGGTTGTCATCGCTGTAGCCTCCGAAGAGACCCAACTATGACAACAAGGCAACATCCAATGTCGTGTACCCTTCGCCACGCAAGACTTGTAAACATTTACTGCATTGTCTTTTCAGTAGCTAACAAAGATTCATTTACATAATTTTGTGTTTCCAGAAGGAAACAAACTGAGGACACCCTAGTGGCTTACGTCCTCGTCCGAGTGCAGAGGCCGCCGCAACCTTTTGCATGCCAGCGTACAAACGGACATGCTCCCAAATGCCATCCGCAACCTTTTGCATGCCTGGCAGGAGCCTACCGATAATTAAAATAGGCTTTACACGGGGGCCTACTCCCGTAACCTATCTTTAATATTTTTAATTTACAATGCATTGAATTTTTACAAGTCTTTGTGGGTCAAGGCCACACGGACATTAAAAAATTTCGGCCCCCGTACATCCATGGCGAACCACGAATGTTCGGGGGCCTTGGGGACTAAAAACACAAATAGCTAACAAAGATTCATTTACATAATTTTGAGTTTCCAGAAGGGAAACATACTGAGGACACCCTAATGGCTTACGTCCTCGGTCCGAGTGCAGAGGCCGCCACAACCTTTTGCTTGCCAGCTTACAAACGGACATGCTCCCCAAATGCCATCCGCAACCTTTTGCATGCCTGGCAAGGAGCCTACCAATTATTAAAAGTGGCTTTACACGGGGGCCTACTCCCGTTCCCTGACTTTACAATTTACTTTGAGCATTGAAAAAGCTCAAGGGGGGATTGCTAAAACAAGCGTATACACTTTAGAAACATATAACACACTTACAACACACAATTGAGCTCAACGTAGTCAATGCTGGAACAAGCACATACACATTAAACACATATAACAAACAAGACACACAGGAGACATAGGGTACAAGTAAAACACTCTCATATAAAACAATTCGCAATACCCAAACGCAAGCGCAATATCTTACAACTAATACAAGTCTTAAAGTTAGAGTAGACTTCGCTAAACACTGAAGGCGCCATTCAATGTTTAGTGATGCCTATGGCGGTCCGTCCCGGTCGTTCACGTTCAACGCGCGGGAGCGGACTGCGAGCCGGCTCTGGCCGGACCCCCTTATATCCCCACCGGGGCTGCCACGCCCAGGATATCAGGGGTGGGGGAGGGGGTGGGGGTGGGGGGGGGGGGTTCCCACTTTTTGTCGGGGGGGGGGGGGTGTTCCACTTTTTGTCGGGGGGGGGGGTTCCACTTTTGTCGGGGGGGGGGGGGGTCGAGGTAAGTTAAGTGGGTCAAGGTCACCCACAACACTTGTACTCTAAGTGTTGGCTATACCCCCACCACAACTGGGTCCCTAGGCTGCACAACACCGCTTCGCCAGTATGTCTCCGGCTTCCATGCGGTGCGCCTCGCTGTTCTCTAGCTCTCTATATGTAAGTAATTTTACAAGTTCTGAATGTAGGTCACTACACTTTGACTCTGGGACGATATCGACTTGTAGTATTTCAGTGTTTTGACTCAAGGTCATCACACTTTAACTCTAGCACATCGGTTATCGTACCAGAGGTGCTCAATAACCTAACTTGTAATGTTTAGGGTGGCGTTTGCACGCCACGTGGTATAGCCATGAGTGTCCAGTCCAAGTTTTAAGTTAAATTAATTTTACTGTAATCTTTTCCATTTCTGCTTCGTTTTGCCAAAGTATAAGGTGTCGCTTAATAAAGTGGTATTTCTCTAAAGTTATAGGAGATTGCAAGGATACAATTAGTTTATTTAGGAGACTCTTCATCTTGGAGTTTAACACAATTTCCACTTTGACTTTGCTTCCTCGGCTCTCACAGCCTAAGCTGTACAGAAATGTTTCTTCTAGTGCCAACTCGGGCCAAGAGAACAGTGTGTTGACTGTAGGACAGCTCATGGTGAAGTGATGCGAAACTCCAGCGTACCACCTCACCTTCCCCCGCCACTGTGACCTTCCCCCACTCCTGCTGTTTCCCCCACCTCTTTTCCCTTGACTCATGCGCTACAAGCAGTCTCTCAGTATTGTGCGGACTTTTGTGAGGGGAAGCCATGTCGCGGGACGCTTTAGGTAAGAAACTTAGCCGTGTTAAGACTTTATTAGTTGCTCACTGTCCACCACTGAAAGTTAAGAGAGTTTCAACTTTAGCTAAGTGGCGCAAACTGTTGCGCGGACACCCTAAGTTTTATACAAAACAGACTAATGTCAGTTTTACTGATGAGGATTTGTTTAAAATATTGGATGAAATGACTTTTCCTTGCAAAATTCAGTTAGTTACTCCCATTCCTGACAGTTTAGAGTCTTAGTCTCTCAAGCCGATATACCTAGCATACACAGAGCCTGACAGTCAGTCACTCGGTGGCTGTCGTGGGGTGCGCATCGGTGTCGGCGCTCCGTTGTTAAGTTTTCAAGGTCACAGTAATATGAAATTGGGGGTGTTGTGCTAGTTCAAGGTCACCTGAGGGATTACCGATTGCCCATTTAGGCAGAGTCATGTCAGAAACTCGGGTTTAACTTGGCACTTTTGCCGTTTCTCGTCCGATATTCGCTCCAAGTGGTCAAGGTCACGGGGACTCGGACTGAAACTCGGAGCGTAGTGCGAGAAACGGCAAAAGTGCTAAAAAATTTTAAGTTTCTGCGTGACCTTGACCTTAGTGGCGTCGGTGACGTCGTTTTGATGACGTAAGGGGTGATGACGTCATCAGCACGTCATTTCTGTGACGTCATGGGTGTGACGTCATCGAAATGACGTCATTAGTGATGACGTCATCGATTGCGTCATCGATGACGTCATCGATGACGTCATCGGTGAGGTCATTGACCTCGATGACGTCATCCCTCAGGTGACCTTGAACTGGGCCAGCATCCTCAATTTCACACTACTTTATAGTAAAAATATATTTAATGGTTGTTACTAACCTAGCTACTTATATTGAAAAAAATATTAATTTCACAGTAAAATCATAAAATACATCTTCCTAGGTTCCAGCAGTTCAATTGAATAACTTCAATCGAATCAATTGAATAAAGGACATCAAAAGCTACTCTATTCTAAGATTAATTATAATTGTTGAAAATTTTCTTAGAAGCTGTAAATAGTAAGATGTCATGGCTAATAAATATAGTTCGCATCATATTATCAATGTTGCGGCTTGAACTAGAGAATTAGAGTGTAACACTTTGTATTAATGTGTCATTTAGATACTCATTCAATGAAAGATAGAAATTCTACTTTACCAGTTTAGTCATGATAGTAATTGTCTAATATAATGTATCAATTAGTAATATTATTTTGGTAGAAATATTTAAATTATATCACTTAGTCTCATATACTGCAATTTGTTTCTCACACATCGTTTGTTCTACTTTTATTACATTTCTCTTTAGGGCATTGTTTTATAATAGTATAAAGGTTAATCGGATGTAAGAAGATCAAAGCACGTTTATGTATTGGCATATATGTTGGATATTGAAGCTCCATATTGAAAATCATACAAAGATTATTATTAAAATTTATTCTATCGGTACTGAAGGGTTTTTTCGAATAGTTATCGGTTTATTATATGAGCAAAGTACTGAATTTGAAATCTAATCATGTAATATACTTTCAATTTACTGTTAACAGCGCAAATTTAAAAATACACAATTTTATCTTTTGTTCAAAAATTATTAGACATAGGTACATGAAGTTTGACTATTATTTTAAGGGGATGTTTGTATTTTGAGGGCTTTAAAATAGTTTTAAATTATTGAATACTTTGGAAAAAGCCAAATATAATGAAATTGTAATTTCGGTATTAAAATAAGCTTGTTATAAAATTGTTTTTATCCATAAAACTTGAAGCTTGTGAAATAAGTTCATTGATTTACAGTATCTAGGACAAAGAAATATCACTTTTTGCCTTAGAGGTCAGTTTGTAAATTGTGACAAGTAATCGGACAAAAACATAGGGTGACATTAGTAGGCGTTGTCGGTAGCCGCCATGATGAATGTGACGTCAGAAGTGGAGGTGACGTCGTGATGAATGTGACGTCAGAAGTGGAGGTGACGTCGTGATTAATGTGACGTCAGAAGTGGAGGTGACGTCGTGATGAATGTGACGTCAGAAGTGGAGGTGACGTCGTGATGAATGTGACGTCAGAAGTGGAGGTGACGTCGTGATGAATCTGACGTCAGAAGTGGAGGTGACGTCGTGACGAATGTGACGTCAGAAGTGGAGGTGACGTCGTGATGAATGTGACGTCAGAAGTGGAGGTGACGTAGTGATGAATGTGACGTCAGAAGTGGAGGTGACGTCGTGATGAATGTGACGTCAGAAGTGGAGGTGACGTCGTGATGAATGTGACGTCAGAAGTGGAGGTGACGTCGTGATGAATGTGACGTCAGAAGTGGAGGTGACGTCGTGATGAATGTGACGTCAGAAGTGGAGGTGACGTCGTGATGAATGTTACGTCAGAAGTGGAGGTGACGTAGTGATGAATGTGACGTCAGAAGTGGAGGTGACGTCGTGATGAATGTGACGTCAGAAGTGGAGGTGACGTCGTGATGAATATGACGTCAGAAGTGGAGGTGACGTCGTGATGAATGTGACGTCAGAAGTGGAGGTGACGTCGTGATGAATGTGACGTCAGAAGTGTAGGTGACGTCGTGATGAATATGACTTCAGAAGTGGAGGTGACGTCGGGACGAATGTGACGTCAGAAGTGGAGGTGACGTCGTGATGAATGTGACGTCAGAAGTGGAGGTGACGTCGTGATGAATGTGACGTCAGAAGTGGAGGTGACGTCGTGATGAATGTGACGTCAGAAGTGGAGGTGACGTCGTGATGAATGTGACGTCAGAAGTGGAGGTGACGTCGTGATGAATGTGACGTCAGAAGTGGAGGTGACGTCGTGATGAATGTGACGTCAGAAGTGGAGGTGACGTCGTGATGAATGTTACGTCAGAAGTGGAGGTGACGTAGTGATGAATGTGACGTCAGAAGTGGAGGTGACGTCGTGATGAATGTGACGTCAGAAGTGGGGGTGACGTCGTGATGAATGTGACGTCAGAAGTGGAGGTGACGTCGTGATGAATGTGACGTCAGAAGTGGAGGTGACGTCGTGATGAATGTGACGTCAGAAGTGGAGGTGACGTCGTGATGAATGTTATAGTACGTCAGAAGTGGAGGTGACATCGTGATGAATGTGACGTCAGAAGTGGAGGTGACGTCGTGATGAATGTGACGTCAGAAGTGGAGGTGACGTCGTGATGAATGTGACGTCAGAAGTGGAGGTGACGTCGTGATGAATGTGACGTCAGAAGTGGAGGTGACGTCGTGATGAATGTGACGTCAGAAGTGGAGGTGACGTCGTGACTGATGGACTGAGACAAAACCAACTTGACGATTTGCACAACAACCACTAATGGGTGGGGGAAGTCATAATTGTGTGTTAAACCGAGCTGTTGGTATTAAACTGGGGAAGGTCATTCAAAATTTAGTGCTTTGCTATACAAATAATTCAAATCAAATCGGAATCTCTTTATTTACATCCCATCAAAATCTGTAATGGCATCAAATTAGTCCACTGTCAGGTGTTCTGGAATATCGTTTGTATTGAGAGAAGCATTATTTGACTGTTCACTAAATTATATTCACGCAAAATATATACATAAACAACTATTTAATTGATTTTAGGACACAATAAATTTAAAGTAAATACTTTATAAATTTCCTAAGCACTTTAGTGGCTATTCTGATGGATTTCATGTGTTTTCATGTCTCTTATGCTCTCTTTCATATAACAATGTGGAAATGCGGATAAATTGTTACAATATTATTTGGAACAATATTGTTACAATTGTGGAAGTGCGGCCATTGTCGCAGGTGTTGCCAGGCGATGGTCATTTGAGACCAATAGCATTTACAGCAGCGCCTAAGTACTAGGAAACATGTACCTAGGTACTATGTCTTAACAGTGTATATGTCAAAACATTCGGATCATGCTGAATAAAGAGGCAATATGGTTAACATCCAACAAAGTTCATGCAATAAAAAAAGTTAAGCTACAAACTAACGTTTATTTCGTAATCTTATTTATTATTATTATTATTTTTAGTTTACAAAGTATCGGTATAAAGAAAATGTTTTGTTCTACCGTTTTTATAGTAATTTTCCATGTTGTTCCTACTCAGCGAACAATTGTGAAATGATCCACACAAGTCCTGTTAATATGTTGTATAAAATGATGATTTTGAAATGTGACTTGTGTCATTTGTTTACGTGGCTTCGGCGTAGAATGTAATTGTATCATAATTTCGCATTTGGTACGTAAAATATTACCTGAGAGGTTAAAGTATTGTGATAAAGAACCAGTATTAAACTAGTTATTCATGTAAATAAAACTATTAGTGTTTACTAAATCCTGCCTCGGAGCAAACGTAAAATGTTTTCGCAAACGTAAAGTGAGATTCTCTGTTAATTCGAGTAATTCTCTGTTACCTGGGGGGGGGGTCCCCGACCTTGGCTAGACCGATCGATATTTTGTCATGAACTGAATTTCTGATAACAACAAATATACGCGGAGAGGGAAACTACTGGAATTGCTATCACCCAACTAAAACCTCTTAAATATACGCTAACCGTAATTACATCTGAATACTGAAATACTATTATTTAAATACTGGCATTAAATCTTATGAAAATATTGTATAACTTAAGGGAAAATATTAATTAAAATTCCTGAAATGTAAAACAATTCGTGTCAACACTATGGGCAGCTTTTTTAAATATTTTATTTTTTTTTCTACATTTTACATTTTTATTTATAGCCTGCTACCTTAAACAAGTGAGATAGCCTATATTATATTTTTCCAGAACGTGGGATACCGAGATCCTGAGACCATTGATTGACCTCAATAAATATTAAATCCTTTGTGGATCCAGGTACTGAATAATAAATTATCCTGTGGCCACGTTCCTCAAAAAAATTAATACATATATATATATTTTTTTTACCCATAATGTTAACAGACGGGACACATTTTACTACAGTAGGCCTATAGCTAAATGAAAATATTTAAAACATAATACCTTAATGTGATGACGCCATGTGGTATTAGCTATAGCCTAACGTAAAATTGCTTCTGAATTTTCCTATAAACCCTGTAAGCGGTCATTAAATAACCAACAGTTGAATAAAATTATTGTTACGTACTTTAATTTAACTGAAAAAAATATGAGATCTTAATTCCAAGTTCAAAGTCGGGTGACAATTTTGTTTTTCGGGAGTGACGAAAAAACCTGTTAAAATAATGAAGTTGATGAAAATTCGTAATCCCAAATGAATAAATTTACTGAACTGAAAACGGTTACACGCCGCCGCGCAAACACGTGATTGAGTTGGCCGTTTCCTGCCGGCCTGCCCGCATAGACATGCTCCACCCAGAAACAATCTTCTTAAGATTCCCTGAATAAATTTGGAAAATAAATTAAATTGACGGGCAAGGGATAGTTTAAAGCTCTGCTACCAATTTTGGGGCGTCTCCCCCATTTATTCCGTTTGAAGACGGAAACTCGATACGATATTCCGTTTTCCCCAAACGTGTTAATTCAATCCACGTGGATCTTATCCTTCGCCCGTCATTTATCTAAAAAGGAAGCCAGCTTTGATGATTAATAATTGTAATTCAATAATGAATTTCACAAATAATATTGTTCCCCCAGTTAATTTAATACCAACTGTATATCGGACTTGACCTTATCTTACTAATGTCTGTACATGCAGGCTTCCTTCCCTAAACCTAATTTAATTGTCCCCAAATAATTACATGATTCTAATTTTGATTGTTTTAATTACCGAATTGGATTAATATTTAACTTAGGTTCCCCATACCCCGTTTCTCCCCTCAAATTCCTACCCTACCACATGGCGTTGTTACCTGACGGAGTTGTCCATAACCGGAGTTGATGTGTGTCGGTCAGCGATCCGCAGTCGAGTCGCGGCGCCTGATGGCTCCAGGGCCCGGCTGGCCTTCCGCGCATGCGCAGATCGCACTGTCTTTGCCTATTGTTACCTGACCAGCTGTTGAGTCCGAGTGTGAGGTTTGGGGAGAGACGCCACACACATAGGTTAGAGTTATGTCATCTATTCTGTAAAAATTTCAAAACTTTTTTATAATCTTTTATTTGATTTGAAAAATTCTCTACAAAGTGTTTGCCATATCCATTCATATCCATATCCATTCTGGATAATAGGGAGGGAACTCTAAATAAAACAGTCGTTTATGTTATAGTATAGCGTAGCTGTAAGACCAATGTAAGGAATGCATAGGAACTGTTAAGTTCTACATGTTATTACTGCTTTAGGCAATACGGGTCACCTTGTACAGGGGTTCATGTATTGTTCTTGTAAATAGCAAACTGAGCTTAGATACACTTTTGGTTACAGAGTTTAAATACAAAAACAATGGGCCGAATAATAAAACATACGAATTAGTTTTACTAATTCTAAAAAATAGTTGCCTAAAGCAGAAGAACTTAACAGTTCCTATGCATCCCTTACTTTGCTTTGTCTTACAGCTACGCTATACTATAACATAAACGACTGTTTTATTTAGAATTCCCTCCCTATTTTTGAGAATTGATATGAAATTCTACAAACACTCTGTAGAGAATTTTACAAATCGAATAAAGGATTATTAAAATATTTTTGATTTAATCAAATTTTGCCAAAATATCTCTCTAGTGAAAAAAGTTAACGAATGGTCTCTTGAGGTCTATATAAATATCTTGATTATCCAGAGAGTTACCTACAAATTCTGTCTGTGGTTAGGTAAACTATACGTTTCATTTAAACCCCGTACAGTCTATAAGTTTCTTTATAAATTAATTCTCTGGAGCATTCAGTCCAAGCAGTGCGCTCAAAGAGCCTTAACAATAGTCTGTGTCGTGAGCCGCTACAATGAAACTGGTAATTATTTATAGGCACCTTTGTTAAGGCTTTATTAGAAACGTGGCAAGGCTTGGTTGGGAGTTCATCAATAGGTAGAATTGAGTTCTGTATCACTGTAAAAGCCAGTAAAATTAAACTTATTGAAGGACTATTTACACAATGTAGAGAAATGTTGTAAACGAATTTCGTAACGTGAAAATGATAAATTAAGATACCGTATTTTCTTTGTTTCTCATAAAAGTATATTTTAGTTAAATTAGTTTAAAAATGACTATCATAACCTTCAATCACGAAACGTGACTGTAAATATAAAAAAATCGTCATTAGTTTCTCAAAGTTTTAAATTATTATGTTCAGTTATTTTTGCAAAAAGTTACGTCATTCAAGAATCTTAAAATGTAATTTGTCACATGAATGTAATATAAATTATAAGTTCATTTGTACGCATTTACTTTTTATAAGAATAGTTTTATTCCGTTAGTTTTTACTTTAAGTAGGCCTACTAATTTTCCAGTTGATCGTCTATTAGTCCATGTAGCCTTCACAATGTTTCAATCAATATGTCGTACCCAGTAACCGCTATAGGTTATGGTTCCAACCAAGAAGTCAATAAAGTAATCGAACAAATCCGGAAAGCATTTGTAGACGTTGTAGGAAGTTGTCGTGATGAATGTGACGTTATTGTAGGAGTGCAGTTGTGATAATTGATAGACAATTACAAAAATACTTGACAGCCTTTGATTAAATAAATGATCAATTAATTTTTCGGATGGTAAGAAATATAACATTACTGTTACTGGTTACACTACATATGAAAATAAAATAATAAAGCACGTTGTTAAAACTCAAAAATATCACGCTTCATTTCAGTCTTAAAGCAGTCTGAATTATATATTTCATACAGTATGTTACGTGAATCAAATGAAAAAATTCTTTGAATTAAATAAGAGGGAAAATTAGAACGTAAATAGCTCCAAAAGAACTAAACAATAATTAGTTGATTAGTTAATGTTTTAAGTTTGACTTGGGAAATGTCATTTGGGTTAGGGTATTCATAATTTAAGCTTTGAAGTTTTAGTCAACACTGTTATGAATATTTTACAATTTATTTTTTCGGTAGCTTAGCATTCCAAAGCACTCTTTGAAGTATGAATATTTTACAATTTTTTTCGGTAACTCAGCATTCCTAAGCACTCTTTAAAGCAAAAATTCTAACAATTACCCTACTAAACTTACACGTCCCAGGACAACTTAAAATAAACGGTATCAGTTAACTGACACATACTTTCTCCCAACAATGTAAAAAAGATGTTAAAAGCTTCAAACATTAATGTCTTGATGACTCAGTCGGATAGCTACCGGCTGAGATGCGCTCGTTTGACCCTACGCGCATGTGACTTTTAACAACGTACTGCGTTTACCGCTAAACGAAAAATTGAATTTTCTCCGCAACCACTTGACGTAGAGCATAATTTAAAATACTGGATTATTTAGTTTTTTGAGCTTGATTTAATGGTGATAAGTAAAATTTATTTCAAGACAACAGCTATTTTGAAAATCCAAAAAATTGATTTTTGAAACACTTTTTACTCTATAACTTTTGAACGCGAGTTTTCCCGGAGATGCGGGTGGTGTCATTTTATTCACCATTTTAAGCTTAATAAACCACAAAATTTTAATCAAAATCGTTAGAGCCGTTTTTGAGAAATTTTGATTTTTGATGATTTTTGAGGGTTTTTGGGGGTAAAATACCCTTAAAAATCAAAAATTCAAAAAAATGAAAAAAACGCCTGGAATTATTGTGGATTTGGACCTATGTACCAAATTTAATTAAAATCGGACCATTAGGGCATTCTCTAGCTCTGTTTACATCCTGACACACACACACACACACACACACACACACAGACAGACATCACTCCGAAAACCACTTTTTTGGGCTCAGGGGGAACCAAAATGGATAAATCCACCAACAACTCAAATTCGAAAATTTTGACGAAAACAATACTTTCTCCATATACTATGGTATAGAGGGAGAAAGTAAAACTGGTTTATAGGCTACTAGTTGCGAAGTTGACATTGGGTACAGCAAACGAAGTTGTCATAACACTGTGGTAAGTCTTTTGGCTGTCCACTATGACAATTTTCCCTTTCTTCATAATCCATTCATGTTCAAGACAGCGGGGGGAGGTGAATGCAGGGGGTATGGAAACCCCTAGCTGGAACATGATTAGGTAGTTGGTTGGTTGGCCGTTTAGAGGGCAGAGCGGACAGTTGTCACAGTACACGGGGGTTGGTCCTCTGAATGTTCAAACGACCGTCTGATGTCCCGTCTCCACCCTTTCTCTTCCTTCAATATCCCATCCTTCCGGGGGCTTGTACAAAACGCCCATTAGAGGCAGACGTGCTTAACGGTTTGGCCGGGGTCTCCTTATCCACTAATAACAACAACAACCACACTTACACTTAGTTTAGAGGGTGCAAGATAAGGAACCTACCATCTGCACGGTAAGAATTCTCTGTAAGAGTAGCGCCAACAGTAGCCATCGCCCAAAACCTTAGATGGGCGGGCTGCGGCCCCGTCGGTTCCTCTGCAATCAGTGGTCACAGCAGACCGTAAACTTATTGAGAGAGCGTGTGTCTAAAAAATTTAAATAATTGTATTCACAACTAATATAATGATAAGGTTACGTGCAGAGACACTTGTGTGAATAAATCTTTTTAATAAAATTTTTCTCATTCTTAATTGTAGGCCCCTAATAGTTTTTAAGGAATCACATCACATCATTTTTATGCCTTTTTTATGTAAACATTTCATTTCATTTTAGAAAATATACAAAAAATACTTTATTATACAAATTAATAATTTAATTATTAAAAAGGGCTTCTCTTTTAAAATTTAAAATTCTAATTAATTCATCTACGTTCATCAGATACTTTATATACTCTAATTGAATCAAAATATTGCTATAGAACTCTTTATAAAGTTATCACAATCGTCATTATATTTTTTTCAATTATTACTCTCTAAAAATTAATTATCCTAAGCATTTATAGCGACCAAGTACAGAAATGTTACAACACAGCATAGTAGTAGAGGTTGAGTAAAGACTATATGGTTCTACTTCTTATTGCCACTTTGGGGAAAATGGGTTACATTGTCCAGAGGGATCTAATGTTGTTCTTGTTTTAACATTACTTCCCAAAAAAAAAAAATACCCCCGTCGCATAAGACCTGCGTACTCAGCGAATTTCCAAAGGAATTTTTCATTTTTTCTATATCCGCATTAAAACTGTGGGGTTGAATATGTAGGTTGACGCCATATAAGTTTTGTAAATAAATAAAAGTAAACCCTTAATTAGTAAATGTACATACCAAATTTTATCACGCTATGTTATTTTTTTAATTTTCCCTTAAACCCCATGGGGGTTAGTACGTAAGTTTTCCGCCATTTCGGATTTGTAAGCAAATATAAGTTAAACACTTCCTAATTAATGTACCTACCAAATTTAATCAATATATGTCAATAAATAAGCAGGAAAAAAGTTTTGCTTATTTTTTCATAAAAATAACATGGGAAACATATTTTTGGATTTACTCCGTAACCATTTAAGCTAAGTTAAGAATTCAAAATACTAAATTGTTTATTTTTTAAGCTCTTACTAATAATTTATGTTAAAATTGATGGATTCTACGAATTTTTTTGAATGCCAAAAATCCCTTTTTTACTCTTTTGAAACCCATAGCCCCGTTCATATGGTTCGATCGTTCTGGTTCGCGAAATCATTCAAGTAGATGCTGGCTTACCCCCCTGTACCAAATTTCATCAAAATTGGAGGTTCCACTCGAAAGTTATTGAGTTCACGGATACTCATATATACAGTATATCAATTTGAACAATGGTGTTTTTGTCTTCTGGGGACCTCAAAACAAAAAAGTATCAAGGTCCCGGGCTTAGGTTTCCGTGACTAATACCGTAATAGCATATTCTCTATAACTAAATTAGCTAAATAAATTACCGTTAGAGTGATTAATTGAAGAAATTAGATTGGACTAACTCTGTTTTGGCTTTGTCGTAAAAAGTTTTAATGAACGATGATTTTGTTTTTATATTTCTTTGCATTTGATTGTATACACACCGTAAAGAGGTAACATTACCATAAAGCACTATCGGATAGTTAGGAAAAACGTATCTTTTCACATTCATTTTAAGATATTCATGGTTCTATATATTTAAAAATACTGAATAGAGGTAAATTAGAACAAAAAATTCAACTTTTTTAGAACTTAAAAAAACTAACAAGTATTTCACATGAAACGAATGTACGAGTTTGTATGTAAACGTTTGTAAGTGAAAGTGACATGTTAATGTTGCTCACGACACATAGAAAGGTGTGATAACGCCCTCCCCCTCCAACCCCTCCCATTCACCCCTACCCTCACACAAACCCTTACACAACACCGTCCGCTGACCGCCGTCATCGCCCGTCTGAGCACTCTAGTAGTGTTTTATGATCTACAGCTTTTATCATAATATGTTTTCAAAACCTCAATATTTAATGGGTTTTTTGAATATGTACAAATAAAACACTTCGTAATAGATCCTATATTAACGTAGTTTTGCTGTTAGTTTATGTTCAAATCTCATTAGCTCTTTTAAAATAAATGAGTAGCAAAACTTTAACAAATTTTCACATATTTTTTTATAATAAAAAAAACTATAATAGCTTGTTAAGTACCAGGTACTTTTTAAAATTGTTTTAAAGGTAAAAAAATTATCAATTATTTTTTTAGATTTGTTGCAGCCAAAGATCAACAAGTTAGGTTTACAAATAAAAGGGATTTTTCAGAATACTAAATATCAACAAAGTTGAAGTCTTGAACGCATTAAGGTACTTGTCAACCTACATTAACCTCAGTATCTTAGTTGCCTAGCGACTTCATTAGTTAGGCCCGTCTTGGCAGTTTCACGCCAAAACTCGTAACCTACAAACTTTGTTGTTACGTAACAGATCCTAACGCCACCTTAAAACCTTAAGCAAATATCTCATCTTACTCAATACTTATAGTGAGTAAAGATAAGGTTGACTTATAAATTAATTATATCATTTACATCGATCATTTCATTTTTTTATATTGGTAGAACTTTTAGGTGCTCATTTTTTGTTACATATTTGCAGTATTAAAATATTAAACACAATGTGGAAGAGTTATGATAATTTTAAGTATTTTGGAATAACAAAAATTTGATAAAAAGCCTTTTAATGAGTTTCTTTCTACTTTTTTAACCATCTATTTACAATATTTCAGTAAACCTAAGAGTATTAATGTTGGTCTCTCTTCTTTATTTATAATTCAATCTTTTGAGTTGACAATCAACCACTTAGATCAGATCATATTAAGTGATATACGGTGTTGGCTTGGGTATCTTAGCTATAACAACACAAAACTACTTGGTTCCTGCTCTCAATAGCTAAAAGAGAAATCCGCCTATAAGAAAATAACAATAAAAATAAAAATGATAATCACAATTAAAGTCAATTACCTTGTTCGGTTTAGAAAAAGAGTTAATTGAATGAGTAGGTTAATAAAGGTTAATAAAGGAAGAAGACCGCAGGAGCGATTCACTCTGATATTTCAGTTTTATTGCCAGGAAGACTTGTTGGTATTCAGAGGGAATAAAACTCTTCAGATTTATATTCAACCCTAATTATTTGACTCAATAATTCATTTTCCAAAGGAAATCAGCTAGATTAAAAATTATTTTTTTAACGTTAATTGAATTCTATTTTATCCTTGTTGCTAGAAGGTTCAACAGCATTTTAATTATCTTAACCGTGATATGTTTTAGTTTAAACAAAGGAGTCATTAAATAATTTTACATCGTTAAATAAACTATAATGAGGGACCGGAACTTATTCAGGAGATACTTTATTAAAATAATAAAGTTTCATAATTATTTGCAATCCTACATGGAAAGAGCTTTCCAATGACTCATATTAATTAATAAAATAGTTACAATGTAGAACTTAAGAATTTTCAGTCTCAAGATTTGTAAAACTGAATTATATGATAGTAGATAGATGTTTGGAAAAGTAAAGCTAATTACCGTACGTGATCTCGATATTTTATAATGGAATATTATTTAAAACGAGGTTCTAAGACATTTTTATGCTTGGACAATTCTGTTTAACGCAAAATGTTCAGAGGTAATGGGTGTAAAATTTTCCCATGTCCTTATATGTAGGCAAAAATTAAATTTAAATTGCCATTATCTCCTAAGCCGTTAGCATTAGCTGTACAAATTAATTAGTATTTTTTTTATTACGCAATTTTTATTATTGTTTTTTTTTTTTTTTGTAAAACCCAAAAAGGTCATAAAATTATGTGATTTATTTAAATTAGTGTATTATTGACTTCCGGCATGGGCATGGATAGCTCACTCCTCTAGTACATCCTTTACGTTGAAGTTAGTGTCAATCAATAGAGCGTAAACGGTGTACCTATAACAGCACAATTTGTTTTTATGAAAAAAACAACTATTTGAATTTTAAAAGGGGTGTCCAGAGACATCCAATGTTTATTTACTCATCTGCTTGGGTATTAATAACAAAAAATTGAAAAGTTTAGGTTTTTGCATTATTAATTACGTTTATAAAATTAATTGAAAATACTAATAAAAACAAATGCATTAGGTAAAAATTAAAGATAAAACCAAATATTAGTGCCATATTGTGCACCCAAGTCACAGTACACCCATCCATTATAATTTCAAATTGCAACAATGGAGAAGAGGGGCTGTGAACAATGACTCAAGGTAGAAAGGCTATTGTTTGGGCACCGTTCCGCCACAGGATTTAAACTGAAGGAAACAGAAAGTTTGAGGCTTGAAGAGTAATATTAATAGTTTCCCATACAGAAAAATATAACCCATACTCACTGGTTAATAATTGGCTTTTATTGTAATTATTAGTAAACTCACCGTCTAAACAGCAATCCTTTGAGTTCAGATGGGAACAATTGTTTCGCCCCTCTGTCCTAGGGGCATCATCAGCGCATACTGCCACGAGGTTAAAATATTGCAAACGTTAAGTTCTTGTCAAAGATAAAATTACAATCACATTTAACACGCACACGACATTTAACAAAACACAAAATTTTACGAATTTTTATTACAAGTTTAAATTGGTCTACAACTCTTCTAGTCTTCTAGTCACTATACCAGAAGCCATTCATGGGAATGAAAGTCAAATGTTCAATTATTAACACAATCGTATGAACAAAAGATATACGATAACCAGTATAAAAATATATGACATTAATGTGAGAGTAAAGATTTAGCAATACTCACTTTCTGTTGACATTAAATTTCAACATAAAGTATGATTGATTCGGCAAACTTAAATAATTTTGAAGCAAAGATTGTATTTACGGGTAAAACTTTGCTCATTTGAATACTTGATGGTTTATTGGTATATTTCTAGTAGCGTTAAAATTTTTATTTTCATATTACAATTTGTACATATGCATTCGTTTATCAAAAGTTCTAATATAGGTCAACATTTCAAATGTGGCTTTTGGAAGTTCAATTTATGTATTGCAAGATTATTGTAAAAATTATTTCACATACCCAAAATAGCAAAGCATTCCAAATACATAATGGCGCCGGGGAGATAAACAGCAGCAGCTCCGAGGCGGAGACTTTGACAGTTCCGTCACGCTCGGAAATTTTCTAAACATTTCCCACAAAACGAATGTAGAAACTTATTTATTTTCCTTACTTCAAGCTTAAATAGAATGTTGAAGTTTGATGCAGAACAATTTTACTTGGCTCTATTGAGCTTTACGTGATTATTGCGTTATTTTATAACTATTGAAATCCAACCTATATCGACTTAATTTAATACATTGTGATTTAAAAGTACATCATAGTATGTTGATCATAATTAGCCTATCTCATAGAAATTAAAATCATCCGTAGTAGACCAATAATTATTATTAATTTAAAGTCAATTCCGTATAGACCGTTCCTTAAAAATTGCATCCCATAAGAATTTCCCACAAAGACATTAAGCTGTAATCCTAACTTCAATCAATGACATCTTCATATCAATCATAAATAATTTTTTCATACCGTTATACAAAACGTCAGACGTACAAAATTGTTTTTGGACTAACTATGTTTTGTTGGTGAACCTCTTTGCTCTTACATGTCATACTCTCACTCTATATGGCTAATTTCTTATTCTTTGTCCGTTATGAATCGATAAGACTTTAAATACTGTATAATTAATTGAATACAATTAATGCTTAGTAAATGTTATTAATTATGGAATAATTTTAATTAGAATACATAATTATGTTTTCTTTGGCTGTTTTTCATTTCATACGATTTAAATTATATAAATAACAAATATAAAATTACCATTAAGTGTAATGAAATAAAGGTTTTTAGCTTCTTAGATAGGTTTGTTACTTTTTTACACTTATATTTATACAATAGAATTAAAATATACTTATTTGTATATACAAACACATAAAAAACTCTGGGTTCAAGGATTGTGAGTATAAGATATATTATATACAGTTATACTGTACTTATAAACTGCCGGAGGTTATGAAGAATAGTTTGGGCTATCCGCTCTATATCGGCTTTCAGCTTATTTACTGCCGGCATGGCATCAGGATGTTTTGGCTTTACTTCGTAATCTTCAAATAATTCAACTCATGTGTCCGTGATATTTATTTTACCATAAGGAATAAGGTGAAAACGAAAAATAAATATAGAAGGTAAACAATTAAATAATGTATTCAAATTTTGGTTTTATTTTTTATTATTATTAAACTTTATAATTAATGTATAACAAATGTTTGCCATATCATCAAGTATAAATTATTGTGTAAAATATACTTGACACTATTTAGGTCCAACTTGTAATTTGCTTAAATGGTTGTTACAAATCATTCATAATTAAGTTAAGTCTGGAATATTGAATGCGTGTAATAAATTTGCTTCAACAGCAACATTCTGAGAGACAAACATCGGAGTATCAGTAGATTCCTTACTTTTTAATAAAAGACTCAAATTATGTATATCACACAAAAGCCATCTTTCGGGTACATTATGTAGGCCTATGTAGAAGTTTTCCCAGTAAATGAACCATGTCTTTAAGATAAACCACTGAGTATGTACACTAATAGGGGAAAGATGAAACAGGTACACGAACACATACGTTCACCGACAAAACAATACCACAAAGACATCACAGCTGAATGTCTCGACCAAGTCAACGAACAGCAAAGGCAAAGGATAGTCTACAGCGCCTATTGACCTTCAGAGCAAGCCGAGCTTCATTGCAGTTAAATGGGCTCCTCCCTTCTTCATTTTAAATTATCTCAAGGTATTTATAAGTAATATTAAATTTCAAATTTTGTTTCACACTCTTCACAATTTCCGTTTGAAATTTTAAGCTTATTTTCTTAAACTAATTAAATAAACATAACACAGAATTTCCTCCTTAATGTGTACCCTAGGGTTATAGTCAACTAAAACGTCAGGACATTTAATTAAAGGTTTAAGCGACTAAGCGACTACTTAACTGACTACTTACAAGTTTAACTTGGGGTTAAGCCAATGTTATTGCGGGGATTGTGCGGGTTGTAGCCATCGACCTGTTTACTTTGTTGGTACATACGGGATTAATATCCTTACTAAGACTACCGTAATTATGAGTACTACACTTACACAGTTTTTTTTTTCTCGTTGTGAGATTATTTTACAATATTCAAACACACTAGTTATCAACAGCTAATAAATGTAAACATTTAAACACTTTATCAAGGTACATATTGACAATAAATTACGAAACAAAAATACAAGAGAAATAGAAAATAAATAAAATTACATTGAACACCAAGTTTCGCATAAAAAGTATGTGACTATTAAGCCACATTACTAACCCTCGCCACGTAACCTGACGAATGACTTTTGCACTACTATTCAGTTAAAATTATTTTGTAATCAGCTGTTCCATGAAAATTAGCAAGTAACGCAAGCTTGATGTTTTTGGAAAAGTACCCCCTCTCCCCCCTCGACAATCCCAGCTGTTTTTCCATTCGTCAACTTATGTGGCGGGACTTAGGACCTAGGAGGTATTGTTAAGGAAGTCGGTTGACGAAGACTTTGTATAGTTGGGAGATACGTTCCCGCTGCACTAGGCAGGACACCATGCTTGAGTTGCCTCGTGTGCGCTGTGAAGGGGATAGGAGAGGATTTCATATTTTGCCCCAAAAACTTTAAATATGCTGTTGTCCAGGTTGGGGATTGGCCTGAGTACAAATGAATTTAAGAGGGTACTTCTTGACTTGTTGTACAAAGAGGGCACTTTTATAAAAATTAACTTTGTTTTCACCTGAAACTGTACTTTATTTTATTTATTATAAGTTTGTATTTATGACACATTATGTTTAGCTTTTAATTTTTATTTATGTACAAATATGACTCGAGTTGTTTTGAAAACCATGTAACATGAAAAACGCTCTAAATAAAAGACAATTTTATTTATTATTTATTTATTTATTTATGACTTGTTGGCCAGCTAGGGAAAAAGGGATTGAGGGGAGGTTACCCCCACCTCAGTGATTTATAGATCTCCTATTGGTTAATTTTTAATGTCTTATTTTATTTCAATGCTGTTTAACAGCTGATAGTGGTGGGGGTATCTTCCCCTTCACTAGCCATCAAGTCATCTCCCAACTATATGTTGATAACAAACATATTTTTACTTTCTCCCTCTATACCATAGTATATGGAGAAAGTATTGTTTTCGTCAAAATTTTCGAATTTGAGTTGTTGGTGGATTTATCCATTTTGGTTCCCCCTGAGTCCAAAAAAGTGGTTTTCGGAGTGATGTCTGTCTGTGTGTGTGTGTGTGTGTGTGTGTGTGTGTGTGTGTGTGTGTGTGTGTGTGTGTGTGTGTGTGTGTGTGTGTGTGTGTGTGTGTGTGTGTGTGTGTGTGTGTGTGTGTGTGTGTGTGTGTGTGTGTGTGTGTGTCAGGATGTAAACAGAGCTAGAGAATGCCCTAATGGTCCGATTATAATGAAATTTTAATGAAATATCCGACTGAGTCATCAAGACAGTAATGTTTGAAGCTTTTAACATCTTTTTTATATTGATGGGAGAAAGTATGTGTCAGTTAACTGATACCGTTTATTTAAATCCACTTTAGTTTCATAATGTGATTGTGAGACTAAGAAAAACTTATAAGCAAACTTTTAATATATTTACTTTAATTACTTATTATATTTAATTTATAAGAAAAAACATTTTCTCGTGCTTTTATTAATAATTACACAACAAAAACTACTATAAAATAGGATAAAACTTACATACAAATAAGTATTTTCTATGATAAATATTATAATGAGAGTTTACATAGATTTGATAATGGCCTGCTGCCGAAACTAGTCATCTAATAAAAATTAAAATGAAAAAAGTGTACTTTGTTTCTTTAAAATGTTTGTAAAACTATAATGAGAGAATATAATATAAAAAACATAGTAACAGGTAAATATTGTGTTATTATAGTGGCGTTTATTGCAGTGAAATAAAAAAATTAATTTTATATTCAATGTGCAAAGTTATATTCTACTTTTTAAGTAATATTTTACCAAATATAGAAATTGCTTTCAAATCTTACAAAAGGCAAAAGATTATACATTTTATGGAAGGGGAGCATGGAGAAATGCTAACAATATATTGTTGGCAATGGACAATAAATATCTCTGAAGGCAGTGCAGCCAGGATAACATCACTAGGCTAACAAATAGAAGTTAGATTTTTACCTTAGCGTTAGGAAAGACATTATGGTTTTAACTATTTACAAAATTCGGAGAAAATATTGTTTATTTGAATGAATGAGACAAAATTAATTTAGTATATATGATAACGAAGTTTTACATTAATTAAATAACAATAATTGGTTAAACTAATTAAACTACGTAAATCTTCTCAACGTCAGTTTTCTAATTGTCTCAAATGTTAGTTTATGTGTCTTTTTTCAATACTAGTACAAACATGCGAAATTAACGAATATTTCTTTGTTTTGTCTACTAAAATATTGATTAAGTGGAAAGAGAAAAGCTCTAAATTAATTGTTTTAATGAGAGACAAAAATTCTAAAAAGCTACCAGTCTAATAATTAAATCTTGAATTATTGTAAGCTAGTAGTCATTATTTTTCTGTGAGGTTCTGACAAAACCTTTCTTACGGTATGCGCGGATTCAACGCACTATGCACACAAGCTGAGAAAAAAGGAGGAAAAACATGCTTGCCTATTAATATACAGATTACGTTTAATGTTCGTAGATTTGCCAAGTTTATGATAATTCTTTACTTTCTATTCTGTTCGGTTCAACATTTGGATTTTAAGTAATAATTTAAAACGTAGGATAAATTAAACTACTACGGTTATAAAACAAAATTCACAATTTCTCCAAACTGGATTGATACTAGTTTGTGTCATCGAATGAAAAATTCTTAATATGGAAACATTCTATTATTATGGGAGGCCAATAAAAATAACATAGATGCACTCATTTATAAAAATAAAGAAGGTTTTGAGCTAATGTATTAGTACCAGGGGGACCGAGCTTAAGCTCGGTAAAATTATTACTTTCGTTTCTCACACAAAGCTCGTTCGCTCCGCTCACTCGCCAGGCGGAAGGTTTGCTGCACATTGGTATGATTTTCCTAAAACCACAGGTTAAAGATGTAACACATTGGTTTATTTTATCTACAGTTATCAGCTGATTTTTGTTCAGTTAAAAAATTTCCATAAGGATAACATGGGATCTTTGAAGGGCTCTAGCGCGAAAACCGGATTTTTCCCAGCTATGGGACCAGCTCCAATCGATTTCTGGTGGCCAAAACCCCCATATTCCAAAATTTGAAGGAAATCGTCGGAGCCGTTTTTGAGATAATTGTGCAAGCAAGCAAGCAAGCAAACAAGCAAACAAGCAAACATTGCTCGTATAAGAGTATAGGATAGACGAGTACAATCCCTGATTTGAATAAATTGTTCTCTTTGATCTTTCTAGATTTTAAGGACATCCAAGCATTTAAACTAAAAATTAAAAAAAATAAATAAAAAAAAACTGAGGGAAGTTATTTTATCGGTTCTGTTCATTAATTTCCTTATTTTGAAAATGGTTCATAAATATTATTTATGGAAACCACAGTATAATGTGTTATAACTATTAAAGTAAAATTACATCAAACACTTTGAAAAATAATGATGTTAGAAATACAACAAATATATTGTAAATTCTCAAACCACATAATAGTTTAAAGCAAATTATACCTTATTAAATTATACCCCACAAACCATTTTTTATAGATAAAAAAATTAACTAATTTCTTAAAACTAAGTTAACTTAACCATTGCAAAATAATTCAAATTAGCCTATTTTAATTATAACTTAGCCACTTTACCAAAACTAATTATTCTTTATTTGTTAAATAAGAAGAATTATCACTACTGCTTCATGTATTATTTAATAGCCTCAACGTTGATTATTTACTTACTTAAAACACTTTAGATTGAAAACTTGATTGAAACTTACAAATTTACAACGCTTTTTGTCGTATACTTAACAGTATAATAGGAAGAATGGTAATTGTTTGCTGCTTGTAACCGCAAATAAAGTAAAAAATAATAATATAACATAATTCAGGGAATATATCGATTTTGGCGATTAAAAGGCCTAAATTTACGACTTAATTGCAAAATTTAGATTAATACGAGATAAATAAACGGATGGAAAATAAGTTGTTTAGCAATATTGATTGTATGATCATTTTATTGTTATTATTATTATTATTATTATTATTTACAAACTGAGAATATAATGGTGAAGTTTAAGGCGATAATTCTGGGCCACCCTGCATATAATAACGTAAAAATTTTATGATCACAATTAAAAATACACATATTGAGTGGCTTACAAAAAAAAAAAAAAAATCCATGAAAAAAGTTGTACTGGGGGGAAAATATACAGGCAGCTGAACGCCACCATCAGGCCTAAAGAAAAGCCGAGGGTGTTATTAATGGTTTGTCTGTCGCTAAAGGAGAAACTGGAATGGAACAGATAACAATACTTTTTCATTCAGCCGGTTTGCTTATGATAATACTTGATACAGTAGTTAAAAATGTTATATATAGTTGTAACCAAATTCTCATTCTAGTACATCATACAAATTGTCTCATAATAGTCTCCCCCTTCTTAATTTTTAGCAGCTGTAAATATAAAAACTGCATTCGATACACATAACTGCTGGAGTAGTGGAGCAATTATGAAGAAGTAATTTTAAATCCAGTGACACCGAAGGGAAAAATTTGTGTTTTTAATATCAACTCATGTCAAATAGCACATCAATTTTAAGAGTTTACTTTTTAATAAAACTAATGACATAACATTCACTTTCAAAGGATTATAAAATGCATTAATCAACGGATTTTAGTTCAGAAATATACGTGCTTATCTTCACCCCTGGGCCAGTAGCCCATTGTTGCGCAGTCGGCAATGTTAACCATACGGCTTTTAATGCAAAACATGGTATAGCATTCCCCTGTTTTGGGTGACGTTTTTCAACCAATTTTCTTTAAACTTTGTAAGTGTTTAGTTGAATAGTTATTTTAGGCTCCTCATACCTCAAAATTTTGAAAATTTAACAAATATTACTAAGGAAAATCGATTTACTTTGTGACTTCACAGAGAGTAATATTTGTTAAATATTCTAAATTTGGAGATATGAGGGACCTAATATAACTATTCAACTAAACACTTACCAAGTTCGGAAATCGGTTGAAAAACTGCAACCGGAAGAGGGGAATAAAATACCATGTTTTGCATAAAAGCAGTATGGTTAACATTGCCGACTGCGCAACAATAGGCTACTGGCCCAGGGGTGAAGATGACTCTTAAGCATAAAGATAAATTTTAAATTAATTTTCCAAAATACATTTTTATATGACACGCTGGGAGTATGATCATCCGCATACATTTTTAGATCATTGTGTTATTAATTAATTCTTAAAATACTAGTGTGTTTTCTAACCCAAAAATCTTCAAAAATGTATGAAACAAAATTTAATAGCTTATCTAAGTGGTTTAAATTGTAAGATTATATTTCTTACAGAATGCATAACGAATGTTAATCCTTGGTTCATAATAAGATTATGTACATAAACAAATTGGATTGTTAAAGCTGTTTAAGATATAATTCGTATCCACGGGTTTAAATAGCTTCTTCTGTCACTACTCACAAAGTGGAACCACTCTTCCCTAGAGCAATAAAATAATGTGACACCTGTACAGAGGTACGAGACCTCACGGCATTTCATTTCATACAGTACGCTGGAAATTTTGTTTGCTATATGTGAACAGTTTTACGGCAGGTTCCTGTATATCATATTTGATCTATTTTTTATTGAATTTAAAAAATTATCTCACTTATAATAGGTTAATATTTTTTTAATGCGTATATCTAAACGAGATATTAAAATAATCACGAACCTCGATAAATTTATGAAAATCCGTGATCATTTAAGAATTAAATTTATAAAAAGCAAAACCTTCATTCAAGCATCACTAATTCTTCAAAATCTCCATGTTCCCGATTTGTTAAGGTGTTGATAATTCATAGACTGATTATTAAGGACTAAAATAGGAAATCGTAGTTTTGGTTTTATTTTAGACTTAAGTTTATTTTTATTGTAATGATATTGCCAACGATAAAAGGCAGCAATTCTGTTATGAACGAGGGCTGTGTATTTAAATTAATATTTGATCAATTAAATTATGAACCATAAATAATAATCGGCGTCACTGATGAAGCGTCAACAGAATGAAGCATTGTGATGGATATATATGGATGGATGGATGTCTATGGATGTGATGGATGGATGGGACGTCAACGACGACGAGAGTGACGTGGCGCTGTGATTGACTGGGACCGAGGATTGTGGCCAATAAACTGGGACTGTCGACGTCCAATGTAACGGCCAGCTCAACGGGCATCGCGGTTTATAAGGAACTGAATGTAAACATTCAAAGTTCTAAATGGAAATATTCTGAATTTTACTCCTCCCTACGTTGATTGGCTGGAAAATCATGAGTTTAAAATTCGGTAAATAAAATTTGGTAGCCAAAATTGTGAATAATTTTATTATGAATTCAAGACTGTGACTCAGATTATAAATACAGACATGAATCTCGATTATGTAACTATTTCAACAAAAACGATTGCAGCCTTCATAAATAAACGATCCGTAATAGAAAGGTGTTAAAAATTAATTTTCTTGCCAATTCTCAGTTTATAGATCGTGTTTATTTGTCCCACTGTTATTTAAATACAGTTAGTCGAATGGCTCCCTCCAATAACGCTGTAAGCGACACATTTTCAAAAATTGAGATTTCAATGCAGTAACGTTGGAAGCGACATTCTGCATCAATTTTGGGAATTATATTGTTGATATCTCTGAAATTGGCAGCTCTGTGACTGCTGGAAAACCACGAGTTCCTATAGCAGGATCGGATGTAATTCGACTCAATCTTTCTAGAAAGTGAACAATAAATATAACTAAGTGGGTCAGAAATTTTTGAAAAGCTAACAGGAATGCGGGAGAACCGTATTTGACAGCAAAAATAAAAAAAGACCAGGAAAACATTAGGTACGTGCAGTAACGTTATAACGGCCAATAAGTTTTTAATTTATTAAAATTGTATGATTCGTGTATTTTTCTATCTTTTATTAATATTGTAAACAATATAACACAATGTTTGTATAAAAACCGAGCTGTGGTTTAAATGCAAAATAAACTCGCAACCACTAACTTACCTCAAAAAGTGGTAAAAACCTTTTACAACGTTTACAACATTAATGTATTTCTAAACCACGTTTTTTATCACTTTTTTATACAATTTATATTTAAGTGTTATTCTTTATTATGGCAATTTAAATTGTTGTACACGTATATAAAAAACATAAAAATTAATTAATTTGTTATCCGTTTTTTAAAGTTCCTGTAAAACTTTTATTTTATCACTTACAACGTTACTGGAATGAGCCATTCAGTTAATCACAGGCAAAAAAAAAACATATAATGTCTTTGTATGGACATTAAAAAATATAAAACTGCATTTAAAATGCTTCAAGCTAAAGGAAAAAAGAAATTCTTTTCTGTACAAAAACTTTGAGTAGATTGTGTGTCTTTTAAAATAACTTTGGATATTTTTGTGTTATTTTTCAATTACATCCTCTGTTCCAAAAGAATGTATTAAAAATGCTAACGAAAACTGTCAGATTAAAAGATAATGATTCAAAGTTTACAAACGACCTCAAAACACGGGGAAGTTAGGAATCCCTCATAGTTAGGAATGAAAGGCAGAGGAAAATATTTCTCTCTCTTTTCAGGAGAGTAAACATTGTTTGAAGGTTTGATCATCCTGCATTGTTATTTGATTCTATTGTTGCTTGTAATTAACAAAATTCATATAAAAACTAATTAAAGGACAGTTTGGAATGTAAATATTTATATGTCATTTTTTATTTCAGATATTTATATTTACATTAACACTACATGTATGTTTTTTATTACTATAATTTAAGTAATTTGTTATATTTATTTGGAATATTTGTTTGAGTTATTATCTTTTTTGATTGTATCCTACCGGTAGATAATTTTTTAATACTACCTGAGTAGTGTAAAATGGATTACCATGCACAGAGTGATGTCTTTGCATAAATTAAATTCTATAAGTGAAAGGGAGTTGATGGATGGGGAAAATGAAAAGGTCAAGTTCATTCTGACGGATTAAAAAAACCGGCGACTTAAGGTCTTGCGATCGACGGACAGGTAGGCTACTTTATTCTTTTCTACAATTTTATTCATTTAATTTTTCCTAGAAGTGAAGCATTCTACATTGTTAGTGATAAATTTTTTAAGACAGGTGGTCATGACAATGAAGGTATAATTGAAAAATCACATATTGTCTATTTTGATAACTTTCAATATTTTAGAAATTCCATCTCGATCTCGATTATCCTATTCAACTATGCTGTTGCCATTAGAATTTTAATGATGTTTTAATTTAATTAATAGATGCCCAATGATTCATTTTTCAGAAACATGGTAGAATGTTTTAGTTACATTAACTGATTAATTTATTATAAAAAGCTAAAACTTTAAACTTAGATTAAAGTTTGTAACACAGTAATTAGTTTGTATTTAATTAATTCAAATTAAACATTAAATATTCTTCTGTACTATTTCATTCATTCGTGATATTGAAAAATACTTATTAGGTCTATACACTATATGTTTTCTGCTAAAGAAAGTGTGTTTAAAAACAATGAACTCGTCATCATTAAGTCACTTTATTAAGTTCCCCAAAAACACATATCATATTAAATAAAAAATATTCCTGTGATTCTTCTAAAACACCAACCTTATTTAACTTACAGTACCGCACATTAATAACTCAACTATCTATTTAGCCAATCTTGCTAATCATACACAGTTTGCAATGGTGAACTAGAAAAGTAATCACTAAAATATGCAAAAGTAAAAATCATAATGATTTTTTCATTCAGAAGTAATAAAAAAATAAAAGGTTCCTGATTAGTTCCATTTCCCGGAATCTCATTGTGTCAGTCACGATACTCCTGTTCAATAAGCCTCTGAAAAGGCAGCTGTAAATAATTAACAGTTCCATTGTTGCTCAGCATTACTCCATTGTTGTGCATTTTTCAACAACTTTTACTACGGGGGTTGCAAACATTCAATAAAAAATTGTTCCGTACCAAAATAATATATACTTATGCCAAACAGTCATAAATATTTTTAATCCATGCTCTTTTGTAAAATAGAGAGCACAAAAATCTCGATGTTTTATCATTAGAGAACATACAAATCTCACTATCTTATTTAATTTACGAAAATAACCATTCTACTCAAGTGTGAAAATTATAAATTAATATTAACTAGAGATCGCCCCCCTGGTCAAAATTCGACCAAAACTCCAGTCGATGTGGACCGTCTGGAACCAATAAGACCAAACCAAGGAATCTAAAATAAATAAAGACAATGTAGGTGTCAAATTTTAAATTCCTTGGTCCAAACAATATTTTATAACTGAAACATCTGTTCTCCCTGATCTGCTAGCAATACTTTTTACAATAGTAGTTTTCATCACTAGGAGCAAAAGTGGGTCTTTTTGGTGCGCAATCGTGTTTTAAAAACGAGGCGCAGCCGAGTTTTTAAAAACGATTAAGCATCAAAAAGACACTTTTGCTCCGAGTGATGAACATAGTTTTTTATCATGATGAGAAAATAGACTTTTAGTCGTTAAAAATATTAACTATAAAGTTGTATTTTCGAGGTTATATTTACAAAGTAAGTAATATGTAGTGTTTACATTTCTGTTATTTACAAACAATGCTCTTTATAACGTATCAATTTCAAAATTCTGCTCCTTAACATTAATAATGTATACTAATATACTTAGCAAACAGCTGACTTTTCAGTACTAGGACCTAAAAAATTCTCCAGATGATTTTTCAAGTCCTAGGACAAAAAAGAATCGGTTTTGGTACTATTAAGAGAGCAAAAAACAGGCTGATTTCGTGCAGAATGATAAAAAAGCTTTTTAATGATTCAATCTTCCATAATGTTATCATTGAAACTTTAAAACCCTTTGGGGCGTAGCCTCCTGAGCCGATGTGAATTTAAATGTGATACTGCTCATCTACAGGACTAGTTAAAAGGGTTTCTCCTACGACGCTCGCAAACTGAGAAAGAAGGACTAAAAGAAACATGCCTGTCTATTAATAAATAGATATTGATATGATTAATTTGTAAGACTCAAAATTTAGCTTGTTCAAAATATTCTTCAATAGTACCAAATCTTATGCCAGATTTGTTATTACTTTCTAACACTATGTTAATTTAGGTTTTTGCTGTAAATATTTGCATTTATTGTAGGAAACGCTTTGTGGTCACTTTGGGCTAAGAATTGTGTATTTTCAAAACCAAAATAAGCGTAAAACAATCTCTGACATTATTCTTTTATTGCTGTTGGATTGTATTTAATTTGTTCAATGGTTCTTTAGTAATTGAGTACCAACCAAACGACCGAACAAAACAACTCCCTTGACCATGTACAACATTAGTGGGATATACTTAAGCTAGATTGTGTTACAAGGAACAACAGCGTCATAATGTAGTCTGCATAATCCGCCTCCTAAGACAACATCTGATGTTTTCTGTGTAATCTTCTGGCTTACAGTGTTTACAAGGGACCGCTATATTAGACATGCTGTGTCAGTCAACATGCGGTAACGTGAGTGAGGGGTGAGCCGGTATAGGTGCAAGTATTATGTATATATTATGTAGTAAAAAATATACTGTATTAGATACCATATTTAGTTATTCATTTTAAAGGCTTATTTCTACACATAATTTAGGTTTGTTGATATTTTTAATCTGAATACTGCTTTGAGTTTGTAAAAAATATTCGATAAATCCCACAATACCCTCTGATTACCATTTTTATTGCTTTCCATCTCAAAACTTCTTTCTTTATAATTGATTTTAATGGTTGGCAGATTTTAATTGGGCTTATTGGTATGTAATAAACGCATAGTTTGCTAGGTGTCCATCAGGCGGCGATGATTATTTGTCGTAGTAAATGTATTGCAATAAACGTAATAAACTTGAAATAATGTTTAATTTTTTTTATTATTATTACACGGTACATAAATTCAAACTAGTTTACTTGTTGCTCGAAATCGAGCAATTTATTTTGATACAATGAAAAGTAAAATTTTGTTCTAAATCAACGACATCCGACCATCCAATATTGTGAATATCAGTAATTAAAAAAAAAAAAAAAAAAAAAAAAAAAAAAAAACTACACGTATTTACAACTGTACATTAACAGATGTTTAAAATGTTCAACCCAATCCCAATGTTACTTTATTAAGTCACGCCACTTAAGTTGACGAATGGCCAAAAACAGCTGGGTAGGGCGAGGGCAGGAGAGGGGGTACTTTTCCAAAAACATCGAACTTACGATACATGCAATTCTTTATACAACAGCTGATTATCCAATCATTTTAACTGAATAGTAGTGAAATTTCATTCGTCAAGTTACATGGCGGGGGTTATAAAGGGAAAATTTCAAATTTAATATGTGTATAGCACCCTTATTTTATGTCCGATTTTCATCAATATTTTGCGGAAACAACTATAGACCAAGCCCTATCCAACGACACCAAAAACTTGAAAATTAATAGAAAATTGTAGGAGGAGTTCTCAACAAAAAAAACCCTTGGCGTATTAAATAAGTATAGATAAATTAATTTCCCTAAAGCCATTGTAGCCATTATTGATGTCTTATATTTCAACTATGAAATTATCATTAACTCTGCTTTTATTTTATAGTTGTGCTGATATTATCACATTATAATAATTTTTTTTATGCTTTTTTCCGTGAAATATGTTATTTAAAACATTAGAATAACCAACTGTTTATGTATTTAATTTCATGCAACATATCAGCCAATGGCAAAAAATTAATTCAAAATATATATTGCATTGGATAGATTATCATGAGTTAATAGTTCTTGATCAAGCAACATTTCTGCAGAGAATTCAGACATGTTGATCTTCTTGATCAAACTTTGCCTGAACTGTGAGCAGCCAGCAAATATTGGGAGTTCGAGTAGATTGATCTTTAGCGACCGGGAAATGTGTTACTATTTAGCAGGAGTAACTGTAGTATTTCATTTGAAAGACAGCAATTTTAATATGTATTTGAATTTACTGAAAAAATAACAATTTATGAATAGGCCTACATATTACACCCAATTAAAGTTTTAATTGTCTTCATGTTTCCATCCCTGTTTTCATTCTTTTCAAATTAAACTTATTTATTTATTTATTTTTAAGAGGTTGGCGGAACTCCTTTTGCCTTACTTTGCCCCGTCCACATAGACTATTGATCTGTGCGTGGATCGTATTAGACAAAGTAAGGGGGTGAGCCGCTACAGTACAAGGTGAAAGGTACTGATAAAAGTTACTGGCAGAACACGGATTCGAACCCACGACATTGCTGCCATGGCCCGGCGCGCTACCCACCACACCACCGACTCACCCAAAGGGTAAGGGTAAAATTAACGTATAACTGTTGTGTAGTCCGTTTTTTTTTTTTTTTTTTTTTTTTTTTTTTTAACCTGATCCTTTGAGGGAGACATGGTGTGGGGGGGTTTTTTATACTTGCTACTATCCCATTAGCTGAAGTCTTTTTTTGTTGGTTTTTTGTTTTTGTTTTATTTCACTGTTGCATAGCACCTGGTAATTTTACATCACAACATAATGTGTATCAGTTTTACAATATTACTAGTATACGTGTTGCTCGAAATCGAGCAGTTTATTTTAATACAGTACAAATGTTACTTTAGCTCTAAATCAATGACATTTGACCACCCCAATAATGTGAATATATGCAATCACCAATAACTACACTTATTTACAGCTGATTATTAACAGATGTTTAAAATGCTTTATTCACTCCTAATGTTATTTTAATGGGAAATTTTGAGATTTCAATGGTGGATAGTGCTTTTATTTTCAGTCCGATTCCCATCAGTTTATGGCGGAAACAACTACAGACCAAGCCCTATCCGACGACACCAAAAACTTGAAAATCGGTTGAAAATTGTAGGAGGAGTTCTCAAGACAAAAAAACCCTTAGCGTATTAAATAAGTATAGATTGGTATGAGTTGTTTTTTGATCACTTTACTTTAGAACTGTTACTTTTTAACAAGAAATAGGTTTGGCTTTAAAATATAACAGCTGACTAGGAGTTACTGAAAGATATTAGCCAATAACTTATTTAAAACGTTATTTGAGGAAATCTGATACTCGACACACGTTTGTCACGAGTTTAAATGTGTTGTTTACAGTTCAAATTTGTTGTTTACAGTTTAAATCCCTCCCCCACCCCAATTTTCTCGAGAAGGATCAGGTTTAAAAAAACGGACTATAGGTAGGCTATTCGAACGTAGAATGTTTTATAGGTCTTTGTTTCATGCAGTTCATGAAAGATTCATTGTATCAGCCCGGTACAGCAGTATCAGCAGTATCGTTTACATCACCGCCCAATGCTGATCCTCTGCTGAGGTGATGCTGCAGCTGGACGGTGTGGGCTGCTGCATACGCAATAGATAAACTAACTTCTCAGTTTAGGGCCTAAATGAAAAAGAGGCCATTAATAAACGTTGTATTTTAGAACTTCGAATTAAATAAAAATTATATACACATTACAATAAGCCATTGTAAAATATGTACTATATATTAGGGTGGAATGAAAAATGAAATTTTTTAATTTTAAAATGTAATAGTGATTAAAAGTTGTCTAATGCCTTTGAAAAGACACTGTTAAAATTTGGTTTAAATAGGCTATTAATATTTTATGAGGTGCCGCAACGCTGTTAAGGATATGTATTTTTATGAAAATTTTACAATTTTAGAAAATTGTTTCTATAGTCCGAAAAAAGATTTTCGTCGTGATTTTTAGTTGTAATAGTGATAAAAAGTTACATAATGCCTTTTGAAAGACACTGTTTGAATTTAATTGAATTAATAATATGTTTAGAGGTACCGCAAAGATGTTGAAAATATGTATTTTTATTCAAATTTAAGAATAACTTATTAGAGCAAAAACAATTTACTTTAAAATTATAAATTATTTTTAATACTGTTCAAATTTAACAATTAATAAGAAAATCAAACTGTTATGAGTCAAATTATACAGAAAATAGTTATTGTATTTTTTATAAATATAACCCTCTCAAGAGTCTGCAGTATTGGCCTTGGATTTTTATTCCTATAAGAAAATGTTCAAATATCTCCCATTCCTTTAATTTTGGTCGAAAAAGAATAATATTTCGGTCATTATAAAGAGCATTTTAATACCTAGTCCTGTAAAATAAAAATCACGATTATAGAACAATTTATAAGATTGTATACTACTGAAAAAATGAGTCCATTTTCAAACAAAACATTCTGAGAATAGTCTACTTTGTTGTTTTAATTAAACAAACAATCAATAACATAATAAATTTGATTGAACAGGGGCCTAGGTATTAAAATTTCCTTTCAAATGGCATAAAGATGAATATTTTTCGATCAACAATAGAGGCAAAGCGACGTTTAAAATTTAACATTAGTCTTACGTGAAAAAATCCAATTCGGCCGGTACTGCAGACTCTTAACATTATGTGATGGAACGGCTACAAACACTGGATAAGAGTTAATAGTAATGTTCTTGCTTTGTTGAAAAAAAAACTTGCTTGGCCACTACAGTCACTGATTTATTTGTTTCATGGCAATGAATTGTCTTTGCGCCATCTTAGATGGGAAAACAGCAGGCCCCAATGAATATGGAGGTGAAATAGGAAAGCAGCTTGAAAAATGTAATGATCTTCAAGTGGCTATGTTTCCTCCCATAAAACACAACCTTCCCTTGAAAAAAAATTAAGACAAAAATATTTACTTGATATATGCACTGTGATCTCAAGTGGTGGATGTTTTCAAGACCTCTCCTTAAGAAAATCCAGAAAATTGGCCCTTTTACAATGGCTCACGTCAACAAATCGTATAGTTTGGTTATATTTTGGAATAGAGAATCCGTTTACATTAAAACCTTAGCAGAGTATGCCATGAAGGTGTATGCCCGACTCTGGTTTTCCTTGATGGTTTTCTAAACATATATTGTGTCTGATCAAATTCTCACTTTACCTTTGAGAACAGCATAAAATTGATCAAGTTATTTTTGAAGAAATTGTTACTGTGCTCATCCTAACAATGTGCTTTTCTGTAAGTTATGTGATGAGAGAAAACTATTAAAAGAAAGCTCGGTCTTGGCAGACTTCTGAAGGCAATATCTGCAAATGTAAATGGCGTAAGAACATTTTTGGTCCAAAATATAAATTTTCAGGCAGAATTTATTGATTTCATTGTTATGATTAATTGGGTAATAGAAATTGTAACAGAGTCATAATTAAGTGCCTGCGGTCCTGCAGCAAGAGACTGATTTGTTAAAGAAAGAATTGAATAGCAAAGATGATGAATAAATTTCAAATAAAAACATTAATTTCTTAATTGCGAAGGAAGGTTTCTAACAGAACAAAGTAAAAAGGACTGAGGTAAATTGAAACTAATTATATTTATTTTATGTCTAATTTCCTTTAATGAATTTACTTATTTTTATGCATCTTTCCATAAATTATAGAAGAATATAGGAAACTTTTTGTTGTATGCCCTTTTTATCCCTGACTAAAATCGCTAAAAAGGTTAAAAACACAATTATTTTGCGTGTATTAGTACTCCTCCATAGTTTAGTTTTAAAAATTGTAATTTAAAAGTTATCATTGAGCACCATTTTTTTAGGTGAAGATATTATTGAGTTTTCTATGGTGAATTTTCTATTCAGATGTTTCTCCTATTAAATTCTCATTTATTTATACCAATTATAAAAATACATATATAGCACTACTAATCCTTATAATTTTTCTTTTATTCCAAAGGAAACTGTTTTAATTGCTAATAAAAATATATTTCAACAAAATAGAATGGGTAGAAAATTTTATTTTAGTTTATGAGAAAATTTTGATTTAGAAAAAAAACTTTATTTTTGAGGCCATTGCGGCACCTCAAGATATATAAACAAGTGAAATTTTACATTGTTGTTTGTGATATAAAGATGCAAGTTTTGAATGCTATTAGAACGTTTTACGGTTAAAAAATATTTTGCTCTATAACTTCATTCCACCCTAATATTAACACAAAAAATGCAGAAAATTATAACTACAAATATTAAATGTAGAAATAATTCTCGAAACCACCCAAAAGCCATGATTTGAACAGGAGGTAATTTACCCTTGGGCCGGCACTGTCGTTGAGTATACCATATGCATCATTATTTATTAAATTAACATCGTAAGCTTTGTGTTTGTCTAAAATGTTGTTTTCATACATTTTGAAGCCCTGAATTGTTTTAGACAAGTGGTCAGAGAATTTTGATTGAAATTGAATTGACTTTTTTCCAAGCTTAGCATATTTGTCTTCTAAACAAAATGCCCCTTTATTCCTTTTAGCAACTCAAATAAAGTTATTCATAGTTTTTCCGTGTGAGGGGCTTAATACCCGGTTCTAAAATTAAATACTCAAACCAATTGTAAAAATGCAGTTTCACAATGGTTGAAATTCCTCTTAGAAAGTAATCTGACAATAATTAAATTTCTTCAACATTAGTAAAAAAGTATTGATGGTTGTGGCGTCACCGACGAGCCTGGCGTTATGACTTATAGACTGAATGAAACCGCTGGACGACCTGCGACTTTACTGAGAAAGGTGAAAAATATTGCACCATTATAAAGTTTTAATAATGGGACTGATTACAAACTTTGATGTATTTCAATAGTTGAAATTACCCATTTTTGGGCAAACTAGAATCTTTGCTCACAATGTGTAGAAACAAACTGTAAATATTTTTTAAATTCTGCATAGCAATCATAATATAATCAAAACCTTATAGTATAACGTTTCTAAAATACTGTTGAGCGCTGATTTTCCATTTGTTTTAAAAGTACAGTACCATTATATAATTCTTTCAGATAAAATGTTGAATATAAGTTATCCTAAACCAAATAAACGGCGGCTTGAGTCCTAGAGTTGTATATTGTTGTAGACGGCAGTTCCGCTGCGGAAATATCGTATCGGATATTATTTATTGGGAATCGAAGCACCGCTGACAACCACGCTCGGTGACTCAGCAACTCATGATGCTGGATCAGCTGTATATTAATAGATAACCTGGAACTGGCTGTAGCTTCTGCTTTTAAGGCTCTTCTTATTCAAATCTTACTAAGACTTGAAATTGATATATTATCACGCAGTTTCGTAAGATTTATCTTTTTATAAAAGCAGTAGTGACTACCATTTTAAATAAACGGTTTCAGTTAACTGACACATACTTTCTCCATAGAATATAAAAAAAGCGTTAAAAGCTTCAAAAATTAATGTCTTGATGACTCAGTCGGATAGCTACCAGCTGAGCAGCGCGAGTTTGACCCTATGCGCATCTGTGACTTTTAACAACGTACTGCGTTAACCGCTAAACGAAAAATTGAATTTCCTCCGCAACCACTTGACGTAGAGCAATATTTTAAAATACTGGATTATTTAGTTTTTTGAGCTTGATTTAATGGTGATAAGTAAAATTTATTTCAAGATAACAGCTATTTTGAAAATCCAGAAAATTGGTTTTTTAAACACTTTTTATTTTATAACTTTTGAACGCGCATTTTCTCGGAGATGCGGGTGATGTCATTTTAATCAGCATTTTAATCCTAATAAACCACAAAATTTTAATCAAAATCGTTAGAGCCGTTTTTGAGAAATTTGGATTTTTCACGTTTTTTGAGGGTTTTTGAGGGTAAACTACCCTTAAAAATCAAAAATTCAAAAAAATGAAAAAACGTCTGGAATTAGTGTGGGTTTGGACCTACATACCAAATTTCACCAAAATCGGACCATTGGGGCATTCTCTAGCTCTGTTTACATCCAGACACACAGACACACACACGCGCGCGCGCGCGCGCGCGCGCACACACACACACACACACACACACACACACACACACACACACACACACACACACACACACACACACACACACACACACACACACACACACACACACACACACACACACACACACACACACACACACACACACACACACACACACACACACACACACACACACACACACACACACACACACACACACACACACACACACACACACACACACACACACACACACACACACACACACACACACACACACACAGACAGACATCACTCCGAAAACCACTTTTTTGGACTCAGGGGACACCACAATGGATAAATCCACCAACAACACAAATTCGAAAATTTTGACGAAAACAATACTTTCTCCATATACTATGGTATAGGGGGAGAAAGTAAAATGAACATAATTGTAAATGAATTATATTTTTATTCATACGCAGTTGATGAATAAAAAGCATTGACACCGTCAGGCTTTTGCACCAAAAAAGGAAATGAATAGTTAATGCAATAAAAAATCTAAACAATAAATAAATAATTATGTCTTATGTCTGTCCTGAGCAGTAGTTCCAAATTGTTTATTTCAAAAGTAAAACAGCTACAACAGAAAAGAGCTAAATGAAGAAAGTTATTACATGTTTATTTTAAGTACATTTCTAATACCGTAGAGTACGAGTTCCTAGGAAATCACTGCAAAACATAAACAAGAGATTTATAATAGCTATAGGATGGTTTTAGAACAAAAAACTAATTGAATTGACACGATTAGCAAGACAAGACACACACACACACTTTGGCTTTGTTGGGTACCCACATGGGGCCAACACAGTGGACCCATGGAACTGGGCGGTTGGCAATAGTACACTCACTGCTCTTGCCCCCCATATTGTCTTAGGATGAAGATTACTGGAATAATTTTTGAGTTGTCTCAGTTGCACTTCTTTGTTCAAACAATATCAGTTTAAATCACTTTACATTCATCTATAAAGTGGAAATTATTTATAATTTCTATGGAAATTAATTTACTTTCAGTTGTACAACTAATCTCTTTAAAGATGTAGCTTTTGTAGTTTTGGTCTTCTTAAAATTTATGTTGAATATGTATTAATATTTTTATATAACTCTTTTGTGGTGCTTAGAAAAAATGTTTAAGTATAAAAACCAATCATTACAAATAATTTTATAAATTGGGAGAGTGGATTTGAATGCAAAGTAAATGTAAGAAAAAACAATAATCCTGAAGTGGATAACTGACTACAACAAACTGAATCAGAACTGATGGGCACAAACAGACAGGTTTATTTAAATTGAAAATGTTACTCGTCACAGTGCGAGATTTAGAAAGCTTTATTACTACGTTAAAGAAAGGCTGAAAAACAGCTAGTTTTTATTTTTATGAAGGAATATTCGCAAATTTTTACCCTGTGACACTTAAAGGACTTAATAATCCCCCTGCCCCTCCCACCATGATCCAAACGGTTAGTTTATACGCTGCGCCTCCGTTATCGGCTCTCAGCGCCCTCCTGGACTTTTATGATGAACTGCTTTTATCGTTACGTCGAGTTTACGTTTTATGTCGCTTGTATGGAACATCACCGCTCGAGTCACTTGAATGAGCTCATGCTTAGCTTCCTAAAACACTCATCCATATTGGGTGTATATTTTATCTACAATATAGCGGTAAAATTATTTATCTATACGGTTAAAGTAGTTTATGAACAATTTTATGAATATTGGTAACGATTTTATCAAAATTATGGTTTTAAAATAATAGGCCACTCAAGTACTTAATTGTACACTTGTTAGTATTTCAATCTCAATTTATTTACTGAACCTTTAATCATAAATTTTTTATAGGGCTCAAGTGTCAAAAATAAATAAATTTCTGTTTTAGCGAATTTCCCTATAGGGAATACGCTATTACGGTAGTAGCCATGGTAAGACCTAAGCCTGGGACCATGTTACTTTTTCATTTTGAGGTCCCTAGAAGCCAAAAACACCGTTCGTTCATTTTCATATATATGTATATATATATTATATATATCTATATATATATATATATCTATATATATATATATATATATATCTATATATATATATATCTATGTGTCCGTGGTACTGATAACTTTTGAAGGGAACCTCGAATTTTGATGAAATTTGGTATGAAGGTGTAAGACTAGGTCTATTTTCATGAGTTCGCGAATCAGCATGATCGGGTTATGGGAACGGGGTTTTATGGGGTTTCAAAGGGGTCAAAAATGGGGTTTTTGCATTTTTGGAGCATAATTTTCAAAATTTAACAATTTTAACTAAAACCATTTAAAAGAGCTTAAAAAAACAAACAATGTAGTAATTTGAATTTTTAACTTGGCTTAACAGGTTACGGAGAAAAGCCAAAAATAGGTTTTCCATGTTAATCTTATGGGAAATCAACAAAACCCTGTGTACCGCTTATTTATTGGAATAACTTGATAAAATTTGATATGTACATTCACTAGGTAGGGTTAAACTGATATTTGCTCACAACACCCATATGGCGGCAAACCTACATACTCACCCCTATGGGGTTTTATGGGGAAAATGAGAAGAACACCATAATTTGATAATATTTGGTATGTACATTCACTAGGTAGGATTTAACTGATATTTGCTTACAACACCCATATGGCGGCAAACCTACATACTCACCCCCATGGGGTTTATGGGGAAATTAAAAAAGTGCCTAATATTGATACAGTTTGACATTTACCTAAAGTAACTATTACATTTCCTAACAAAACTAACATTTTCGGCAGCAAACCTACATTCCCATTCTTATGGTGTTTGTGGGGAAAATACAATATCTCAAGATCGTTTGGAAATTCGCTGAGTACGCAGGTCTGCTGCGACGGGGGTATTTATGCTTTCATTGACAAAATTTTTCAATATGAGAATACACTTCAAACATAAATACTATGATGCTTTTACTGATACTTCAATCCAACTTAAGAATTTTAAGTGCACAATTTTGGAACTGTACAAACATTAACAAGGACAATTTAATATATATTTTTATTTATAGTGTAGTAACGCTATTTCCTTTGTAAAGCTGTTTTCGATTTTGTAATAAAGATATTATTAATTTGAGATTAAGTTTGTTACTTATTTGTTTGTTTATTCACTATACGGAAACATAATTTTCTAACCAACAATTACAATTTTAACGTGTTAAGGTAACTAAAATCAATTTAAACAGCATATTTGAACTGAGTGTCTATATTGACAAAAGTGCAAAAACTGCAATAATCATTTATCTGATATTTTTTTTACTTTTGATAGGGAACAGTCCAAACCATGGTCTTGTAACAATCTCACTTTAAATTTTTATACAGCATCAAGCCTGGCGAATACAAGTAGTTAAAACAAAGTACAGTTAAGTTCACAATTGTAATTTGTTTATACAGTAGCTTGCTTAAGTCTTAGCTTAGTATTGCCTTTATACAATTTTTTCGTGGTTTTGTTTGTCAATTCCGCATACTATATAAGAACTATGTAGGTAACATGTTTTAAAAGAGTTACCGTATGTTTTGTGTTCTTCAATATCTGCTTGGACAAACATAAACTCAATTCAAGATTTATGAGCCTATCTTTAATACCTTGGAATTAAGATAGAGAAAATCTTGTGATTATTTTTAGGTGAATAAGACTTAAATGGTGAGTGTGGTGGATCAAATAAGGTGGAGAATTACCTTCGTTCCTCATTTTAGACTAGTTTTACCTCAACGAGGCTAGTTTTTACGTAAAAATAATTAGTTTCTCTTAGTTGATTTTAAAATATTCTTTATAGTCGAATTGGTCTATAGTTATTTAAGCAATCATAAATAAATATTTAATGAGAAAAAGATTTTACTACTAATTTAAACTTACTAAATCATTTGTACATTTTTTATTGTATGCAGAGGTAGGAGTCAGCTGTTGTCATGTTTAATTTGACTTTCCCATTCGTCATTTTTATCAGCGAGGGCCAGGGGAAGGGACGGCGGTATGTGATGTGATACATGAGCCAGAGAGCACAGGGGCCGAAAATATGGTCCGCCTGTTGAATAATATTTGAGCCAAATAGAGTGTAGAGTGGGAGGACCGTTTTTCTGACAGAAACACCACTATCAAATAAGTTATATTCTATCTAAATAACTTACTATCTATATTATACCTTACTAGTGCACGTGTTGCTCAACTTCGAGCAATTTATTTTCATACAATACAAAAGTTACATTTAGTTCTAGATCAATGAAATCCGACCAATCCAATAATGTGAATATCAGTGATCACCAAAAACTACAGCTGTACGTTAACAGATGTTTAAAATGCTCAAACCAATCTCAATGTTATTCTAATGGGAAAATTTCGAATTTAATTTGTGGATAGCGCCCTTATTTTAAGTCCATTTTTCATCAATTTTCGGCGGAAACAACTTCAGACCAAGCCCTTATCCAACGACACCAAAAACTTGAAAATCGGTTGAGAATTGTAGGAGGAGTTCTCAAGACAAAAAAAACCCTTAGCGTATTAAATAAGTATAGATATAACTTGTGTATGTACCTTTAACATGGCTCAATGAAAAATAATAATTTCAAAGCAAACGTAATAATAATTATTGATACACCTACTGACTAAATGTTTTAGGTTGAATGATATGAATATACCGTACATCACAACTAGAGAACAGTCTCATTTATCGGTTCGACGTAAACTGATTATTTATAATAAAAGACGTAAAATATTTAAATGTCCCAACGAAGCCAAGCCCAAGACAGTAGGAGCAGAGGATAGACGGTGAACGCCCTGGCATTGCATGTGACGGTTCCTCCAGAACAGCGCGACGTCTGCGAGATAAGGGCCACCCTTCAATCTTAATCTTCCTAACTTTCTTATCTCCCCTGTAGGGTGTGGTTTCCCCCTGAAAGTGGATGACTTTGTAATCCGCTTACAATTAATGGTTTGAATTTGTTTGTATTTTGTTTAAGTTGAGTTTCAGCTCTAGTTAGTTATATGCAAATTTTCATCTTTAAAGATTTTTTAGACACTAATGGCTTTGTAGTATATTCTTTGAGATTGTTAAGCAGGTGTGCAAAAAGAACTTGGAATTCGCGAAAAAATTAACAGCACTGTGAGCCATGTTTATGTTAAAAGTTATTTTTTGGGTCTTGGTCTTATTTTTAAAAGTCTAGAACACAGAAGGGAACAAGATAAAGAATTGAACCAGAAAAGAGAGGAAATAGTTAAACTAAACCACCGAGAAAAACGAAATCAATGTTTCAGAGTTGGGGCAGAGTAAACCCATTTACAGCTACGCTCTGTAGATTCTTTACTCTAAATCTGCGAATAAAACAAATGTTAAAACTTATCTTCTGACCCTTTCAGTGTGCGATTACAAGTTAGTTGAGAAGCATTATTCTTTCTAATGTTTCTTATGTGACAATCGCAAATCGGTGATATTGTACATAAGTGTTTTTAATAGTTATTTTATAAAAAAATTTATGAACAACAAATTATTTAATGCATTACTAATTTAATTGTACAAATAATGTATCCAATACAAAAATATTTATTTAATTACTTCCTTCAAACATCACTTTAAGTGATTAATACCCCTGAATCCAGTATAGTTGTAATTACTATGGTGAACCTACCATACCTACATATTAGAAAAATTTTATCATTTATTTATCTTACATTTTACATTACAACTATATTTAATATTTTATATAGTTCACTGTAGTGAAAAAGCTAAGATTAAAAAATATTTTAATTTTTCCAAAATTTAGGTATGGTAAGTATACCATAGTAATGACAACTATGATTCTGTTGGGGGTAATAATGTTAAACAACTTGGTTTATAAGGAAGAAGAACTATAGTTACTTTAGAGAGGGACAAAAGTTTAGGAAACTACTTTTATCTACTCTATTGCTTTCAACTATATATTACACTCATTAGGTGCCTTAAATATGTGTTTTAAGAAAAGTATCTAAATGTGTTTAAAACCGCTCATTCAACATAATAATGCAAACCTGGTTTAAAGTTTCTTATATTGATCACTTTTCATTTTGGGGACTAGAATTCACTCATTGTGATGGTAGATATCCTTTACAAAATCTAACATGAAAGTTTTAAGTCGGAACTATATCGAGTAGGTGTACAGTCAGTTCTAGGTTGTCCATTAGTAGACGGCTGATCGAATAATATCAAGAGTTTGCTGAATCACCGAGAGCGGTTGTCAGCGATGCTTCAATTTCCAATAAATAATATCCGATATGATATTTCCGCAGCGGAACTGCCGTCTACAACAATATACAACTCTAGGACACAAGCCGAGGGTCTAGTCCATTAAAAATAACCGGTTAATTGTAGTTAGAAGGTGTTTTGGTGGTTTAATGACTGAACATATAATTTGTTTAGTTAATTTTTTATTGATCTCTTTCAATAAGTCACTTACAACTACAACCTCATCTTAACCAAATAAATAATCAAGACGTGATTCATTAATTTAAATTATAGTTTTATCCTTTTTTTATTGTATCTTTCTCTATGAACAAACACAGAATTTGTAGAATTTGAAACACAAATATCAGGGCGTGTAGTGATCCTTTGAATGATCTCTCTTTTCATGAAAAATTCATACGATTGAAAATTATGCCGGTTTATCGGCCCTGAGAGGACTATGTTATGTTTACTCAACATTCGTACAACTGGGAGCTCCTCCCAAGAAGGACGTGTTCTCTTACTTTGATCCAATCACAAAGAAATGAACAGACACTATATACTACTAGTGGCTTGTAGGGGCAAAGGCCCCTAAAAATCAAAATGCTCATGTTGTATCAAAAATGGGTCAATTTATCACCTCCTTGCAGTATTATCATTGACTATTATGTACACTAACGTTAATAGACTTCTCATCCGATGCTTTTTGTTTGATACCAACATTTGGAAAGTGTGTGTACACTGCGCCAGATTTGCTGCAATCAATGTTGTTATTATTCAGCTGGATTTACAGTGCTGCAAAAACCATAAACACAACTTTACCACAACATAGACATAACCCTCAGTTATAAAATGTGTCACCCGTGGTTGAGAAGAGTGGTAATACTGATTTATCTATCATATGTCACTTGTACTTCATGTAAGCCGCAGAAGATCGCACCAGCGTCAAAAGGTTTCAGACATGCCTATCCTATGAGACGTCTATTCACGTTAGTGTATACTGGGCGGTTGAAAAGTAACTTGCACCCTTTTTAACTATTTGAGATATTTGAAATCTGTTTGCGCCAACCTCCTTGGATTTGAGGGTTTTATTTTAAATAATTAACCATCATTATTGTAGCCCTTTATATCTAAGAAGGTTGTCACAAACCGTTTTCAAATATCTAAAATAGTTAAAAAGTTAAGAGGGTGGAGTGCAAGTTACTTTTCAACCACCCTGTATAGTCAAAGGTATTACTGTATTTTTCTAAAGTTGTAGTGTGAATTTACACGTTTGGGTTTTCTAGTATATTTCTTAATCTTGATGAAACTTTTTGCCGGTATCAAATTGGTGATTTACCAATAATTTCCTCCGTATTAAAACACAAAACTCTTTTTTTTGTGGAAAAATAAAAATTATTGCACTATTATACTACCAAACGCGGTAAAAATAGTATTAACCTTAAGCATGTTCATAATGAGTTTGTAACTCAAGTAAATAAAATAGCTCAATACAACAAAAGCCCTTTAGTACACTCCTTCACCTGGACCCCAGTGCCCCCCCTTCCCCCACACTCGCCGTCAACCCATGCCTCCCCGTGCCCCCGTTCACCTCCAGTGACCCGTGTTTCCTGTACCCCCTATGCCCCCGTACCACATTGCCCCCTTATGCCCCTGTGCCCCAATTCTCCTGTACCCAAATGGCAGCAGTTCTTCCGCTTGGCCCCCGTGCCCTCTATGTTCATCATTCATCCCCAATGCCCCAACCTACCCAACCACTTTTCGTGCCACTGACATCTCCAGTACACCTTGTGCCCCCATTCCCATGCCCCCATGCCCCCGTTCCCCCATGTCCACCATTCCTCTTCGTGTCCCCTATATTCCCCTAATCCCATTGCCCCCATGACCCTGAACCCACGGTACACCCGTGCCCACATGCCCACCGTTCTTCCCCGTGGTCCCCATGCCATCTATGTCCCCCAAGCCTCCCCGGTGCCCTCACACCCATTTGCCCCCCGTGCCACCAACGCCTCTAGTGCCAATTGTGCCTCCCACCCCGACGCCGCCCATTGTGCTACCCCGGGGCCCCCGTGTCCCCATTCCCATCTCCCCTTTTGCCACCGACACCCCTAGTGCTCCTTGTGCCCCCGCAGCCCCCGCCACCACACGCCCCAGTGCATCCCAATGCCTCCTCCGAGTGCCCCCTATGTCCCCGCACCCCCATACCCTCCATGCTCCCGTGCACTCGTGCTAGAAGTTCCTCTCTGTGCCCCTAAACTTCCCATGCCTCCACCGTGCCTCTCATGCCCCTTGTCTCCAGTGCCACCAACACCCCTCGTGCCCTTCGTGCCCCCATACCCCCGAACCCCTTTGTGCTTCCCATGGACCCGTGCTGCCATCCCCGCCGTCCCTCCCTGTACCTCCATGTCCTCCTGTGCCCCCCATGTCTCCCCCGTGCCCCCATGCCCCATTACCCTCCGTGCTAAACTGAGGTCCCTTGTACTTTGATTGTAGTCTATTTTGTCTGTTCGTCAATGAAGTAGAACACTGATTGATGTATTGTTAGTTTTTGCTCGCTATCATTTACATGAAAAACTCCCCATCTTTATGGATTAACGGGCATTTATTTTTTCCCTACAACCTACCTAAAGAAAGAAGCAGAGAATAGTGAAAACCAAAACAAAATATTCCTCATACAAAGGTTATCCAATGTTAGTAGTTAACATTCAGTCGAAAATAAACAAACACTAAACAAAACGATGCAACTCTCATATCCAACTACTAAATGCCAATATATAAAGCAGTAACGTAATAACTAAACGACATTCACTGAGTAAAGACAATTAATCATTATATCAACCATGCCACATCTAAGCCAATTTTAACTTTGGTAGTCTTATATTCAGTATAAAAAATCATTCAACTCCTGTTTCCTTAATGACATAAATGGGGTCACGAAGATGAAATCTCTTGTGGATCCGTAATCCGTTCATGACTATTAGTGTTCTCCTTTTTTATAGTGCAATGCCAATTTTAAAAAGTTTAACCATACCGTTATCTTAACTCAAAATATCTGCTCAATTAACAGCTGAGTTTGTGATAAAAAATATACACGGGAACATCTGCTTAATCACACGTGGAGATCTAAAAATTGGAACTTCAATTTCCAATGGGGCGAAGCCCATGTAACCTTTGATAACTTACTTTATCTTTTTTCCAACTCGAGATATTTCGTGGGGACCGATTTGCTTACGGAATTATATATATATATATATATATATATATATATAATTCCAATCTATATATATATAGATTGCTTCTCGTGATGTGAATTATTTTATCATCTTCACTCAATGTTATCATCTGTGTCTTGTTTTAAAATCAAACCTAACACATGTTTCAATGTACACAAAGCAGACGTTTATCGAATCCCCATGCTATTCTTATGGAGGACGTTTTACGTGATTTCTCATTTCCTGTTAACACTATGGACACGCCGATAGTTTTCCCTCGTGTATGGGACTGAGACCTTTAATTTGAGACCCCTCCCATCTTTCTGCGATTTGTACAACGCTCACAATTTTGCTCAAGAAATTCGGCTTACAGAATTATATATATAGATAGTTTGAAATGAAAAATAAATTTTCTCTAGTCAAAATTAATTGCATCACTGGCTCTTTTGTCGAGAAATGTAATACCGGTGTCATGGTTTTTTTATATAATATATAAATAGTATTATAGTAAATTATAAACTATATTATAGTAAATTGATTAAAAAAAGGTTCTTTTAAAAGTTTTTTTGGCACAAAAGTTGACTTAAGGAATGTTTATTTTAGATGGCACAGTAATCAAAATGTATTTAGTTGTCGCTGCAAATATAAAACATAATTTTAACCTTTTTTATACCAAATCCACTTAACATGGCTTGCCTTCTTTTTTCCTGGTTCGTAGGCCTACTCTGGAAATTGATATTTTATTGAATGTTCTCCTTCAAATCGGTTGTCTTCTAGTCCAATAATAATTCAATATGTAGCTCTTCAACATAAAGGATTTTATCACATTTACTAAATGAATACAATAAACCCAAAAAGTTAATAATGGCAATTATGATGGAAGATTAGCTACGTTTAATGAATTTAACTAAAAGTGGTTGAAAAGTGATCAATGGAGAGCATTACAGATTCATTTAAGCAGTTTAACTACACTGCACAATGTACCAAATTATACATAACTTTTCCAATTGAAAAATAGTGTTTTGCGTTTACCGTAAATATTTACTGTGAGTTGCAAAATGTCTCTATTATTTTAACAAGAATCTTCTATATATTAATACGCAAGCATGTTTCATTTCCTCCTTTTTTCTCAGCTCGTGTACATCGTAGGAGAAATCCGAGCATACCGTTAGAAAGGTATAGTCCTGTAGATGAGCAGAATCACATTCTAATTCACATTGGACTCCAGGGCTACGCCCTACAGGCTTTCAAAGTTCCAATGTTAATCTTATGGAAAAAGGAGAATTGAATGAATAAATAGACAGCTGTTGTGAAAAGAACAGATGTTTTAATTATAAAATGTTTTAAGCTTCGTGGGTCCAGATCAACTGAAATTTTGATCGAATTTCGATCAGGAGGCGATCTCTAGTTTTTATTAATACTCAAGCAAAGTTAAATTATGGTTGTGAGAGCAGAGCCGACTTCAACTCTGATGAACTTGTCTTCATACGTCCGGAAGCTCTATAAAGAAGCCCTGAGTCCCAGAGTAGGCTAAATCTGGCAAGCAACCGCCTTGACCCCAGGGTGACATCCAGCCCCACAAACATCTCAGCCTTGCCGAGAACGTTACCTGCTCAGCTCAGCCCCCGGTAATACAACTCTCCGACTCCCTGGTGCAGCATAATAAATTTACCGTGGTTATGAATCACACCAACGTACTTTAATCAAGGATGTCAAAAATTCTAAATTATAATTTTAACATAAAAAATAAGTATAGTTTGTTTACTTGCAAAAAGAATAAATATAATATTAAAAAATATTCTTAGAAGAATATTTTATGTCTTCACATTTATAAAAATAAGGTTTAAAAATGTGTACTTAAATAAAACAGACAATTTTACATGACTTTAAAAAAACACAGGGTGATCAGTTGTATATTACAGAGTTAAAATAAAGTTTATATATTGATTTCCTCTGAAATAATGAGTAATGTAAACTTTTATGTTATAAACAACAGAACTTTACTAAAACCAAACATACAATAGATTGATTCATGTTCTCTTCTAAAATATAAACTTAGTTGAAAGACTACGATTTTATTTTACATATTTGTGTATCGTTATTTTACACATTACCTACATTTTGATCAACCAGGACAAGCAGGACAACCGCTTTACAACCCTCAAGGAAATGGCCACACGGAACGGTATAACGGTGTGATTTGGAAGACTAAACTGTTGGCTTTGCGATCTAAAGGACTGCAAATGAGCAAGTGGGAATCCATTGTGGGTGAGGCACTTCATGCTATTCGCTCTTTATTGTGCACGGCAACTAATGAGACTCATGAGCGGATGTTTAAACATCAACGGAGAGATTCCTGCGGGTCCTACTTGTCTAATCCTCGCCCTATCCTCATGGAGAGGCAGAATAACGCCTCTAAGTATTATCCTGCCGTAGAAGAAGTTACTCTTCTAGAGGTGAATCCTCCCTCAAGTTCAAGTGTCTAACTATGAAACTTCATAGACTGGGATGGTGGCGACGTCCTGTAATCCAGCTACTTGGACGTCACGAATTGTGGATAGTTATGAGCGATGGCTTGTGGATGCGATATTTCCTGGCGTGGATTAACGTCCGCACTAGTGAATACTAGTTCATCCATAAGTACCATCCTCATAGTTAGACCAATTCATATATGGGAGGTTGAAATTGTGGTTCGGATCCCACGTTAAACTGTAGGTCCCTAGATACCATTGGCTGTTGGGCTATGAATTAACAGTCCTGTCTAAGGAGAATGTCGGCCTTAGTCAGTAACAAGACTACAAGATCGCGCCACAATCATCCTACACTCATCCCTCATTCATACTTGGCTTTAAACTACCTATTGAGGTAGGTCGCCATTTCAATTAAGGTATTAAAGTTATATTACCCAATGGCAATGAAACAACCATTTCATTACGTCACTTGGTGCCAAGAGGAGAGAGCCCATCATCACCAATGGAAGTCAATCATCGTGAACCCCAATGGACAGAAGAGGTTGAACATCATAAACACCTTTATATAAAAACACCTGAACATAACAAATCACAAGAAAGTCATAATGTTGAGATACCTGAAAGCCAAATTCATGAATCTTAGCCTTTGGACTCTCCTCAAAGGCCCCTCAAAGTGATTCTCAGGAGTAGTTGCAGTGAACCGAAATTCACCAAGTTCTGCTAACTCTTGTCTCCGGGCCCCGAGATGCAGGAGGCGCCCCTTGTATTTAAATGACGAGCTGTTCATATTATATTATTACTGATAGTTTATTTATATATTCTGTTGTTTACTTGGTTTGCCTTATTCTTGTATGTGGACAACAATCCTGGTCTGATTTTGTTTAATAACACCAGATATTGCTCGTAATTTTATTCGTGATTATTTCAACAATTTCCAAATGTAAGAATGAATCTTTTTATGGTTTTCATTAAAACACTGCTTATCAAACAATATTATCATGTGGCCAGCTAATGGTATATTACTATCAAACAAAATAATTTCCAGATCAATAGAGAATCTTTTAAGTTTTAAAATATTACATGTTATTTGAAACACCAATAAGCCAGATATTAAACATACAAAAACCAGTACAACTTTTTTACTCTACCACTTATTTAAATGTTTTAAATTTTAAAAATCGTAACCCAAAAAGGTATAATTAAAACAGTAAAATGTATGGTTTAAAGTCAAATCTCATCAAGTCAAAGGATAAAAGAATTATTATCAAAATGATGATCTGTTTTGGTCACAAACAAAGCCTCACATTACTCTTTGTTTCACCTCTTAACAGCTTCTCAAGAACCATCTTCCTTTTAAACCATTATCTTTTGCATTGAAAGAAAGTAAAGCTCCATAAACTTTAGGAGGAAAATATTATTCTTAAAAAGTAATGATTCGTTTTTATATGAGTTTTTATAAAGATACTTTAGATACTTTATTTGAAACACCGACGCACTCTGTGGTGCGTATTTTAAGGTGAGTATGACTACATTGAAGCTATAAAACTATATCAAATTAAAATATTTTAAATTAATTATTTAAACAATATTGGTTTAAATACAGGACTTTTTAATGAAAAATACATTTGTAATGTTTTTTAATGTCATATTTTATTATTAATAAAAATACAATCAATTATACAATAAATCACGGATGATTATTTAACACTAACTTCTGTCTCAGGGGATTGTCCTTTGCCTTTTGTACCTTATGTTTGCAAATGCCACATAAACATACTCATCCATAAGCTAACACATCAGAGAACACACTGACTTGATCCCAGTAGTCCCGTACTCTAACTTTATACTTTCCTTTGGTGCCCTCTATCATAATTGAATCTGAAAATTAAAAACAAAATGGCTCATATATATGTTTAGGTATTATTTTTATTTCATATTGCAATAATAATTGTATCTTTTGAGAGAAAACAACAATACAATTTAACATTAATTTGGTGTAAACAGAATTCTCTTTCCTCGTGGATGAAGGAAAAATGTAATATACAGGTCATAATTTAAAAACGATTTTTAACTCTGTAAAATGAAAAGGATATGATTATGATTATTATTATTATTATTTTAGGCTAGTTTCAAGCAATCTTTTACATTTTGCCACCACAGGTGGCCAATTTATAACTAGTTTAAAGGTTTAAAAAAAGCAGGCAACGATTTAAAATTATTTTTACACGGACAGAATAGATATTGATGGAAATTATATAAGAAGGGCGTACTCATTAAATATATTCCAGTGTTTTATTTTAATGTATGGCAATAATAATCAAAATGCTAACATCTTGATATAATAATGTAATTTTACTGCTTACCGTCAAACACGATCCAAATTATGTCCTTGTACGACGGCCTTTTCTGAGATTACTCCATCGACAGGTTGCAGCACACTAAACTATGTCATTGGTTAAAATTGTCTTAGCTTTCACTGCGTCAGTTCGATTAAAAATAAATACGAAACACATTACATTTAAAATGACATGAACAAAACATTGAAGCACATTTCGAGCATTGAAGCATTGTTCATGTGGTTTTAAATGCAACTAGTATACGTGTTGCTCGAAATCGAGCAATTTATTTTAATACAATACAAAAGTTACTTTTAGCTCTAAATCAATGACATCCGACCAATCCAATATTGTGAATATCTTTAATCACCAAAACTACACGTATTTACAGCTGATTATTAACAGATGTTTAAAATGCTTTATTTAATCCCAATGTTATTTAAATGGGAAATTTTTAGATTTCAATGGTGAATAGCGCCTTTATTTTCAGTCCGATTCTCATCAGTTTTTGGCGGAAACAACTACAGACCAAGCCCTATCCAACGACACCAAAAACTTGAAATTTGGTTGAAAATTGTAGGAGGAGTTCTCAAGACAAAAAAGCCCTTAGCGTATTAAATAAGTATAGATATGTGTTTCGTATTTATTTTTAATCGAACTGACACATCAAAAGCTAAGACAATTTTAACCAATGACGTAGTTTAGTGTGCTGCAACGTTTACCTGTCGATGGAGTAATCTCCGAAACGGCCTTCGTACAAAGACATAATTTGGATCGTTTTGACGGTAAGCAGTAAAATTACATTATTATATCTGCACACGATTCGCCACAATCGAGATTATCTTTATATAAAACATAAAATGTATGGTTTTAATTAAGATAATTGTATTTCAAATTGCAAGTTAAGACATTTACTTAAATACTCTGGAATTTTGTTTATAATTGCTTTTCTGTAACACTTTCACTGACTAACGTTAGTTTTACTTTGCAACCAAAGCAGGAAATGTAAAGAAGAATACATATAGATCATTAATAAAAATTCGTCAAATTTTTTTTTATAATCTAGCGATGATGATATTTATGACACTCGTATGTGGTATGTAAATTTTCAAACATTGCCTACACATTCTTTAACACGATTACAGGGATATATTTCCGAATAGGCGGACTAGGCGCGCGCCTAGGGCGGCAAATTTTAGGGGGCGGCAAAATTTGGGGAAGAAATGATTTTAAAATTGGAGTTTTTAAATGTAATTTAAAAGTATGTAGCATGCCTTCTTTAGTAATAAAAAATGTTTAGCAAATAATTTTGAGAACTACAATTCGGGTATTTAAAATACTTTCATTAAGTATAAAATTATTCAAGAACATCTTAACGTTAAGGCTTCGGTCTATGTAAGCTCGAATGCCGCCTGGCGGCCGCGGCCATGGCGCTAGGCGAGTTTTATGGATGCAGAGGTTTACGGGAATCATGTTTTAAAATTAAATCATTAAGATAAAGATCGACTTAACTTTTTCTAAAAGTAGAAAGAAAGATCTTGTGTTCTCTGGTTTTAGAATTTTTAAATACAATTTATAATTTCTGTTATGTCTAAAATCAACTGTTTTTCTCTATGCAAATGCAAGGGGGTTTTTTAGAAGAATTACGGTGCTAAATTTCCTTTGTTACTTCTTAATCTCACTTTGGTAGTTTCATTAAAACTAATGGAAAACTCCAGTAAAAAATCTAGAGAACAGGTGATTTTAGATGATAATAATAATAATAATAATCTTTATTTGCAGAAAGACAATGTACAATTGCATTGCAAACGTCAACAGAAATAATAAAACATAGACTGCCAAAAAAAAAGAGACAAGAACAATCAGTCCAAATTTTCACTATGACCACTTTTGCACAGCACACTTTTCATCAGTACCGAAATTCCATTCGCGGTAACACCTAAAATTTTAGTTTTCCCATCGACTCATCATGAACTCCCCGACCGAGTACAGAACGTTTGACACCAAAAGGCTCTTCAATCGAGTTTTGAATTGATTTTGATTTTGCGCATGTTTAACGCCTTCGGGGAGCTTGTTTAGAATTTTGATTCCAAACTGAGAAGGCAAATGCTCAAAAGCCACAGTTCTGTGTTGTTGAACTCTAAGATTGGCCCTGCCCCTCGTAAAGTGAGAGTGGATGTCACCGTTTTGAACGAGTGAGCATTTGTATTTACAGTAGACAGCCACTTAACAAATGTAGAGGCAGGGCAGCGTTAATATTCCAAGCTCCCTAAAGGTGTCTCTACATGATTCCCTGGGTTTTAATTTTGAAATGATTCTTACTGCCTTTTTCTGCAATCGAAAGACCCTCTCAAGTCTGTGATTTGCGCAGCCACCCCAGACACATATTCCATAAGAAATATGGGGGTAGATAAGGCCAAAATAGGCCATGAGCAGTACTACCTGGGAGCAAAATTTTGATAAGTTACGCAATGCAAAAATACCAGAAGAGACTCTGGCACATACGTAATCTACATGGTCTTCCCAGGTAAGACCTTTATCAATGTGCATTCCCAAAATCTTTGTGGAATCAGTTTCCTCTAGGAGGTCTTCATCCACCATTAGTGCAAGAGGCAGGTTTGATTCCCGCTGCGCCGGAGGCAAAATTCCATTACTTTTGATTTAGAGTTGTTTTTTCTCAGATTTATTTTGGAAAACATTTGAATGCACGAGTTGAGATCAATGAAAGCTTTAATTTCCAAATCTTGTTTTGAAAGGGATTTGACGCAGATAGTAGTGTCATCTGCGTACTGGATCACTTCTCCATTCTGAATTGATGAACCAGTTTGATTTACATACAACAAAAATAGAACAGGTCCCAAGATGGATCCCTGAGGGACACCTTGAACCATCTCTTCTTTCTGGGAGATTGAGTCTTCAATTTGTACACACTGGAACCTGCCATTTAGGTAGGACGCGAACCACCTTTGGGGCAGGCCCCAAATGCCGTACGCATCTAACTGGTGCAACAGTGTCGCATGATGCACACAGTCAAATGCTTTCGACAGGTCAAGAAATATGCTGAGCACATGTTCTCGCCTCTCGAGGCCATCGACAAGTGATTCAACAAATTTAGCAACTGCATCAATTGTGGATTTGGATTTTTGAAATCCAAACTGATCAGTCGAAATGATTTTGTAACAATCAAGAAAACTCACGAGATTTTCGAGGAAAAATTTTTCGAAAACTTTACTGAGAACTGGAAGAATTGAAATTGGACGATAATTACTGGGGAGCGAACTATCGTCTTTTTTGAAAATCGGAATGACCTTCGAGAGTTTTAGTGACGACGGGAAAGTCCCGGTCTGGAAAGAGCGATTGATTAGTTAAGTTATTAAGTTAGTTATAGCTGAAATTAGAGATTTGATTAAAAAATTCTAAAACCAGAGAAGACGAGATCCGTCTTTATAATTTGAGAAAAAGTTGAGAGACAATCTCTATCATAATTAGTTAATTTTAAAACACGATTCCCGTAAACCTCTGCAGCCATAAAACTCGCCTAGCGCTAGGGCCGCGAGGCGGCATTCGGTAACGTCGCGGCGTCGTTCGGGCTCAGGTAGACCGGAGCCTTAAAAACTATCAAACTAAAGTCAATCATTTATTCTCCACGCTGCTGTACTGAGTTTTCTGTGCCGCCCTTTTCCTATTGGTCTGGCAAACGTAATGTCGCGTCGTTGCTCGCTGCACAGAAAAAGGAAACAAAAACGTTTCCTTTTTCTGTGCTCGCGGTCGCGGGCGTGGGCTTTCGCTCCACCATCCCGTGTTTACCTCGTACGCTACTTTCCTATGCCTACTTCGTTGGCAGTGGCAGCGTCAGGCGCCAATTGCCAATGTAAACATTGTGGTGTGTAGTAGGTAGCCTATACTTCAATTGTGTTTTATACCAACTTGTAACGCATATTGTGAGTTAAAGTGTTCAATTTAAATGGTTGTCTCCAAGTATGAATTTACAGTAATACTCAATGGACTTAACTACAGTTATTGATTCATTTGCTAGATTAAAATTAAGGAGAAAAGTGTGAAGTAACTCCAACTAAACCCCATTTCATGTTATTATTTTAAGTGAAAGTACTTACTTTTTTAGTATTTATTAATTTAGTTTATTGTAAATACAAATATTTTATTTTTCAAAGACATCTTATCTTCACACGTCTATCCAGTTTATTTAATGTTCAATAAGAATAGTTAAGAGCCCTTGTATATGGAAGTTTTCATGTACCGTTTTCGCGCTGTAAAACGCGATTATGACTTCTGATTGGTTACAACAATATTGGGCATTCCACCATGTATCCAATGAGACTCGCTTTTTTAATGAAAACGGCGCAACAAATACACTCTTAAAAAATGCTCAAAATGTAGTATGTTTGTCGATGCATTTCAGAATGCAATTACTTACTACTTTTCTACAAAATCAGCTGACACGGCATGCGAGGTCGGGGAGTGCGCTGATAAGTTTGGAGGGGGGGGGGGGGGCGGCGGAAAACTTCGCTGCCTAGAGGCGGCAAATACTTAAATACGTCCCTGCACGATTAGTCATTCAATAGTCTCAAGTAGTTCTGAAAAACTCTACTGAATACAAGAGAGTTTGATTCAAATTTTACTGTACCGTCATGTGCTCTGAACTGATAAGACAACATGATGTTCATTCCATCAGAGATCATCTGGAAGTCCTCAAATGGGCATTCACCCCTGCAGAAGTAAACTTCATAAGTCTTGACACACCTGAAAGACAATCCCCAACAGAATAATACAAGTCAAATTAAAGAGCGGGACCAAAACTTTCAAAGATTTTTAGGAAAAAACTTCCAAGTGAGAGATATAATTCCATCATGAGCTTGATCATTTGATTTGTTATCATGGAAAATAAAGCAAAAATAACATCAATGATATAAAGTAATACCTATACTGCTTCATACGAAACGTGGAACTAATAAGAGTGGCAAGTTCTTTTTGCGTATTCATTTTAGCGGATTGCTCTATAGGGAATACCGGTATGTTATATTGCCATGGTAGTCACGAAAAAGCCTAATCCCATCATATCCATGAGACTTTTTTGTTTTTAGGTCCCTAGAAACTAAAAACAACCTTTATACATTCATATTTTTTACTTTCTCCCCCTATACCATAATATATGGAGAAAGTATTGTTCTCGTCAAAATTTTGGAATTGGTTGTTGGTGGATTAAACCAACAAGTACCAGGTTAACCGAGCCTTGCTCGTTGGTTTTTATTCACTTTTGTTATAGTGTCAAGGTAAAAAAGCAATTAAATTTCCACCAACAACCAACTATACCTCTTCACAGTTAACAGCTGTTTCAAAAAGTCTGCTTAACATTAATGTTTCTTTCTTTTTGTTTACATTTCGTTGTTATTTCGTTACCAAAATAGCAACCCATAAGATTAATGTTAAAAATTACAATTTTAAAACCTTATTTTAGACCAAATTCGATTTTTTCTGGGGTTGAGGCTGTTTCTAAACTTATTTTTGGGCCAAAACACTCTTTAATGCAAACTTTAAGCAAAATCTAACAGCTAGATTTCGAGATCGTGGAACACACATCCCTTCAGACATTCCTCGTATTATAATATAGGATTTTTGTTGTCCAATTAAATCATTAGACAGCTGTTATCACAACAAATGCTAGCAAAACAGGAAGGACTGATGTTTCAGTTATAACACATTTTAAAACTAATTGGCTCAAGATCAAGTGGATTTTTTGTTGAATTTTGACCAGTAGGCAGTCCTAAGTAGGTATATTATATATATACAATAAAGATTCAAAGAACTAAACTAGGCTAATATGAAGTAAGAATAATTAAAAAAAAGTTTATAACAAACAATATAATTTTTTACAAATATCGTTCTATAAGTCCATTTAGCCCTGAAAATAATTATCATTCTTTTTGCACTAACCATAAATTATATTTTTTTCTGGGACTAATAAATTAAATGAATTTAATGGACGCATTTTTCTTGTACCTTCTAATGCAAAAACAATTAACTAGCTTGTTAAAATTACGTCTCGGCAGGATAGGCTAGGGCTAGTAATAGGTTACAAAATTAATAGCTTTTTGTCACCTATTACTAAACCTCCGTGGAACGTTGCAACCTATTACCAAAAAGTAGCTGGAATTCCCACCTCTAATTTCTACATAGAGAATCAATTGAACTTTATGATTCTAGGGTCATTTGGTGTCTAAATTCATCCTAGAATTCATAAATGAAGTTTACTTATAAAAATTGTGTTTAAAAAGTTTATTTTTTATATTTATTATAATTTTTTTTTTAGACTGAATATCCATTTAGCATTTTTTTTTTTTTTTTGCAGAAAATTATATTGAGAACAAAATTGTGAAAGAATTATTAAACTATCACTAAAGGTTTTCTTTAATAACAACTAGAGTAAAAGTCTACAAATTAGGTAAAATTAATTGCTGACTGGGGGTACTTAATAGTTAATACCTTTACCTTAATACCTTTTCATGAAATGGCGACCTGCAGGCAGCTCATAATTCCTTCCCAATGGATTAAACCTATTTTTTCAAACATGTATAGGATTTTTACCTCTCCAAAGGAAGGCCCACGGGGAGTATAAATAAGATCATAATGTAAGCATATGCCAATATGTACATCAAATCAAAGGTCTCTTTTAATAGAGAACAATGCCGCAATCCCGACCTTAAAAGGATGTCTGAGTAAAAATGGCAGATAATCAAACTTTGCATTAAATTCATATTGCCAAAACGAAAATGCAATAACTCCCAATACATTCCACCTTTGAGGTCAGGTTTGTTGCTTGTAAGGCAGACTTCAAAGGCCTTTAAAATTTAGTATTATATGGTGTAGTCCAATATTGGTTTGTTTTTGCTTTGTTGTATTTTTATCATTGTTGTATTCTGCCCAATAATAATAGGTGATTTAGAAATACAGTACTGTACCTTGTATCAGAATCTTGCCAAAGAAGTAGAACCTCATTGAATGTAATATTAAGGGCATGAAGATGTAGAACCTGAAATTTAAAATATAACTATTGATCAAAAAGCAGTAATAAACTAAATTTAATAAAAACGAGAGTTTTTAGAGTTGGTATGCTAGCATGCAATATTTTTCTATGGGGTAAAAATTATTGAAAATAAAGGTAATAGTTATTGGTACTAACATGAAAAAATGAACTCGACAAAAAGCAAATTGTTACTTCTTACATAATGTAGCTACAACATATAGCAAGGATAATACCAACTGCACTGAACAACGTAATGAAAAATCAGATTTTGCACAAAAAAAAAGTTTTCTTCCATAATATTAGATGCATTCAACCTCTAATCTTCATCAGTAGAATAATTTTTTGTTTGTTTTACCTTAGCAGGTGGCTTTCGAGGACTGGCACATAGATGAACCATTGTTACACTTGGACTTTGCGCTGGAACAGCCAATGTTAACCACTCTCCTGAAACACTCCCTGATTGAACCAAGAATGGCCCCTGTAAAAGAAAAGAAGTGATTGAAGCTTCACCTTGATCCAAGCAAATGCTTATAAACGAAGTGTTTGTTAAAATAATATGTTCAGTTTAGTTATGATAGTTGTTTAAAGTATCCAGCTAACACCGATTTAAAGAAATCCATAATGAAGTATAAAGTTGATTCTTTGTTACTCGCCTCATTCAATCTCATTTCTTTAAGTAATTCTTTACTTGGATGATCAGGCTTCCCATGTTGCTCCCATACCTTCCTTGGATTGGTTTTCTCATCATCCAACTGGTAAACCACAAACTTCAAATCTGGAAAAGAGTTGATAACAAAAATAATTTAGTATTCTTGGAGTTATCTTACACTTTAAAGCTAGCTTTGAGTATCAAATTGTATTCTTTAGACTCATTTGTTCGAAAAAATAAAGCTTCAGTTCCATTAATCAAATCATTTGATGGCAAACACACTTCATCTTCAGCTTTACCAGCTCACTGGATCATAAATACCTTTATTACCTTTAATACCTTTACTGAAATGGCAACCTAACTCAATAGTTTAAAGCCAAGTATGAATGAGAGATGAGTGTAGGATGATTGAGGCGCGATCTTGTAGTCTTGTTACTGACTAATGACTAATGTTACTGACATTCTCCTTAGACAGGACTGTTAATTCATAGCCCAACAGCCAATGGTATCTAGGGACCTACAGTCTAACGTGGGATCCGAACCAAAATTTTGAACTCATATATACCAATTGGTCTAATTATGAGGATGATCTTTATGGATGAACTAGTATTCACTAATGCGGACGTTAATCCCCACCAAGGAACATCGCATCCACAAGCCATCGCTTATAGCTATCCACAATTTGTGACCTCCAAGTAGCTGGATTACAGGACGTTGCCACCGTCCCAGTCTAAAATTTTGCCTGCCCACGAATCGTCAGGCACCAAACTGTATATTCAGCTGCCCTCTCCAATATCATGAGATTTTATGTTAAGGATAACATTTTTTTGTAGGCTTGGATAAATAACTAAAATTAAACTATCAATGTCTCTTACTAAATTGAATATTCTTACCAGTGCTATATGGTAGCCTTAAACGCAGTTCAAGCTTGTTGCTGGCACAGTAGGTTGAATTACCAGGGCTTAGAGACAAAATGATGGCAGCACTCCATCCAGGACCCACGTCCACTCCGTCACTTCCTGCCAGAACTGACAACCTGTGGCAAACCACAACATTTTTTATAATTTTTTTTAGACAACGCCTCACTTTGTGATGTGTTTTATCGTGAATATGAAAGAGTGAGTGTGATGAATCAGATGAGGTGTAGCTTTGTTACTGACAAAAAGCAGCTGATTCATTTATCAGGTTCATTAATAAAATATAGCCCAGTGAAAAAAACAATATAGCCCATTGACCAAAGGCATCTTTGTCCAGTTTCGGACCGTCAAAAAGCAACTAACTTTTCTCAGGATCGAATTAGCAGCATTTAGATTCAATGGTGAGTCTGGTGAGCTCTAAAGCCACTCAGCTAACCCCGGTCAGTAAAAATTTGCATTTCGAAAACAAAATAATTTCAAAAGTCTATCCACATAATTAGATGCTTGAATTTGCACTACTATTCAGATTAAAGCATTCGATAATCAGCTGTTCCATGAATATTAATATATAAGTAGGCATCCAAAAAGTCATATATGCTGTTCCTTTTGAGTCCATGACATCAATGATTATGATATCAAAATGCTTCAAAATGTTTTTTCACGAAAAATTACAAACTACGAAGACTCACCAGAATCTTAGAAACACCCTGAAGGCTGATTCGTCTTACCTAGAATCACAGGTCGAGTTGTCGGGATGTCTCAAGAATATCGGCAACTCCTTTGGTCCGAGATAGCTTAACAGAGCCATTGTGACCATAACCGGTTTGCGAACAAATTGACTGGCTGTGTCTTCCACTCTCTCCCCCTGAAACCTTTTAATATTGATTCTTAGTTTTTCTAACACAGTATAATTGGCTATTCTTAAATAAAAATAATACTTAAATATTACTTGTTCAGGTGTTACAACACTGCTTTTTCTTAGACTAATTTTTTGATAAATTGCCCGAAAGGGAGTAGGGTTATTTTTTTCATACTTTTCATATTATATTTAAGATTTTATTTTATTAAGAAAGAAACTTTTGATGTTCATAGCAGTCTTATTGCAGAAAATTGTTTTATGGCGGTACCCAAAAGAATAAAAAAAGTAAATGTAACTACTTGTAAATGAAGTTAACACACTTAAGAGCAGTGTCTAGGAACAAAAATTACCAATAACGATAGACATCATTGCTGTCAATAATTCCATTATTTTCGTTACTGCAGGGCTGATTTTGTAAATGGGCCCGGTGGGCCCGGGCCCAGGGGCGCAAGGGCCAAGGGGCGCAAGGGCCAAGGGGCGCAAGAGCCCAAGGGCTTTCTTAGGTTTTTTGGGAGCCCGACAAAGAAAATATTTTACAATTTACCAAGCAGATTTTGACGTTGACGCCATAACCACGGGGCTTTGTATTCCTAACAGTAATAATGATAAATGTTTTGCGATCAGTAGAGGTCGCAGTATACAGCGCGTACTGTACTGTGTAGCACACAAGTGCGGAAAGGCGATGTGGTAGGAACACCCGTCCTCCCGAACGGCGCATCAACGACTAATCCCCACCACGGGTCCATCCCCCCCCCCCAAAGCCCCTACGTGCCCAAATACAGTTTACTTTTACAATGCGCAACCGCACGCAATGTTAGCGGTCGAAAATGAACACAATAAAAATAGTTCTGTCATTGTTTCATTTTGTTGTTATGTTGTGAATGCGCGTCTCAAATCGTCAAATGCCTATGGCATTGGGTTTGTTTATTTGGTGATTCATATCCTCGGGAGAGGAGGGAGAGGGGCGGAAGGGGAGGTGCAAAGATCTCTCGGGCCCATAGCGCGTCACATACAAACCGCGGGAGTACGTTACTGGAATTCAAGAACACCACCACTGGTGCCAGTCGTCTCCCACTATACCAACGCAGAAACTAACAAACCATTAAACATCCCCATGTCAACAGCATTGTATAGCTGAACAATTTTGACAACATTTTTATCAATGTCAGCAATGAAAACAGAACCAAATAAATAGAGGCATCACACGTTAAAAAGTTTTAGTTTTGCCATTGACTATGAAACACTAACGTGAGTAGACTTCTCATGGCATAGGCGTGTTTGAAACCTATTGACGGTGGCGCGATCTCGTGCAGCGTACATGAAGTACAAGTGACATATGATAGATAAATCAGTATTACCACTCTTCTCAACTAAGGATGAAACATTTTATAACTGAGCGTTATATTTATGTTTTGGTTAAGTGTTTTTTGCAGATTTGTAAATCCAGCTGAATAATAACAACATTGATGGCAGCGACTCTGGCGCAGCGTACAAGAAACTTCCAAATTTTTGCCTCAAACTAAATGCATTGGAGGAGAGGTCTATTCACGTTAATGTACATAGTCAATGGGTTTTCCCTCAAAAACCACTTTAGATGTCCCTGTTTATTTCATTCTTTATACATTGATGTCTGTGATGAACCATTGGCTTTGACTTTTTCCCATTGACTGTGAGTCAAAGTTTTAACCACAGCAACTTATGGAGATATTTTTTCTACATTCGTCCACGTTTTCTCCATTGTTAAAGGAGGCGCAGCTCACCAAACAGGAAACCTTGTAGCTTGTTCAAATTTGCATTGAAGAAAAACCTTGAATACAATATGTAAATCTATGTTGTTTTCACAATCCTTAATTTTGAATTAGTTCCCAGTAAGACCGACGAGTAAGCTAGTACCACTTATAACATTCAATATTATCTAAATAACTATACACCCGCATGTGTAACTCACTCACAAGAATCAAAATTATTGACCACTTCCAATTATGCTACAAACTTGAAATTCGGCATGTAGGTGGCTATTGTTCAGAAACCATCGGGAATAATCTAAAATCCACCAATTTTCCATTTCAACCCCTCCAAAAAAATTAAAAGGGTAGAAATAAAAAATTTGAATATGTAAGGGTTTTCTATTTTCTCTGTAACTTTTGAACGAGAGTTCCTACCTCAAATCTGAGGGAAAATCGTTAGTTGGGAATTAAATGCTCTACAAATTAGGTCATATGACATTTTACTGTATCCACTCCCTTCACCCTTAAAAAGGGGCGTACTTCCAAAATTTCTTCACAAAAATTGCGCTATTTTATTTTTTTTATTTACCATTATGGCAAATAGATATCTGAACTTTAGTACATATAATGCCCCAATAGTAACCTTTCTATTTTAGCATTCATTGGCCAATTTCAATCTAAGTTTAGCTAAAAGAAAATCGTAAAAACACGAATTCTTTAACATTTTGCCATGTAAAGTGTTTGTAATTTACTTCAATCTGGTAGATATGGTGCTATATTGATAAATATTTTTCAATTATTGTACTGTATTTTAGATGGTCTACAAGTTTGGTGCCTTGACATTTTCCCGTATCTCATCCCCTTTACCCTTAAAAGTGGACGTAATTTCAAAATATTAAAATTCGTCCACGAAAATTGCGCTATTTTAATATTTTTTATTTACTGTTAAGGCAAATTGATGTCTGAGATTTAGTAAATATTATAGGTGCTCATATAGGTTTAACTATAATAGCATTCATAGGCCGATTTCAACCTAATTTTAGACCAAAAAACTTGTAAAAACACGAAATCCTTAACATTTTTAACGTATAGTGTGTTTGTCATTGACTTAAATCTGGTATATATAGTACTATATCGATGTACGTTTTTAATTATTGTATTATATTTTAGACGGTCTACACATTTGGTCCTCACACATTTTTCCATATTACACCCCATTCACCCTTACAAGGGGTGTACTTTCAAATTTCACAATTCTTTCACAATAATTAAGTTATTTCAATATTTTTATTCACTATTGTGGCACATGAACGTCTAAAATTTAGTACATATTATGACCTTGACTAGGTCATACTATAGTAACAGCCATTGGTCAGTTTTAATCTAATTTCAGTCCAAAATAATTGTAAAACCACGACATTGCAGGTCGTAACTTTTGAACGAGAGGTCCTACCTAAAATCTGAGGGAAAATTCATGGCGTCTGAGCGGACAAATCAGACGCTCTATATAAGTTATTCCGGTGTAGTTTTGCCATATCTCACTCCCTTCACCTTTAAAAGGGGTGTCCTTTCAAAATTTCTAAATTCATTTCCAAAAAATATGCTTTTTTAATAATGTTTTTTTACTATTATGGCAGATATGTGCCTTAACTTTAGTACATATGACCTTAACAAAATCTAACTATAGTAAAAGCCAGTGAGCAATTTCCATCAAAGTTGAGGCCTAAAAAGGTTTTAAAAAACACGAAATCCTTAACATTTTTTCATGTATAGTGTTTGTAATTTACTTTAATCTGCCAAATATACTTCAATATCAATTTGAGTTTTGACATAATTACCTTCTATTCTATTTGCTCTACAAGTTTTGTCCAATGAAACTTTGCCGTATCTCACCCCCTTCACCCTTTCAAATGGGCGTGCTTTCAAAATTTTGAAATCTTTTCACAAAAGTCTTGTTGATTTAATAAGTTTTTTTACCATACTGGCACATAGATGCTTGAAGTTCAGTACATATTATGACCTCAACCGTTCTTTCAATAGTATCAGCTATTTTCCGATTTCATTCAAAGTTAAGTCCAAAAACTGCAATACTGCAATATCGATACATGTTTTGCCAGTGTTACGTTTTACTTTAGACACTCTGAAAATTTAGTCTTATGAAATTTTGCTGTACCTCACCCCTTCACCCGTTTATAGGGGCGTACTTTCTAAATTGTAAAGTTCTTTCACCGAAAATGGTGCTATCCTAAAACTTTAAATTTACTATTATGGTACTTAGATGTTTGAAATTTAGTGCATATTATAACTTCAAATAGGTCATACTATAGTAAAAGCCATAAGTCAATTTTAATACAAGTTTAGTCAATGTCATAATTTAGTAATTATCGTATTTGTTACACCTATAGCTAGGAATCCTGCCAATAATTCTCCCTAGATTAACCTTAGGGATTTTGTTAACCTTAGGAACAAACCCTACGTTAAGACAAAATTTGAGCTTTGATCTGTATTTTTTTATCTGTATTTTTTAACGTAAATTATTAGACGTTAATGAATTAGGGGGAACGAACTAGGGGGCATGGGGGCGGAGCCCCCATCGAGCCGTAGGCGAGTGATACAGTATATGCTTTAAGACATCATTCTCAATTTTTTCATTCTCAAATAGATTCTTGCCCTTACCAAAAATTAAACGACTCACCTTGTAACTAATGTTCTTTGATTGAAATATGCAGGTGGATTGTTCATAAAGCCATTGTCATTACTGATATAAGCAAGCGGAAGACCTTCCATTTTGATTTTTACAAGAAACAACATTATGACTTCACAAACGTATGAAGCATACGACACATCCCCTCTCCACTCCTCTTCTCTCCACCACCCCGATAATATGTCTGCCTCACTGAAACATATAATATATATTATGAGATTGGTTGTGATATTTAGTTTTTCCACCAAAATTTTAAGTACACTGGGGGAATTTCCAACCACTACAGCATTCATAATGGATTCACTTTATTTTATTGGTGCTAATTCATATGAAAATAACCCCCCTGATCAATTAATGGCCACAATGCAAAAAAGGACAAGATTTTTTTGTAATTTACTTTATTTACAAACGTTAAACGTGGAAGGTTGAAATTGTGGTTCGGATCCCACGTTAAACTGTAGGTCCCTAGATACCATTGGCTGTTGGGCTATGAATTAACAGTCCTGTCTAAGGAGAATGTCGGCCTTAGTCAATAACAAGACTACAAGATCGCGCCACAATCATCCTACACTCATCCCTCATTCATACTTGGCTTTAAACTACCTATTGAGTTAGGTCGCCATTTCAATAAAGGTATTAAAGGTAATAAAGGTATTAAAGGTTACAATAAGCAATGATAATGATATTATAGTTATAGCCTATCAAGAGATACGTAATTTAACCAAGTACAAGGCCGGCTCTACCATATAGGTGAACTAGGCAACCACTTAGGGCGCCGAAGCCAAGGGGCGCCATCGCAGCCAAGACTAGCCCCATGATTTGCCGTAAAGAATGTTAATAATTAGTGGTTAAAAGCGCACCGACCGGCGGTAAATAAATTTAAATAGCTCCCATGATGAGTGGTAAAGAGCGCCCTCAAAAGATGGTTTATAACCCCTGGATTGGCGGTAAAAGCGCCCCCGTTAGGCATAAATAGCGCCCGGGATCAGCCTTAAACATCGCCCCAACCATCGTTAAACAGCGCCCTCAATAGGCACAAACACAAGTGATCAGAGTTGAATTGCGCCCCCAATCGGTGGTAAAAAGCGCCCCCTACTGACGGCAAACATTGCTTTCTAATCGACAGTAAATAACACCCTTAATCTTTGTTAAATTGCGCCTCCAAACGGCATTCAACAGCGTCCCTTACATTGGTAAAAATTGTCCATGATCGACGGTAAATAGCGCCCTTGATCGGAGTTAAACAGCGTTACCCACCGTTTTTACTTTTAACATTATTATTTTTTATTTACTTATTATTATTATTTTGGAATATGTTATAACGGCTAAAATAAATGGCTCGAATGGATGTGGGGGGAGGGGGGCGTATATCGACAATTTTGCCTAGGGCGCTAGAAAACCTAGGGCCGGCCCTGACCAAGTATACAAACCTGTTGCATAACAAGTTCATTATGATACGGAGTCAGTTTATGATACAGGTTCTAGACTAATGCGGGCTATGGGCATTTGGCAAAAATAGTAAAGTTATAGGACGCAATCCACACATCAACTGATCATTCATGAATGATCCATAATTTATTTGATTTTTGTGTCCAACCTCAATAGATTGTGATCTAAGTGAGTAAAAACGACGATTCGATCAAGAGACATTGGGTGTGGCACCGTTTTGGATGAGTGACACCTAACCTATGAATGGCAGAGACTTTTATGACTATTTCATTTGCCATCATTACATTATTAAAGAATGTAATTTTGTCTCTTTTGAACTTTTTCATATTTATTCATAGATCTGTTAATCATGAAAGATGTGCATTCATTGTTAAATGGTGTCCACAAGTTTTGATCAACTTGTTTGAGGCAGCGCCATTTTTGTGAACACCCAGGTATCGGAGTATGCTAAATTACTTGCTCTTATGGTAGCTAATCGGCCTTTAAAACAGGAACAAGCATTTTTGAGTTAAACAGCAGTGAACTTACACTATGACTAGAGCTGAACGAAGTTTCAGAAATCTGCCTAGGACTAAGGTGTTTAATTTTTCCTTTAGATTTAGGTACTACCCTGTTACCCAAGAACTGTTTTAGAGACACAAACACAAAGGCTGAACATAAAAACAAATATGTAATAATATAATTTCAAATAAATTGTTGTACTTACTTATTGGCAAATGAGATATTTTTAAGCAAAGGATAAAGAGTAGTAACAGTTGAGAAGAACTCTGAAGTTTCTTTGACAACATTTTCTGGAATTCGATCTCCTTTCTTATGAAAAGTTATTGCTTCTACACCACAGCTAAAAAAATAAGTAATGAAACAATAAGAAATAATATTAAGTTAGTAGCCTAAGCAAAGTTTTGAAGAAAAACTAGTTTTGATACAATCAGTATGATCAGTAAACTTATAAATTGTTTGTAGTAATAATATCATTTATAGACTGTGCACTAAAATGGCAAGTTCCAAAAGGCTTGTTTGTTTTTCAACACAAACTCCTAAATTAATTTGATTTTACTTAGTTTAATAATTACATTCAAAGGGCCAGTTTCTCCAAACACGTTTAACTTAAACTTAGTTTAACTCAATAATAATCATATGGACAATTTTGGTTTAAACTTGATTTTAGGTTTAAACTTGCTTTGAGAAACCGGCCCTAAGTGGCTCCCTATCTAGCTTTTTTAATGCAAAAGTCAAAATTGATACTAATTTGATATGCTTAGGGTTTTTTTTTTTTTTTTTTTTTTTTTTTTTTTTTTTTTTTTTTTTTTTTTTTTTTTTTTGTAATTGGAACTCCTCCAACAACTTTCAACAACTTTCCCAGTTTTCGGTCTCGTTGGATAAAAAAAGTGATTTGTATAAAAAAGACTTAAATTAAAAAAGACCTTTAAAATGAAATCCACACACTTACCTACCAGTGACCGATATCATAGTATTGCACATTTGTATGAATCCCCAGCTGATGTTGTGGTGTGTCAAGTCCCTGAAAGTGCCTGCAGGTCCGCTCAGACTGATCCCATGGGCTTTGAGAGCCTTCATTGAGGTAGCAGCATACTTCATGTAACCTGTGTCATTTCTGTTAGTTGTAGAAATGCTGGTAATAATTACATGCTGTTACTTTACTGCTGGCATTTATGTAACTAAAACTGATATAGATATCACCTATTGGATGCTGAACTTAAATTCAGCCATTTATTGCTGCTCAATCAGTCAACTATTATTATAATAATCTAAAAGCCCAAGTCAAATCAATGGTAATTTTCATTTTTCAACAAATACTAATGTTCCTCTTATGTATGATTACTTAAGGTACTTTTTAAAGATGAAAAAGTCATAAAGTAGAAAGAAGAAAAAGTAAAAAGTGAATCTTAAGGGATAAAAATAAACACAAGAGGAGAGATGAGATATTTGTTACATGGATTAATAAACAAAACTGTCAAATTTAGAGTGTACTGCTTGCCATCTGGCTCATTCCGTAGCTCAAATCTCCACAAAAAAACATCATGGCTCGTACACATATCTCAGGATCATGAGATCATGAACATCGTTCATGTATCTCAGGACTCATTTTCTCATTTTGTTCGATTCCACTTCCCAAGACCGAGGTCAAGGTAATGGGTTCCCACTCCTTTACAGGCAACCGGTTCCCGCCGCGAGGCATACCCGGTCGGCCTGATATGGGGGCCCCCCTTACTCCCTAACGAATCAGAGAGCAGGGAAAGCCCCCGAGAACGGGGAACTTATGGAACGAGTGCTCCAAATCACATTAAGGCGGATTAGACCCCCACAAAACCCACAATTTACCAGGCCTGTGGTACTCAACCGGGGGTGAACCAAAATTGACCATCCGCTGTGAGTGGCAGTGGCAGGACTATCCAAACTACTTCTCAACTTTCATCCGTGAGCAACGCCCCAGATAAGGCTGGAGGGCCCCCCACAGCCGGAGCGGTGTGCGAGCATGCCGACAACCTCTGCCCCCTCGAGGCCAACCCAATACCCAATATCATGTATCTCAGGACTGGGAGAACTACTGTAATGTAATAGACAAGGGCTGTTTCATTAGCAGGTAAAACAATGTGAAAAATAGTACCCCGAAACGTCATCAGCCTGATAGCTAAAAAACAGCTGGTGCATGTTACTCTTATGGACATCAGATGGATTACGTCACCAGCCTGACTCAAAAGCGGCATTTTCCAACATCAAAGGAATGAAACAGCCCTTCTTTTGTTTGTATTTCCTTCGCAGTCCTGCATGTATCTAAGGACTAGGGTTAATGTACAGCTGTAAATTAGTGTAGTTTTGTGTACTTATAATCACAATATTGGATGGACGGAAGTAAATGAGTTAGGACTAAAAGTGACATTTATAGCAAAGAGTCTAAATTGAACTGCTCGATTTCGAGCAAACAATTATATTAGTACTCTAAAACAGGTAGGCCTACTGTTTGTAGGGACTTTTGATTTTTTTGGTTGAATATGGGGGTTTGGACCGGAGAAATCAATTTGAGTAGGTCCCATGACTGGAAAAATCCAGTCCAAGAGCACTTCTGAATTATATCATCTTTACGAAGGTTTTTTTGCTATTAATACTAAATTGAAACTAATTATCAAAGAATTGTAGATATAAACCAATGTGTTACATCTTTAAAATATGGTAATACCATATCAGAATTATACCAAAGTGCAGCACCCTTTGCCCTGGCGAGTGACCAGAGCGAACGAGCATTGTCTGAGAAAGGAAAATGACAATAATTTTACCAAGCATAAGCTAGGTCCCCCTGCTACGTACTCATCTAATGCAAAAAAAATCAATACTAACTTGAAACTGTCAAATTTAGAATGTTATACTGTTTTGAATCTGGTTCATTCCACAGCTCAAATCTCCACTTAGTGACTTCTTCACTTCCAAATTTATCTGAAAATCACATATTCTTTTATTCATTTAGTTCAATATTATGCTAACATTTTCACATACCTTTAATTACAAAATTTTAATCTAATTTTTATTTTTGCTACTCTAAATTTGTATCATTCTTCTGGGATTATAATTTATCACACAGTATTAAAAAAATATATTTCTCTTTCACAAGTTATTTTATTGAGATTAATTTTTAAAATTCTATGTACTGATAAATCTATGATATTCCTCACACCATATTCTGTATTAGTTTTACTACAAGGGATACCATTCAGGGCAATGCGGTTGTAATTCAGGGCAATAAGGTTGGGAGAGTTCAGTCAGTCGAATACTTTTAACTAGAGATTTACTTTGTTTTAATATAAACCACAATTCTAGCTATCAATGCAATATAAATAATTCTCATTGTTAATATTACGGAAAATACTCACGGACAAATATCACGCACAATATTTTAATTCAGGACAATTTAAGTCCCTGAGATGTTACAAGAAGGTAAACATAGTAAAAGATGTAATCAAGTCAAAACATTAAAATACATAGCTTTGAGTAGGCTAAATGTTCAAGCTAGAGTTGAATTTTTTTGAAAATTCGTTCATGAAAAAAATTGTAACTTTAAAAATGTAATGAAGGTCCCGTGTCCCTGCCTATACCCCAAGATGTTTGAAGCTATAAATTTTGATGAAATGGCTGTTAAAATGAAGGTTTATAGTTGGCAATACACAAGGAATGTCTAAAACGGACGAACAATGCACATTTTTTAAAAGGTATCACATTTCATTGTTAAAATTGTTTAGCCTGTCCCCAGATTATAGCGGGCCCAACCAAAATAATGCACGTCATTGCTACAATTAATGCACGTCATTGCTACAATTAATGCACGTCATTGCTACAATTAATGCACGTCATTGCTACCATTAATGCACGTCATTGCTACCATTAATGCACGTCATTGCTACCATTAATGCACGTCATTGCTACCATTAATGCACGTCATTGCTACCATTAATGCACGTCATTGCTACCATTAATGCACGTCATTGCTACCATTAATGCACGTCATTGCTACCATTAATGCACGTCATTGCTACCATTAATGCACGTCATTGCTACCATTAATGCACGTCATTGCTACAATTAATGCACGTCATTGCTACCATTAATGCACGTCATTGCTACCATTAATGCACGTCATTGCTACAATTAATGCACGTCATTGCAACAATTAATGCACGTCATTGCTACCATTAATGCACGTCATTGCTACAATTAATGCACGTCATTGCTACCATTAATGCACGTCATTGCTACCATTAATGCACGTCATTGCTACCATTAATGCACGTCATTGCTACCATTAATGCACGTCATTGCTACAATTAATGCACGTCATTGCTACAATTAATGCATGTCATTGCTACCATTAATGCACGTCATTGCTACCATTAATGCACGTCATTGCTACCATTAATGCACGTCATTGCTACAATTAATGCACGTCATTGCTACCATTAATGCACGTCATTGCTACCATTAATGCACGTCATTGCTACCATTAATGCACGTCATTGCTACCATTAATGCACGTCATTGCTACCATTAATGCACGTCATTGCTACCATTAATGCACGTCATTGCTACAATTAATGCACGTCATTGCTACCAGAGTGGCAGGGCTTCAGTCAGTGGTCAGACAGGAACCTGAGAGGTCTAAAGTTTGACTTGTGGTGGTTAAACTGTTTAAATTACTATTATTTCTTTGTATTACAAAATGATCTTGTTAAAAATGCTTGCATATATTTTTGTCATATAACTTTGTTTTTGTCATGTAACTTCTGTCCTATTGATAAATTGGAATTCTGCAGAGATAAGAAAATTAAGATTTTTAAATTTTATTTTTCCTTAAATTTAAAGGATATATGTAGTCTATTTTGATTTGTTGTAGTTAAATTGACAACCCCTGAATATCTGGAGTCATAAAGACGAACTATAATCTGTCGTTTTACGTTTTGTAAAGGCGTGTCCCATACCTAGTCAAAATAATTAAAAAATTTGCCCAACAAAGGGGTTTTCAGCATGGACACACATTGTATCATGATCAGGCTAATCAATAATATGTATTAAAATATAAAACTTGAATTTTATCGCAATTTTATAACATTTATTTTTTAAGTCAATCTGTCCAGAATTAAAATATTGGCCCAATAATTTTCACACAAGATAAGTAGTAAATAGGACTCCCACCTCCTTTAAAAAAGCTTTGAAACTTTGTAAACATCATTGAAAAATATTCAAAATTATCATTATCACACTTTTCCACTGTTACTATTCTATGAAGCCCAATCAATGGCAACTGTACGTCCATAAAGTGAAGTATAATTAGTTCAACTTTGTCACTAAGTTTAGGTTTTTACAAAGATTAAGGTCTTCCTCTTTATATTAGATACTCACTTACTAAGTGATCAGCAAGTTCTATAATAAAATTCTGCCACAAAACAACGGTCTCTGGATTAGAGTTGAAATCACTAAACATTTGTCCAGGGTTACCCATCAGTTCAAATCCTGGCCTCATTCTGTGAATTCTCAGCCACAGCAGTAAGTCATCCAGGAGGCTGAAGTCGTACACAGGTACACTTCGTTCTCTGTCAGCAATAAAAAAGTCTTAACAAAAATACATAAGAGGATCAGTATTTAAAATATGAGAATCAATAAATGGGTTTTTTCAACCCTCCGTTGATCACACGCAAAAAGTCACATTAAGAGTCGCACTGTATCAGATGTTACTTTTGCATAATGCCATTAAGTAACTATTTTTTAGTTATTACCTAAGAACTGAATATTTTGGAATATCTGAATGTAATTTAATTGCTTAGTTATTAATAACAAAATTTAGGTACTTTTTTTAATATTTACAAAAAATTATTGCATAAATAAGTGTAAATATCAATAACTGCAAAGGTCGCACTGTATCAAAATGATACAAAGTTTTCAAAATTAGTGAAAAATGCAATTATATTTAGTTATTAATTAACTTAGTTATTAATAATACATTCAAGAGATATTTAAAAAAACTACATATATAAAAAAGACAAAAATTGTTTATAAAATGTAAAAAGTAGACAGCTCAGTCATAAAACAGGAAAGGTCGCACAATGATGCAAAGTTCCAAAACTAAGTAAAAATGCCATTAGATACATTTTAATGGTTAATAATATACTTGAAATATATTTGAAAATCTCTATAATATAAATGCGAAATTCCGATCAACGCACAGGCCAAACCATAGCACCTAGAAACATGAGATTTTGCATACATATTCCTCTCATAGCGTAGGCAGACAATAAGAAGCGAATTTACAAAATTCCCAATGGGCTCCGCCCCACAGAAGGTCAAAGTTAGCATGGAGTTCGTATAGGAAGAATAATTTGTTTGGGATTTTTGTTTACATTATCGCAGATGAGAACTATTTTAAATTTTAGTAGTTGTCTGCAATTTATTTAATCATCAGCTGTTATAACAAAAGTTTACTAAGGTTATTTCGTACCATATAAACATCAAAGTTATGTGTCAGTGAAATCAACCTAATTTAATGTGGCATTTAAGTTTTATAAACATAAAACTCCTCTGATATATGTGTGAGTAGTATTGAAGAAAGTAGAATTGAACTTAGTATGTATTGCATTTTAGTTTTTAAGAACGCACGAAATCTCAGGAACTACCAAATGAATTTTCTTGAAACTTTCACCACAGATTCGTCTTGCCTCTTGGGTCCTCACTAATAAACGATTTTGCAAAATTCCTTCAGTGCTCCGCCCCACAGGCCCTTCGAAATTTTAATATAATGCTATCCGCATGACAACAGTTAAATACTAATTAAGAAACCTGTGGGGTTGAAATCTCTTTGCTAATAGGTGCTCAATGAAAAAATATGTTTTGTACATATCCTTTAGGGCTCCGCCCTACAAAAGTTCTCAATTTATATATAGCCTACGTTTTGAAATTTTACATGGACGATTCTCTTTCCTCATAGGTACTCACTAAGAAATGGTTTAACACAAACATTGTTTTTTAAATAATTTAGGGCTCCAACCCCAATCCTTTCCACAAATCCTTTCACAGAACCTAAATATTCCCATAGATCCTAAGGGGTTTAAATTTAAAGTGGATGTTTTGTTTTGGTAATGAGTGCTCACTATAAATGGTTTTGTAAATATAGTTTTTGAAGTTCCTTAGGGCTCCACCCCACATGAGTTCAAAATTAATCCGCCCTGGATTACTGGGTTGAAATTTGACATGAAAGTTCCTTTTTGCTCATAGGGTTTCAATAAGAAACGATTTTGCAAATTTACTTTAGGGCTCCTTTCCACAAATCCTCAAAATTACCATAGATCACAAGGGGTTGAAATTTAACGTTTACGTTCCGTTTTACTAATAGGTGTTCACTAAGAAACAGCTTTGCAAATGCAGTTTTTTATGTTCTTTAGGACTCTGCCCCACAAGACTTAAAAATGACTAACCCACTATGTGAGGTCCCTGTCTCAAGATAGTGATATAGTGAACTCATATGGCTTACGGGGTCGAAATTTAACATGGCTGTTCCTATTTGCTCATAGGTTCTCATTAAGAAAAGATTTTGCAAAATTCCTTCAGATCTCCACTCACACTAATTCATTGTTTGAATGTAATTCTTAAGGAAGAAGTTTTCGTTACTCTATTTTATTTAGCTATAAAATAGATTAAATCACGGGCGAAGCCGTGACGGGCAACAGCTAGTTATATATAAAACGATAAAAATTATGTATAAAATGTAACAAGTTGATAGCTCAGTTATAAAACGAGAATGGTTCCACTATATCAAAGTGATATAATGACCTTGAGAGCAGCACATGTTTACCCGATGAAACCAGTAACATCACTGATCGGTAACGGGAGAGGATTGAGGTCTCTGCTAGGGAAATAAGGTTTGGCAGACCGTGCACTACAAAAAGGCCACAATAAACAAAGCGCTTGTATTAAAATAATAAGGTGCAACCTCCAATCAAGTGGGACCTCCTGAGGGTTAATTGTGATTATCAAGTAAAAAAAAATGTATAATTTGGTCAATAAAGTTCATATTAATCATAGTTTAATGTTTTTATTTTATAACCTCTATGTCACAGGCATTTTTTTTTTTTTTTTTTTTTTTTTTTTTTTTTTTTTTTTTTTTTTTTTACTACACAATTGTTTTTTGGAAAATAGGTCCAAACAAAAACATATTTGTTCAGCCTTCTGGAAATTAAAACTTAAACCTCTTAAACCAAAGACTTAAGCTAAACACTAGTGTTAGGGTAGCAAGTCATCCATCAAAATATTTCAAATTTAAGAACAGCCACACACCAAAATACATTGTGAAAAGACGCAACTAAACAGCTTACGACTTTTCTTATGGCTATTGTTTATGTTTCATGTTGCGACGTGGATTATGTAAACAATATTGAAATTAATTAATTTAACATATCATATACTTACTTCACTTCAATCAAATCTAGTAACCAATGAATCCTGACATGTGAAATTGCCTTGAATGGAAGAGATCCAATGAGTGCCAAATTGATAAGCATATCTTTGGACTTCAAGTACTTGATGGAGTCTTCCCCAGGACCTAGAGGACTGCAATTTTCTTTGTTATAGGTGTATACATGAATGCATGTGTGAAGATAAAATAATACCCAGGGCCGGATTTAGGTATGGCCTACATGGGCCTGGGCCCAGGGTGGCAAATTTGAAGGGGCGGCAGATTTTTTGGGGATTAGATTAAATTAGTCTAAAATATCAAGAGTGGTAAATGCAAATTATTTGGTTTCACTAAGGTTTACACTGAGTAAAACTTGAAAGAGTTCAATGAGCTTTTTAAACAATAATTTATCAGTTTTGTGTTCGCGTCACTAAATGTACAGGCAACTGCTAGGGCCCGAGCCGCGACTCCATAGCTAATTATTTGACATTATTAGGCTGATCGTCTTGCCCCTTCAGAGTATCCACTCTGGCGAAAATCAAAATCCTGGTGGTCCCAGGCTAAATTTCCCATTTCATTCCAGTTATTGTATAGATATAACACTTTATCCAGACACTTGTGATTTGAGATATTTCATCTTTAAACCCCTAGCAATAAGTTATCTGCTGATTTTCATTTAGGATTTTCTGACTCTATTTCAAAACAAAGATCCACTGATGGACATGTCACAATATTTTTTCCATTTCTTTTGTAGGCCTGTTTATAAAGCAATAACGTAGCTTACGACATTACGAAAATTGTGTTATACACAATTTCGTCTCACATTTTAATATCGACTATACAATTGCCGCGTTCAAAGGCACTCTGGGATTCTATGGGTTTCTTTCTTTGTAGCTGATTTTGGTGATTTCATTTTGCCGTCTGCTTATGAACCAATTTACTGGGTTGTGAAGATTAGCTGTTGTTTCAAGTGTTTTTTAAGTGATTCAATTTCAGTGCTTTTTATTTTAGCGTATATTGTACAACGAATATTGTTTTGGATTTAACATATTGTTTCGTGGATGTGGGAGGGGGCGGCGGTCCGGTGGAAATGTTTTGGGCCCATGGGCGGCAAATTCGTAAATCCGGCCCTGCCCATGGCTATATCAGGTGTTCAAACAGTTCTGTGGGAAGACTTTGAAATTTTCTCTTATGATAGATAGACCATTGAAATCTGGAACTGGACTTGAATCAATGTCTACACAGAATCCAATAAAAAATCATGTTAAAAAGTTTAGTTTTGTCCCTGAAATCCAGAATAAAATAAAGCGCTGATGCTAGGATTACTTCTCCTAATTGTCATGGGAGCTTCTTTTTCTATTGTCTGGAGATGCAGAGAGGGGGTTGCAGGGTGAGGGGGGAGCTATATGCATGCCATTGGAAAAAATAATTAGCTTTTTGTTTTTAGTTTTATTATTCTACCATATATTAAGCTATCAACAAAACCAAAAACATACAGCATCCCTACGTTGTTTTCTTTTATTTTGTAGTCAGCTGTCTTTCACTACATTTAATTAGGCTAGCTGGTTTGTCAACAAAGACAAGTGTTTAAAATTTTAGCAAAATGTTTTCATGTACAATAGTACTGTACTATAGTAAGACTAGGGGGCCCGTGCAGCGCTATGCGCTGCATTTATTAGAGTAGGTACCTGGTGATCAAACCTTTCTCCAGCATGGTAATAAACCGAGCTACTTTGGATATAAAAATTAAATTATAGTGAAAATCAGATAACACCATATTGGTGTTTCATCAATCGATCGTCATCACTAATTAATTCTCCAACTTCCCATTGTGATAGTGTTGAGATTACGTGGTTGTTCTTAGGCCGGTATCTCTTAAGGCCTCTGTCTAAACACTTTTATAAAATTTAGAATAAATTCACAGATTCTAGATCTAGATAGTTCAGCACACATGAAACATAAATGACAACAGAATAAAAATCAACATTTTTTTACATCCCCGTTGAGTTATGCAGCACCCACTGCGGCTGTTTTTGTAGTACCGTTTGAGGTAGTCGTCGACATAGTGAATGAGTCCACATCACTATTTATAAAGAACTAAATCCTCTTTAACTTAATTCTCCATGGCATTAAAACATTTAAATAAATAAATCACAAAAATTAAGACGATCTACATCTTTGTGGGTGTGGTCCATTTTGTTTTTATGAGGCGATATTTATATTTTGGTTAAAAATTTTCTTTACACAAACCATTATTGTAATAAGATTGTTATTTATACTGGAGGTACAAACTTTTAAATGTTGTTCTCTTTTTAAACTGGTGTTTAATATGTGTAGCGTTCTGCATTAAATTTTGTTATCGTATCGTAGTTAACAAACAGGTTGTTACACCGATAACCTATCCCTTTTCCTATAGTTCATAACAGATTGAATAGTTTGAAAACCCATGCACACAAATTTAGTGTTTTAATATTTGTTGAGTTTCGTTATTGTTTCAATACAAACGGACAACCTATATAATACCCAAGTCAAAAATCTCAATTTACAAACTTGTTGTCGTACAGAGAAATTAATTCGTCTAGGGTTAAGTTACTTAGCTTATTTTTGTACTTAAATACACGTAAATAAAAAGTTCAACTAAAATCTACCCGCTACATTTTCAGAAAAAGTTCAAACATCAAAAAATACACTCCTCGTATTAAAGTATGAAATTTATTATGTTGATATTACAGTACAATTTGTATACAATTGATATAGGAGTATTTCAATATCTTCTATTTAGCTAACATGTGTTTTTCTGTTTTACTATCAACAGCTGTTTTGTTTCCCAATTCAATATAAATTGTTTCCCATGTTAATCTTATGGACAAAAAACGCATTTTGAAGACTTCCCATGGGCTTCAGAATTAAAATATCAAAAATCTAAAACCTTATTGCAAAACTACAAACTGAGACCATTCTTTTGACACCTCAAACGTTAAAATTGGACCAGGAATAAGGGAGGAGTAGTGTTAACAAAAAAAGGGCATCATGTATTATATATATAAAATAGATGCACGAAAATAGTCCGATGGAAATTTAAACAGCTGTGTCCCCCCTCACCCCCTCTCGCACTGCAATGTTGTCATTTGTGATTATTTTTACCATATGTGTAATACAGTATAAAAACGTGTTTCAGAATAAATTTGGCAACAATGTATCACCTCTCATCGGACTATTTTCGTGAATCCTACTATAGCTAATTTGTTTTTCAACAATTTCTACAATTGTTTTTCACAATTTCATGACGCCTACTTTAATCACATTATTTTTACTAAAAACTAGCTTACTGCCCGTCAAAAATGACAGGGAACTTTTATGAATTTTGCTCTAAAGAGGTGTGATGATTTATAAGTTTCAATGGAGACAAAAATTTGAAATCTTTGACAACATGAGATTAAAACCTAAAATGTTGCGATTTCTTTAGCAAAGTGAATAGTGTTACAGTGTATATATAATAGTTCATTCTTTGATATGGTTTCAAAATATACAATGGGAATTTCGTTTAAACCAGAGATAATAATGGGTAACAGGTTTTTTAAAAACGCTTTCATTCATTCCATTCCAGTTGTCTGACCTATTATTATTATTTTTTTACCTTAATAATCATTATTCAAAATGCTTGTTTTCCTTTCGTACTTGATTGCACTTTATTTTTATCTGCTTCCTTTATTCGTAGTATTTATTCTTGAGTCTTTTATTTATAATTTATTCTTAGTTCATCTCCTACCTTCACCTTTTCGTAACTTACTCCATTTTGTATATTGTGAGACCACAGACCAGTAAGCTAATCGGTAAGATGCATACATGACCAAGAAGTTAATCATTTAACAATAACGCAAATAACTGGATTGAAAAATGGCAATTAGTATTTGTTATACTATTAAATAATAAAAAAAATACATTTTTGTTTATAAAAAAAAAACTGTTAATTGATTGCTAAAATAGCAAAACATGTTGTGTGGTGTAAACAAACTAATCCATAAATTATCTATGGTATTGTATCTTCTTATTTTTTATAATGGACATCCATTTTTATCTCGATCTAATAATGCGGTTGCGCATTGTAAAAGTAAACTGTGCTCGCGCACGTAGGGGCTCTGTGGGGTGGGGAAGAGGGCGGGGGGAGATGGACCAGTGGGGGGGATTAGTCGTTGGTGCACCATTCGGGAGGACGGGTGTTCCTGGCACGCCACCTTTCCGCACTTATGTGCTACACAGCACAGTACGCGCTGTTAACTGCGACCTCTACTGATCGCAAAACATTTATCATTATTACTGTTAGGAGTACGAAGTCCCGTGGTTATGGCGTCAACTTCAGAATCGGCTTATTAAATTGTAAAATATTTTCTTTGTCACGCTCCCAACAAACCTAAGAAAGCCCTTGGGCTCTTGCGCCCCTTGGCCCTTGCGCCCATGGGCCCGGGCCCACCAGGCCCATTTACAAAATCGGCCCTGGCCGCACATTCATCCTAAAATCGATTACAGGGGCTAAAATGACAAGCAACTAAAATTGACTATGAAATCATATTAACAGTCTTTTTAAAAATACAATAGCATATTAAACCTTGTATTAAACCTTTTAAGGTCAAGGTTTGCTTAGGACGAAATGGTTGTATAGATCTTAATAGCGCCCTTAGGAGCAGAGGGTTGGAGAATTAATAAGAGCAAGATAAAGTACATTCCACCCAATAAGGGGTGTACAAATGACTTCTGCACATTCCTTTTGCAAGATTTCTACCTGAATTTTTAAACATCAGTACAGTATTTAAACATCAAAAATTCTCAAGCATTAAAAAATAATAAACAATTTTGTATTTAGTTTGTTACCTTAGTCCTGTATTATCCCAAATCCTTTTCAAATCCCCAGTCGATGATGTCAAATCAACAATAACTTCATAGTTCAAGGCCAATGTTTCTTCAGCACTCAATAAAATTATCGCACAGCTCAGTGTGAGCACTACAAGCCTCATTTTTTTGCTACAAGCTGAAAATAAGTGTAAAATAAAATATTTTAAGTTTTTAGTAAAAGTGCTAGTAATACAGTATACATCTCTTTATAATTTACAAAAACCTGAATTAATTCTAATGCTAAGGATTAATGATGGGTTTTTGTGTAAATATTAATATTTAAACACATAATTAATGTTTATGGGTGATCCAAAAGTTAGTTTAACAAATAACAGTGTATTTTGTATACTTAAATAAAAAAATTGTAAAATTATATATTAGTTATAGGCCTATTTGTACAATTATTCTGATTAGACTACAGTATGTCGACCTACTGTGACGTTAAAACAAATTTATTTTGCAATGATTCATTGTCACTTATCATGTGGTGTAAGCATTTATGGAGGAACATGAAATAAAAACTTTAAAAAAATTCTGAAGCTACAAAAAAAAATTGATTAGAATTATACTGCAATTACGGAAAAGAGAAACTGTAAGGCATCAGTTTACTTCCCTTAGAATATTAACAATATACAATTTATATATATTTGAGACTATAAAATGGACAATGAAATCAAGGCAAATTAGTACCTATCATGAATAAAAGAAGCAAAATTATCTACGAACAACATTGTAAGGAAATATTAAAAAAAAATCTACATACATGGGAAATAAATTTCTATCAAAATTACCAAAAGAAATAACATCAATTTCAAACATAAACAAATTTAATATCAAGTTGAAAAGTTATTTATTAGAATTTTTTTTTTATAATTTGAAGAATATTTGAAAGAAAAAATGTGAAACCAAGAAAAATTTGAAGTAGTTTTAATATATAGCTGTAATGTACTGTATATCAACTTAAAAATTCGTGCCTTGGCATGTAGTTGATGTTTTAAATAAATAAGTATTTTATATACTCAATGGGTTATTCCTCAGTAAACTGAATTTGGGATCACCCAGTAGATGAATTATTAGCAATATTAGATTATTTATAAAAAATATTATGGTTTACGTAATCATAGGTCTTTAGATCACAGAATACACCAATTCATGACCCATAAAAGCCCTCTTGTGACACATTCAAAGATAGATGAGAAATGCAATCTTATCCAGATCCTGTTTTAACTACTGCAGTGATAGGCTCATTTCTATATTGTTAGATATCTCTCATTATTTATTTGTTAATCGTTATTGAAGCTAAGTGTCTCAGTGGTAGCTCTGGGTTATAATCAATGTGCCCGAATTCCCCTCCCCATGATTAATGAACAACAAGATTAATAATCCCCAACCTGCTGGTTCATGTTAAGATAAGACGTTGGTTCAATCTGCAGAAAGAAAGAGGAAAAAAGTTCATGCTTCTGATAGGCAAAGGATAACTAACTGTAAGAGTTGACTGTTGGCCTCCTTTGAATAAAAGAATTGCGATGTATTGTTGTCTGTAATAGCAATGTATGTGCATCATAGAAAGTTGAAATTTAGTGATATATAAGAAGAAGAATTATCTTATGTCATAAACTCTGAACACGGTTCACCAAATATGTTGGGGGAGGGGGATTCAGTTGACAAATGTACGTTTGGTTGGCATGAAGGATATTTTCCTGAAAAAAACCCAGACAATTTGTGTACCTATTGAAGTTGTGTAACAGAATCATTTTGTTATAAAATACATAACCTATCTACTTCAAATTTTTTTCTGAAAATATTTGAATTTTGGTTTTAAATTGAAAAGACTGTCAGATTAGGGGAGAGTGTGTGGTAACACCGTGCACTTAAGCTAGTCCTATATTACTTTACATCTTTAACTAGCTGTTGCCCTTCACGACTTCGCCCATGATTGTATTTATTTTATACGTACGGTTCCATAGTGAGCAACAATAGGAGAAAAGGAAACGCCAATTACAAATTTTAACCCTGCAGGTCCAATATTCTTTGAGAGTTTTTGTTTCCTTGATTCACATTTGAAATTGGCCACAAGGATTATCATAGTAACATTATCTTTGTAGTCTAATTTTTAAGTCCTGTGGGTGAAGCCCTTTTACCGGCCAAATGCTCGGCACCCAGCATTAATTTGTACGAACAGAGTTTTTGGCTTCTGCGGACCTCAAAACAAAAAAGTAACACTATCCTGGGCTTTTATATCTTACTGTAGTAGCATATTCTCTACAGGACAATTCGCTATAACTCTCTAATCTTATAGCCAGGGTCTGGTCATTGTATAGTCTAATTGAACACTATCAACATTATCCTTGAGTTTTAGTCTAATCAAAAACAGACATTTTGCTCAAAATATAAAGTTTAAAAACTCATAAAATTGTTAACAATAAAATGAGTAATGAATAAATGAGCAACTTTTATTTAGTGGAATAAAGATATTACATAGCTCTTAATGATACCAATAAAAAAATAAGCATAACTTAAACTTATGTATTGTGTTAAAAATAAAAATAAATAATTATTCACAAATATTAATAAGTAATCTATAGGCTATTGGTTATGCTTCCAAATAGAGGAAAATTAATAAGTGATAGGTATCTATCTGCTAAACAACATAATAAAAGGCATGCTCTGAGAAAATAATTCTTTGTGTGGCCATTTAGGATACTGATAATAATACTGATTATACTATAATACTGATTAACTTATTACTCACAAGCATGAGATAAAACTGCAACGAGACGATGAACGACTCAATTTTATCAACGAGGAACTGTCATTTAACTAAATAGAAACAAGATAACTTAGTAACTTAACAGACAAGAGGGGCTGACAAACGATTGCTTAGTTTAACTGGTTTTAGTGGTTTTTCGGTTTTTGGTTATTTATTGGTTTAACCAACCTCGGCAACTTGACATCGGTTTCTGCTACAGGAAGTTACCAGCGATCCTAGGGGTCGGGTTCGTGACAGGAACCAGGGATGAGATTTCATGACGTCACTTGCCACGTTTCCGCATGTTCCTAGAGTCAATTTTACCGGTGTTTTAAGTCCAGCGTTTCGCTTCGTTAAAATGTCAAATAGTGTGTTTTGAGGTTTGACGTTTGGAGTGTTTACTCTTCTGCAAATAATGACTGTAATTGTTAGCTGCAATTGGTTAATACCTCGATTTACGGTAAGTTAATGCTTTTTTATACAAATTTCACAAGGTTTATGCATTACTATTATACTTTCGATAGGTTTTTATGGTTTAAAATTAAAAGCATTATACATCTTAAAGGGTAAGATAACGACTTAGACCTAACTTTTAAGAATTTTACGTTTCCTACAATGTAGTTCATGAGGAACTTGAAGGGCTTTTTACTATTAGTATTTATTAATACCGTACTTAGAGAATTCTAAAATGCAACATATTATTACCACCAGTCCATATTATTACCACCACCTTGCCTAGGTTGACATCTAGGCCTCATTAATTAATACTGTACCTGCACACAGGAGTACCTTAGGGAGTACTTGTTAAATAATTTAATTTAATAAATATAATTAATAATTAATTTATCGTTGAATTTTATCCTCTGTTACTCGGTAAAATAATTTATATCGCTACATTTCTCTCTTTTTGACTGTTGTAAAGATTTTTTATGATTTTTTTTTCTGTACAGTAATTTTAATGTTAAATTTTATAATTGTACCTGACAATTGCTAATGCATATTTGTATTAGTAGGATGTCAGTGGCAAATAAATGACTGATTTCTGACCTATCTACCTTATACTTATTCCACCCTCAATACCTATCAATTTTGATGTCAGGCCTAGGATTATTAAGTTACATTTCCCCAATTGCTTGCATTCATAGTTGACTTGCTAACTCAAAATTACGGGGGATACAATTAATTTTTCATTTAGTTACGGTTTGATTTAGGTACAGTAGAACCTCGTTAGTTCGACACTTTGTGGACTTAGAGAGTGTCGAACTATCGAAATGTCGAACTATAGGGAGTATATGGGAAATTTTAACACTGGGATTATAAAAATCATAATTTGAATTTAGGAAACACTAAATTTTAGTGAAACCATAACCTAATTTAACTTTAACATAAACAACATTCAAATCATTCGTCAATTTGTTTACATTTTCACATTTGTCAGGCTCTAACATGGCCACTATCGGTCATTATTAACATGTTAAGTTGTCATGGACCATGTCGAACTATCAGGAGTGTCGAACTATTGAGAGTCGAACTATCGAGGTTCTACTGTATATAGTTTGCCTTAGAAATAAACGTAGCTGGGGGGTTACGGAGGTACGGTACAGTAGGTAACTTAGTTTGGCAAGTTAGTTCTTGAGTTTAGCTACAACCATCGGACATTGGAATTTATTTCTTTAATGTTATGAATTTCGTGCTATTACGAAAAGTTTTTTGATTGGGCTAATTCGACTCATGATTTGGAGTTTTCAAGTTAGTAAGGGGACTAGATCCTTCTTGTTTGAACTTTGGTCTTTAATTAAAAACCTCTAGGTCCTAGGTTATTTTCTTATGGAGTATCTGTATCTGTTACAGAAATGATTAGGTCTTCGCTAAAACCTGGATCGACCGGAAGAAGAATGATGACTCCCCAGTCAACCGATTGTGGTGAAGACACCGGATGTAGGATGTAAGATGTAGGTGTAAATCAATTTAGCCTTAGAACTAACTTAGGTTAGGGCAATGAGATCCTCACCTGACCTTGGCCTAACATGGTAGACATAGGCTATTATAGGTTACTGTACCAATTTGAAAAGTATAACTTATTCCTAGGTAGAAACTTTAATTAACATTCTTAAGAGTTGGTTGTAATAGCCTAAACCAAATTTCAGTTAGGTCTTAAGGTAACTTAAGGACCATTGCCTTAAATTCTATAATTGATTGTATCTTATAAATAAACAACATAACTTAAGGTTGCCTGACTCTTATGTTTTTAAAGGGGGTGGGTGTTGCTATTTTTTTCTGGGGGGTTTAAGGTTTTGCAAAATTTAGGCTATTTGAAGCCATACAGTGTTAACAGCAAATCACAAGTTAAATACCAGTATTAACAAGTATTGGCCCTAATTAATTTTCTCCTTATTTACGAAAGAAGATTTAAGTTAACACTCTTTTGTAGCTTTCAAGCAGTTTGTAGAAAGTGTTGGTTTTTGTTGGCATGAGGGGTGATAAGTTACCGTACAGTAACATTAAAAATAAATGTTCCAGTTCTTAAGATTTTTTTTCTTTTTTCTTAAGAGTCTGCAGAACCTTCGCCATCCTGATTTTTAGTCCCATAAGAACCGTGTTAATTATAGGTGTCTTTAAAACACTTTATCTTGATAATCTTGCATCGGATTCGCATGAAACTTGATATGTTCACCATAATGGTATGGCGGTTCATTTGACGTGGATACATTGTTTAACAAACCTCAAAAAAATTGTTAAACATGGTTTAAAAATGTTGATAATATACATTGTTTTTCATTTGTTATTCGAGTGGATAATTTTTTAAATTAATTTTCTATCATGTCAAATGATAGACACTATGGTAATATTTAAAATGACATCAAGTTTGTAATTTTCAGACAAAAAACAAACTCACATCAATGTTTTATCCCTTGAGTTGTGAGAATATACCTTGGACTGAATTACTTACAAGTTCCGTCAAAAGAGCTCAACGATTATAGGAAGTCTGTCTCTGACGATCGATCTGATGATCGTTGTAAATTATTGTTTCTGTGTTGCAGGCCTGTGTAATAGTATGTTCGAAATTTGTTTTAATTTGGGTGCGTGTAAACTACATGTGTGTTTTTATTTAACTGTTACCAGGCATGCTTTGCAATGCCAACCTGAGTAATTTTTGCCCCTTTAGGTGAGTTCTTTGGCTACGCTCAATCAGGTTCAGCTTGTACACTTCGCTCACTTGCCGCAAGTCTAGAATATCCTCTAATTTTTCATTACCAATCTTCCCTCAGTACTTTAAAAAAGAAAAGTTGTTTATAGAATAAAATACAATGAAACATTTTTTGCCATATTTTGTGTTCATAAACAACTCACATCAAAAACTCCAATATAATCTGTCATGGGTACGTTTATGACAGTCCTGGGGCTATGTCAAGTCCCACAGGAATGGGATAAAACAATGTCCCTCTCCTGGTTCTAAGTTGCCTCCCCACCATTTTTCAACCAAATTGATTTAGCCGTTCTTGAGTTTAAAATAGTGTTACTAACACAAATTTCTTTTATATACATAGATGACAAGGCCTTATAGCCGAAGAACTTTGTGTCGGCAGTTGAAGATTATGATGACGTAACATCATAACATGTTTCTATTAAATTTTTGAGCTATTGAATGCTATAATACGAGCAATGTCTGAGGGATGTGTGTTCCATGATCTCGAAATCTAGCGGTTAGATTTTGCTTAAACTTTGCATTTAAGAGTTTTTTGGCCCAAAAATAAGTTTAGAAAAGGTCTCAATAACAGGAAAAATCGAATTTGGTCTAAATTTAAGTTTAAAAATTGTAATTTTTAACATTGGTCTTAACAACAACAATAATTTTTAACATTGGTCTTGGTTGCTATTTTGGTAACGAAATAACAATGAAAGGTATACAAAAATAAAGGAACATTAATGTTAAGCTGACTTTTTGAAACAGCTGTTAACTGTGAAGAGGTATAGTTGGTTGTTGGGGGAAATTTAATAGCTCTATTACCGTGACACTATATCAAAACTGAATTAAAACCAACGAGCGAGGCTCGTTTAACCTGGTTTTGTAAGTAATTTAGTTTTATGAACATTTGGTTGTCCATACGAATCCAGCAAATACAATAATATGTCCAACTGTGAGCGTTACGGGTGTATTTAGGCTATATGAATTTTGTGTCTATACCACATAATGGACATGTTAAAAACATTTATTAACAAAATGTTTTTTTTCAGTTTCAGGTATTAAATATGTCCAAGGAGCTCAATGAAGAAAGAAAGTTTTTGGAAGCATTATTTTTTGTAATAAAAAGGTTTTTCAATAAATAATATTTTTATAACTACTGTATCACAGATTCTTCTTTCTATTTTTATTAGTTATTGAAACCGTTGAAACCATCCTAATGTAAAATATTGTATGAATACAAACCTAACAAAGTCATAGGGGTGTGAATCAGAAAAGTTAGAGAACAGAAATAAACCAACCATTTTTCAAATATGTTTCATTCGGCAGTTTTAATAAAGATATCAATCTCATCTTTGTGCTTCCAAACTTATCTATAAAATTTATTACCGTACCTTAAATACTTAAATCCATAAGTATTCATGTGTTGTTGGCCGTGAAAGCTTTGGCTTATCTTTCCTTCTGAGGCACACTCGCAGTCATGAGTTTCAAATTGTGTAAGATGTATTCTCATAAAGTTTGGAACCGTACAGTTCCTTTTACATTGCCTAATTTCATTTATCAATGATGCCATCAAACTAAGTAATGGTTGACTTTTGATAGTAACAAAACAAGTGCAGTTTAAAATAGTCTTATCCGAAGGAAAGACAACTCGAACAAGGTTTTTCAAATCAAAATAAGTATAATAGACAATATGAAACCTATTGCTTTATAGTCAAGCAGCTATTACTGTGACCTTATTTAAATCTAAGGCTCCTCTTCTTAAAATTACATGTAAAATAATTTAGATGTTACGTGGCAGCTATTTGATTGAGTTTAGCAAACCATTGAACAGACCATTGTGTAAAACGTTTTTTCAGATTACCGAAGTTATTTTACTATCAAAATCAGTCATAAGAGTTATGTTCATTATTTTATAAAATTTCGAAACAAGCCTATAAGCATTGACTAACTAACGTGAATAGATTTTACAATCAATGCTTTTTGTTTGATACCAAAATTTTGATAATTCATTTTGGTAATTTTGTCTTGCCGTGCCAGAGTCGCGGCAATTGATGTTATTAACTTATTCAGCTGGATTTACAGTGCTATTAAAAACATTTTACCACTACACAAACATAAACTGCAGGTATAAATGTTTCATCCTTGGTTAAGAAAAGTGGTAATAGGCTATGTACTAATTTACCAATCATGTCACTTGTACTTCACAAACTTGACTCAAAGTCTCATCTGGCAAAAAAAAGGCAGATGCATCTTTAGGCATCTTTCCGCCCTCACACTTCTTGTCGTGAGTATTTAAAAGCCCTGGGTGTTCTGACAGTGCCCAGTTTGTATATTTAATTGACTAAACAATAAAGTAACCTATGGGTTTTGGATTCTTAAGTTATAAGACTAATTTAAATACCTTAAAAACAAACAATTTCGTTTTTAAAATCATATTTTCAGCTAACTCAACAGAGTCTAGTTACAAACCGGTGCTTGGAAGCATTAAAATACAATTTAGAGAACGTTTTACTTAAACTTAAATGGTAAGCTAACTTATAAATTAAATTTAGACCTACATGGTAACGCTGTATTTCCAAAACTTATTAATCCAGTGCCAAAGTACTTTCTTAGCCTTTTCGTAGCCTACATTTTAAGTTAACTAATCAACATTAACCATGGGTTGATAATAAAACAGAATCATAGCCCATTTAGGCCTACATAGGCTAGGCTACTGTAAGTTAATTTAATTTTTGTAATAAACAGATAACATACATATATGGCTATTTGGGAGCAATTAAAAAATGATATATTTTAAAATTCAAATTGTTAGAGTATGTATAATTTTTCTAGACTTTACTAATAATTGCGGTAAAGTTAATTGTACAAAACAAACCCGAGGCATCATACCTAAATACTCCCATCGGTATGCCTATGTTTAATTGATGAATAAGTTATCGTGGGTAATTTAATTCAATCTATTGCAATATTGAATTCTTTTGGAAATTACTTTTAGGCCTTCATAGGATATTAAGAATTTCACACCTAGGTTTTGTCAAAAAAATTGCATAGGCCCTACTACAGTTCTTAGGACTATTGCCAATTAAGTTACTACTAAAGTTAACTGGAAGTACTTTGGGTCTAAGATACAAGTTAAACGAGATGGCTTAGGGCCTACAGTAAGTAAAACACTAGAGCCCGTGACAATACTAAAACAAAAAGCCTTAACTTATGAGAGAAATTAATTAAACTTAAGTACCCTACCCAATTTGGAAGTAAAAACTTAGATAACAAATAATACATTCAAATAATTTTGGCTCTGGATTAACTTGTCATCTAAAATTTGTATTTATCACAAGTAAATTTATTCAACCCAAAAGGAAAAAGTTTTTCGAAGTACTATTTATGTGTGATAAGAGATGTCATGTCGTTTAGTTTGCAGTTTGCATCCCAATAGTCGATGTCGAATTGTTTGAAAGCACAGTCCAATATTTAGGTTAACCTATATATTGGACCGTGCTTGACAGCTAGACGGTGGAATGAGAGAAATGAGCCAGTTATGACGTCATGGAATCTCATCCCTGGTTCCTGTCACGAACCCGACCCGCGATCCTAGTGTGTGATTCAGTCAACATGTCAATCTGGCAAGTTTAGCGCCAAATTCAAAATTACTTAACACTAGTCGATAAGTGTGCTTTTTACACTCAATTAACTTCATAAAATTTAAGGAACATTGTAATGAAGTAAACATTGTACATTACAAAAACAACATAATGTAATATTTAAAACCAATTCAAAATAATACGTAAATTTACAAATTAAATAAAAAAGTACTTATGGAGCTTCTGATGGCCAAAACGCTTCATACTTCCAATTTATTGATCAAGATGACTGTAGTGCCTCAGGTGAACTAACTTACATCCCTTAAGAACAATGGTGACAACTTATGCGACAACTGTGGTTGTCGCACTAGCCGGTCCTTATATCAATTAATTAATCGTAGGCAGCAGAGTTTTGGTAGAAGAGTGGGGGGGGGGAAGCTCCGCCAGTGCTGCCCAAGATGACTGTAGTGAAAGGTAAGCTACATCCCATAAGAGCAATGGTGTCAGTTTCTGCGATATCAGTGGATGTCGCCACAGAGTTTTTGTCGGTTAAAAACCCAACATTTTACTCTTTGTTACCTGCAAGAAGTGTTGCCAACGCTGAAGGAAACAACAATCGTTCTTGTTTTTCCGTTGGAGATTTTTTGTCTCAACTATTACTAAAATAAGGAATTTCAAAGCAAACTATGATATAATTTATGGTTTTATATTTACCTTCATTGATAATTTGTTAATTTGGTCATTACCTAATGGTTTGTAACTAATAATAAGAATGTAAAATAGAGTAATATGGTGTCGTTACGATAAATATCGTACCAGTGGCAAGACTGGTTCATGATAGGAGCACCTCTGATTCTTGGGCGGACGAAGATATTAGACAAGGTCTGTAAAGGAAGAAGCATAACTTCTTCCCAGGTCAGCCGTATAGCTTTTTTTTTGTGTTCCGGATATGAAGCGTCTAAACTAAGACGGAAGTCAAGCTACGTTAAAATATTTACCATTACACAGCTGATTGAATAAGTGAATAAAGCAGTCTTGCCATGGGTACGATATTTATCTAAACGACACCATATTACTCTATTTTAAATTTGGATTAATAGTTGATAACAAACCATTAGGTAATGACCAAATTACAAATTATCAATCAAGGTAAATCTAAAACCAGAAATTATACCCTATTTTGCTTTGAAATTCCTTATTTTAGTAATTGTTAAGACGAAAAATTCCCAACGCAAACGAGAACGATTGTTGTTTGCTGTTGCGTTGGCAACACTTGCCGGTAGGCGACATCCATGGATGTCGCAGAAAGTGACACCATTGCTCTTATGGCATGCGACTCACCTGGCCTTGGCCTACAGTCACCTTGGATATTAGAGAGTTTTTGCAACGTACGGTAAACGCTAAACGCTATTTTTAAGTTGGCAAATTAACGTATATTACGATACACAGGATAGTTAAACTGAATTCAATGGTGTCTAATGGTTACTATTGGATCACTTTTCAATGAGCTTTCGTAACTTCAATCAGCAAAAGTACCTAAATCGGCCATCATTTAAATAGCGTTTAGCGTTTACCGTATACATTTACCGTACGTGCAGAAACTGTCTATTATTGTGGCAGCGTCATTTTTAAGCTTTTCAAATACAATGAAAATCCTTTCCCATAATCGGATTTTTTAGATGTTGAGAACTGATTCAAAAAAGAAGTATCACGACAAAGCTTGCAAGATTTTATCTCTGCAATTACTGTGTCCAGTGAGATGAAGAACATTAAGTCAATTCTTTATTGTATATTATGTATTGGTGTTTTTGATATAGTAACTTCAACGAACATAGAAATATCGTAGCTCATATTTGATTCTTTGAATATTAAATCTGATTTTTTTTCAAATAAAATATGTTTTGAGGAAACTGGTTCTAATTGTTATATATTTTTAAATCTTTCAGTGGGTCATACGGTTATAACTTAATTGGGCTAAAAATTTATATTTTTTTTACAGAGGGACCTTAATTTATTTTCCTTATCGTCTGTAGTCCATTGCCTTATCTTCACTGCTTCATCTTAAGTAAATTTGATGGGTAAATAAAAAAAATAATAAATCTATAAAAGTAGACTATGATATGTTAATTTACCACTAATAAAACTTAGTCGGTGCAATATTTATGGTGTAGTGCAGTGTATATACTAAAAGAAAAACTCTAAATTATTGTAGTACTTATAACAGTCTATATAAATAGCAAAACAACTCTGTTAGAGAATTGACTATAAATACTGTATAATTGAAACCTATAGTATATAATCAATTGGTAAGTTTGTATTCTATGGTATAGATTATATTCTCCGTTTTATTTCCCGCCAAAAAGCAACTTGTGGAAAAACAACAGAGACCTTCCTTGACCCTTGACAACACTAAGTAAACATAACCTAACTAACCACTAACCAACCGCATAACCGCAAACATCCTGTTAAACTGATAGTTGTGATTTTGTGTTGATAGTAAAAAGTTATTTTTTGAGATTAGTTAACCTTATTTAAATTGAAGAAATAAACCTAGGCCTTCATTGTATTGTAGTTAACCGACGTAAAGTCCGCTTAAATTGCTCAATTATATAGTTTGAAAACATGTTTACTGCTTGCATTGAAGTTGACGAAGTTAGTAAGATAGAAAACTTTTTGAAGGCAAGGAATCATTCAGAAGATTTGGTTTTTACCTCTCCAGTCCCTAAAATATGTCAAGATGAGCCATGCAAATTAGGAGTAGATGAAGCTGGGAGAGGTCCTGTGTTAGGTAAATAACAATTTAGATATTAAATAAGACCTTAACTATACAGGACCTAGACTATTATTTTTACCGAAGTATCTATCTGTAAGACCCTGGAACGTAAAATCTCCGTTAATCTTTGAACGGGCTGATAGGCCTAGAAGTTTTTCTCCAAAGTAGGCTAATAAATTTGCACAGTTCAACTCATTTTACTTTTAAATGAAATATTGTATTTAAATGTTGACAAACTTTTCAGGAATCACATTTCATCTTTGAGACCATTGATTGTTTCGCTTAATAGGATTAATATTTCAATCAAGGCTAGGTAGTAGGCCTAACTAAGTAATTTTCGGCTGCACTTCCGCAAACGCCTGGTGGAACTATTGAATGAAAATTATTGATCAATTTGATTAATATGTGGACTGAAAACTATTGAGATGTACAGACAGATCTATCTATAATTCATGAAATAAAAATATTGGGTAGGGCCTACTGAAATGATCCAATAACATCTGCCAACACTCAAACCATAAAATTGTCATGGAATGACATAAAAAGTCATTGAGAACAGGACGCAAATCATCTAGGCCTTAACTGAACAGGTACTTCTATAAAAGAAAACTTTAAATGTCGGGAGCAGATCCATTTCTGCAATTTTTAAATGTCACATTTGCTTCATAATATATTTGATGGTTTTAAAGGTTGAATTTTTTTTATTAAACTTACAATTTTGATTGTAGATTTTGTTGAACTTAATAATGTTTGGTGTTAATAATTTTTAACTACGATACTAACTGAGTTACAATTAATTTATTCTGATATGATACATTGAGTTACGAACAATCTATATTAAAAAAAGATATTCCTAAGATAATTTATCGTTTGAATACGACCAATATTACCTATGGATCAAATTGATCGATAATTTTCATTTGATAGTTCCACCGGGCATCTGCGGATGTGCATCCTAATTTTCCAGTATAAAATAGGCAGGGCCTATCAGTTTGTTAGGGGAGATGGCACTTGCGAAGGTTTGTTCCGCAGTAATACAGTTATACAACAGTGTAAATGAAGATATTTGATGATAATTATAAATGAAAACAAACATAAAATATTCTTATACATAGTACTTACATTGGCCTAGAGGTACGGTAACACAGAAAAGTTCACTAGGAAATAAACTCCACACTGAGCTCTCGCAAAAAAGGGGCACACGGAAAAAAAACTTCTCACACTGACACCACATCATTAAATTCCAAATAACAACTAATTAAGAGGGGGGTGGGCGGTAAATAGCTTAAGCGGATCCCCAGAATGAGACAGGTGAAGTACTAGGCCGTACACGACTGCCAACATCCATTAAGAATGTTTGTTTTAACAAAAACTATAGCCTACTTGCGAAGAAAAACCCCTTGCGCCCGCTTGAGGGTTAATCACAGTGGTAGCCTTGCAGTCATGGCGCTTCCATCCACAGCAGCTGTTTTGCATGTATAGGCTACCCTTCAACTCCTAACCTAGGCTACTGAACTGGTTTGATTTTGTTTAAGTTCACTAACACGGTAGGGGATATTTAATTATCATTCAACAAGTGAAAGTTAGCTTGTCATTCCGAATGTGTGTTAAGGTTAGTGTAGCACAAAAGTGGGATCTCAGCAACCGTAATCCAGTCTGTCCTCAGTAAGGTCTTTGAGGGTCTTATTTTAGATATTGTCAAGCCTTTATTTAAGCACATAATTATTGATGAGTAGCATGACTTTACCTCCTGTCGCTTCACTGTAACAAATCTTCTCTCTCTCTCTCTCTCTCTCTCTCTCTCTCTCTCTCTCTCTCTCTCTCTCTCTCTCTCTCTCTCTCTCTCTCTCTCTCTCTCTCTCTCTCCAATGCTTGGTGATGTACATGCTTTCAGTCGGAGAAACCAAGTTGATTCCATTCATATTGACTTGAGCAAGGCGTTTGGCAAGATCAGTCATTGACATCTTCTTGCAAAACTACAAGGCTACAAGGATTACTGGCACTATGTTGAGATGGTTTACAAGCTACCTAACTGATCGACGTCTTGCTGTGGGCCTTGATGCTAGCGTCTCATCATTCTTTGTAGCTAGTTCTGGTGTAGGAGCTTAGGTACTTCAGGGGTCACACCTCGGATCTTTCTTGTTTTCAATTTTTATTAATGACACATTAAGAAAGCCATCAAGGTCCCTTTCCTACTGTTCGCGGATGACTTCAAGTTACTCGTAGAAGTTGCGTCCTATCATGACTGTCAGAACTTGCAAGAAGCACTTAATGACGTACTTTGCTGGTGCATTTCCAACGATTTTTCAATGAATCCCGCCAAAACCAAGTTAATTAGGTTCAGTAGAAAACCAAATACATTGGTAGCTGATTATTTCTTGGACGGTACATGGTTGGAGAGGTGTAATTTAATTAAAGACCTTGGTGGTCTTATTGACTCTTCTTTTGAGTTTGTGCCTCACATCAACCACATCTGTGTCAGGGCCTCACAGATAATTGGACTAATCTCCCACTCTGCAAGACATGGTTTGAGTCTACGATCTTGTATATTAGTCTCTCGTCTGCCAGTCACTTGAGTACGCCCCTGTAGTTTAGTCATGAAGTCCCAGTCGAAGAGCTATCTGCTGCATATGGCCTCATGAGTCTGGAATCCAGGAGAAGTGTAGCTGATGTGGCATTTTTATTCAAACTCATCAATCACCTAACTGACTGCCCCTTACTACTTGCCAGAATAAACTTCCACATCCCTACCAGAGCTACAAGACATCAGCGCAACTTTGAGCTTGACCACGCTGGGACCAACTATAAACAATTCAGTCCCATTCCCCAATTCATGTGCTCCTGGAACAAGATTGCCACTTCAATCGACCCTTTCACTGACTCAATGGGAGCAAATCGGCGTGCTACAGTGATGAATTTGTAGGCCTAGATTTTCCCTGCATGCACGTTTTTTGTTAAAAGTCCTTATTTATTTTTTATAGTTTGTCAATTTATATCTTGTTGGTGCTCACAAATTTATCTGTTGCTATTACCTTCTAGTTAGCCTATCGTTGATATTTTCTTAGTCTATTCTAGTTATGTATTTGAAAGTATACTTTTGCCACAATTGCTCGTTATTCTATAACTCAGTGCTTACTTAGGCCTATTATTAATTGTTATTTTTAATTTGTTGGCCACCTTTATTCAAACTATGTACCTATAACATTTTGTAAAATGGTGTATAACATTGGTAAATAAAAAATTAAATAAATAAAACGGTGTGTTTCAATGAACGTTGCTAGTTTAGGGTGGTGTGTCTGTATCCCTCTGGGTATCTGGAGTGAATTATACTCAGAGAACAATGACACTGTATTTTTCACCTATCATGGCTTGTGTGTGTGCAACAGTAATGAGAACGCTCACTTATTCTGGTTGCGGTTTATTGAGGCCAGTCGAGGGAGTTCACTTTGTCTCTTTGACAATCTGCTGCATCCAGTATATACATGAGGTTATGACCCTGTGCCACCTTGTTACACGGGCCTCACACTTTGGCCTTTTGGCCTGTGGCCAAAGTGTGATGACATCCCTTTCGCTTACTGGTCGATGTCATGTCCTATTTCTAACACTAATTAAGTGCTAAATTGTAACTTTTATTTTTATAATAATTGAATAGCCATGTTGATAAGACTGATCCGGATACTATTTGGACTCAATAAGTCGCCAACTAATATTAATATTAGAATGCACTCACTCAATCCCTGACCTACAATACCTTCAAGGAAATCCACAAGTCCTAACGTGCATTATCAAACTCCCAAAATATATACCTACAAGTTAACATAGTGAAGACTCAAAATACCCGCTCTGTAAGCCTGTCTGATTGTTTAATTATTTTTTTAGGACCCATGGTGTATGGCATATCATACTGTCCGTTGAGCAAGGATGAAGATCTTAAAAAACTAGAATGTGCTGATTCGAAAACATTGACAGAAAAGAAGAGGGAAGATATTTTTGAAACATTGAGTAAAGCTAGTGAATTTGTTGGCTGGATGGTAGAAGTGATTTCCCCTAACTCCATTTGTAATAATATGCTGAAAAGGTGAGTTTTTGTATTTAATGACAGATAGAATATTATGTTACAGTATCATCTCCGAAACCAACATTATAAACCCCCTAAACTGGTAATTATTGCCAACCAGAAACTATTTCCGCCTAATTACTTAATTTTGTACAGTATTTATTAATTTTGTCTAATAAATAACTAGCTATTTACCCGTTCTTCATTCGGGAAGTAGTTTTTGTATACCAATTAAACTTATATACTGTAAATTCATGCATGAATGTAATAAAATAGCTTCAGTAGGTTTTCCGTACATGCTCAACAGCTGTAAGCTGGCAGCTACACTTTTTAAATGCTTGTAAGTGCTTTATTTTAAACCATATATTCTAACAAATAAATAAAAATCTATGCCAGTGGTATTTTATTTCAGTTACTCACATGAAAAAACATGTTGAGTAATAGCTTATTTAGGATATTCAATCTCAACCCCTCTAAACTCATCATCTCGAGGATAGGTCCTGTGACCTCTTGAAGTCTTTGTCCCCATTATAACTGTGCAGAGTGTAAGGTAGGTAGGTAGTTGCTGCTGGGAGGAAAGCTCTTTGAATGTGTCCCTAACATTACCAACATTTACACAATGTATTTATTTTATTTTATTTAGGCAAAAGTGTTCATTGAATCAAGTTTCCCAAGACTCTGCTGTGGGTTTGATTCAGAGAGCCCTTGACTTAGGAGTGAATGTGACAGAGGTTTACGTTGACACTGTTGGAATGCCTGATAAATATCAGGTGGGTTTATATTTATTTTATTATTTTACACTAAGTTTATTTAAAAAAGCAGTTGAAAATAAAGTTTGGTACACAGTTACAATTCTAATATACAAGATTAGTTAGTCGTTTATAATAAAAGTTCTGTCTCTGAAGCGTTTGTCCAGTTTCTTGACATTGTACAAAACCTTATTGACAAATGTTAATATGAACAGGTAAGTTGGTTGCACAAGACGTGAGACGCCAGGATTTGTGCTATACATTGGCAGTTCAGGATTCAAAAATATCCTGAATTTGAAATGAAAACCTTAGTAATGATTTTACCATATATCATTATAATGATTAATTCACGCCATGTTGCACAAGATAGAGTCAACTTGCCTATATGTAGCTGATATTCTGGTGGGCTGTCTTATGTCTCGTGAAACCAACTGTAATTGACTCAAAATTTATTAAACTAGCCTTATGGATATCTGACAACTGTACATTTATTAAAAAATTAAACAAAGAAATGCATTACATGCTATTTAAAGTCCCAGCCCTGAAATAACAGATTGAGGACATTTTATAACCGTTACAGAATTAGATTAAATAATTATATTAGAAGACAAAATGAAAGTTATTTTTGCTTTAAAGTTTGAATCGACTGCTAGTGATGTAAAAGCACAATGGAATTTTATCAAAAGGTTAGTTAAAGAATTTGCAAAAACCAAGAAATCTCCCAAGTAGGCCTAATCAAGAACGGAAAAAAAGTTTTAAATTGTATGTTCACTCGCCGTCACACTCACCAGCCATCAGGATTAGCTTGTTCGCTATGCTCACTCGCCGTCACACTCACCAGCCTTTTGGTTTAGCTTGTTCGCTACGCTCACTCGCCGTCACACTCACCAGCCTTTTGGTTTAGCTTGTTCGCTACGCTCACTCGCCGTCACACTCACCAGCCTTTTGGATTAGCTTGTTCGCTATGCTCACTCGCCGTCACACTCACCAGCCTTTTGGTTTAGCTTGTTCGCTATGTTCACTCGCCGTCACACTCACCAGCCTTTTGGTTTAGCTTGTTCGCTATGCTCACTCGCCGTCACACTCACCAGCCTTTTGGTTTAGCTTGTTCGCTATGTTCACTCGCCGTCACACTCACCAGCCTTTTGGATTAGCTTGTTCGCTATGCTCACTCGCCGTCACACTCACCAGCCTTTTGGTTTAGCTTGTTCGCTACGCTCACTCGCCGTCACACTCACCAGCCTTTTGGTTTAGCTTGTTCGCTACGCTCACTCGCCGTCACACTCACCAGCCTTTTGGTTTAGCTTGTTCGCTACGCTCACTCGCCGTCACACTCACCAGCCTTTTGGATTAGCTTGTTCACTACGCTCACTCGCCGTCACACTCACCAGCCTTTTGGTTTAGCTTGTTCGCTACGCTCACTCGCCGTCACACTCACCAGCCTTTTGGTTTAGCTTGTTCGCTACGCTCACTCGCCGTCACACTCACCAGCCTTTTGGATTAGCTTGTTCGCTATGCTCACTCGCTGTCACACTCACCAGCCTTTTGGTTTAGCTTGTTCGCTACGCTCACTCGCCGTCACACTCACCAGCCTTTTGGTTTAGCTTGTTCGCTACGCTCACTCGCCGTCACACTCACCAGCCTTTTGGTTTAGCTTGTTCGCTATGCTCACTCGCCGTCACACTCACCAGCCTTTTGGTTTAGCTTGTTCGCTATGCTCACTCGCCGTCACACTCACCAGCCATCAGGATTAGCTTGTTCGCTATGCTCACTCGCCGTCACACTCACCAGCCTTTTGGTTTAGCTTGTTCGCTATGCTCACTCGCCGTCACACTCACCAGCCATCAGGATTAGCTTGTTCGCTATGCTCACTCGCCGTCACACTCACCAGCCATCAGGATTAGCTTGTTCGCTATGCTCACTCACCGTCACACTCACCAGCCTTTTGGTTTAGCTTGTTCGCTATGCTCACTCGCCGTCACACTCACCAGCCTTTTGGATTAGCTTGTTCGCTATGCTCACTCGCCGTCACACTCACCAGCCATCAGGATTAGCTTGTTCACTATGCTCACTCGCCGTCACACTCACCAGCCTTTTGGTTTAGCTTGTTCGCTATGCTCACTCGCCGTCACACTCACCAGCCTTTTGGTTTAGCTTGTTCGCTATGCTCACTCGCCGTCACACTCACCAGCCTTTTGGTTTAGCTTGTTCGCTATGCTCACTCGCCGTCACACTCACCAGCCTTTTGGATTAGCTTGTTCGCTATGCTCACTCGCCGTCACACTCACCAGCCTTTTGGTTTAGCTTGTTCGCTATGCTCACTCGCTGTCACACTCACCAGCCTTTTGGTTTAGCTTGTTCGCTATGCTCACTCGCCGTCACACTCACCAGCCATCAGGATTAGCTTGTTCGCTATGCTCACTCGCCGTCACACTCACCAGCCTTTTGGTTTAGCTTGTTCGCTACGCTCACTCGCCGTCACACTCACCAGCCATCAGGATTAGCTTGTTCGCTATGCTCACTCGCCGTCACACTCACCAGCCATCAGGATTAGCTTGTTCGCTATGCTCACTCGCCGTCACACTCACCAGCCTTTTGGTTTAGCTTGTTCGCTATGCTCACTCGCCGTCACACTCACCAGCCTTTTGGTTTAGCTTGTTCGCTATGCTCACTCGCCGTCACACTCACCAGCCTTTTGGTTTAGCTTGTTCGCTACGCTCACTCGCCGTCACACTCACCAGCCTTTTGGTTTAGCTTGTTCGCTATGCTCACTCGCCGTCACACTCACCAGCCTTTTGGTTTAGCTTGTTCGCTATGCTCACTCGCCGTCACACTCACCAGCCATCAGGATTAGCTTGTTCGCTATGCTCACTCGCCGTCACACTCACCAGCCTTTTGGTTTAGCTTGTTCGCTATGCTCACTCGCCGTCACACTCACCAGCCTTTTGGTTTAGCTTGTTCGCTATGCTCACTCGCCGTCACACTCACCAGCCTTTTGGTTTAGCTTGTTCGCTACGCTCACTCGCCGTCACACTCACCAGCCTTTTGGTTTAGCTTGTTCGCTATGCTCACTCGCCGTCACACTCACCAGCCTTTTGGTTTAGCTTGTTCGCTATGCTCACTCGCCGTCACACTCACCAGCCTTTTGGTTTAGCTTGTTCGCTATGCTCACTCGCCGTCACACTCACCAGCCTTTTGGTTTAGCTTGTTCGCTACGCTCACTCGCCGTCACACTCACCAGCCTTTTGGTTTAGCTTGTTCGCTATGCTCACTCGCCGTCACAATCACCAGCCTTTTGGTTTAGCTTGTTCGCTATGCTCACTCGCCGTCACACTCACCAGCCTTTTGGTTTAGCTTGTTCGCTATGCTCACTCGCCGTCACACTCACCAGCCTTTTGGTTTAGCTTGTTCGCTATGCTCACTCGCCGTCACACTCACCAGCCTTTTGGTTTAGCTTGTTCGCTATGCTCACTCGCCGTCACACTCACCAGCCTTTTGGTTTAGCTTGTTCGCTATGCTCACTCGCCGTCACACTCACCAGCCTTTTGGTTTAGCTCTTTCGCTATGCTCACTCGCCGTCACACTCACCAGCCTTTTGGTTTAGCTTGTTCGCTACGCTCACTCGCCGTCACACTCACCAGCCTTTTGGTTTAGCTTGTTCGCTATGCTCACTCGCCGTCACACTCACCAGCCTTTTGGTTTAGCTTGTTCGCTACGCTCACTCGCCGTCACACTCACCAGCCTTTTGGTTTAGCTTGTTCGCTACGCTCACTCGCCGTCACACTCACCAGCCTTTTGGTTTAGCTTGTTCGCTACGCTCACTCGCCGTCACACTCACCAGCCTTTTGGTTTAGCTTGTTCGCTATGCTCACTCGCCGTCACACTCACCAGCCTTTTGGTTTAGCTTGTTCGCTATGCTCACTCGCCGTCACACTCACCAGCCTTTTGGTTTAGCTTGTTCGCTATGCTCACTCGCCGTCACACTCACCAGCCTTTTGGTTTAGCTTGTTCGCTATGCTCACTCGCCGTCACACTCACCAGCCTTTTGGTTTAGCTTGTTCGCTATGCTCACTCGCCGTCACACTCACCAGCCATCAGGATTAGCTTGTTCGCTATGCTTACTCGCCGTCACACTCACCAGCCTTTTGGTTTAGCTTGTTCGCTACGCTCACTCGCCGTCACACTCACCAGCCGTCATAGTGTGTTATATTTGGCTTAGGAAGAGCAAAAGTGTGGTAAAAAGTGTAACTTGTAAGGTTTAAAAGGATTTATATAGTTTGTAACACTTCCTGTATAAACAGTTTTAATCCCTACTAATATTATAAATATGAATGTCTGAATGTTTTTTACGCTTTCGTGTAAAAATTACTCAGCCGATCACCATGGAACTTTGTACACATTTTTTTTGGAGGTATCAGAAGTAACATAGAATACATTTCTTAATTATTAAAAAATAGTAAAAACATCTCAAAATATATTTTATTATTAATTTATTTGTTGCTAAGAAACAAATTCTAATTAGAGGTATTCCCAGCAATTTTTTATATATAGGGTGAGCGTGATCCATTTAATCGTAGCAAACAAGCTAAACATGACAGCGAGTGAGCATGATGGCGACTGAGCATAGCAAATGAGCTAAACCTGTTGGCAGATAAACGCGACGGCAAGTGAGCGTAGCGAACAAGCTAAACATGACCATTTTTACACATTTAGCGTTTCAAGATTATATAACATAGCTTTTAAATCCTCTCCGCAAATAAATGACAGTAGTAAGAGTTGTTTAAATAGAAGGTGGGTAATTAGGGTTGAAGATTTCAAGGAGTTATTAAAATTTTTCAAATTTAGTATAAGGTATGGTGTAAGGGTATTCCTTTGTTTGTATTTGCAACTTATTATATATTTACCGTTCGGATTTTATTGTATTATATTTAAGATTTCATTTTAGTCTAATGTGTCATACATTTTCAGCTCATATTTTTAACTAATACTGAAACATTAATAAGTTAAAATATTTGCAGAAGCTTTGTTTTATGAGTTTATGTTTGTTAGCAACTAAGCATATGCTTTCTTTTCTGAAAAATAAAACAATAAAATGAGTTCACCCCATGTTGGGCTTTGCCTTGGGGCAACCAACTGATTTATCTATATTTGAAAGTTTTATTGTTATTCTAAAACTAAATGTGTTAACTACTTAATGTAAACTATTGTTAATTGTATATGTACTTCGTAAACAAAGCATGAATTATTTTGTTAACTTTCGTGTTTTCACCAATTTTGTTTGTATTTGATTTTACTGTATTTAATGCATTTTTTATGAATAAAGAATTATTATTCTTAAAAAATTATTATTAGGGTATTAATTATTAAAAAATTATTATTTCTAAATGTTATACAAATATGGGTACCATTGTAGCTTTTGATTGTATACCCACGAGTGTAAATAATAACCTGATCAGTAATTTTTTACTCACGTGCACTTAACTTTTTGTTTTTTTTAGGAAAAACTATCCAAAATATTCCCACAATTGAAAATAACAGTGGCAAAGAAAGCTGATTCCCTGTACCCGATTGTCAGTGCGGCAAGTATATGTGCTAAGGTGACGAGGGACATTGCAGTTCAGAATTGGGTTTTTGCAGAAAAAGTAGAGTTTCCAGATGATCTGGCTTGGGGAAGTGGCTACCCGGGAGGTAAGAACTTAAACATTTTACAAAAATACAAGTTTATTTGTTACTTTACGTACAAACTTTGCTTCAAAATCCTCTATCTAGTTATCATAATTGAAAAATTATTATTGTTTTTTTTTTTATTTTAGTTGTTAGACACTACTAATTCAATTTTTAAATGTATTTTTATTGCTTTTTCTGGTTTACTTGTTGGTTATGAATTGAATACCTAGGCCTAATCTAATCAACGTAATTAGTTTTAAACTTTACTAATTCAAAATATACCGTTGCCTCTGTGTAATGCGGCCAATCGTTAGTACTACAGTAGTCTGGCGTTTTTCATTTTAAGCTGATAACTAACTAATCGCAAAGTTGTTTTCACAGCTATATCAAATTTTACATATAGTTTAGGTTATATACATAGGTGCTTTTTTGTGGTTCAATTGTCGTTGATAGATTTTATCACAATGTTCTTAAATTATCGTTTGAGGTTGTTTGGTGTGGTTTAGTTAATAATGGCCACTTTTCTCCATCACCATCTTAAGATATCACACAGTCTGGTTAAATAAATAGTGTGAATAAAATTAACTCTGAGTGTGTTAAATTAACTCCTTCCGCTAGTTTGGCATTTTAACCAATCTGACACCACTCTGGTCTCTCTTGGCTTATTGAGAGTTTACTGTACTGAGGGGATTATGTAGTAAACGTTCCTTGCTTCCTGCTGTTCGCACAAGTCCAACTGATTATTTTTATCTTCATTTAAAAGAAAAAGTACTGGGAAAGCCTGCTACTTTGGCAGCCTGGTGTAAAATTTAATATTTGAGCTTGAAAATGTGATCTGAATGCATCATGATAATGTGAGGGAGCAAATTTCCTCACATCCCAATTGTTAATCTGTGTCATAAGTTGTTGCATTTTTTTAGGTAAAGTGTTTATAATGTTTCTGTTATGATATTAAAGTATTATAATAGTTGAACTTGAAGGCACTCCAATTCACATCTTATCTCAGTTTATTTATTTATCTCATTTTAGCGAATTTCCCTATAGGGAATATTAGCGAATTTCCCTATAGGGAATACGCTATTACGGTAGTAGTCACGGTAAGACCTAAGCCCGGGACCATGATACTTTTTCATTTTGAGGTCCCTAGAAGCCAAAAACACCGTTCGTTCAAATTGATATATATGTATATCTATATATAAATATATCTATGTGTCCGTGAACACGATAACTTTTGAACGGAACCTCCGATTTTGATGAAATTTGGTACAGGGGTGTAAGCCAGCGTCTACTAGGTTGAGTTCGCAAACCAGAATGATCGGACCATGGGAACGGGGTTTTATGGGGTGTCTAAAGGGTTAAAAATGGGTTTTTGGCTTTTTTTTACTTTTATTTAGAAAATTCAACAATTTTAACTGAAACCATTTGAAAGAGGTTAAAAAAACAAACAATCTAGTATTTTGAATTTTTTACCTAGCTTAAATGGTTATGAAGAAAATCCAAAAAGTATGTTTTTCATGTTATTCTTAGAAATCAACAAAACCTTCTATCTTGCTTATTTATTGACATATCTTGATAAAATTTGGTATGTACATTCATTAGGAAACGTTTAACTTATATTTGCTTAGAAAACCCATATGGCGGCAAACCTACGTACTCATTCCTATAGGGTTTATGGGGAAAATAAAAAGAACACCATAGCCTTATAAAACTTAGTATGTACCGGTACAACCACTAGGTAGGGTTTAACTTATATTTACCAACAAAACCCATATGGCGGCAAACCTACATACTCTCATCCCCATGGATTTTATGGGGGAATAGAAAATATATCTACCAAAATTCCATTGGAAATTCGCTGAGTACGCAGGTCTGCTGCGATGGGGGTATTATTTTATTAAAAACAAAAGTTAGCTTCAAGTGCCATCTCAGAATCTTCTTTAAGTAGATAGCATACAATGTAAAGGTGTGTTTACATTAGAGGTTGACAACCAAAAGTTGTTGACGTTTTCTATTATTTCCATATGGCTATTATCGACAACTTCTGGTTGTCAACCTCCAGTGTAAACACACCTTAATACTGGTAAAAAAATGGTAAAAAATATGTTTAATAAATAGATATGGTTTGTAAAGCTAGATTTTAATATTTGTTTTTTTCAGACCCAGAGACGGTGAAGTTCCTGAAGAACAACATAGACCCCGTGTTTGGGTTCACACAGCTGGTCAGGTTCAGCTGGTCCACAGCACAGAAGCTGCTGGACCAACACAAAGCTAGTTTTTAATATTTGTTGTTTTCAGATCCAGAGACGGTGAAGTTCCTGAAGAACAACATAGACCCCGTGTTTGGGTTCACACAGCTGGTCAGGTTCAGTTGGTCCACAGCACAGAAGCTGCTGGACCAACACAAAGCTAGTTTTTAATATTTGTTGTTTTCAGATCCAGAGACGGTGAAGTTTCTGAAGAACAACATAGACCCCGTGTTTGGGTTCACACAGCTGGTCAGGTTCAGCTGGTCCACAGCACAGAAGCTGCTGGACCAACACAAAGCTAGTTTTTAATATTTGTTGTTTTCAGACCCAGAGACGGTGAAGTTCCTGAAGAACAACATAGACCCCGTGTTTGGGTTCACACAGCTGGTCAGGTTCAGCTGGTCCACAGCACAGAAGCTGCTGGACCAACACAAAGCTAGTTTTTAATATTTGTTGTTTCCAGACCCAGAGACGGTGAAGTTCCTGAAGAACAACATAGACCCCGTGTTTGGGTTCACACAGCTGGTCAGGTTCAGCTGGTCCACAGCACAGAAGTTGCTGGACCAACACAAAGCTAGTTTTTAATATTTGTTGTTTTCAGACCCAGAGACAGTGAAGTTTCTGAAGAACAACATAGACCCCGTGTTTGGGTTCACACAGCTGGTCAGGTTCAGCTGGTCCACAGCACAGAAGCTGCTGGACAAACACAAAGCTAGTTTTTAATATTTGTTGTTTTCAGACCCAGAGACGGTGAAGTTTCTGTAGAACATCATAGACCCCGTGTTTGGGCTTACACAGCTGGTCAGGTTCAGCTGGTCCACAGCACAGAAGCTGCTGGACGAACACAAAGCTAGTTTTTAATATTTGTTGTTTTCAGACCCAGAGACGGTGAAGTTTCTGTAGAACATCATAGACCCTGTGTTTGGGCTTACACAGCTGGTCAGGTTCAGCTGGTCCACAGCACAGAAGCTGCTGGACAAACACAAAGCTAGTTTTTAATATTTGTTGTTTTCAGACCCAGAGACGGTGAAGTTTCTGTAGAACATCATAGACCCCGTGTTTGGGCTTACACAGCTGGTCAGGTTCAGCTGGTCCACAGCACAGAAGCTGCTGGACGAACACAAAGCTAGTTTTTAATATTTGTTGTTTTCAGACCCAGAGACGGTGAAGTTTCTGTAGAACATCATAGACCCTGTGTTTGGGCTTACACAGCTGGTCAGGTTCAGCTGGTCCACAGCACAGAAGCTGCTGGACAAACACAAAGCTAGTTTTTAATATTTGTTGTTTTCAGACCCAGAGACGGTGAAGTTTCTGAAGAACAACATAGACCCCGTGTTTGGGTTCACATAGCTGGTCAGGTTCAGTTGGTCCACAGCACAGAAGCTGCTGGACAAACACAAAGCTAGTTTTTAATATTGGTTGTTTTCAGACCCAGAGACGGTGAAGTTCCTGAAGAACAACATAGACCCCGTGTTTGGGCTTACACAGCTGGTCAGGTTCAGCTGGTCCACAGCACAGAAGTTGCTGGACCAACACAAAGCTAGTTTTTAATATTTGTTGTTTTCAGACCCAGAGACGGTGAAGTTCCTGAAGAACAACATAGACCCCGTGTTTGGGTTCACACAGCTGGTCAGGTTCAGCTGGTCCACAGCACAGAAGTTGCTGGACCAACACAAAGCTAGTTTTTAATATTTGTTGTTTTCAGACCCAGAGACGGTGAAGTTCCTGAAGAACAACATAGACCCCGTGTTTGGGTTCACACAGCTGGTCAGGTTCAGTTGGTCCACAGCACAGAAGCTGCTGGAGGAACACGCTGTACAAGTTGAGTGGTGAGTGGTACATGTTCAACTTTTGGTTGTTTTGCACTCAAAGTAGTTTGTGGAATCGTAATTCTTTATCTCTTATGGAACTTATGGCTTGAGAATTTGGCATTCGCTCTGCCTACAGATATTAATTTGTAAAATGCTAAGTATATTGGAGGAAATGAGGCTTTTAATTTCATAAAATAATAATTAAGATTTACATTACATTCAAAGCAGTACCGGTAACAGTAAATATAAATCGAGTAATTTCGTTACGTTTTTCTAATAACAACTGTGAACTGAACAATGGACAATGGGAAAGTAATTTTTTAAGTGATTTTATAGAACTGCACAGCTGATGGATATTACATGGGCGAAAACTTTAAACTGAGCTACGGTAGGTGTTTGTTCAGTCTAACTATCTAAAAACTGTCACATAACTCTAATCGTAAATCTTAAACCTGATTGAACATGTTAAAAATCCTGGATGGTACTTGTTGGATAACTACTGCATTCAACCACCGGCTAAAATTGTGATAGATATAAGTTAATTTAAAAAAATTAGGAAACTTATCAAAACAAAACCGACGACATTGCGTCTAAGAATCTAGAGAAAATCCTCTCCCTTCTCTCATCTGTGGCAGAGATGTGAACAATTTTGCGTTTGATGTTATGATAAAGAATTTGGAACACAAATACTACTAATACAAAAGCTTAAATTTAGATATGACGCTATCCTTGACTTTCCGTGCACGGGGTTTTATGGTGGTTCAAGTATGGTTTTCACATTTTTTGCCATTATTTTTTTTATTTACATAATTTTACGTTACAAATACTGCTAAAGCTTTAAAAATAAACAATTTAGCACCGTCAACTGCAAAATTATGTTAAGTGGTTGCAGAGAGAATTGAAATAGGAAATCTGATCTGATCCAATGGGATATATTGATGAGTTCAATCAATTTTCCATTTGATGAAATTTTACGCTCTATACTAATAATATCATCAAATAAAAAATTGATTCATGTATTGCATCGGATAATATTTCAATACTTTGGATCAGATTAGATTTTCTATTTGAATTTTCTCTGCAACCACTCAAGATAATTTAACAGTTGAAAACACTTAATTATTTTTTCAAGCTTGTGTAATATTTTTACATAAAATTATGTAATTTAAAAAAATAATGGTAAAAAATGTGAAAACCTTATTTGAAACCCTACAAAACCCTGTGCATGGAAAATATAAGATGGCCTGCTATTTAAATTGAAGCCTTCGTAAATGTAGTATTTGTGTTCCAAATTTTAGATCTTTATCATCAAATTCACTACTCTCCCAATAATTGCCACATATCCACCAGACTACATTTCAAGATTATAACATTAAAATAATTATTTGCTTAGGCCCACTCTTGAGTTTTTAATTTTTAATCTCCTTGGCCTTTGAGATAAAAAATATTACTTTTAGTATAATGCACAATGTAAATTTGTCATCAAATTACTAAAAAAATTATGTTATACAGGGTGTCCAAAAAAAACGTTTACAGACTTTGGGATGTGATTCCTGATACAAAAGTAAAGAAAAAAGTTCCTATGAAGGTATGTCCGAAAATGCATATTTACCCAGATATCCGCCATTTTGTTTTTTCCACTTAATATTTTTTATTTCGGTGACGGATTGATCTAGGAACTTCATATTTGGCATGGATCTTTATAATACTAATGTCCATTTACACAATAAAAATTATTTTTTTCCGATGCATGTTTTCAAAATGGCGGCCATTTTAAATTTTTAAACTCAAATATCTCAAAAACGGTAAAATTTATAAAAATGTTACAAGACACAAAAAAGTTGACAAATTAAATTATCTAAACAGTAATACCAAGTTTGTAAGGAACCGAAAACAAATAACAGAGTTACTGTGGTTTTTATGCAGAAAAACACTGATTTTGCACTATGATTAATGCCAATTTAGGTTATTTTAAGAGAAAAATCTCAACAACTCCGTTATTTGTTGGCAGATCTTTACAAACTTGGTTTTGTTGTTTAGATAATTTAATTTGTCAACTTTTTTGTCTCTTGCAATATTTTTATAAAATTTACCGTTTTTGAGATATTTGAGTTTAAAAATTTAAAATGGCCGCCATTTTGAAAACATGCATCGGAAAAAAATAATTTTTATTGTGTAAATGGACATTAGTATTATAAAGATCCATGCCAAATATGAAGTTCCTAGATCAATCCGTCACCGAAATAAAAAATATTAAGTGGAAAAAACAAAATGGCGGATATCTGGGTAAATATGCATTTTCGGACATACCTTCATAGGAACTTTTTCTTTACTTTTGTATCAGGAATCACATCCCAAAGTCTGTAAACGTTTTTTTTGGACACCCTGTATAAAAAAAAAACTTTGAATTGGCAGCCCCTGTGCCTTAGTCCCCTTTTATACATCGCGTCGTTTTACACGCGTCCAAAGACGTGCGTAAATAAATACACTGCACTAAATAGAGGCATTTAAACCCCGCCCAACGAGCGCCCGCGAAAAGAGCGCCTGACGCACTTCGCTCAACGTGATGTATAAAAGGGGCCTTATCTCCAGGCTGTTCTACTTCAACATACCCTCTTATACTTCAATATAGGCTCTTATTCTTCATATAACGTAAAAATTTAGTATAGGTTCTGATACTTCATTTCAGCTGTTTATATTTTTTAATTTGGTTTAACCATTCCTACTCATAAATTTCTTGATGGGCCAAGTCATTCAAATGTACAATTTATCTACTCAAATTTATTTTAGGTCTGATGATGAAGAAGAAGACAATGGCGCTAAAAATACCACCCCAATCACATCATTTTTCAAGCCTTCTGCAAAAAAAGCCAGATCCAAACATGCATTTTTTACTGATAGATGTTTAAAGAATGCTCAGGAATTGTGATAGAAACACAAGGATAATCTAAATATTGTATAGACTGTGAACATTTTTGTAATAAACAATTTCATAAATCATTCTGGTTTTGTCATTCCCGTGCTAAAACTTTTCAAAGTAATACACAAAAAAAAAAATGTTATAAAATTATAACATGATACCCACATCTGTATACATGTGTATTACACAGTGGTTGTTAACTTTTTTTGTTGAGAAGAAATTATATTTTGATTTAGAAAGTATTTTTTACTTTGAAAGTTATCCTTCCTAAGACGTGCATGTTTTATTTCTATAGTTGGACACACAATTTATTACTTAATCACTTTGCAAGAGACACCGAATCAACCAGGACATATTTTAAGGACAATATAAATGAAGGATGAGTGTAGAATGGTTGTGATGCCTTGTGTAGCTTTATTACTGTCTGCGAAGACCAGCTCATTCTTTAGACAAAGTCATTGATGATACAGTACTCCATTATATGCCCCAAAAAGTAAATTTTAACAAACTAAACAAAATAATATCAATGTTTTGTTCTATAATGGACATTGTACAGAAATGTATGTTTCGGTTTTCGTTTTAAATGGTAAAATAAATATTTTTCCTACCACTGCATGCAAATAAATCACATTACCACACCTACCCCCTGTAACCCCTGTGCCACACAGTTCATTTCCAGTTTCCGTTTCTTTCTTGCTCTAGAGCGGCAATGCTCTTTACCGCACGCTAGATCAAACAGCAACTTTAACACTTTGACTGCGGCATGTATCCGATAGGATACAAAGGCTTCGATCGGGTGCGAGTGTATCCGATCAGTTACAAATGACAATGTCAAGATAATGAGACTGTTTCTCCTCTAGCGTTTGAGAAGGAAACACATATTGTGCATTAGCGTGTAGGTGAGGGTATTGAGTTTTTAGATTACTTGTGATTAGTATATATTCTACAGGTTTTTAACTACGCGCTATCGTTGGAGGAATGTAAATATAGTTGAGCGTGGTTGTTGAGTTTTGACATTTTATATGCCGCAGCAATCGTGTTAAGTCAGCTGTGATTACAAACCATGCCACAGATGTTGTTCATTGTTGTCGTTTAGTAATTGCTTCTTTTTTAGTTTGAGGTTACGTTTGATAGTTAACAGTGTGTTCCAACAGAAACAAATTAAAAATAATCTAAATGCCTTTTTGTATACAATAAAACATGTAATCTGTAACAATTATGTTGGTATGAAAAATCTTGTGTTTATTACGAGCGCAAATATTCATTGCCGCTCTCGAATTGTTTGGTCGCACTCAGCTGACGCTTTGTGCGGCCGTCTACAATTCTCGAGTGGCAATGACATACTTTACGCTCTTATTACACAAATAGCTATTGTCATTTAGCTATATCCTTTACAAGCTTGTAAGATATAGCGATGCAAAACCTTTTATTTGTGCTTATTTTATCTATTCCAAAATCACTGGTATTAACAGTCAATGCTTATTTATAAAGTTAACAGTTATGGTCTGAACAAAATGGGGAATTTACTTTTCTCCAAGCCTGAAAAATAATCTAAGTCCTAGTCATTTTATTGTCTTTTATTATGTATAGTTTGCATTACGATATGTTACTTTATTTATCGTTTGGTAAGTCTTTGGTTAATAGCCTAGCATGAAGTAACCCATGGTAAGCATGGTAAGTTATTTACTGAAAGGCTAGGCATCTGGTATTCAAGAATATAGTCCAGTTATATGTTCAGATAAAGATCAGTTTATTCATTTATAGAAAATGTATACATTCGGTAGCAGATAGAAATTTATTATGTACATATCAATAAACCTTAATATAAATTGTAACTTAATTCTAATTTTCAGTATTAGTCTTGTTTTAGTTAAAAATCACTAAGCATCGACTACAATTTGAACTAGGTAAATATTTACAACACTCTTACACACTAAATGAAAGTAAACTATTTGTGAACACAGTAATGTCATTGACTATGTACACTAACGTGAATAGACCTCTCATCAAATGCATTTAGTTTGAGGCAAAAATTTGGAAGTTTCGTTTACGCGGAGCCAAAGTCGCTGCCATCGATGTTGTTATTATTCATCTGGATTTACAGTGCTGCAAAACCCCTTTACCACAGCATAAACATAACTGTCATTTATAAAATGTTTCAACCTTGGTTGAGAAGAGTGGTAATACTGATTTATCTTTCATATTTCACTTGTACTTCATGTACACCGCAGAAGATCGCACCACCGTCAATAGGTTTGAAACACGCCTATGCTATGAGAAGTCTATTCACTTAAGTGTATATATTCAAAGGTAATGTCTTAGACACTTTAACATTAGAACCCAACTGTTCCAGCTTGAGATAGTACGCCTACTCACTTATTCTTACCATGCCATTGTTTGGGCAAATTCTGTACTAGTTATGTGCCTTTTGGTATCAAACCCGATGTTCACATTATTATAATCATGCCAGTGACTATCATTGCTAGGTCTATGGTGGACGGGGGACATACCTTATAGGTTATGGTGATTTTATATCTATCTTCAAACTAAAATGTTTAACGTTCGGATTGAATGTACAGCTCAGAACTAAATGCTTGGAAGTAAAAACACAAATATGTAATGCCATAAATAGGGAGAGACTTAATGAAAGTGGTAAATTAAACAAAGGCATGATGACCTATCCGAGGCCTAGTGTTTTCTGGGGTTTCATAGCAGAACATGCACGTTTCTCTGCATAATTTACTAATTTTATCTTTTATTTTGTCAAAATTTAAACTAAACAAATAATTACATATTTTTTGTTAACATAACAGTTCTTTTTAGAGATTTTCAAATGTTCTCCTCCTAAAATCTTATGAATGGCGGATCAGGGGGGTCCTACTGTTTATAACCATTGATTGTAGTATGCTACCCTAAGAAAAGCATTCTATAGTCAATGTTGTTAGCTAAACAAATCAGCATGGTGAATGCAACAAACGCAAAAAGGCTTGATGTAGTCTTTGTCCCACCAGATCCTGCAACAGATAAATTCATCTTTATTGCTTTTATCATATATTTATTATAGAAGAGTGGTTATTTTTCTATTGTTTAGTAATAATGATAGTTTTTTTTCTCTGATGTCGGCACTCAAAAGCCTTCAAGATAGCAAATGTTCATTGTAGACTCAACCAAAGTCTGTTATAGACTGTTCAAACTTAATTTGCGGTTTAGTTGCGGAATTGCAATCCCCCCCACCATTTTTATTGCTCTTCCTTCTTTTATTGCCAAGAATTCAAAAAATGAGAATCATCAAACATTATAACAGAAGTTTAATTTCTCATGTCACTTTATGTTATGTATTGATATTTTTAACATATTTTCATTTTGACTTTTGAGCTTTTTATGCTGTTTCAATTTTGTAACGCTATTAGGAGAAGTAGCTCGATCATCAGCGCTACTATTTACTCAGGGTGGAATGGAAATTCAAGGTGGTAGGAAGTAAATTTTTCCCATGATGAAAAATAAAATTGTGTTTTTAGACCACACAATAATTTTGAACTGGGTATAGTAATTTTTAAAGTTTTTAATATTTAGAACAATGTTATCGACTAAGCCAATTAATTGTAATTAATAACTGGCTGAATAGCTGGGTGGTTAGAGGGCTCGCCTTTGAATTTAAAGGTTGCCGGTTCGATTCTGAGAAAAGTTAGTAGTTTTCTAATGGTACGATTGTGGATCAATTTGCTACATTAGGGCTATTAATGAAATATGCTACCTAACATTTTATCGAAGTTAGATAGTAACAAGACCAGTCCCCGTCAAAATAAAAAAATGAAATAAAACTGGCGTAGACAAAAACCAAATAATAATAAATAAATAAAAGTAAGCAGTACAAATTATGACAAGGATTTATCTAAATTAGGAAAGTGATGAACAAAAAGAAATATCAATGATAGTGAAAGAAAATATTCCAAGTTAAATAGAGAATGTTAGGCTAAGTAAGTAATGTTTCTTATAGCATTATGGCTGTGACCACCTTGGCTCAGCCAGATAGAAACACACTACTCAATAAAGTTTGTTACAAGTTAAATGTCTCCCCTTCCTCCTCAATCCCTTCTTGAGATTGACTGGTTTTTTTGTTATAAATCATGTTAAAAAGTCAATCTCAAGTTAAACTACTCACGGACACATTTCCTGTACTCATTGACGTAGTAGCCTCGGACACACTGGCACTTCTGATCCCTGCACTCTATTGCGGTCGTGTAGTCTGGACCAATGTAACATTCACTCGAGTTGGAGCAGAACTCATTCAAATCTGAAAAAATGTATGCTATTTAATTGTTTTAGCGAATTTTCCTATAGGGAATACGCTATTACGGTAGTAGACATGTTAAGACCTAGGCCTGGGACCATGTTACTTTTTAATTTTGATGTCCCCACAAGGGAAAAACTCCAATTGGTCATTTTCATATATATGTATATATATCTATACATCTGTGTGTTGATAACTTTTAGGGACTTACAATTTCGATGAAATTTGGTATGGAGGTGTTGGACTAGGTCTACTCTCTTGAGTTGTGAACCAGCATAATCTGATTATGGGAACAGGGTTTTATGGGGTTTCAAAAGGGTCAAAAATGGGTTTTTTTCTTATTTTGCCCTTAGTCTTTTAAGTTTTACAATCAGGCCCGCGGTTTGTATGTGAGGCGCTATGGGCCCAAAATATATTTGCGCCCTCTCCCTTTTTGACACTCAACACTGGTTGATTACAAAATAATATCTTTCAAGAATTATCTTTCTTATGAAATCGGTCGGTGTGTGTATAAGAATAATCAGGAACCTTCTAAACAGCGTTGGGAATTTCCGGGGAATTCCACGGAATCCGGGGAATAGAGGTCTCCGGGTACAATTCCGGGGAATGGAGTAGTTCCGGGGAATTTCCGGGGAATGGTTTATATTTACGGCAAAATTCTGGGGATTGCGCCGGACGACACTATTCGATTCTTGATTCTTGACCAAAATGTCATTCATAGTGCTCTATCCAAGAATAGTTTGAGATAAATATTTGACATTATAATAATATGGTTAATAGAGTCTAGTAGGCCTAGTAGTATATGATTATATATGGTTATCAATGTTTATGGTTATGGTTGTAATTAGTTTGGGGCCTGTAATAAATACTTGCCAAATTACAGAACAAAAATGTGGTTTAATGTGTTTTTGTTAGTACTAGGCTATATGATTAAAAGGGCCTACTGCAATTTTTTTTCAAATTCTGTAGGTAGTGATGGCAAAATAAAATCGATTTTTCGGAAAAATCTATTTTTACCATTCGATACATCGATTTTTTGACATCGATTTTTTCAAAACAATATTTTTCTGAGATCGATTTTTTTACTAAAAATATTGATTTTAAAATCGGTCGGGTAAATGACAAAGAATAGCGGTTTTTTCTCCTCTAAAACAGTATATTTTAAGATCCTAACCTTAGTTTGGCTATAAATTTACAAAATTCGTTGCATTAGAGCCAAATATCAAAGTCAAATAACCAAGTTGGCTGTATATCGTCTTGGTGCAAGGTCATTTCTAGTAGAGAGTTAACTAGAAAATAGAGATGGGCGTGATTGTTGCTATGACTACTGCTAAACTCATTTCCCATCGGCCAAAATATCATGTAAAGCCAAAGTATACTCTATCATACCGTTTTATACAAAGCAGTTCAAAATAGGGCTCATCCTTTAATTTTTGTTAAAATTTACTGTTATAAAAATTTAATTGAAAAATAGAGACTTGGTTAGGGAAGGTTAGATTTTACTGTTCTGTTCAAGACCGGCAACCAGCGATGGTAAAATCATTTTTAACTGTAAAACAAAATATTTGAATAGTCCTTGAATGACGTTAAAACATGTATAAATTCCCGACTCCATTGACTTTATATAAATTTATGTTTATCTAGCTTTCCAATACATGTTGATTCTATAGCTCAAAACAAAAACTGTGTTTATTCCAGTCTAGCAATGTTATACTTAATTTAGCTCTTACAGCATTTGAAGTAAATTAAATCATTTTGTTTTAGTCTACGATCTAATATATCTTCTTAACAAACAAATAATGTTTTATTTTCATAACTCTATTTTATTTCAAACCAAATAGTGTAGTGTATTCCTTACATGCGTAGAGGATATATAAGTTAATCGTTTATTTATTGACAAAAGCAATGATATAATCAAAGGTGTGACCATTGACTACAAATACTGTCATATTAAAAGTATTATTTAAATGTTTATTGGTTATATTTTTACTTCCTGGTATAACTTAAAGCCAATTATTTAAAAGTGTCGATAAAAAATCGATTTTCTTAAAACATCGATTTTTTGTCCACGATTTTTTAACAAAATCGATTTTACTCTTTCGATACATCAATATATCGAAAAATCGATTTTTCAAGAAATTTTACCATCACTATCTGTAGGTTTGTATGCAGAATAACCCATTGGAGGGTGTTTTTCTTTTCATTCTACACTTACTGTAATTAAAGTATTTACTTCCTTTTCGTGGCATTAAAAATATCAATATTATTTGATAAAATTTCTCAAAAAGAATTGTTGAAATTTAATTTTTATAATTGTTGTAAATAAGTACAGTAATCCTTATTTGAATAATCTCATTATGTTTTTAAATGATGAAACTGCGGGAATAGTGCGGAAAAAGGCGCCAATCAACAGAGGGCAAATCCTTCCTACTGTATCTTTTTAGCACTTTATATCTATATCTATTAGGTAGTTTAATCTCGTTGATAGATCTAACCTCTTCCCCGTGATTTACCGTTATTTCAGGATTGTTTAGTGGACTTAAAAAGTTTAATTACCTTCTTTGGGAAACATATTTTAACTGAATAGTAGTGGCTAGCAGTTAGTTACCGCCATTTTTAGTGCCGCTTTTACTTTATTAGTTCTTTTGTACGAGTAATTAAATGGTTAAAGCCCCATAACGGAATTCCGGGGAATGCAAATTTGATTCCGGGGAATCCGCCCGTCAATTCCGGGTAATTTAATCTCGAGCAGTTACCAACGCTGCTTCTAAATCAGTGGCAGAACCTTGAAGCGCTTTCAAAACAACATTGTTTAAAAAAAAAATTAGTCTATAATAATATTATATCTTTTTTCTTAACTTCTGCAAAATTTTAGCTAATAAATCCAATTTTTTACGTGATAAATTCATAAATTTAAAATTACACTTCAAAGTTATCCTGTGAATTTATATACCAAAGACAATTTTCAATAGTACACAGCTTTGATGGAAAGTTATAAAAAAATTTTATCATATTAGAAATCGAACGTGTTACCTCTTGAATCATTACCCAGATGCTAACGAGTACGTTAGTCAGATGCCCTGTATAATAGCACCCCATTTATAATTCATATGGTTTCACTTTATAAGTATATCTCAGGAATATTTACACTGATAATTTCATTTTATCACCACTGAACACAATTACTGCTGTTGGATTTGGATTCTATTTTCACTCTTGTAAAATTTTGTAAAGTGACATACCAACACAGCATAGCCAAGGCCTGCCATTACCTTTAGTAAGAAAGCAGCGGCCGTTCAAGAAGTGGAACCTCATCAGACACTCGCAGCGGCCGCCGTAACAGTGGCTCTGGTCACCGAAGCTAGCCTGGCATTGGTTATCCTGCTCACAACTTCCCCTCAGAGCTGTTACTCCTGAACAAAACACACTTACATGGATAACTTTCTATGCAAATGTTAGAGTTCATGAAGTGGAATCTCATCAGACACTCGCAGCGGCCGCCGTAACAGTGGCTCTGGTCACCGAAGCTGACCTGGCATTGGTTATCCTGCTCACAGCTCCCCCTCAGAGCTGTTACTCCTGAACAAAACACACTTACATAGATAACTTTCTATGCAAATGTTAGAGTTGATGAAGTGGAACCTCATCAGACACTCGCAGCGGCCGCCGTAACAATGGCTCTGGTCACCGAAGGTGGCCTGGCATTGGTTATCCTGCTCACAACTTCCCCTCAGAGCTGTTACTCCTGAACAAAACACACTCACATGGATAACTTTCTATGCAAATGTTAGAGTTGATGAAGTGGAACCTCATCAGACACTCGCAGCGGCCGCCGTAACAATGGCTCTGGTCACCGAAGCTGGCCTGGCATTGGTTATCCTGCTCACAACTTCCCCTCAGAGCTGTTACTCCTGAACAAAACACACTTACATGGATAACTTTCTATGCAAATGTTAGAGTTGATGAAGTGGAACCTCATCAGACACTCGCAGCGGCCGCCGTAACAATGGCTCTGGTCACCGAAGGTGGCCTGGCATTGGTTATCCTGCTCACAACTTCCCCTCAGAGCTGTTACTCCTGAACAAAACACACTCACATGGATAACTTTCTATGCAAATGTTAGAGTTGATGAAGTGGAACCTCATCAGACACTCGCAGCGGCCGCCGTAACAATGGCTCTGGTCACCGAAGCTGGCCTGGCATTGGTTATCCTGCTCACAGCTCCCCCTCAGCTCTGTTACTCCTGAACAAAACACACTCACATGGATAACTTTCTATGCAAATGTTAGAGTTGATGAAGTGGAACCTCATCAGACACTCGCAGCGGCCGCCGTAACAATGGCTCTGGTCACCGAAGCTGGCCTGGCATTGGTTATCCTGCTCACAACTTCCCCTCAGCTCTGTTACTCCTGAACAAAACACACTTACATAGATAACTTTCTATGCAAATGTTAGAGTTCATGAAGTGGAACCTCATAAGACACTCGCAGCGGCCGCCGTTACAGTGGCTTTGGTCGCCAAAGCTGACCTGGCAATGGTTATCCTGCTCACAGCTCCCCCTCAGCTCTGTTACTCCTGAACAAAACACACACACATGACTGGCGACTTACACGGGCAATACGGATCATGATCTTGGATATCGGATACGGATTGAGTTTGTAAGGTCAAATATTAATGAGGGATCCATGAATCATACATCAATAGTTGACTTTACACCCTCAATCCGTATCGTGATGCAGGATCACGATCCAATATCGCGATCCGTACTGACTGTGTAAGATCCGCCATTCTATCCATAGTGAAAATGGTGAACATACTGAATGATGTGAGAATATGGCATGTGTTACAAACCCTGACGTTTTCAGAAAGCAAAAAACACATAACTTCAATTGTAATTGGGGGTACATCCCCCCCCCCCTTCCCGTCATTTCTAAAAATGATCTGAGCATCTAAATGAACGAAAAAGTGCTTTATTCACAAAAATTTAACTGTACAATGAACTTGTTCCAAGAACCTAAAACTAAGAACACTATAGACATAACTATGATATAGTGTAATAATTTAAAATCTCATGATAAGTCTTTTTTATAGATAAATTTAATATTAAGCTTTTTCACCAAAATATCCAGCACTTTAAATCCCGAATAGAATCTTTACTTATTGTAGTTGACGATCTCAAACCCCAAATCATAGTTTTAACGGAACATGATATGAAAGACCCTGAAATAGAAAGATTAAATATTGACACATTTTCTCTTAATTAATTTTTTTCTAGAAAAAATTCAAATAAGGGTGGCGTCATGATATTAAGCAATAATAAAATTAAATACAAACCAATTAAATAACCACAACCCCTTTATAATCAGCTTCTAGTAGAAGAACAGTATAAATTTTGCTTGGCAATGTTTACTTTTCAAAATTTTAAATTTATTGTAGTTGATTATAGATCACCTTCTAGTTGCTCAGAAACATTCTGTGACAGACTGGGTATTTTGGTTGATTACTTAAGCCAGAAATGTGACAAAATTATATGTGCAGGAGATGTAAACATAGATGTATTAATAAATGATAAATATTGCAAATTGTTAAAAAATCCTTTAAAGGGGCTCAATATAAAACACTTGATTAATTTTCCCACCAGAATGACAGAGAAATCAGGGACCGGAATAGACAATATTTTTGTAAAGAATATCCCTCCGCTAGTAAAATTTTTTGGGGAACGCCAAATGTTCGCTATTGAAATTTGTGTCCATGCTGAAATTTTAATTATAAATAAACCATTTTAGGCTACATATTTCAACTAGAGGTGAGTCTCGCGTCACTTCAGGTGGGGCCAATTTTATGGCCTGTCGGCTGTTTATAGACCTTGTCAAGTTAACTTGAGGCAGAACAGCCGACCAAAATAATCTGTCTTTTTACTCCTACCCCACCGGCCAACCATAAAACTGACTGCCTGGAGGGATGCATAATCAACCTAAAGTATCAAAATTTTTAATATTTTGTTTGTAATATTTAAGCTACCACGGCGGCACTTCACGGTCAGACGGGCGTACAGCAATTTAAAAAAATCTTTATAAAAATCTTGCATAACATTGAATCTCATAAGAATGCACACACTTGGGCGGAACATCACGGAACGGACATTCCCCAACGTCTGAAATCCACATTTCCCGAATCTACTGGTGATATCTGGATAAAAGAATGTTTTGCAAAAGGTCGTAATCCTAAATTAAAATATTTGGTTTTGTAGATTATTGTTTGTTTGTTCAACGATTTCAAAAATTTAAATTTTTACTGCGTATCATAAAATTATTATAAATTAGCATAAAAATGGAATCAAACTCATAATGTCATAGAAGAGGGAAATCAATTATATTCTTTTAAAACTTACGAGGTAAGCACTGAGTGCCAGTAAAATCGGTGACGAAATTGGGTTCACACTGGCACACTTCCTGGACACAATCTGAGTGAGCCAGTGTCACACAGTCGTACTTGGAATTGCAAATTGCTCCAACACCTGCAAAAAGAAAACGGAAAAAAGAAATGTGCATTAATTGCACATTTTTACAATTTTACTTGCAGCTTGGTATATGTCCTAACGTATTGTAATATCGTATGGCATTCTTAACTAGCCACTATCGCAAATAAAAAGTCTAAATCTAACTTTCTGGAGTAGTTCACCTTCTGAAATTTTTAAGAAAAAACTCTAAAAATGAAATAATTAGGAGATCTTTTAGAAAAATAAATACAGGGGCAGGGGAGTAAGCCATTGCAGCCCAGCCTTACTTACACTATGCAGACAGGCTAAAAGTTACGAAGTCACTTAGGGTACGATTAACGATGTTAGTAAGCTATGTGATCTACATTTTAGATTCCAATTATATGTGCAAGAATTAATGTTAGAGTTCAACATCCTTGGTTATCCTGCTCACTCTCGAATTATTCTCAGTGGTGCTTAGATAATTGCTAGTAAAAAGTCTATGTTTGGGTGAGTCGGTGGCGTAGTAGTTAGCGCTCCGGACTTCGGGACCATGGCAGCGATGTCGTGGGTTCGAATCCGCGTTCTGCCAGTGAACTTTTATCAGTACCTTTCACCTTGTACTGTAGCGGCTCACCCCCTTACTTTGTCTAATACGATCCACGCACAGATCAATAGTCTATGTGGACGGGGCAAAGTAAGGCAAAAAGAGGTCCGCCAACCTCTTAAAAAAAAAAAAAAAAAAAAAAAAAAAAAAAAAAATTTGAAGCTACAAGACTGTTGTGTGACAGACCCCATTTAAACTTCCAAATATTATGAAATCCTACTCTTATTCAGAAAGAGTTGTGTTAAGTCATGTGGGAAGATTCATCCCAACTCCTGGTACCTTTAAATTGGTGACTATTGGGCAAGGCGTAAATTATTTGCAGTAGTTTGTAAGGTGTATAAACTGTGTTAAAAGTGAATTAAGTGTGCTACCAGTTGGTTTATGAACGAGTTGTCAGCAGAATGAGATTGCAAGCTAATGATTTCATGTATAAAGTTATGGTAAAGTTTGTATGTGTAAAACTGATGATCAATGAATAATTTTTGTGTTTTTATCATCATTTGATTTGTTCTGTAAAGATTGTCAAACTCAATCATTCTGTAGATTAAGAACCCACAATAAAGCAACGCATCCACTGAAATTACACAACACTGTTAAAATTTGTTAAAGGTATATAGTATGTGTGATTAAAGATGCTTCAAACATAGAATTATATTACTTAAACAATTTATAATATTTTAATATTTGATAGTGAGAGGATTTGATAGTATCTTATGGCAAACCGCAGGTGAGAACTGACTTGCATGGCAGGTGCTGCCGTCGTTGGCCGCCACAAAGCCTCTCTTGCACTGGCACGTGCGCTGCATCTGACAGAACGAGTGCTCGGCTATGCAGTCTTCATCGTAGTTACAGCTAGCACCCAAGTCGAATCCTGCACAGTTATAACTATTATTACACTCGCTATTGCAGTTTAAACATTGTTGTCTATGTTTGATTTCTAAGATTTATATTAGGCCTCTTCCAATTCCTGTCATAGAAGAAAATAATATAGGTTATTTATTAGTAACAGTAAGACTTAAGCAGTAAAATAATGGTAAATTTTTGTTGTCAGATTTCAACAAGCCACAACCAAAATGAAAAAAAAAAATAAAAAAAGGTCATTCCTTATAGACAAAATGGTACCGGTGTAGAAAATTTTGGTCGACGTAGTGGGGCACTCTATAATGAGAGCGCGTACGAGACGATAACCTACTCTTCGGTTTACATTCTGCCTTCAATGAGTAAAATATTCCCAATGCTATACCACAAAAATTTAATACCTCCCTCTCTTTGGCAGCATGGTTGCATTCCACTGGCGACATCACTTTGAGGAGTTTCCAATTAATTTAGGTTTACAGTACTCCCAGCAATAAAAATTACAGTCAATTTTTAACATTGGAAGTGATCTTTATTTTTCTGTATTCATTTCTTACACCTTTTTATGAGCTATCCATGCAAAAAACCTCGAATTATTCTCAGTGGTGCTTAGATAATTGCTAGTAAAAAATAGTATTTATATTGTTCTTATATTTTTACAATTATAGTTCTTATTGAGATTGATTTTATTTTTATTCATGCAAGAAAGACACTTCTCTATTAAAGGGACTGGCTAAAAGTTGTGGAAGTCACTTAGTGGACAATTAAGGTGTTGAATGAAGAAAACAAAAATTCCCTCTTATGGAAACCTACACAGAGATTGGTTTTAATACGTTCTATCTCTTCAAAATTTGCCTACTTTAAAAATGTTTAGTATTCAATATATGATCTCTGAATATACTGCAACCTCTGTAATAAATTTTAAACCGGAGAAGTTTCTCAAAAGAAGTTTCTCAATCTTTATGAATTAAATGTAGGTTTTATTGAGCCATCTCACCTGATACCTGAGGCAGCAAAGTACCGATTAATAGACAAGAGAATATGATCAACACTATAGTAGAACACGAGTATTTCATTTTCACTGAAGTCACAAATTTGACATACTGGTTAGTTGCTCATACAGAGACTAAACCTGAACCTCAATCTGTTATCTCATGGTTATAGATAAGTGGCACACCTGTATTCCTCACTCACTCCACACACTCACTCCACACACACACACACATACACACACATACTATTACTGAAACACCTGCTGCCACTGGATTGATATATCCAATATTCTTAAACTACAGCACAGTTAACGTTGTTGAGTATTTTTTTATTTGAAAATTTACTAATAATGCATTGCACAGCAATGTTAAACTTTATAAACATAGTCACTTTTCAAAGGTTTTTGCAATTATGAACCAAAGTTTGTGGTGAAAAAACTTACTGGGGCATTTAATAATAAAAGTTACTAAAAATACAAGGAGTACTTTTTCCAAATCTATATTATTTTTTACTCTGATAAATAATTATTTATGTTTTCTAATAATGATTGATTTGAAAAAATGGAACACCCTGAAAACTATCAGGCATCTCTTCCATTCTACTCTTATAATACACCTAAGAAGTGTTTTTGTCATAGTGTGACAGCTCCATTGTGACAACAAACTAGGACAGTTATTCCCTTCATCATAAAATATTTCAATGGTGTAATTTTTAAAGTTTTTAAAATAATTTTTTCCTTAAGATTTTGGGGTAAATTACCCTTATAAACAAAAATACAAAAATGTTCAACAAGTGTTACTGTATACAACACATTTATTCATTCATCGACTTCAATGTTCCATTAACAAAATAATTCCCAAAAAATTACCAATAGCAGTTACGACAATCAAAAATAAATTTAGGTCCCAAAACCAGGTCAATTGTATTGTAGCTTGTGAACTACATCCTATTATTTTTATTACATTAGACCCAAGAAAAGTCACAAAGATCAGATGAAACAACGGAGATAAAGGTGTGACCAAAAAGCATTATTCACAGTGTGGCTGCGTAGAGGTATAATCTTATCAGGGGTAGATAACGCAGGTGGGCGCACCCAGAGCCTCTAATAGCTCAGTCATAGTCTTCACCATGGCTGCACTTATTGCACTCGTTGCGGCGCTCACACTCATCCTCACAGCCGAAACCGAAGCTCAGTCGGCTAACGGCACCTTACCAATGAAAAATGTGACAGTTGTGGAATTAGCAGTGAATTTGACAACGGCAAAACCGGAACTCCCTCCAGGGGGATTACCTGAGGTCATTGTTGAACCCGCAAAAGCTACAAATTCGACCCCACCTCCTCTAGTGGTTGCGTTGCCGCCCCTCAACAACACCGAGATCCCAGCGGTGGAAACGAGGCAAATGGAGGAAGGCGGGTTGATGAAACCATCACTGGTGGTGGACCCGGACGCTTTCCAAACAAAAGGTGCGTTTAGCATTTTCTTTAATATTTTTAATTTGTAGTTTTAATATTTATACTTATTTCTCAGACTTTAATAACCTCTTCTATAAAAAAATCTTGTATGATGGATGTTGAGAAATAGTAAATACAAACATACTGAGGAACTAATTTTAAGAAAATAGCTTCAAGTGGTACTGTATCTAGAAATTTTGAAGGAAAAAGGTTAATTACTATATTGATAAATAAAACCAAGGTATTAAAAAACCATTATTAATCTTGAGACTTGTGCTCTGAGTTTTTACTATTTGTTAAAAGTTGTTAAGCACTCTAATAAACAAATACATAACTAGTGCTAAATTTAATCAATGCCATAATAATTCCAAATAAAAAGAGATACAGTTTTTTTTATATTTATTATCAACTTTTAAGTATTTTTGTATAAGGAACTGTGGCCCGTGAGTACTGTGAAACTATTTAGAGGTGATATAAATAGTTACTAAATGATGTAAAGAGTACTGTAGACTCCGATATATTGGATCTGCCAAATATGAACTCTTGGTCATCCAAACTGAGCGGTCTAGAATATACTTCCAATCAAGGTGTATAAATAAAAAGAAGAGGTGTGTGCATAGCCAGCTGGTGTGACGTAGTTGGGCTCCCTGCTAGCGCCGCGAGCGGCAAGCCAACGTATTAAACGTTTGCCTAATTTTATTTTCATGTTGTACTATCATATGATGTACAAATTATTTTTGTGCTTACGATATACAGTTATGCAGAATGAACTATGCACGTACTTGGAACATACATTCAGTAGGCCCTAACTATTTTCTTGATTTGTTAACTCTTGAATTATTTAATAAATATATTATAAACTATTTTAATCAATCTATGCAATTTAAATTTTATGTTTTTCACAAATGACCCAAATTAGCTAGTAGGATAATTTAATTTGAATTAAGTATGTATCCTCAAATATTGGTTTAACAAATTATTTAGCACAATTGTAGAATGAACCATTTTTTGACTACATGAAATGTAACAAGAATGAAACTTATGACATAAACTAATATATAGCCGATGTTGCTTTAGTCATATTTATTTAACGTTATTTTTGTCATTTTTTCGAGCTGACCCTGCACTCTAATGCTTGAAACGGCCTACAAGAACTCAGAAGATCTAGCATATTCTGATTGATTACTATGAAAAAGCAAAGTTGACTCTTTAATCACTCATACGCACTCTAATCATAGGCCCTACCCATATCCTCTCGCCGTTGTATGCCGATCTCAAACTCATCACCTTTTAAAAACTCATTCAAACCCCGTAAATGTCACGTAAATATGATAATGTTATCTATTTTAGAATTCAACCTCGCTTTTTTAATTTAAAATGTTTTGAATTCAAGCTGTAGGCTTTTCTATAGCCTATATAATGTAGGCTATATTTATAAACGGGCATATTGAAATAGACCCATGCATGTATAGCCTAATAATCTTCAGTTTCTTCATTACCAATAAATGAAATTTGCCTTATGATATGCACCAGGGTCCATCGCTGACTTAAAATTAAATAGAGCACTTATTTATTAAGTATATACGGACTTTAACGAATGATGTTTTATATCATTATCTCAAAACAAAATATCACTATGCTTTGGATTGTTTTCTCTGTGACTACTCTGCAATGGATTCATACCAAAAGGGAAAACTTGCCAAAATTAAATACTGTAAGCATTTTGTATCTAACTCTTCAATATACCGACATTGGAGATTAATAAAATTTTTAAACCTCCTTTGTAACCGCGGAAAATGAAGTTTGTTCGAAAATTTTTAAAGAGTTTTAAGGATAAATCAAGACACATGAATTCGGTAAATAAAAAGATATATTAATTTAAGTACAGTCCCACTCAACTATACACTTTTAATGATTAAGGTCAATTTGATAAATAAACACTCAAACATTTTATAAAATAAAAGTATGTAATAAGTTTATTTTTCAATTATTACGAGGATTTTTCTAACGCCGCAGTCACCATATCTCAATTTTTTTATTCGGTTCTTCATTCTCCTTGGTTCTGAAGTATCAATAAGCCGTTGGTCCACTTGCATAAAAAGTGCAGGCCTTTTAGGCAAGGATAACTGTCAGTTAATTGCTTGTCATCCTACGCTAAAAGCCATATCATATATAACATATTCTTATATGAGTTCTGCACATGAAGTGCCTTTAAAACTTCTTTTGAGAACAGCATTAATCTATAACGCATTTTCCAGCTTCCAGCATGCTTTTGAGAACTTCGCCAACGATCCCTCTTACGGTTTCAATGAACAGAGTCGGTGACTTTCGTTGAAGTTGAAACATTCCTCCATTTCTATACCAACGTCACATAAAACTGTTTTGTTCTGTTGGAAAACTTCGACCTATTTTGGCAATATTCTGACAGGAAATCTGTAAAACTGATTTAATCCGTGTATCACTGTCTCAGGATTTATTTTGCATCCAAACAAGGAATAATTTGGCATTGCGGTTAAGAAAACAAAACATTTACTTGACAAAAGTTTATTTGTAAACACAAAAGTAAACAACATGAGTTTAATGTGTTTCACGGCCGCTCGGAGCGCTAGCGGTGAGCCCAACTACGTCACACCAGCTGACTATGCACACACCTCTTCTTTTTATTTATACACCTTGCTTCCAATAACAAAAATAAGGGTACAAACACTTTAACACTTTTGATTTAAGAATGACTTCATCAGGTGATTTGAAAAAAAGTCTCCAGCGTGATTTACTAGGTAGTGAAAGTTGTTGTGCAAGGTCAGAAGACAGACAGGACACAAATGTCCGCACCTCAGCCGTCAGTTGCTCTTTGTTCTCTGAAAATTAAATGTAGCAGTTTGTTGATATTTTCTTTGGTTTTTAGTTCATCATGGATATTTTATATTTTTACCAAAATTTTTTTTTGTATTTACAATATTGTGCTTTGATAAAAAGTTACAATGGTGTATTTCTTGCACTTAATTTTTTATACCTAGAAGGCTACTTTAATTTATTAAAGTATAGTATTTATACATTTCTTTAGTATAGCATTCATTTTTGTATTAGGATATTACTGAAATTTAAAATTGTAATGCCATTAATGGTTGACAGTATTTTTCCACGTAATCGTCTACAGTATTAAATTTCTAAATCGAAAATTTATATTTTAAATTTACTGCAAAGTTTTTATTTGACCATAAAGAAAATGAAGTTATGATTCCTTTATTTATCAAAGGTATATCTCTTATTAATATTGTGTTACAAGAATTATTTTAAAATCTTCAATATTTTCCCCATAAAGTCATTTAAAAATTTTTGGCCAGAACTAAAAGAAGGCCAGTATATACTGGCTTATTGAAGCCCAGTATAACCCTTCATTTCTTAACGGAATCGGTTTTTATCAAATTAGAGCACATGTCCACTAAACTTTGAACATCAGAGAATGAGTCATCCCATAGAGCAGAATGAATCATAATAGTAGTCTAAGTTTATAGTGGTGGGTGTGCCCACTAATACTTACTGATAACGGATAAGGAGTTCATATAGTCAATGTTATAGATTTACATATTTACTGTGCATTATTCAAATTTAAAAAGTTGTTATCTATATTTTTTGTGCCCTGTCATACTCAGTTATCTATCTAATGAAGGACTATTTCATATTTTAATGTATGTAAATGACAATTAATAAGGGCATAATTTTTACCTGATGGTACTAAATTCTTTATAACTGGATGAACCTTTTAGTCTAATGTGCATTTGCTTTAAGCTTTTTCAATAACCTGAGGTTTTAACGTAAAATGTAATAACACTAAGAGTTTATATTATGTTATATTAAGAGAAACAAAATTTTTAAAATTTTTGTTTAGAGGATATTGTACATAATTTATACAAAATGCAATAGTATTGTATCTTCTTTTATAACTTCATGTGATTTCACCAAAGGTTATTTTTATATTGTAATTTAATTGATCACCTGAGTCAAATTAATTCAAGTTGATTGGGAGAGGGGGGTACTTTATTCTGATTAATCCGTTCAAATCTATACTTATTTAATACACTAACGGTTATATTTACTTATTTATTTTAATTGGAACTCCTCTTACAATTTCCAACGAATTTTCAACTTTTTTGTGTCGTTGAATAAGGCTTAATCTGTAGTTGTTTCCACCAAAAATTGACTCATACTTAAAATAAGGCGCTGCCCATAATTGAAGTTTGAAATTTTCCCATTACAATAACAGGGTGTCTACTGGTCACTGAAGTCACCAAAAGTCACCAAAATTCACGAATTTCACCGAAAAGTCATTTATTTTTTCCTTGAAATGCAAAAAATTCATGAAGCTTTTGTATAAATTAAGAAAATAATGCGATTGCGAGCAAAAGTTTTGCAGCTCTAGCAATATTTCTCCATGATTTTCTAAATAGATCAAGCAAAATTCACTGATTTTTTACGTTTTTTACCCCCGAAAGTCACCGAAAAGTGACTGATTTTTAGCGAATTTCCCTATAGGGAATACGCTATTACGGTAGTAGTCACGGTAAGACCTAAGCCCGGGACCATGATACTTTTTCGTTTTGAGGTCCCTAGAAGCCAAAAACACCGTTCGTTCAAATTGATATATATGTATATATATATATATATATATATATATATATATATATATATATATATATATATATATATATATATATGTGTCCGTTAACACGATAACTTTTGAACGGAACCTCCGATTTTGATGAAATTTGGTACAGGGATGTAAGCCAGCGTCTACTAGGTTGAGTTCGCGAACCAGAATGATCGGACCATGGGAACAGGGTTTTATGGGGTTTCAAAAGGGTTAAAAATGGGTTTTTGGCTTTTTTTACTTTTATTTAGAAAATTCAACAATTTTAACTTAAACCATTTAAAAGAGCTTAAAGAAACAAACAATCTAGTATTTTGAATTTTTTACCCAGCTTAAATGGTTATGGAGAAAATCCAAAAAGTATGTTTTTCATGTTATTCTTATGGGAAATCAACAAAACCTTCTAACTTGCTTATTTATTGACATATCTTGATAAAATTTGGTATGTACATTCATTAGGAAGCGTTTAACTTATATTTGCTTAGAAAACCCATTTGGCGGCAAACCTACGTACTCACTACCTACGTACCCCTATAGGGTTTATGGGGAAAATAAAAAGAACACCATAGCCTTATAAAATTTGGTATGTACAATCACTAGGTAGGGTTTAACTTATATTTACCAACAAAACCCATATGGCGGCAAACCTACATACTCTCATCCCCATGGATTTTATGTGGTAATAGAAAATATACCAAAATTCCATTGGAAATTCGCTGAGTACGTAGGTCTGCTGCGACGGGGGTATTGTATCCATTTTGCAGTAGACACGCTGAATAACAATGGGATGGGTTGAGCATCTTAAATATCTGTTAATGTACAGCTGTAAATAAGTGTAGTTTTGGGTTATTACTGATGACCACAATATTTAGGTCGGGCAAAAGTGATTTAGAACCAAACATCGTTACCAATGATAAGTGATAACCCAAGTTAAATTGTTCGATTTCACGCAACAAGTACACTAGTTTTATTTAACTATAGATCTACTACTAGTTTTATTTAGCTATGATGCACACAAGCTGAGAAAAAAGGAGGAAAAGAAACATGCTTGTCTATTAATATGTAGAAGATTTACAAATTGAACAATGTATAAAAGATCTGTTGGTTTCAGTTTTGGGCTCCAAGTGTAAAGTCCCCAAAGACTGTATATCCATCAACAATACCAGTTGTATCAGTGGCATTTGTGACTGCATTTCTGGATTCATTCCATCGAAGCACAGCCTTGAGAAATGTGTCAAAGGTTAGTATTTAAAATAATAACTCCACCCTCCTTCCCTACTTTGAACTTATGTGATTTAATTAAAATTATTCAAAAAATAAACAACATATACATTTCTATTACAAATAATTAACTAAGAAGACCAAATCTTATTCACGTCAAAGTAAAGAAGTGATGTGATAAAAATATTACTTAACCTTCCATTGGGCGCTACCTGGAGGTTACCTCCCCACTTTCAAAAAATTAAGTAAAATGTAGAAAGATTCTATTCTTTAGCCTGAAATTCAAGTTGTCTTTCATGTCACTCTAGAGGAACTGTGTAATGTTGGTCTTACATGGTTGCGATATTGATCTGGGGGTCGATTTTTCCAGTGTCGGAGGCTGCTTCCGCGTTGCGCCTGATTGCTGGACTCTGAGTGCGGAGATGTCTTCTGCCTCATGCCAATTATTCTACAGAAAATAATTATTTTAGTTAGAAGTTTTGTTGTTAATTGTTTAATTAGTTTGTATATCATAGAATATCTTTTCTCCTGATGTAAAGAATAAATTTTATGGATGAAGATTAATTTTTACTGCTTGGTATCTGTTTAATTTAACAATTTTCAATGTTAATATGATATTTTCAACCCTACCGTGTCAACGCAACCGTTGTGCAGTATGTGATGTGTTGCAGTGCCCGCGGGCCTGGGAGACGCTTGTGAGGAGGAGGCGCAGTGCTCGCACGTGGTGCCCGCCAGCGAGTGCAGGGCCGGCCAACCCTACCATGTCGTCCACAACCGTTGTGCAGTATGTGATGTGTTGCAGTGCCCGCGGGCCTGGGAGACGCTTGTGAGGAGGAGGCGCAGTGCTCGCACGTGGTGGCCGCCAGCGAGTGCAGGGCCGGCCAACCCTACCATGTCGTCCACAACCGTTGTGCAGTATGTGATGTGTTGCAGTGCCCGCGGGCCTGGGAGACGCTTGTGAGGAGGAGGCGCAGTGCTCGCACGTGGTGCCCGCCAGCGAGTGCAGGGCCGGCCAACCCTACCATGTCGTCCACAACCGTTGTGAAGTATGTGATGTGTTGCAGTGCCTGAGGGCCTGGGAGACGCTTGTGAGGAGGAGGCGCAGTGCTCGCACGTGGTGCCCGCCAGCGAGTGCAGGGCCGGCCAACCCTACCATGTCGTCCACAACCGTTGTGCAGTATGTGATGTGTTGCAGTGCCCGCGGGCCTGGGTGACGCTTGTGAGGAGGAGGCGCAGTGCTCGCACGTGGTGCCCGCCAGCGAGTGCAGGGCCGGCCAACCCTACCGTGTCATCCACAACCGTTGTGCAGTATGTGATGTGTTGCAGTGCCCGCGGGCCTGGGCGACGCTTGTGAGGAGGAGGCGCAGTGCTCGCACGTGGTGCCCGCCAGCGAGTGCAGGGCCGCCCAACCCTACCGTGTCGTCCACAACCGTTGTGCAGTATGTGATGTGTTGCAGTGCCCGCGGGCCTGGGGGACGCTTGTGAGGAAGAGGCGCAGTGCTCGCACGTGGTGGCCGCCAGCAAGTGCAGGGCCGGCCAACCCTACCGTGTCGTCCACAACCGTTGTGCAGTATGTGATGTGTTGCAGTGCCTGCGGGCCTGGGCGACGCTTGTAAGGAGGAGGCACAGTGCTCGCATATGGTGGCCGCCAGCGAGTGCAGGGCCGGCCAACCCTACCGTGTCGTCCACAACCGATGTGCAGTATGTGATGTGTTGCAGTGCCCGCGGGCCTGGGCGACGCTTGTGAGGAGGAGGCACAGTGCTCGCATATGGTGACCGCCAGCGAGTGCAGAGCCGGCCAACCCTACCGTGTCGTCCACAACCGTTGTGCAGTATGTGATGTGTTGCAGTGCCCGCGGGCCTGGGAGACGCTTGTGAGGAGGAGGCGCAGTGCTCGCATATGGTGGCCGCCAGCGAGTGCAGGGCCGGCCAACCCTACCGTGTCGTCCACAACCGTTGTGCAGTATGTGATGTGTTGCAGTGCCCGCGGGCCTGGGCGACGCTTGTGAGGAGGAGGCACAGTGCTCGCATATGGTGGCCGCCAGCGAGTGCAGGGCCGGCCAACCCTACTGTGTCGTCCACAACCGTTGTGCAATATGTGATGTGTTGCAGTGCCGGCGGGCCTGGGCGACGCTTGTGAGGAGGAGGCGCAGTGCTCGCACGTGGTGGCCGCCAGCGAGTGCAGGGCCGGCCAACCCTACCGTGTCGTCCACAACCGTTGTGCAGTATGTGATGTGTTGCAGTGCCCGCGGGCCTGGGCGACGCTTGTGAGGAGGAGGCGCAGTGCTCGCACGTGGTGGCTGCCAGCAAGTGCAGGGCCAGCCAACCCTACTGTGTCGTCCACAACCGTTGTGCAGTATGTGATGTGTTGCAGTGCCCGCGGGCCTGGGCGACGCTTGTGAGGAGGAGGCGCAGTGCTCGCACGTGGTGGCCGCCAGCGAGTGCAGGGCCGGCCAACCCTACCGTGTCGTCCACAACCGTTGTGCAATATGTGATGTGTTGCAGTGCCTGCGGGCCTGGGCGACGCTTGTGAGGAGGAGGCGCAGTGCTCGCACGTGGTGGCCGCCAGCAAGTGCAGGGCCGGCCAACCCTACCGTGTCGTCCACAACCGTTGTGCAATATGTGATGTGTTGCAGTGCCTGCGGGCCTGAGTGACACTTGTGAGGAGGAGGCGCATTGCTCGCACATGGTGGCCGCCAGCAAGTGCAGAGGCGGCCAACCCTACCGTGTCGTCCACAACCGTTGTGCAATATGTGATGTGTTGCAGTGCCCGCAGGCCTGGGCGACGCTTGTGAGGAGGAGGCGCAGTGCTCGCACGTGGTGGCCGCCAGCAAGTGCAGGGCCGGCCAACCCTACCGTGTCGTCCACAACCGTTGTGCAGTATGTGATGTGTTGCAGTGCCCGCGGGCCTGGGAGACGCTTGTGAGGAGGAGGCGCAGTGCTCGCATGTGGTGGCCGCCAGCGAGTGCAGGGCCGGCCAACCCTACCGTGTCGTCCACAACCGTTGTGCAGTATGTGATGTGTTGCAGTGCCAGCAGGCCTGGGCGACGCCTGTGAGGAGGAGGCGCAGTGCTCGCACGTGGTGGCCGCCAGGGAGTGCAGGGCCGGCCAACCCTACTGTGTCGTCCACAACCGTTGTGCAGTATGTGATGTGTTGCAGTGCCCGCGGGCCTGGGAGACGCTTGTGAGGAGGAGGCGCAGTGCTCGCATGTGGTGGCCGCCAGCGAGTGCAGGGCCCACCAACCCTACCATGTCGTCCACAACCAAAAATTTTCAAAAATTTTTGAAAAAGTAGTATTTATTCAATTGTTAAATTATCTAGAAACACATCAACTATTAGACAAACAACAACATGGATTCAGATTAGGTAAATCAACTATAACTGCAAGTGTGAATTTTATTGAATCAATAATAAATTCAGTGGATAAGGGTGAAAAAATAATTGGCATATTTTTAGACCTCACAAAAGCTTTTGACAGTGTGTCACATTACAAATTGATTAAATGTTTACAAAATTTGAATATCAAAGATAAAGAGTTATCTTGGTTTAAATCTTACTTAAGTAATAGGAGACAATATGTTGAAATACAGAATACATCCATAAATTCATTTCAGAGATATCAGTACACCAGAAAATTCAACTCAGAATTGCAGACAATACGGCATGGAGTGCCCCAGGGATCTATTCTGGGACCCCTCCTGTTCTTGTGTTATCTTGGAGGCCTGCCTGAGATGTTTCATGGAAGCTCCTCCGTGTGTCTTTACGCAGATGACACAAATATCACAATTTCTGGCAAAACAAATGAAGAAATTGAAATCTCATCTTTTACAAATCTTTCGGTTGTCAAAGACTTTTTGCAAAACAAAAATCTATTTCTAAATTCAAAAAAATCTAACTTTGTTTCTTTTAACACAAAACAAACTAGGTCAAAAATTACCCCTGATATTTTGTTAGACAATGATAGATTAGATCAGGTAGAAAAAACTAAGTTTCTTGGACTAATAATTGATGAAAATCTAGCTTGGAATGACCACATTGATCATGTGTGTAAAAAGATATCATCAGGACTTTTTGCGTTGCGCCAAATGGCTAAAGTTTCAAATATTAATACTTTAAAAACAATTTATTTTTCACTAATCCATTCGCATCTTGCTTATGGTATAAGTATTTATGGAGCAACAACAAAGAAGAATTTGGATAGAGTTTTATTACTTCAGAAAAAAGCTTTAAGGATTATTTTTAAATTAAAAAGAACTGACTCGGTCAAACAGTATTTTTCAGATTTCGGTATACTAACTGTCTATGGACAGTATATTTTTGAAACAATAATGTATGTAAAACAATATCATCCAAATCAAATTTCAGCTAACAATGGTCACCAATATGACACAAGATTAAATCGGAGGGTGGAGTCTCATAGATTGAAATTTTATGAGAAGAAAACTCGCTTCATGGGCAAAAAATTTTTATTTCATTTACCTCAGGACATTTTTAATGAAAGTGAGATGACAAAATTCAAAAAACAATTAAAAAATTACCTCATTCAATTGTCTCTATATTCTATAGATGAATTTTGGGAAACAAACAATCCCTCCTCTGGATAGTATTTATGTATTAAGAATCACTTTAATTTGTATTAAGAATTGCAGCTTGTTTGTATATTTTAATAATTTTTGTATCTAGTTTTATTTGTATTTTTTCTGATTGTTAAGTTTATTTGTTCTCCCTGCAATTTATAAAAAAATTATGTATAGCTTTTCATGCAGGATACATTTATGGGGATCTGTATTAGGCCCTTTATTAATTTAATTTAGTTTATTTAAGTGACTCTATTCGATGTACTATGTGCATTATTTGAATAAAGAATGTTTGATTGATTGATTGATTGAACCGTTGTGCAGTATGTGATGTGTTGCAGTGCCAGCAGGCCTGGGCGACGCCTGTGAGGAGGAGGCGCAGTGCTCGCACGTGGTGGCCGCCAGCAAGTGCAGGGCCGGCCAACCTTACCGTGTCGTCCACAACCGTTGTGCAGTATGTGATGTGTTGCAGTGCCCGCGGGCCTGGGCGACGCTTGTGAGGAGGAGGCGCAGTGCTCGCACGTGGTGGCCGCCAGCAAGTGCAGGGCCGGCCAACCCTACCGTGTCGTCCACAACCGTTGTACAGTATGTGATGTGTTGCAGTGCCCGCGGGCCTGGGCGACGCTTGTGAGGAGGAGGCGCAGTGCTCGCACGTGGTGGCCGCCAGCAAGTGCAGGGCCGGCCAACCCTACCGTGTCGTCCACAACCGTTGTGCAGTATGTGATGTGTTGCAGTGCCCGCGGGCCTGGGCGACGCTTGTGAGGAGGAGGCGCAGTGCTCGCACGTGGTGGCCGCCAGGGAGTGCAGGGCCGGCCAACCCTACCGTGTCGTCCACAACCGTTGTGCAGTATGTGATGTGTTGCAGTGCCCGCGGGCCTGGGCGACGCTTGTGAGGAGGAGGCGCAGTGCTCGCACGTGGTGGCCGCCAGCAAGTGCAGGGCCGGCCAACCCTACCGTGTCGTCCACAACCGTTGTGCAATATGTGATGTGTTGCAGTGCCAGCAGGCCTGGGCGACGCCTGTGAGGAGGAGGCGCAGTGCTCGCACGTGGTGGCCGCCAGGGAGTGCAGGGCCGGCCAACCCTACCGTGTCGTCCACAACCGTTGTGCAATATGTGATGTGTTGCAGTGCCAGCAGGCCTGGGCGACGCTTGTGAGGAGGAGGCACAGTGCTCGCACGTGGTGGCCGCCAGCGAGTGCAGGGCCGGCCAACCCTACCGTGTCGTCCACAACCGTTGTGCAGTATGTGATGTGTTTCAGTGCCCGCAGGCCTGGGCGACGCCTGTGAGGAGGAGGCGCAGTGCTCTCACGTGGTGGCCGCCAGCGAGTGCAGGGCCGGCCAACCCTACCGTGTTGTCCACAACCGTTGTGCAGTATGTGATGTGTTGCAGTGCCCGCGGGCCTGGGCGACGCCTGTGAGGAGGAAGCGCAGTGCTCGCACGTGGTGCCCACCAGCGAGTGCAGGGCCGGCCAACCCTACCGTGTCGTCCACAACCGTTGTGCAGTATGTGATGTGTTGCAGTGCCCGCGGGCCTGGGCGACGCTTGTGAGGAGGAGGCACAGTGCTCGCATATGGTGGCCGCCAGCGAGTGCAGGGCCGGCCAACCCTACCGTGTCGTCCACAACCGTTGTGCAGTATGTGATGTGTTGCAGTGCCCGCGGGCCTGGGCGACGCTTGTGAGGAGGAGGCGCAGTGCTCGCACGTGGTGGCCGCCAGCAAGTGCAGGGCCAGCCAACCCTACTGTGTCGTCCACAACCGTTGTGCAGTATGTGATGTGTTGCAGTGCCCGCGGGCCTGGGCGACGCTTGTGAGGAGGAGGCGCAGTGCTCGCACGTGGTGGCCGCCAGCGAGTGCAGGGCCGGCCAACCCTACCGTGTCGTCCACAACCGTTGTGCAGTATGTGATGTGTTGCAGTGCCTGCGGGCCTGGGCGACGCTTGTGAGGAGGAGGCGCAGTGCTCGCACGTGGTGGCCGCCAGCAAGTGCAGGGCCGGCCAACCCTACCGTGTCGTCCACAACCGTTGTGCAATATGTGATGTGTTGCAGTGCCTGCGGGCCTGGGCGACGCTTGTGAGGAGGAGGCGCAGTGCTCGCACGTGGTGGCCGCCAGCAAGTGCAGGGCCGGCCAACCCTACCGTGTCGTCCACAACCGTTGTGCAGTATGTGATGTGTTGCAGTGCCCGCGGGCCTGGGCGACGCTTGTGAGGAGGAGGCGCAGTGCTCGCATGTGGTGGCCGCCAGGGAGTGCAGGGCCGGCCAACCCTACCGTGTCGTCCACAACCGTTGTGCAGTATGTGATGTGTTGCAGTGCCCGCGGGCCTGGGCGACGCTTGTGAGGAGGAGGCGCAGTGCTCGCACGTGGTGGCCGCCAGCAAGTGCAGGGCCGGCCAACCCTACCGTGTCGTCCACAACCGTTGTGCAATATGTGATGTGTTGCAGTGCCAGCAGGCCTGGGCGACGCCTGTGAGGAGGAGGCGCAGTGCTCGCACGTGGTGGCCGCCAGGGAGTGCTGGGCCGGCCAACCCTACCGTGTCGTCCACAACCGTTGTGCAATATGTGATGTGTTGCAGTGCCAGCAGGCCTGGGCGACGCTTGTGAGGAGGAGGCACAGTGCTCGCACGTGGTGGCCGCCAGCGAGTGCAGGGCCAGCCAACCCTACCGTGTCGTCCACAACCGTTGTGCAGTATGTGATGTGTTTCAGTGCCCGCAGGCCTGGGCGACGCCTGTGAGGAGGAGGCGCAGTGCTCTCACGTGGTGGCCGCCAGCGAGTGCAGGGCCGGCCAACCCTACCGTGTTGTCCACAACCGTTGTGCAGTATGTGATGTGTTGCAGTGCCCGCGGGCCTGGGCGACGCCTGTGAGGAGGAGGCGCAGTGCTCGCACGTGGTGCCCACCAGCGAGTGCAGGGCCGGCCAACCCTACCGTGTCGTCCACAACCGTTGTGCAGTATGTGATGTGTTGCAGTGCCCGCGGGCCTGGGCGACGCTTGTGAGGAGGAGGCACAGTGCTCGCATATGGTGGCCGCCAGCGAGTGCAGGGCCGGCCAACCCTACCGTGTCGTCCACAACCGTTGTGCAGTATGTGATGTGTTGCAGTGCCTGCGGGCCTGGGCGACGCTTGTGAGGAGGAGGCGCAGTGCTCGCACGTGGTGGCCGCCAGCAAGTGCAGGGGCGGCCAACCCTACCGTGTCGTCCACAACCGTTGTGCAGTATGTGATGTGTTGCAGTGCCTGCGGGCCTGGGCGACGCTTGTGAGGAGGAGGCGCAGTGCTCGCACGTGGTGGCCGCCAGCAAGTGCAGGGCCGGCCAACCCTACCGTGTCGTCCACAACCGTTGTGCAGTATGTGATGTGTTGCAGTGCCTGCGGGCCTGAGCGACGCTTGTGAGGAGGAGGCGCAGTGCTCGCACGTGGTGGCCGCCAGCGAGTGCATGGCCGGCCAACCCTACCGTGTCGTCCACAACCGTTGTGCAGTATGTGATGTGTTGCAGTGCCCGCGGGCCTGGGCGACGCTTGTGAGGAGGAGGCGCAGTGCTCGCACGTGGTGGCCGCCAGCAAGTGCAGGGCCGGCCAACCCTACCGTGTCGTCCACAACCGTTGTGCAGTATGTGATGTGTTGCAGTGCCCGCGGGCCTGGGCGACGCCTGTGAGGAGGAGGCGCAGTGCTCGCACGTGGTGCCCACCAGCGAGTGCAGGGCCGGCCAACCCTACCGTGTCGTCCACAACCGTTGTGCAGTATGTGATGTGTTGCAGTGCCCGCGGGCCTGGGCGACGCTTGTGAGGAGGAGGCGCAGTGCTCGCACGTAGTGGCCGCCAGCAAGTGCAGGGGCGGCCAACCCTACCGTGTCGTCCACAACCGTTGTGCAGTATGTGATGTGTTGCAGTGCCTGCGGGCCTGGGCGACGCTTGTGAGGAGGAGGCGCAGTGCTCGCACGTGGTGGCCGCCAGCAAGTGCAGGGCCGGCCAACCCTACCGTGTCGTCCACAACCGTTGTGCAGTATGTGATGTGTTGCAGTGCCTGCGGGCCTGAGCGACGCTTGTGAGGAGGAGGCGCAGTGCTCGCACGTGGTGGCCGCCAGCGAGTGCATGGCCGGCCAACCCTACCGTGTCGTCCACAACCGTTGTGCAGTATGTGATGTGTTGCAGTGCCCGCGGGCCTGGGCGACGCTTGTGAGGAGGAGGCGCAGTGCTCGCACGTGGTGGCCGCCAGCGAGTGCGGGGCCGGCCAACCCTACCGTGTCGTCCACAACCGTTGTGCAGTATGTGATGTGTTGCAGTGCCTGCGGGCCAGGGCGACGCTTGTGAGGAGGAGGCGCAGTGCTCGCACGTGGTGGCCGCCAGCGAGTGCAGGGCCGGCCAACCCTACCGTGTCGTCCACAACCGTTGTGCAGTATGTGATGTGTTGCAGTGCCCGCGGGCCTGGGCGACGCTTGTGAGGAGGAGGCGCAGTGCTCGCACGTGGTGGCCGCCAGCAAGTGCAGGGGCGGCCAACCCTACCGTGTCGTCCACAACCGTTGTGCAGTATGTGATGTGTTGCAGTGCCTGCGGGCCTGGGCGACGCTTGTGAGGAGGAGGCGCAGTGCTCGCACGTGGTGGCCGCCAGCAAGTGCAGGGGCGGCCAACCCTACCGTGTCGTCCACAACCGTTGTGCAGTATGTGATGTGTTGCAGTGCCCGCGGGCATGGGAGACGCTTGTGAGGAGGAGGCGCAGTGCTCGCACGTGGTGGCCGCCAGGGAGTGCAGGGGCGGCCAACCCTACCGTGTCGTCCACAACCGTTGTGCAGTATGTGATGTGTTGCAGTGCCAGCAGGCCTGGGCGACGCCTGTGAGGAGGAGGCGCAGTGCTCGCACGTGGTGGCCGCCAGGGAGTGCAGGGCCGGCCAACCCTACCGTGTCGTCCACAACCGTTGTGCAGTATGTGATGTGTTGCAGTGCCCGCGGGCCTGGGAGACGCTTGTGAGGAGGAGGCGCAGTGCTCGCATGTGGTGGCCGCCAGCGAGTGCAGGGCCCACCAACCCTACCGTGTCGTCCACAACCGTTGTGCAGTATGTGATGTGTTGCAGTGCCAGCAGGCCTGGGCGACGCCTGTGAGGAGGAGGCGCAGTGCTCGCACGTGGTGGCCGCCAGCAAGTGCAGGGCCGGCCAACCTTACCGTGTCGTCCACAACCGTTGTGCAGTATGTGATGTGTTGCAGTGCCCGCGGGCCTGGGCGACGCTTGTGAGGAGGAGGCGCAGTGCTCGCACGTGGTGGCCGCCAGCAAGTGCAGGGCCGGCCAACCCTACCGTGTCGTCCACAACCGTTGTGCAGTATGTGATGTGTTGCAGTGCCCGCGGGCCTGGGTGACGCTTGTGAGGAGGAGGCGCAGTGCTCGCACGTGGTGGCCGCCAGCAAGTGCAGGGCCGGCCAACCCTACCGTGTCGTCCACAACCGTTCTGCAGTATGTGATGTGTTGCAGTGCCCGCGGGCCTGGGCGACGCTTGTGAGGAGGAGGCGCAGTGCTCGCACGTGGTGGCCGCCAGGGAGTGCAGGGCCGGCCAACCCTACCGTGTCGTCCACAACCGTTGTGCAGTATGTGATGTGTTGCAGTGCCCGCGGGCCTGGGCGACGCTTGTGAGGAGGAGGCGCAGTGCTCGCACGTGGTGGCCGCCAGCAAGTGCAGGGCCGGCCAACCCTACCGTGTCGTCCACAACCGTTGTGCAATATGTGATGTGTTGCAGTGCCAGCAGGCCTGGGCGACGCCTGTGAGGAGGAGGCGCAGTGCTCGCACGTGGTGGCCGCCAGGGAGTGCAGGGCCGGCCAACTCTACCGTGTCGTCCACAACCGTTGTGCAATATGTGATGTGTTGCAGTGCCAGCAGGCCTGGGCGACGCTTGTGAGGAGGAGGCACAGTGCTCGCACGTGGTGGCCGCCAGCGAGTGCAGGGCCGGCCAACCCTACCGTGTCGTCCACAACCGTTGTGCAGTATGTGATGTGTTTCAGTGCCCGCAGGCCTGGGCGACGCCTGTGAGGAGGAGGCGCAGTGCTCTCACGTGGTGGCCGCCAGCGAGTGCAGGGCCGGCCAACCCTACCGTGTTGTCCACAACCGTTGTGCAGTATGTGATGTGTTGCAGTGCCCGCGGGCCTGGGCGACGCCTGTGAGGAGGAGGCGCAGTGCTCGCACGTGGTGCCCACCAGCGAGTGCAGGGCCGGCCAACCCTACCGTGTCGTCCACAACCGTTGTGCAGTATGTGATGTGTTGCAGTGCCCGCGGGCCTGGGCGACGCTTGTGAGGAGGAGGCACAGTGCTCGCATATGGTGGCCGCCAGCGAGTGCAGGGCCGGCCAACCCTACCGTGTCGTCCACAACCGTTGTGCAGTATGTGATGTGTTGCAGTGCCTGCGGGCCTGGGCGACGCTTGTGAGGAGGAGGCGCAGTGCTCGCACGTGGTGGCCGCCAGGGAGTGCAGGGGCGGCCAACCCTACCGTGTCGTCCACAACCGTTGTGCAGTATGTGATGTGTTGCAGTGCCTGCGGGCCTGGGCGACGCTTGTGAGGAGGAGGCGCAGTGCTCGCACGTGGTGGCCGCCAGCAAGTGCAGGGCCGGCCAACCCTACCGTGTCGTCCACAACCGTTGTGCAGTATGTGATGTGTTGCAGTGCCTGCGGGCCTGAGCGACGCTTGTGAGGAGGAGGCGCAGTGCTCGCACGTGGTGGCCGCCAGCGAGTGCATGGCCGGCCAACCCTACCGTGTCGTCCACAACCGTTGTGCAGTATGTGATGTGTTGCAGTGCCCGCGGGCCTGGGCGACGCTTGTGAGGAGGAGGCGCAGTGCTCGCACGTGGTGGCCGCCAGCGAGTGCAGGGCCGGCCAACCCTACCGTGTCGTCCACAACCGTTGTGCAGTATGTGATGTGTTGCAGTGCCTGCGGGCCTGGGCGACGCTTGTGAGGAGGAGGCGCAGTGCTCGCACGTGGTGGCCGCCAGCGAGTGCAGGGCCGGCCAACCCTACCGTGTCGTCCACAACCGTTGTGCAGTATGTGATGTGTTGCAGTGCCTGCGGGCCTGGGCGACGCTTGTGAGGAGGAGGCGCAGTGCTCGCACGTGGTGGCCGCCAGCAAGTGCAGGGGCGGCCAACCCTACCGTGTCGTCCACAACCGTTGTGCAGTATGTGATGTGTTGCAGTGCCTGCGGTCCAGGGCGACGCTTGTGAGGAGGAGGCGCAGTGCTCGCACGTGGTGGCCGCCAGCGAGTGCTGGGCCGGCCAACCCTACCGTGTCGTCCACAACCGTTGTGCAGTATGTGATGTGTTGCAGTGCCCGCGGGCCTGGGCGACGCTTGTGAGGAGGAGGCGCAGTGCTCGCACGTGGTGGCCGCCAGCAAGTGCAGGGGCGGCCAACCCTACCGTGTCGTCCACAACCGTTGTGCAGTATGTGATGTGTTGCAGTGCCTGCGGGCCTGGGCGACGCTTGTGAGGAGGAGGCGCAGTGCTCGCACGTGGTGGCCGCCAGCAAGTGCAGGGGCGGCCAACCCTACCGTGTCGTCCACAACCGTTGTGCAGTATGTGATGTGTTGCAGTGCCCGCGGGCCTGGGAGACGCTTGTGAGGAGGAGGCGCAGTGCTCGCACGTGGTGGCCGCCAGGGAGTGCAGGGCCGGCCAACCCTACCATGTCGTCCACAACCGTTGTGCAGTATGTGATGTGTTGCAGTGCCCGCGGGCCTGGGAGACGCCTGTGAGGAGGAGGCGCAGTGCTCGCATATGGTGGCCGCCAGGGAGTGCAGGGCCGGCCAACCCTACCGTGTCGTCCACAACCGTTGTGCAGTATGTGATGTGTTGCAGTGCCTGCGGGCCTGGGCGACGCCTGTGAGGAGGAGGCGCAGTGCTCGCACGTGGTGGCCGCCAGGGAGTGCAGGGCCGGCCAACCCTACCGTGTCGTCCACAACCGTTGTGCAGTATGTGATGTGTTGCAGTGCCCGCGGGCCTGGGAGACGCCTGTGAGGAGGAGGCGCAGTGCTCGCACGTGGTGGCTGCCAGCGAGTGCAGAGCCGGCCTCTGCGACTGTCCACCCAACTTCGTCTTCGATCTGAGCAAATGCTGGGAAAAGCAATGTCAGTATTTTGCTATTTTGTAGAAGATTTAAGTTAAAAAAAAATTATCACTGTTAATTTTAATTATAATGTAAAACATTGAATTAAAATTTTTACTTTGTAGATTGATGAGCTTTTTAAAAAATTTTAATTAGCCTACATTACAAAAATTTATTAGATAATACCCGAGGTAAGCAATTTTCATGATTTTAGCTGTTAATGTGTGATGGTATATTCTATTAATAGTCACAAAAGTGACCTATTTTGTAATGAGATGGAAAATTGATTGAGCCCGGAAATGAGACTTTTGAGACTAGTGATGAACTATGCTTTTCATCAGGATGCAAATAGGCACCTAACTATCTTATCTAAAATGAAGGAAATTTCCATTTTTGTATGTAAAACCAAAGTTAATACTTATATTATTGATTAAGTCAACTGTTCTTTTCCTATTTTGTAATAGTATATTTTGTCAAAAAGGCTGAAAATGGCGTTTTGCCGGCCTTAAGATTGTATTTCAAGTTCAAGATGAAGACGAGAACTTGAAACTCTTGAGAGGAGGCAAAACATTTGGGGTTGGGTTACAAACAATATTTTTCATCACACAACACTGAACACTGTGCAATAAATACTACACAAATTAAAAAAAGATTTATATCAATAGTTGACTGAGAGCATAACTAACCTGTGTTTGCAGTTGTTTGGCAACCACTTCACAGCTACCGTGTTTGTACCATGTATTGTGAATGAAACATTTTTGGGCGTAGACCTCCAAAGCATGGTTTTCGTTGGTAAAAGTGAGGGTGGGAAACAGAGGTAATATTGATGTAGTGTGCTGAAAAAATTCATTCCTGTGCTTCAATTAGGGACTGAAAAATAATGTCAGTAACATGAAAAGTTTAGACCGGAATACATTTTTTTTACAAATTTGATTTCTGGATCAATGTACGAATTTACATTATTACACAGAACTAATAACAAAAGATAACAAAGAGCATAGTGGGTTTGCTCTATTAGAGACACCCTTGTAACTACAAAATTAATCAAGACTCCAGAATAAAATTTAAATTAAAATGTAAACAAACATTTTTTCTGTAGTATGAAACAGTAAATTGCTGAAGTACCATAGCCAACTTTAATACAAGGCCGCGCCATGAGATGTAACAACGTCGCAATTCACTCCGCCACTAGGCCGGCTGGACTGCGTACTGCCTGCAGCCTGCACATATTCCATACTGTTTTTTAAACCAATCTTTTGCATATTACAGCTTTCATCAGTTAAAATATAGAATATAATGGAAACCATTTTGTATAATAACTAACTATACTCACAATTAAATAATATACAAATTATTTTTACAATCAAACAGCACTATATACTAACTTAACTTCTACAAAAGAGTTGAAAATATTCGTTCGCTTGTTTGATTTTGTTGTAAGTTATGTCATTACGCCTTTTCGTGTTGTTATTTATGCCGATGTTTTACATAATAACAATACAAATAAATACCATTTTATGGTATTTTCATGTAATTTTGATCACAGTATTATACTGCAACTAAACGTTTATACTTCAGTCATCCACCACGGCTGATTTAGATAAATTACAAACTCTATGTTTTTGGCTGATCTCTGTTAAAAATATGATCTAAGCTTCGGAAATAAGTGCCTGTGTAATGTCAGTAAGATGTCTGCCAACCCAAAGGTTGCCAGTTAAATTGTGAGAAAAGTTATTAGCTTTAAAAGGGTTCAATACTGGACCCAGTTGTCATTTATCATTGGGCTATTAATTAATTAATGATGGTATCTAACAACAGGCCGATGTTAGTAACAACACCAGAGTTTGGACCGTTACCTTACAAAACTTTAAAAATCCCACAATACATAAAATAAAAATAAAATAAAATGGCTACAACAAAATCAGAAATGATTGCAAAACTACTTCTGTCCACATTGTTGAATTAAACCTCATTACAACTAACTACAACCCGTTTTGTTTTTTTTTTTTTTTTTTTTACTACCAGTGGATTACAATCCTGGCACTTAATAATGGAACTTATGGTTTACATCTATAGTATATCCATAGACGTACAAAAAAGCAGAATGGTCAAAATTTAAATATTTTAAATAATTATTTTAAGGTTATAGATAAAAAAGTAAAGGTAATTTTTACATTTGCTTAAGAGTTTGCTGTTTCTATTTTGTCTTATAAAATGTATGTGGACAAAGGTAAACTGCGTTGTGGTGGATAGAAGTCAAGCTAACTCTTTATTATTAAGTCCTTTTCATCTTCAATTACCTGTAATGTTGTATAGTTGAATCATAAATGTCGATATTATCCAAACCTAATTAAAATATATTATGTATTTCAAATTATAAAATATTTTGTAACTATATAACACTTCTAATATTATTTATTTTAGTGGCTCGTATCCACTAGCTACGACGCTTTTCATCCTTAAGAAATTGAAAAACTGCACATATCCCTCGTGTTTTACGGCACTATAAAATTACTTGTGCATTATGGTGCAACACATTTGCCAGGCATCTCACCTGATTCACATTATTAATCACAACAAGCATAATATTGACAAAATCAGACGATGTGTCCTGTCCGGGCTCTCAATGTGAACTGCATGCTACAGCGCTGTCGTGTCAGCCTAGCGTGCAAAGTTGCCACTTTTTGTTGGCGCGGACTTGTATTAAAGGTGACTATGATAGTACGAAGAAAGAGCTGATTAATTTTGCCTTGCTTCTAGAAAACGATCACTTTTGTTACATCTCAGCTGTATTTGAAAATAGTCCATTATGCTAGAGTAATGAAAAAAGGTTTTATCACTCTAAAGCTGTAATACGCTGTTATAGTAAGGTTCATGAAAATAGTCCAATGAGATTTGATACATTGTTGCCAAATCTATCCAGAAATACAATATTACGGTAAATATAATCACAAATAATAACAACAATACAGGGTGAGAGAGGTTGAGGGAGGCGACACAGCTGTTAAAATTTCCATTGGACTATTTTCATGAACCTTATAACAGAAACGCCATTTAATGATATTTCATGATAGTGAAAGTAGCGTTTGCCCTTCGCCCAAAAGGGTTATTTTGTTTCACCTTTAATATTTTATAACCTTGATTTTATCTTGGATCCCATGTTCTGCCCTTGGTGTGAAATAGACTACTTTAGTCATCCTAATATGTATGTGTTTTACATCATTAAATGTTATTTGGCGTTGTTTGACAGTGCTGGGGGGAATGTGCAACACGTCTGCGCAGTGTGACAACGTGCAATTCTCACTGTGTGCTCAGGGAGTGTGCACCTGTCAATCCCCTCTCATCCCCAGCCCCAATGACAACAAGTGTCTGCCGGGTAAGTCAGGAAAATATTATCTCAACAACAATTAATTATTAAGTGGAGATTAAATCAACTAAGCAGTTTGTGAATAAGTGAAATTGAATGTCCCCATAGTATGAATAGTCCAGGCTCTGGACAGGTTGAGCATGCATTAAAAGTCTAACAAAATTCGACTTTTGATTATTATTGGGAACATTTAGTAGATGTAAAAAATCGATTTTGCCACATTTCCAGAGGGGCACAACACGGCCGACACCCCCTAGAGGAAGTCGTAGAGGGAACTGTATTGGCCTATGTCATGTTATATATCATTTTAAAGGTCTTTGAATGTAGATTAAAATGCCACAAACCCGATCTCTAAAGAATGAATATAACGCAAGTTATTGCGTTTTGAAATTTCGGTAAAATCCTTTCATGCAAAATTTGACTGGCTGCCATTTCTGGCTCAGACGTTCATTTGATGTCGAGTTGGGAACATTGTTTTCAACTCTATTTAAATCCTATCTATCTCCTCTTTATAAACAGCATGAAAATAAAGTTAAATGTTTTATTTTAAGTCTTCATTTGCCGTATTCAATTGCTGTCTGAATGATTGCAGTAGGATTTTCAGCCCGATTGGGACAACCCATGAAATCTTTTATGAAATATTTAATGTGAGCTTTAGGATCATGTTTAACAGAAAGCAATGCCGCAAAGCCGACCTTAAATTAACTCTCGAGTCAGAAATGGCAGGTAGTCAAACTTTGCATAAAAAGCATTTTGCCGAAATTTCAAAACGCATTAACTCGCGTTATATTTGACCTTTGGAGATCGGGTTTGTGGCATTCGATCCTACATTCAAAGACCTTTAAAAGGATATCCAACATGACATGGGCCAATACAGTTTCCTCTCCAACTTCCTCTAGAGACCGTCCCCCGTGTTGTGCCCATTCTGGAAATGTGGCAACATCGGTTTTTTGCATCTACTAAATGCCCTCAACAATAATCCAAAGTCAAATTTTGTTAGACTTTCGTGCATGCTCAACATGTTCAGAGCCTGGACTAGAAGCCCTCCAATACTACCAAGGTTGATGCATAAGGAAGATTAGTCTCTCATAAAATTATGGAAGTTAGTTTTTTTTTTCTAAAATTACCACCTGTCATAGCACATACCAGTACTTAGATTGCTCAAAGGGATTTTATTTTTGATTTCAAAAGCACATAAAGTTAAACTTTGCACAAAAAGTCCCTGACATATGAATAAAAATATTACAAAATTAATCAACAAAATTTTACCAACACCATGTTATTTGTCTGCTCAGACGCAGAGAAAATACTATTTTCTCCTCTTTGGCTGAGAGTTTTTGAAACAAAACAATATTGTCTTTCACTATATACAATATGAATCTTGCTCATCTGTGTTGTGTGTTGTCAGCCGCGGGCAATGTCTACCGAGCGCAGTGTGAGGAAGACATCCAGTGCACGTTCTCCTACGGGGACGAGGCCCACTGCAGCAACAGCCAGTGTGTCTGCACCAACAACTACCACTTCAACGGCACCACCTGCATCAGTGATAAAAGTATGCAATTTCGAATAATCGTAAAAAATTGTTTAGTTGGTATAATAAATTAGAAATTTTAAAAAGAAATTTTGACTATTATTAAAGAAATAAAAAATAAGAACTCTAGTGGCTTTGATGAGGTGCCAGTCAAAGTAATTAAATTTGTTGATAAGAGCATTAGTAAAGTAATTACTCATTTAATTAATTCCTCTTTTATCACAGGCATTTTCCCACAAAAATTAAAAATTGCAAAAGTTATTCCAATCTATAAAAAGAATTGTTCGAAAAATCCATCAAATTATAGGCCATTGTCAATATTACCCACAATCTCTAAAATTTATGAAAAAGCGGTGTGTAGAAGACTGATGTTCTTTCTTGAGCGCAACAATTTGCTGGATAGCAATCAGCACGGATTTAGAATAGGGAAATCAACTAAAACAGCGACAGTACAATTTATTGAGTCAGTCATCGACTCAATAGACGATGGGGAAAAATGTATTGGTATTTTTATGGATCTACATAAAGCTTTTGACAGTGTGTGTCACATTTCATTAATTCAATTATTAAATACGTATAATATAAAGGGGATACCACTTGAATGGTTTAAGTCTTATTTAACTAACAGAACACAGTTTGTTGAAATTTCACATTTGAAAAATAAAAATCAAACAAAAATTAACTCTAAAATGGAGTCAATAAAATGTGGAGTACCTCAAGGGTCAATTTTGGGTCCAGTATTGTTCATTTGTTACATCAATGGATTGAACAATGTAATTGGAAGCAAATCATCCAATGGAGCAGTGCTCTATGCGGACGACTCCAATATTAAAATTTCAGGTAATAATTTTCAAGACATAGAAAGCACAGCAAATGATGAATTGAAAAATGTAATAAATTTCTGTAATAGTCTCAAGCTTAAGCTCAATTTCAATAAAACTCATTTTGTCCCCTTCAGTACAAAGAGAGATAAAACCAGTCCAATAACTCAGATTAACGTTGCAAATCAAAGTATACAGCAAGTCAATGAGACAACATTTTTGGGTCTAGTTGTTGACAGTAACTTTAGTTGGGATGGCCATGTAAACAAGGTTGTCAGTAAGATAAATTCAGGAATTTATGCACTTAAAAGATTATCAAAATTAACTGACTTGGCTACCTTAAAAAATGCTTATTTCGGACTAATCCATTCTCACATATCCTACAACATTTGTGTATATGGAGCTACATCCCATCAAAATTTAGAAAGTATATTGAAACTTAAAAAAAAATGTATTAGAATAATGCTTGGCTTAGATTATAAGGAGCATGTCAAAAACAAATTCTGTGAATTAGGAATATTGACAGTATTTAGTTTATATATTCATGATTGTATAATGTATGTAAAAGAAAACAAGTCTGATGAAATGTTGTTGGGATATAACCATTCATACAAAACTCGAAACAGGAAAAACATTAAATTTGAAAAACATAATTTAGTATTTTTTAAAAAGAAAACGACTTACACTGGTGCTAAATTTTTCAACCATTTACCAACAGATATTAAAAATGAAATAAGTTCAACAAAATTCAAAGCAAAGTTAAAAAAATTTATGATTGGCAAACCATGCTACTCAATTGGGGATTACTTTAATGATTAAGTATGCAGGTACAATTAAATAGCTATGAGGTTCTAAAGTTACAAGGGTGGAAAAAGTTTGATTTATGTTGACTTATTTAGTATCATTAAGATGTAATATATTGTAATAATGACACCATTCATGTACTTCCATGTATAATAATGAATAAAGGTATTTTGACTATTGACTATTGACTATTGACTAATATGATTCGTAAATTTTATACAGTAGATTCTTGCTATTCCAAACCAAACTACTCGAAAAATTTCCCTATTCCAAAAACAATTTTGCAGAAAAAAAGGAATTACAGTAACCAATATGAAGCCAAATTTACAGTAATAAGATACCATTCCGTTCACTAATTCAGCCGTTTTCTATCGTTTGATCATTGTATGCATGCTTTATTACGAAGTTCAAACGATACTTCCCACCTCTGAACACAGTTTCATCAGTAGTGACAAATTTTTATTATGGTCTGAACAATGATACATTTTTACTAATTTACAGGATTTTTAATACAGGCTGACATTCTTTATGAAACGAAACTACTAAAAACTCCTGTAAAATGCCCCCTGTAGATTGATTTACAGTTAGTTGAAAACTTGATGAAACATATGATTGTAAGTTTTACTAATAATACAGGGAAGTCACCTGTAATTTACAAATTTATTTGACATGCTGTAGCCTAATTTATAAAAACTAAAAAAATTCTAATACCTTTTTTAAAATCAATTTATACAGAACCAAATAAATAGGAACATTCTTATGGGGAAATAAGAATGCCGCCCTTGAAACACTAATAGCACTACCAAGATTAGATGTAATTTTTATTTAAGGCTTACGCTCCTTTCACACATCACGGTTTTGCCCGTACGATTAAAAATCGTACGGCATACATTCCAATAGAATCTTATGAGACCTTTCACACAGGCACGTTTACGGTTTTTAACCAGCTGACAATTACTTGTACGGTGTTTTGGACAGTTTTTAAATTGTACGGTTTTTTCCCGTACGGCTAAAAACGTGATGTGTGAAAGGAGCGTTATGATGATTGATAGAATACAAACAAATGACTAGAATAATTTTGCCGGTTTGTTATTGTTTTTATTTTTTTATAAATAAATATACTCATTTTGACACTTAAAAAGTAGAAAGAGCTGCTTCCAGTGACAATAAAGAGAAGTAATCCCAGCATCAGCGCTTTATTTTCCTCTGGTTTTCAAGGGCAAAACTAAAAAATTTTTAAATGAGATGTCCCTACTTATTTGGCTTAGTATTCATTGTCTTTACTTGGTTTTCACTTATAAATGACCTCAGTGAAAGTTATTCTGATATTTCAGAACTGGGAGACTCCTGTACAAGTGATGCAGACTGTGAAGTGTCGGATGTAAACCAGGTCGAAGGGTCTCGAGCATGCATCAGTGAAGTCTGCAGTTGTGCCGACGGGTTCATGTCACTCTTTGGCGAGGACATCTGCACTGAGAAATGTAAGTCTTCCCCCAACATTATACTCGAATTTGAGAAACATTTTTGTGGTAGGGCTAGGTTATAAAATCTTTGCTACTAGGGTAGGTATAATCTAAAGCGAGAATCTAACGCTCCTGGAAAATCCAACATCCGCCCCATTCCATTAGACGGTTGGTCTCATTTCTGCCTTTTCTAGAAATTTAACTTCATCTAGACGCAGATCAAATCTCCATTGCTCAGAATTTGTATTCATTAGGGTTAAGTCTGGTTGTTCTGAGATGTTTCGTCTGTGGACGGTGACCAGTAAGGAGCCTACTCAGCGTGTAGAGCTGCCCAGTCCTTGGTTGATGAATCAGTTATTTATTTTTTTTTTTTTTTATTACTAGCTTGCCCGGCATGCTTTGCAATGCCAACCAGAGGAACTTATCGCCCTTCAGGTGAGCTCGTTCGCTAAGCTCACTTGCCGTCAGGTTCAGCTTGTTTACTACGCTCACTCGGCACAAGTCTATAACATCCTCTAGTTTTGTTATTACTGATCTTCCCTCCGAACTTTAAATGTTAACAGCTAGCTGTTTGTATAATTAATATTTTTAAATGTAATCACATGTTCCAGCAGAAAAATTTTACTTCCATAACAATAACATGCCATAACTTTGAAGACTAATTTGGTAACTATGGAGGAATCTACTTTTTTCTTTCATAAGAACCTTGACAATAACAAACACAGCAAAAAAATAATTCGTGAAATCACTCCAGTCGCTCACGCATGATGCCGGGACCAGAGAAATACGGTAGGGATTCATTTTTATATAGAGACTAGTAACCTTGCTTGAAATCGAGCAATTTAATCTGGACTATCCCATGTAATTGCTAAAACTGTTTCATTTAGTTTTAAAACAACAACACCCTGCCAATCCAATATTGTGATTATCAGTACCTAATCGCCAAAAAGACACTTATTTACATTAAGCTTTAGATTAACAGATGTTAAAAAAACTAAACCCACTGTTATTCTAATGGGTGAATTTCAAAGTTTAATAATGGATTGTGTCACCTTACTTTAAGTCCGATTCTCATCATTTTTTGGCGGAAATAACTACAGATCAAGCACAATCAAACGACACCAGAAACTTGGAAATCGTTTGGAAATTGTATGAGGAGTTCTCCCATAGGGTATTAAATAAGTATAGAATATATTTTTTTAGCTGGGGTTAGTAAAAAACAGACGATGCAATAGCAACAGTTTTCTTCACATAATGATTAGCGTGTGTTAACTTAATTTTGTTAACTTTCTCCTCATACTTTAATCTCCCCTGTGGCCATTAACTCGTTTTCAGAACTTGTTTAACATTTATTATTGAGTATTTAAGTGCTCATGTTTTGCTGTTATTTTAGTAAAATGCAAATTTATGTGTTTCAGCTTCAGCTGAGGAATTGGCTGTATCTCTCACATGGATTTCCTGCATCGTGGTTGCCAAGTTTTATCTGTCGTAACTTATTACGCTTCAGTATTTGTGTTTTATTCCTCATATTCGTTAATTTTTTACTAATGTTAGGAATAGATTCTATAAAACTCCAGCCATGAGAGGCATTTCAAAAAGTTTGATTGATGAACAATACTTTCAAAAATATGCAAGAAAGTAATGCTAATGGTTATCGCAAACATCATGAGCGTTACATTTTTTTCTTTGAGCAGTTACGAAGTTTAAAATACTAATTACTAGCAATTATTTTTATGTATATGATTTGTATTGCAATCATATATAAACAATGTCTAAATATACCAGTTTCAGGTGTTGGGAGTCATTTGTAATTTTTGTCTATGGATCAAAGAATATATGAATAAGGTTTTGGAGCAAAACCTTATTTGCTCAAAAGTTAAATAGTATTAGCAACAAAATAGTGACTATATTTGGAAAATCATAATAACACAATCTTGTAACTGATCTGCTTAAATTTGTAAAAGGAACGTCAAAAATAACTGCTGAGGGTTCTTTAGAATATTAACTAGAACATTAACCTTGCTGATGCAGTAGAAAACTAGTTCTTGTGGTTGTTTTGTGTAAAGCAAGACTTTAATGTGCTGTGGTTATATACAACTCACATTAATTTACTCCAAGAAATGTAGTAAAAAACTAGGGATGTACAGGATTAGATTTTTAGTTTTTTTTTAGGTGAGATGGGATTTTCTTATTTCAAGACAATCTATTGAAGATAGGATTTCCCTTCTTGTACACAACATTTAAATTTTTTTGACAAATTCGATACATTTCAAAACTTGTCTATTGCTATAAAATCACGTATTTTTTAAATGGTTCTTTGTAATAGAATCTTGGGAATTATACCACGATTAATTTAACTTGATACGTTGAATCTAACAGGAAACATGTTATATTGTGCTTTTTTTATTCATTGTAGATTAATCACTAGTATTTCCCTCAGTACAGTATTAGTTTTTTACACACATTGCTAATTTACAAATGTATTTCTAATTGTGACTTTAGAGTGTTTTATTATTATTGTTTTTATGAGTTGCAACTATTTCCAATTGGTTGTATTACAGGTATACAGTAATTGTTGTGATGTCGTTGAGTAATAATTGATGAAACATTAGCAGTCATAAAGCAGTTAAATTTTTATTTGTATCTAAACTACAATGAAATCTCATTATTCGACACTCTTTTGACCAGGATTATGACGGTTAATTGAACAGGATAACAGAGATTTCATTACCATATATACCTTTATAAACAGTGGCGGATCCAGGGGGGGGGGGCGAAGGAGGCGATCGCCCCCCCCTCATCTAAAAAATCATTTATTCCTTCTTACTCATTTTACTTACAGATTTAAATCTTTTAAAAAATGTAATATATTTCACTGTGCCGTTCTTACTTCTTTAAATTCCACCAATAAATGTTGTGTAAACTTCTATACCAATCGCTCCCTCCTCAGCCGAATGCTGGATCCGCCACTGATAGTAAGGTTTAAATGTTTTCAAGAAATTAAAACCTGTAAAAAATGCTCATAAATACATATTTATTTTAACTCAAGATAATTGACAACGCTTTCAATGAGTAAACTTTCGGCATGATGTCAATTCAGATACATTAACAGTGTAAAAAAATGCATTTATGTAGTGATGGATAACATAACAGAAAGTGATGTTAATAGACGTTAACTGTCAAAAGGTGACAGTTATTAGAGGTTCTATAGTATGTTAATTACAATAGGCATTTGTTTTATAGGGCTAAGCCAAATTTTTTTAAAGATTTCTTTGTCAACTCTAGAACCCCAACAGTTTTTAATTTATTCCAATCCAGAATATTTTCTTCAATTTTAAAAACTAAGGTAATAAATTTTGAGTTTACTTGGTTGTGTGTTTGTAAGGTTGTAAATTAAGTTAGGTTTAAAACTAGTCAGTGTTTTATATAGTCTATGTATGTTGTGTTTTTAAAAAAAATAAAGTTATATACAAAATATTTTATTCATTAGTGCGTGAATGGTAAAAACCAATCCAATTTGTAATTTTATGTTAGAAACTTAATGTAAGTGTGTTGAGTGTGTTATATGTTTTTATTTTCTGTGCATGTATTTCAAGTTTTTAAATTTCTATTTACATTAGAACAATAGCTTGGGTCAGTTCCACAAATTTGGATATAATGTAAAAGACACAAAGCTATAAAGTAAATATCATATGGGCACCATATCATAAGTAACTTTGGAGAATATTGGATCAGAAGAGTGCCTGAAAAGTCGTGCTTTGTGGAATGGAGTCAATCATGCTCTCTCAATCCTAACGCTCCTTTCACACATCACGGTTTTGCCCGTACGATTAAAAATCGCACGGTGGACATTCCAATAGAATCTTATGAGACCTTTCACACAGGCACGTTTACGGTTTTTAACCAGCTGCCAATTACTTGTACGGTGTTTTGGACTGTTTTTAAATTGTGCGTTTTTTTCCCGCACGGCTAAAAACGTGATGTGTGAAAGGAGCGTAAATCTACTTGTTCACTACTGGGTTGATATGTTATTTCATGTTCTATCAACAAGCTGACCAAACATATTAGAAGATTCTGGCAAGACTATGTAAATCACCTGTGAGACATCAGCATCCAACAATTCAATGGCGGATCTTACAGGGTCAATATGCATCGTGATCCTACACACAAAATCAAAATCATTTATTGTCGCAACACACATTAATAAGAGTGTATGACAACACCATGTACAGAAAGAGAGAATCTAACATTTAATATACATTAATCAGTCTTGAAATGTCCAATAAATTCTTGCACTGAATATACACTCATTTGTAGGAGCATAAATTTTTAATGTTTTCTAAAGTCTGATAAATTAAGTTTTTTAAAATTAAATGGTAACATATTATACAGTCTTAGGCCTAATTCATAAGAGCTACGAATAGTTCTTTGATAGTTACATTGAGTTACTCTGAGATGGTCATGATATCTAGTATAATGACTGTGAATCAGGTCATTAGTTGGTATTACACTTAAATTTAACTTCACATACATAACACATTCTAAAATAAACAATGAAGGAACAGTGAGCACATTAAATTTCTTAAACAAAGGTTTACAATGGTGTCTAGAATGGACTCCAGCAATAACCCTCATTGCTCTCTTTTGTAAAATCATAATTTTTTTAACATTACTGTCATTGCCCCACACAAAAATACCATACATAAGATGACTCTGTACATAAGCATAGTAAACGGACACTACTTCTATTGTTACAATACATTTCAATTTCCTTAGCAAGAAAATGGCAGAAGAAACTTTTTTACAAACAGATTCTATGTGAACATTCCACTTAACATTAGACTGCAAGAAAACACCGAGAAATTTGACACAATCAACACTGTTCTTAACATTAAAACTAAATTCCAAGGTTTGGGTCTTTTCCTTATTTAAACATAATATATTAGCAGCAGACCAATCATCAATTACCGAATTACATTTTGAAATCTGATTCTCCATTTCTATAGAATTTTTACAAACAATCTGAAACAATTTACACACAATACGGATTGAGTGTGTAAAGTCAAAATATTCGTGTGTGATTCATGGATCACTCATCAATATTTTACTTTACACACTCAATCCGTTTTGTGATCCAAGATCACGATCCAAATATCGCAATCTGTATTGACCGTGTGTAAGATCTGCCATTGTGAAAGATGCTTTTAAAAACTGGCTGGACCTGTCGATTATGTCGATGTTCTCTAACCGATTTCTGCATTAGATCCAAGAAATAGCCAAATACAAATCAAGACTAAACGAAGTGTACTCATTATCAGTCAAAAATATATCAGAATCAGAATCAGAATTGATTTATTTCCACAATATTTTTACAATTTATTACATAAAAATTAAAATAACAATAAAACATCCTTGAAACTTAATCTACTATTATTACATGTAGGAAATGGGCCTATATGGACCTCAGTGGTCTGTGCGTAGGCCCGAGTTGATATCAGATTTGTGCTTTGTTTTATTAAAGGAGCAATGCGATGTTTTAGAAATTTTAAAAATAATAGCAATTGTAGATACGTGAAAAAAAAACAATTTTTATGTGAATATGAACTTAAAACTAATGAACCGTAACAAATCTATACTAGTGAAAAAGGCGGAAATTTTCAATACATTATTGTAACAACAAACGCACGAAGATTATTGTAATGAATGTAAGTATTTTGATGATAATTTAGACCAATAGTGAGAAGTACCGGAGGGGGGGGATTGTCTGTTCGAGTCAGTTTATGTCAGGACGTCTGTAATCTGCCGAGATAAGCGTCTCGGCATCCTCATCACTGATAAGGTATAAGGCTGGGTACAACTGGCTGGGTAGCTGAGTGGTTAAAGAGCTCGCCTTTGAATCTGAAGGTAGCCGGTTCGATCCTGAGAAAAGTTAGTGCTTTTTGATGGTTCGATACTGGACCCAGCTGCCTTTGGTCATTGGGCTATTAATGATCCTGACAAATAAAACAGCTGATATTTGTCAGTAACAAAGCTACACCTCATCTGATCCATCACAATCATCACACTCACCCCTTCAGTCATACTCACCTTAAAATACGCACCACAGAGTGCGTCGGTGTTTCAAATAAAGTATCTAAAGTAAGTATCTAAGGACTGATATGAGGCATACAGTTTCAAAACGGGTCCTGTCCACTTCACGTGATTTTGTGTTATTGTCCAAAAACTGTTGTAACATGAAATAACTGTTTAATTTAATAAGTAGTATTATATACTGGTAGGTAATATACCCTGAAATAAATTTTTACATATTTTATAGATGAAATATGACACAGTTAGAATATATTTACATATATATTATGGACAAGACCCATTTTGACACCAAACAGTGGACAAGACCCATTTTGCATCAACAACAAGAGGACAAGACCCATTTTGCATCAACAACAAGAGGACAAGACCCATTTTGAAAATAGAAAAATGTGTTTTCCCATTGGAATAATAGGGGCATAAGAAACACAAACATTGATTAAAAAGATAATTATATTTTTAAAAACTTTGAACATTAATAGTAATTGGTTTTAAACAAAAGTCTGGTTTTATTTTTGAAAAAAGGTCTGATTGTATTATAAATAGTTATTTCTTCGTTTTCTTCCATTTTTACAGATTTAATTGCCTGTCAACTCAATAAAAACAATCTAATAGCGTGTTCACGTTTACTTCAATCTCCCAGTAAACAAAATTCCAATCCCCGCTGTGTAAGACAGTGTAACAGAAAAACCAGTGTGGCCAATACAAAACACGTGATTAATATGTTTAACATGAGTTGAATCATAATAAAATATTCCATTATAATATAAGAAGTAAAATAGGACAAGAGTCACTTTTGATCTAACAGAGATGGGTAGCCATGTTGGCTAAATGGGACAAGGCTCATTTTGCAGCTACACAATACAAATGGACAAGATTCGATTTGTTGCAACTTCATAGAGGACAAGGTCCATTTTGAAAACAAACTAGGTTTTCCAATGCTAAAAACAAAGGGACAAGATTTATTTTGCGACTTAAAAAGTTCAGAAACGTATAGGGCTGTGGATGCAGAATCCATTGACATGCATAACTCAAATCTTAATTTTTTTGGACAAGACCCGATTTGAAACTGCAGGCCTCATATTCAGTATAAGTTAAGAAAAATGTAGATATAAGTAACTGATTTTTTATGACTATAGGCTTATGAATTATGCCTTGCATTAAAGACTTTAGCACACTATCACAGGTAGTCAGTCATACAGGTAGTTCAAAAAGTCCTGCACAGACTTAATATTTTCTGAACCATCAAAGATAAAGTAATAAAAATTGGGCATTACTAAACCTAAAAAATCTTATTTTTGAAGGCACTATTAATTTTTTTTCTATTCAAGGATGACCCACTAAAAGTCAGATGATAATCTTAAATGAAAGCATGGATAGAAATTAAAGTTCCCACTTGAATGCTACAAGCTGAACCTCAATTTGCAGGGACAGAAATGGCAGCCAATCATCCTTTTTGTTAAACATGAGCAAAACTTAAAATTCATTAAATTACATAATACTCTTTTTTGCAGTTTAGGTTTTTGGCATATTGCTCTACATTTGAAGAGTTTTATTATTTAATCTGTAATCATTCAGAAAAATCCATGTTGGAATATTTTATACTTTACTTAGAATAGACTTGTCATTATACTTTTTTTTGGCAAAAGCGATTAGTGTCACGAAGAGCATCAAGAGTTCTAAAATTATACATCAGTTTTATATTATGTCAATAATCAAAACCAGCCCATGAGGTAATAAATAGTACTACAGTGTTTTAGACAAAAGAACTAAGACTTGATAAAAAATATGTTAAAAAATTAACATTTTTAAAGAATATAGTTATACTAAAATAACATTTTCCAAATGCAGGTTTAAAGTAAAATGTGCTATTGTTTGATAAGTTTTTAATAATATTTTACAGTTATATTCAAATTTTTAACTTTTTACCAAGCTGTTATTAGATTAATATATTCCTGGTACAGTATTCCATTGAGTAAATATAGTCATTATTGAGAAGTTGAAAATTTTCTTGGAGACGACATTCTCATCTTTCATTCAAGAGGTAAGTTAAGTGTTTTTCAAGTCACTTGTTCATAGGAAATAGTATGAGTCATAGTTCAGCTTCACCTTTTACATTGCTAATCCCTTTTGAAACCTTTATCGGGAATGAGATAGTAAATGTGTTATGAGTAGGTGGATAATCTTATCTACCACCATTCCTCATTCAGATACCAACCATGATAGCATAAAATTTGAACATTCCAAATACCTGCATGATGTTAATGGAAAATTTTAAATTATTAAATCTCAAATCACTTACAGCGTTTGTTTGTAGTGTTAATTTCATGTTTCTGTGTTCTTACTGTGCTACTCTGGGGAAAATAGGTGAGTAAATATAAAAGTACTGTATAGTTGGACCTGTGAACTTGATCATGTTTTGGACTGGAAAGTTAATATCTCAATAGGTCCTGTATATTTTATAAGTGTCAATATGCTTAGAGTTTCAAGCTAAGAAATAACTACATAATACTGTGTCTCTAATTCAAATCAGCGTTGAATGTGTGTAATTTATCTGATTTGTTACTACGTGGCACTACCATTGAGTTTTCCGTAAATCATCTTCAACCATTGACAGCAATTTCACAACTAGTTCAGACAGTAGTTACATAGTATTGACAACACACAAAGCTGTTTTACAGCAACGGTGGTGCTAGTGACGTAAGTGTAAATATCCTAGCGTCTCTTGAGACAGGCACTGTTGATTCTGCAGACTTCAACAGGAATATTGATTGTAATTTCAAAACTTCTATGATTTTAATTCTCAATGTCAAAATAAAAAATATTGTCGTCTACCACTTTTAGTTAAAAAATTCATTTTTGATAGTTGTCTCTTATGAGCTTGTTTCTGCACATTTGGAAACCCTGGCACTTTTCAGGTGCTTTATAAAAAAAATTCCTTGCACTTTTTAAAAACTATGTTAACATTTTGCTGACACTCAAAGGGTAAATTAGATGGTCACAATTGTATATTGCTGTGTTCTGTTCTTTTAAATCACATATCAGTCATGTTGACCAATTCAATCCCATATCTTAAAAAAAATGCTGTAAATTTAGAACAATCGGATGACATGAACTAAATCCGTGGATACATGTCCACTTTTGATATAGGTGATGCATCTGTGATATACTAAAGTAGGTACCCTACTTGTAGTTTGGCTGTTTCTTGATGAATTGTGTCTTTGGTTTGGGGATAACACTTGAATAGGATATTTTACCATTGATCTTTGGGTAAATGTTTCTTACAAGCCAATTTGTAGGTTTTTCGTTAAATATGGTAAATGTTCTTGTAAATAGTCTAGTCCTTCAATTGTATGACGAGTTTTATGACTTAGGCCCTCGTGTGCATGTTGTCTGACAGTTTTCTGACAGACCTGAACAGTTGTCTGACAGAAAGCTGACAGACCTATTGTCTGACAGACGGGCCAGACAATTGTTGTTGTTGTTGTTATTGGTGGATAAGGAGACCCCGGCCGAACCGTTGAGCACGTCTGCCTCTAATGGGCATTTTGCGCAAGCCCCCGGAAGGATGGGATATTGAAGGAAGAGAAAGGGTGAGACACGGGACTGTCCACTCATGTTCAAGTTAGGGGTTTCTATGCCCGTCGCATTCCTCACCCCCTGCTGTCTTGAACATATGTTCCAGCTAGGGGTTTCGATGCCCATGCATTTCTCCTCACCCCCTGCTGTCTACATATGTTCCAACTAGTGGCTTACATGCAGTTCGCATTGACCCCCCACTGTCTTGAACATGAATGGATTATGAAGGAAGGGAAATTGTCATAGTGGACAGCCAAAAGACTTACCACAGTGTTATGACTTCTTCGTTTGCTGTACCCAATGTCAACTTCGCAACTAGTATAAACCAGTTTTAAAGTTGTCCTGGGAAGGGCAAGACAATTGTAAATAAATAAATAATGTCTTTGATTCACATTGGATAAAGCCTCTTGAAAAAGGTTAAAGCTTAATAAGGTTGATTTACACGCTGCCAGTGGCTGGCATGCCAGCTAAGGCCTGTTACACACTTAAGTGGCGCATCTGCTACCCGGCGGCACGCTGCACGTGACTGCTACGCCACGCGAAAACCAACCAATGCTTTTAAATGGGAGCTTACACACTGCAGTATCAGAGGCGTGGGCCGGATGGCGCGATACACGCTGCGTCACTCGCTCGGTCGGTGTTGAGATGATACACGCCACCTGCATCTCGAGACTCAAGTCCACACATGTGCAGAATGCAGATACGAAGTACAATACATAGAGAATAAAGGAATTACAAAGGGACGAAATATTAGATATTAAGGTGTATAATGTAAAATAAATTAAATATCGTGTAAATTAAAAATGTAACTTGAAAGATACTGTACGCAACTCGAAAGGGAAATCAAAATATTGCTGGAAATTGGAAACATTGTTTAAAGTATCAATGTGATCGGTGGTGATAACCAATAGCCCAAGTACGGGGACCGGCCAAGCAAAATGCACTTTATTATATCACATGAAAAACCAAATATTATAGTTTTAATTTGTTATGGTATTATATTCAACAACAACTTGGGGATATAGTAATAACGGAAAACGTGATTTTTAACTGTGACTTTATGATTGCACACAGTGAATATAATAAATCATGACAGGTAGTTATATCGAATGGCTCATTTAGCCAGCCACCAAGTGTTAAGAATGAAAAAAAAAATCTGCGTTGCAGAGTATTTGAGTCAGTCTATGTAACAACTAAACACTAAAATAAAAATAAAATCTCTATAGAGCTAAATCCAATGTATAGCCTTGGAATGCCTATTCGTCTTTTGCACCTCCTTAACAGCCATCAAAAGAAACAGTTCATCTTCAACTGTTGCCATCTTTAACCTCAAAAATAATTTTTGATAAATAAACAATATCATGGACGCGTGGCGTGGCGCCACTGAAGTGTGTAAGCTCCCTCCTCCCGCTAGCAGACGAAGTCGCATGTCACGTGCAGCGTGCCGCGGCGTAGCAGATGCGCCACTTAAGTGTGTAACAGGCCTTAGATTTGACTGGAAAGGCACTGGCAAGCGGTGACTGGAATGCCAGCAAATTGGTTTAACAATTTATTTTATTTTTTTTTATTTATTTAATAACATTTATTCCTCTGACAATATTTAACATTGTATGGGAATGTACATAGTTTGGGGAGTTTACTCAAGTCCTTTACTTTGTTTCTCAATTTACACGTTTCATTGCCAAATTTTATTTCACTAAGTCTTTTCAATTATTTTTCCATAGTATTCCTTGATTCTTCTTTCTTCTATCTCTTTCTTCTTTCTTCTTCTTCATTCTTCTAACTTCTTCGTTGACTTTTCGATGTCTCCTTCCACGCCTTCGAGGTCTAGTTTGTACAATTTTGTTTCCAGTTTGGGCGGCTTAAGTGGATACCGAGAACAGAAAACACAGGACGAAAGAGTGTGTAACATTGTTGTTTAATCATTAAAAATTATTATGAATATAATTTTTTATTTGTGGATAAGATTATTATTATGTTGTTAAGTTATAAATTATCTATGGATTTTGATTTTTACAATCGTATCTTTAAGTTTAGTTTTATATTTGCCTACCGATTGATGGGAAATAATCAGCATCACTACAGCCCGGATGCTTGGGATGCTTCATATTTCCCGATAAAATGTTCAGAAAATTATTTATCTATGGTCTTTTATGAATACTAGGGATCGCTCACTGGTCGAAATTCGACCAAAAGTTGAGTTGATATTGAGCCAATTGGTTTTAAAATGTTTTATAATTGAACATCTGTTTTCCATGATTAGCTAGCATTTGTTATAACAACAGCTGACTATAGATTCAATCAATTATCCTTTTCCCATAAGAATAACATTGAAACTTTGAAAGCCTGTAGGGCGTAGCCCTGGGGTCCGATGGGAATGAGAATGTGATTCTGCTCATCTACAGCACAAAACCTGTCCAACGGTATTCACAGATTTCTCCTACGATGCCCACAAGCTGAGAAAAAAGGAGGAAATGAAACATGCTTGCGTATTAATATATAGATAATTTTTATTTGTGGATAAGATTATTATTATGTTGTTAGGTTATAAATTATCTATGGATATTGATTTTTACAATCGTATCTTTAAGTTTAATTTTATATTTGCCTACCGATTGGTGGGAAATAATCAGCATCACTACAGCCCGGATGCTTGGGATGCTTCATATTTCCCGATAAAATGTTCAGGAAATTATTTATCTATGGTCTTTTATGAATATAATTTTATTTGTGGATAAAATTATTATTATGTTGTTAGGTTATAAATTATCGACGGATATTGATTTTTACAATCGTATCTTTAAGTTTAATTTTATATTTGCCCACCGATTGGTGGGAAATAATCAGCATCACTACAGCCCGGATGCTTGGGATGCTTCATATTTCCCGATAAAATGTTCAGAAAATTATTTATCTATGGTCTTTTATGAATATAATTTTATTTGTGGATAAGATTATTATTATGTTGTTAGGTTATAAATTATCGACGGATATTGATTTTTACAATCGTATCTTTAAGTTTAATTTTATATTTGCCTACCGATTGGTGGGAAATAATCAGCATCACTACAGCCCGGATGCTTGAAATGCTTCATATTTCCCGATAAAATGTTCAGAAAATTATTTCTATGGTCTTTAAATTCATATGTATTATTTTATAACATACATACTGATGTGCAGATGAAACTGAGCTAGAAACTCTGAATTTAATATAAACTGGTTAAAATTGAAATCAATTTAGGCCTATAAGTTGAATGCATTTATGTACTTTGTAATATGTTACGGTTGATTGTAATAGTGTTCATTAAATTCACTTATTGAGTAAAAAGATGCATCAATCAAGAACTTTTTTAACTCATTTTTAAATTTGGTTTTTTCCCTAATGTTTTTAATTGTGTAGGGTAACTTGTTAAAATAAGAAGCACCGATATTTTGAGCTAGATTATAGTTTAGTAATAACCTTTGAGATTCCTGTCTTAAATTATTTTTCCCTCTTGTATTATGCAAATGCATAGATTCGTTAATGTATTCATTGTTGTTGAATCTAGCAAACATTATGACTTCATATATGCAGGCCCGGTGACAGGATACTCGGGCCCCTGTGCAATTATGAGGTCCGGGCCCCTAGATTCAGACAACCTAGAAAATTCAATTCCTTTCGACACAACAAAATTACATATTGTATATATATATATTATCACTACAAGCTATATTTTAAACCCAAACTTACAATTCTGTTACCTAACTTACTTAGTTGTTATTAAATTATTCACCTTTTCTCCAAAATGAATATGAAAAAGCCAAGATCTTTAATTTTTTGTATTTATTTATATACAAAGTGTTCCTGAACTCTTTACCGACCCATTAAGGTATTATTCATCACCTAAAGACAAGTAAAAATATCATATTGAAATTTCCAAAACTCTATTGTTAACCGTATACAGCCTCCTTTTAGTATTTTTTAAAGAATAATTTTTAATTGAAGAACGGTTCGTTGTAATAAGTTAAAACTTGGTATATAGTACAACTGTTTAAAGCAAAGGTCTAATGAAGAAAAATAATAAATTTTTTAGATTAATATTTTTAAAATAGCAGTTGTTAAAAATTTTTAACCTTGAATTACTTAAAAACTACTTAAGGTAGCAATGATTATGCCTTATAAACTTTTTAGAAATTTTATTTAAAATCCATCGAGACAAAGATTATGGAAATCTGTAAATAAATATGCAAGATAGAAGAATTTACTGAGGCTAGTCACGATCGCACCTCTTCCCTGGAGCAGTTTTGGTTTGAGATCCATTGTTGAGCTGGTGTCGCGGCCGCGCTTTTCGTGCAGCAACCCGCTCAGATCCGTGACTATTTTTGTTGAAATCGCTCTATCTCACTTATTTATGAACAGAATCTTCCCAGCATTTGATTTTGAATTAAATGTTCTAAAAAGTACACATGGACATAAACTTTGCTACCTTATAGTTTTATGCAATTTAAGGTTAGGTTAAATACTTTAAATAGCAGCCATTTTTTTTAATATGAGGCACCACGGTTCTTGTTCTTGGGAATTTCTCACAGTAGCGCCACCACCCTCAGTGTTTATAATTATTGGTTTAGAATGAAGCAAAACTAATCATTCTCTGTTCATTTACATTTAGCACGTAAATAAAATAGCTTAATCCATCATTTTAATTGTTAACCAGGAATGTACATTTTTCACTTTCAGACGTTTTAAAGATATAAAAATATAGTTTTTTTCGTTGGCCCGGGCCCCCTGAGAGTCCGGGCCCCTATGCATTTGCCCCCTCTGCCCCCCCTTGTCGCCGGCCCTGCATATATGTATAATGAATATAATGGTAATATCTCTAGCGATTTAAAAGCTTGTCTGCAAGATGTTCTTCTCTTTAATCCCTGAATTAATCTTATTGCTCTTTTTTGTAAAACAAAGATTCTTTTCATTAAACTCTGAGTTGCTGATCCCCATATTATAATACCATATCTAATTTTTGATTCTATTACTGCATGATAATACAATTTTAGCAAGGGTTTATATCTAAATTGACAATAATAGCTCAAGCAAAAAATGCAGGAAGTTAGAGAGTTGCACAGTGAGTTTACATGAGGGGACCAGGTTAGATTTTCATCTATTATAATTCCTAAATATTTTACTGTTTTAACCTTATTTAGTTCAAAGTCATCCATTACTATATTACCATCAAATTTTTCATCTCTATTTCTCAATAAATTAAAATTAATATAATTGGTTTTTTTATTATTGACATATAGATTTAAGTTTCCCAAGAACTGATAAATTTGTGTAAGAATAATATAACTATTCATTTCTAAACCATCATCCGAAGGATTATTTATTGTTACCGCAATATCATCTGCATAGCAAATTATATTGTTACTAGTGGCTCATAGGGGCAAAAGCCCCTAATCATAAAATAGCATGAACCATAGCGTATTACCATTTCTTCCACAACGAAGGTTTCCACAAAATTTTATTTTAATTTGAGGTATATAATATTTTAACAATACCGTTTCAACAGACCATTCGCCCCAAAGTACTCTTATCAATCCTGTACTATTTGGTCACCCGTTTGTAAATGCTCTATTTCCCACACAGCACAAGTACATCCCCAGGAGTTCCTAAACATATCCTGATGGGATATTGGAATATCCCAGGGAAATCCTAAATATCCCCAATATTCTCAAAAAGTCATCCCAGGAATCTCCTGGGGACATTGAATGTCCGCGCATATCCCGCGTTTTGGGATATCCTTTCGGGATATCCTTAGGACATTCAAATATCCCTAGGGGATGTCCTTAAAAACTTGTCTAAGAGTTGTAAATTGTAATTTATTCATCAAAATTTATAAGTAAATGCATTTCTGCTAACGAACAAATTGCAAAAATGAAAATAAAACTGAGCAAAAAGTATATGCCCATGTCAGGATTTGAACCTGCAACCTCTCACTCAATGACCTGACGCTCTAACCTCTTGAGCCACCTGATCTGTGCTCAAATTGGTTCTTATTTACTAGTAAGTATTGAAACTTATCCTTCATTGGTGCACTTGGAAGTTTTGCGAGTCAAAGTAAAAAAGTTAGCCTAAATTTGAAGTAACTTTACAAATTGACTATTTTAAAGTATTTAAAAAATCTAAATAAAATAGCAAAACCTTTTGAATGTGAACAGTTATATGTAATTTTTAATGTATATTTTAACATCAAAAGATTATTAATTATACTTTTTATATTTTAACTTTAGTAAAATCACTACATCTTATTTTATGTAGTTTGACATTTTGAAAGTGTATTTGATGTAAAATAAATATTCTGTGTTTGTTATGGTGTGTAATGGTAAATCAAGATATCCCAGCGTAAACCCAAATTTCCCCAATATTTTCAAAGTCATTCAACGAATATCCTAGGGATATTGCAAACATGCGCACTTTGGGATATCCTTTCAGGATATCCCCAGGACATTAAATATATTTAAGAGTTGTTTTTTGAGACACATCTGGAACTCCTGTCATGAAGAGGGACAGTCACGGAATTGCTTGTCCCAAACATTTTACTAAGAGTTATTTTCATAGGTTTTCATTAAAGTTAACTATTAAAACTGCAGTTTTTAGTGAATACACTATTTTCCATTAAAACTCTAACCACTGATACGTCCTAGGGATGTTCTTTGTAGATCCTTTCAACTACAATGTTTGAATTCAAACTTTGTATTTTGCTTGTAAACAATGTTATTATCCAATGTTATTAGTTTGTTATTTAATTTTCCTGGACCTCTACGATAAAAGTAAATTTAGTATTTCAATACTTTACAGTGTTCTTTACACTGTGTCAACAGATATTTTCTTGGGAAATCCTGAGAATGTCCTAAGGATATGAACGAATTTATGGAATTTAATTAAAACTATGCCTACGGACATATTCCAGGGACTTCCCAAGGAGCTCTTTTCAGAAATTTTTAAAAAAGAGGACTCAGAGAAAAATGGTATTTTTCAATGACTTGATGACTTTGGACTTTCGGCAAAACCCTTTTTTGAATGGAATATATGTTTGAATTAAATTGTAAAAACGCACATATCCCAGGGATATTCTTGGAATATGACCGTTTACGTAGTTCTGACACATCCTTGGGATATCTCTGGAATATCCTTTGAAATTTTGTTTGACAGGTGTCTTGTAGTCAAAAAAAGTTAAATAAATCCATTATAAACTTGTTTTGTTTGAAATTGTTTACTTTTAGTCTTATTTACATAAAAATTTTGTATTTCTATTAAGTCCCTTTGGAATATGCTTAGAATGTCCTTTTGTACTTCTCCATATCCCGGGATTTGAATAGGATATTTGGGATCTGGTTGGGATATCCTGGGGAAATCTTGTGCTCAGTGGGTTTGTCTGTTGTTAAACTCATATCGATCTATGGAAAATAAGTTTTGAAAGAAATCGTAGTCCCTTAATTGAGCTGTGACGGCTTTTTAATACAACATAGAAAAGCTGCCATGAAAAAAAATTGATTTTTTTAGCTCCTGTCAGTTTTTTATTTTTTATGTTTTAGTCACAAAATTTAAACACAGCACCTCAAAGTGCATCTTCACTTGCTGTGAATATTTATACCTCCTAATCAAAACTCTTAAATTTGTGTAAACAAAGCAGATTTTTTTTTAAATCACTACATGGAGAATCTTTAAGGAGAACCTTTCAGAAAATAATCATTCTTATATGTTTCCCATTTTGTTGTAAAGTTTTTTACCTGCTGCATTTTTCTTTAGTATGTAGGACAAATGTCTTTGAATTTAAATCGTCTTCTATAATCCTACAATCTATGAAATGACTAAAAGGTTTTTAGGAAAATTCATCTAACAGAATACCAAAACTTCACTGACTGATACACTTTAAGTATCAATTAATGTGTCATCGTCATTCAATATGATCATTTGACACTTTTCATCTTAAAATAAAACCAAAACAATGGAAATAATGTAGGTGTTTCTCAAACCACAATTCATAGCCCATTGCATCTCTATCAACGATCAGAAAGCATTTTATAATTTGCATACACGCTCAGTTTTTTTTTTTTTTTTTTTTTTTTTTTTTTTTACAATTTAAATTATAGTAACAACAGTAAAATCAGCAGTCAATTTGTAATAGTATGTAAGGTTAACTCTCCTAGTAGAATTTTTAATAGCTCAAAGCAACAAAACATCTTATTATAGTATTACAGCTCTAGGGTTAATTTTTGTCATTTGGCTATGAATAGTTCTTTACTAAATTTTATCATCAATCTGTCTCTCGTTTTTAAATAAAACCAAAACATATGTTTCAATGTACACAAAGAAGACATTTTTCGAATCCCCATGCTATTCTTAAGGAGGACGTTTCACTATATTTCTCATTTAGTGTAACTTTATGGATCCGCTTTATGGGACCAAAACCTTTAATTTGAAACTCCTACCATCTTCCTGCAATTTGTAAAACGCTCACAATTTTGCCCAAGAAATTTTGCTTAAAGAATTATTATATAGATTGCTTCTCTTGGTGTGAATTATTATGTTATCTTCACTCAATGTTATCATCTGTATCTCATTTTGAAATTAAACCATAACACATGTTTTAATGTATACAAAGCAAACGTTTTTTAAATCCCCATGCTATGCTTATGGAGGACATTTTACATGATTTCTCATTTCCTGTTAACATTATGGATACGCCGATAGTTTTCCCTCGTGCATGGGACCGAGACCTTTAATTTGAGACCCCTCCCATCTTTCTGCGATCTGTATGACGCTCACAATTTTGCTCAAGAAATTCGGCTTACAGAATTATATATATAGATATTTAACTTCATTAATTAAATTATTAACATAAATATTATAAAGTATAGGACCTAAAATAGAACCTTGAGGTACTCCATAGTTAATTAATTTATTTTTTTATCTAAAACCAGAAATTTCTACAATCTGCTGTCTGTTTGAGAGATAGGACTTTAACCAGTTGTTAGCGATTCCTAACAATGTGTCTGTTTACACATTGCCAGCTACTGGAATATTGTGGGTGTTTATTTTGTATATAATAATATAACAATCAGCTGTTAAAATACATGTCTGTTTACAAAATGTCAGTCAACTTGCACCAGTCTCAAAATTTTTGTTCTGCTGGCGCCTCCAGCTACCGGCGCAACAGTGGCTAACTAGCCTCTCCAGTGACTGGCGACATCTGTTTTCACGGCGCTAGTAGCTGGCACCCAGTAACTGGAAACCTCCACTGGAATGCCAGCTGGCAGCGTGTAAATCAGCCTTGTCATGGTTTAGTCGGTTGGTAATAATTTTGCATCAAATTGGCCTATAGCTATAGATGGGTAGCATAAGTTCTACTTCAGGTACATGAGTCACTTAACATTTATAATTATTTGTAATTTTGTTTGTAAGAAGGTAGGCTGGGTGACGTTGGATGCAAGACGGAAAGGGACTGTGTGCCGAATGCCTATTGCGTAGACAAAACGTTCTGCATGTGTCGCAGTGACTACGTACCGGACACCACCTCCCAAACATGCCTCCCAAGTGGGTTAAACCTAATATAATAATAATAATTATCATTTTATTCCTCTGACAAATTTTTACATTGTATGAGAATTTACAAAACAGATTTAAAGTTTTTTTACTTATTTACAATTTTACAAATTTTCATTTATTACAATTTTATTTTCTCATTTTCTCTAGACTTTTTCTTTATTTTAAACTTATTTGAAATTTTTCTTGTATATTGTTTGTCTGTTTTTATTTATGCATAAAGGAATATATTTAAAATTAAATTCAATAAAGTATTTATATACAAGGTAAGTTTTCAGTATTCAAGAAAGTAAGCATATACAAATTATTTTTTAAAATTTTTTTCCGATTGGATGTAGTTTAAAGTGCTTTTGAGTTAATTGGATTGTTTGGAGTGATATTATTTGGAATATAAGTTTATTGGGAATTGTTAGTTCGGCTTATGACATAGATATAAATAAGAGCAACTGGATCACTAACACCATGCTGCAAGAACAAACCCCCTTCACCCCTTGTAAGATGGTTATTCGGTAGATAAAATAATGTAAACAAACAAGAATGCTGTGGATTCACTAATAGCATTGACTATGTACACTATCATGAATAGACCTCTCATCCAATGCATTTTGTTTGAGGCAAAATTTGGAAGTTTCGTGTACGGCCCGGCGCCAGAGTCGCTGCCATCGATGTTGTTATTATTTAGCTTAATTTACAGTGCTGCAAAAACATTTCATCAAAACATAAACAAAAACCTCCATTATAAAATGTTTAATCCTTGATTGAGAAGAGTGGTAGTACTGATTTGCCTATCATATGACTCTTTTATGTACGCCGCATGAGATCGCACCACCGTCAATAAGTTTCAAATACGCCTATGCTATGAGAAGTCTATACTCACATTAGGGGAACACTAGGGGGTCCGTGCAGCGCAATGCGCTGCATTTATTATAGAGTATTAAATCTTGCTCCATGGTGATGGACAGAGTTACTTTGAATAAAAATTAAACTATAGTGAAAATTAGATAAAACATAATGGTGTTTCATCAATCAATCTTCATTACTAATTCTGCAACTTGCCAATCTGACACTGTTGAGATTTGGTGGTTGTTCTTTTAGTTTAAAATTAGATTACGTAGTTGTTTTATTGCAAATTTCTTTTAGGGTCTCTGTCTAAAAACTCCTATAAAATCTAGAATAAATTCACAGATGTGTGATCTACATAGTTCATCAAACATAAATATTAAATGACAACAGAATAAAAATCAACATTTCATTAGAACTCCCCGGTCCTGTATGACTTATGTAACATTCACTGCGGTTGTTATGAGGTAGTTGTCGACATAGTGAATGAGTCCACATTACTATTAAAAAGAACTAAAGCCCCTATAATTCGTAATTTTCCATGGCATTACCAAATATAAATAAAGAAATCACTAAAATAAGGATAATTTACATACCGTATTTGTTAGTGTGTTTTCCATTTTGGTTTGATGTGGTATTTATTTTTAGATTGAAATTTCTCTTTGTACAAACCATATTTGAAATAAGCTTGTTTTCTACACTAAAAGTAATAAAACATTTAAATGTCTTTTCTTTTAAACACGAGTTTTAATATGTGTATCATTCTGCATTAAATTTTTGTATAGTATAATATTAAACAAACAGGTTATAACACCTACAACCAACTATCCCTTTTCCTTATAATTTACAGAGTTTGAAAACCCATGCACACAAATTTAGTGTTCTATTTAATATTTTAAACTTTCGTTATTGTTTAAATACCAATCAGACAACCCATAAGACTTACGTAAAAAATTTCAATTTCTAAACTTGTTTTTGTAGGCCCTGCATGAATTTTTCTAGGGTTACGTTACTAAACTTATTTTGTGCCCTAATACACGTAAATAAAATGTTCAAGAAAATCTTCCCACTAAATTTTGAGAAAAGGTTCAAATATGACAAAAGACACTTCTTGTTTAAAGTATGAGTACCAGTATTTTAATTGCTTGTATTCAGCTTTTAACATGTGTTTGTCTGTTTTACAATCAACAGCTGTTTTATATTTCAATTCAATACAAATTGTTCCCCATGTTAATCTTATGGACAAAATATGAACTTTGAGGGCTTCCTGTGAGCTCCAGAATTAAAATATCATAAATCTAAGACCTTATTGCAAAACTACGAACTGAGACCATTCTTTTGACACCTCAAACTTTAAAATTTGTCGAGAAGTAAGGGAGGAGTAGTGTTAACAAAAAAAGGGCATCACGTATTATATATATAGAATAGATAGATATAGATATAGATAGATACTCAATTCTAATAAGAAGGATTTCAGTTAAAATAAAAGAATGTAAACAAACAAGACGCACAAAAATGATAGCGAAGTCAGCTGACACTCAGCGTGGCACGGAGGCGGGACTTCTAGCGCTATTCTACTACCTCAGTTAGGGATTCTGGGTTTTTATTTATATCTATGGATTATGATTATCCCAAAAAATAGGTTGTTAGCTATTAGCCATGAAAGCATAATGTTCATGGTTTATATTATTTGTTATGAAATTTTTTGTTTTAATTGACAATTTCATGTTGTGTGTGACAATACTAAAGAGTATGTATATTCATTATACAAAATTTCTAATGCGTATTATTTATTTGTATCTGATTTAGAATCGAAGAAAATCAATGACACGTGCAAATTGGACCTGCAATGCACTTCGTCTTTTGGAACTCGAGCTTTCTGCTACAAGGATTCTTCAAGTCAATTTGGCCAGTGCAGGTGTGTGAGAAATACACACTTTCAAGACGGGCTTTGTTATGATTCAGTGCGTAAGTAATTGCTCCTTCTCACACAGTTAAAGGGACTCCAGTGATGAAAATGTCAAGTTACTGTACTTGCTTTAATATGTTCAACATGTTAACAGTAAAATATACTTTTCTCAACAGGAAATCAAAGAGATACTTATTCAACAAAATATTTATACAGTAAAACAGACTTCCTCTTTTCCTAACTGAAAATCGTTTTGTCTTTCTATACTTACAAATAATAATTTAAAATGTATTCTCTGCTTGCTCAATGGAAAGTAGATAAAAAAATTAAATTAAATTAAAATCAGTTTATTCACTTAATACGCTAAGGCTTTTTCATCATACCCTTGCAATAAACGTTGTTTTCGGAACAGTCAGCTGTGATCGAATCGAAACTACTCGATTCCCGATGGGTTGGATAAATGGTTCGGTAAATAATAGTTTTCGGGACTAGGCTGGAAAATAGTAGTTTTCGGGACTAGGCTGGAAAATAGTAGTTTTCGGGACTAGGCTGGAAAATATTAGTTTTCGGGACTAGGCTGGAAAAAACTTCCAAGATTTTACACCACGAGCGCTGCTATTCTACGTACAGTAACTTATTCCATTGTACAAATTTTAACACCTGATTGAATTGCTTGTTGAAACAAATTAAACAATAACAAATCTTTAATGATATTTGTCGATGTCATTTTTTATTCATACTAAACAACTGAAATCAGTTCAAATACATGATAAACAAATAACAATGTAAGAGGCATTATATAGGTCAAAATTTACTAACTTTTATCCATACTGTATATTTATTAAAAGTGGTATCTATATATATAATTCTGTAAGCCCAATTTCTTGAGCAAAATTGTGAGCGTTGTACCAATCGCAGAAAGATGGGAGGGGTCTCAAATTAAAGGTTTCAGTCCAATACACGAGGGAAAACTATCGGCTTGTCCATAGTGTTAACAGGAAATGAGAAATCACGAAAAACGTCCTCCATGAGAATAGCATGGAGATTCGAAAAATGTCTGCTTTGTGTACATTGAAACATGTGTCATTAGGTTTGATTTTAAAACGAGACACAGATGATAAGATTGAGTGAAGATGATCAAATAATTTACACCACCAGAAGCAATTTACATATATAATTCTGTAAGCGAAATTTCTTGAGCAATATTGTGAGCGTTTTACAAATGTTTTGAATCAGGAAATGAGAAATCACGTAAAACGTCCTCCATAAGAATAGCATGGGGATTCGAAAAACGTCTGCTTTGTGTACATTAAACATATGTTACAGTTTGATTTTAAAACGAGAGACCAGATGATAGTATTGAGTGAAGAATTTGTAATTACGAAATGACAAAAATATACCTAGAGTGGTAATACTATAATAAGACGTTTTGTGGCTTTGAGCAACTTTGAGCGACTAAAAATTCTCCTCGGAGCGTTACCAACCTTACAAATTGACTGCTGATTTTTACTGTTGTTATGATAATTTAAATTTCAAAAACTGAGGGTGTATGCAAATCATAAAATACATTCTGATCGTAATAGGGACGCAATGGGCGATGTGGTATGAGAAACGCATACATTAAAGCATGTTTTGGTTTTATTTTAAGACGAAAAGTGACAAATGATCATATTGAGTGACAATGATACACTATCTGAAACTTAAAGAGTATCATTCAACTAAGTGTTGGTATTCTGTTAGCTTAATTTTCTCAGAAACATTTTGCACATTTTCATTGATTACAGAATTATAGAAGAGACGTTTGTCCTGCATACTACAAGGAAACGTAGCAAATCAAAAACATTACAAAAGAATGAGAAAATTATAAGATGGATTATTTCCTAAAATATTCTCCTTTAAAGATTCTTCATATATGATTTTAAAAACAGTCTACTTTATTTACACAAAGTAAAGATTTTTTATTAGGAGGGACGAATATTGACAGTAAGTAAAGATGATCTATTTTGAGGCGCTGTGTTTATATTTGGTGACTAAAAAATAAAAAATAAATCTGACATGTGCTAAAAAATCCATTTAGTTTTAGGACAAAAAAAACGAAAGAGGTGATACAAAGTATTTAAAGTTTATTACAGACTCTTAAATGGATACTAAACATTCATCACGTTTTTCTCACTGCCGCTTTTCATGTTATATTAAAAAGCCGTCATAGGTCAAAGGAGTATGATTTCTTTCAAAATTTATTTTTCGTAGATCTTTATAAGTTTAACAACAGACAAAATGAAGCATTTACAAAAGGGTGGCCTATAGTACAGTACTGTAAAGAGTGCTTTGGGGGCGAATGGTCTGTTCAAACGGTATTGTTAAAATATTATTTAAATTAAAATTTTCTGGAAACTTTCGTAGTGAAGAACTGGTAATCCGCTTTGGTTCATGCCATTTTAATTTTATGATTAGGGACTTTTGCCCCTATGAGCCACTAGTTATGAATAATACTGTTTGTAGCTTGGCCGAAAGTGGTATACCGGTGCTCGATTTAATTCAGGTACTCGCTTCGCCTTGTACTTGAACCTCGATCTTGCACGCTAAAATAGAAAGAATGAAAAAGTCACTCTTTGTTCAGAGTGAATGCGTGTTCATTCCAAAAGAATGAAAAGTAACTCGTGAAAGAACGGAAAACCTCCACTCTTTCTAAAGAGTGAAAATATCCACTATTTAAATAAATGTATTTTCACCTTTTCAATAGATGGTTTCACAGTCACTCTATCAAAGAGTGATTTCCTTACAGAATCAGAAGACCGCCATCTTTAACGGGTCCGGGACAATTTTATATGCGTTATTTATATTAAGTATTGGGAAAAGTTTTGTGTGTTTGCATGGCTATGGCTAAAACTTCAAGTCAGCTCTGAAATCAACCATCGAAAGCATTCACCTCCAAAAAAATCTTCCTCCTCGGAATCGGTGTTACGTCACGGCGTCTCTTTCCAGAAGCTTTCCTTCCTCAATAGTTAGCAAGCACAACTATTTAAGTTTAGATGAAGTAATTTAGTTCTATATGCAAACATACTCTATTATTAACAGGATATTGTGTAGTATACAAGACTGAGAATCACTTATAATGAAGGCAAAGCCACCTTACCTTTCTACACTTTGTCTTGTAGGTTATCATCGAGGTTCAGTTCAGTAGGTTTTAATACAATAATATTAACATAAATAACAAAATAAAGGACAAATTTTAGCTAAGTTAATGTAGCCTAAAACATTATCAAAGAACAACACTAAATAAACTAGCTAAGTTTATTTTGTATGTGTACCTATTTTGAGTAATTGTGAGAAGACTTCATTTGATAGGTTAGGTTAGGTTAGACTCATTCTTTAATTGAGTGAAAATCATTCTTTCGTTGAGTGGAAATCACTCTTTCGTTGAGTGGAAATCACTCTTTCGTTGAGTGGAAATCATTCTTTCGTTGAGTGGAAATCACTCTTTCGTTGAGTGGAAATATTCACTCTGTCAAAAAGTGACCCCAGTTCACTATTTTAAAGAGTGAATATTCATTCTTTCAGAGTGGCTCGGTTTTCCTACTTTCAAAGAGTTAACTAGTCACTCTGAAAGAGTGAATTTTCATTCTTTCACTTTTAGTGTGTGCACCAGTAATAACCACTTTCCGAACTAGTGACAAAATATACTATTTTGTTAACAGAATTCCTCTTTCAATTTTCAACTGATTTTTAAGTTGTGGTGTCATTAGATAGGGCTTTGTCTGTAGTTGTTTCTGCCAGAATTAGTGAAAATCGGACTTAAAATTAAAATGCTATCCATAATTGAAATTAGAATAACATTGGAATTGAGTTGAGCATTTAAACCATTCCTTAATGTACAGCTGTAAATAATTTTAGTTTTTGTACTGATAATCACAATATTGGGTTGGACGGGAGTCATTGAGTTAAGATTAAAAATGTAACATTTCAAGCAATGACATGTTGACGATTTCGAGCATATAGATTTGTCAGTATTATACAAATCTAGTATAATATTGACTAGTATACTAGTAAGTATACTAGTAGTTTAGTAAATAGTAGAATTTTGTGGATACAATAGTAGAAAATAGCAGAATAGTAGAATCCTAAAGCCACTCGGCAGGGCTGGCGAACTGAACTGACGTGATTCAAAATCCCTAGCCTTAGAGAACAATAACAATCTTAACATTATGCTAGGAGTCTCAATTGAAAAGGTGTCAATACTTAAATTTTATTAAATTTCTTTCTTTTGGGTAAACAGTTTTGCAAATTCACCATGATGACAGGTCAGCTTATAGACCGCTGGGCTTACAAGCAAATTCAGGGGCTAGTTTAAATCTGGCTTGAACTTTTTTGTTGTGGTCAACTTTACTTCCGTATACTAACTTAAGGTCACTCGTCGTAAAGTTATAAATTTAATTGTAAGATGAACAACTGAGTTAGACCCACTTTAACATTGTAAGTTCAAGATAAACCACAGTTTGACCATGTATTCCGCCTCCACACAGTTCTTGGAGGTGCCTGCAAGGTATCGGACAACTGTGTGTCTGCCTCCAATGTCCCGACCTACTGCGCCTACAGCGTCTGCGTCTGCGCGGCCAATCACCACCCTACCGATGACCGACTAGATTGCATACCCGATGTTGGTATGTCTTAACAACCTAAGAGTGCCCCACGTTAGATGTATTTCCCATAAGAGCAATGCTAAACTTGTCACCGCCATTTGTCATGTGACTTCCTAATTTTTTGTTTGGTTCGTTCATAGCGAATCACAGTTTATCGTTACTTTTTTCAAGATTGTTTCTAGTAAGGTATTATAGCAGTCCATAAACACCTGTTATTTACATTTTGTAAAAAACTATATTTAAAAAAATATCCCTCATAAATCGTATCCATCTTGATGAACCATCTATTTAAATTAAATTTAAAGAAAATGTTTAGTTGAGAGATTACCATACTTTTTGTTTCTTTTTATTCATGTAAGTTGACTAAAATTGTAATGACTATTGTCCATGCTGTGAAAAGTCAATGACAATAAAGTTTCTTGATTTCTTCATTTAGAGTTATAAAGCAGTAATTGCGTTTCAAGTTTAATATATGTTTCTTGGGGAAAAGACCGAGTGGGAATTGACTTCAACTTCAAGCTTTAATGTGTTTAGATTTCCTTTTAGTTTTAACTCACATGTTGCGATATGTTCTTTGAAAAGGTTTTATTATTAACTTAAATTTTTATATTTTTATTCCAAATTGTCATTATCAGATATTGGGAGAAACAATTTGTGGTTTGTACTTTAAAACTTTTATGAACCTTCATTAATATAGTTTGTTTATTGATGCTTTTCAAATTTAAAAAAATAACTGATTCAATCTCTTTATTTATGAAAGGCAAAACCCTCACTCACTCATTACTATAATTCTCCTAACTCCCAATTAACTAGAAGGTTGAAGTTTGGTAAACTTAGTCAACTTTTTCAGCCCAAAATTGGAAAATGCGATGATTTTTATTAAAAAATGTAGCACTCATATTTAACCTTAATAACCGACATATTCACTGCATTGTTTGTACTGGGAAGTGAGTGCTCAGCTCCTGAACTAATCCTAAAGGCAAATGATTAGAGTGAATGAACTTCCTTTAATATTGCCATAAAAAGTTTAACAAATTTAATTGATTTCTCCGTGGTAAAATATGGCAAAGTTTGACTAGTATACCATAAATTTTAATAAAACGAAGAAAAAATTGACATAATAATCTATTAAAAGAAAAGTTATTATCAAGTACTGTAAGTATCACCAAGTTCTTTCACATTTTTTTATTAGCCGTGATTGTTCATTACAGGACTAGGAAAGCGATGTAACAAGGATGAGGAATGTGTAGCGGAACATTCGTATTGCTCGGGAGTGTGTCTGTGTCAGGCCGGCTACGTCGTCAGTTTGGACAAGACCACTTGTCTGCCGGGTGAGCAATTTTCTACATTGTTGAAAATGAGGTGATTTAAATAATCCTAATACTATTCCGTAAATGAACGGTAAAATGAAACTGTTTATTATTTTGCTATGCAATTATGCAAAACAACTGGACTCAGCTAAAACTTTTCAAGAATAAAGAAAAATATCATCGTTATAGTTTCTTTTTTTTTATTTGAAAATTTATCACTCTGTCTTTGCAGTTTCTTATGTTATTCTTGTGGAGACAGGTTTTATATGACAGATGATCATTTAAACCGCGACACTTAAACAGTTATAACAGGGTGGAGCGATCCACACCATTGAGAAAGGAAAGTCCAAAGATTCTTACACGAGAAACTCACTAACTGCTATATTGGCTGATATTCTGAAAATGTTTCGCCTCCTCTTAAGAGTAATCTTAACCCCTGTGCCAGTAGCCCATTGCGCATTCGGCAATGTTAATCATGCGGCTTTTAATGCGAAACATGGTATTTTATTCTCCTGTTTCGGATGCCGTTTTTCAACCGATTTTCTTTAAACTTGGTAAGTATTCAGTGTTATTCAGTTATATTACTGCCAGACTTGATGACTGCTAAGTAATTATGTCTTATAATCCAAAACAAGTTGTAGAAGCAGTCCAGTGCATGAATAGTGACCTGTCCAAAATTAATGAGTGGGCAAAAGATCATGGACTAAAATTAAATCCTGGAAAATGTTCTGTAATGCACTTTGCTACTCCTGAAATTAATGAACAGATGCACAGGAACAAAATAACTGTGAAAATTGATAATATCGATCTGACAAATTGTGAACGAATTAAGGTACTTGGGGTAACCATTGATGCTCAGCTGACTTTTTTAAGTCATGTCAAACAAATATGCAGTCGGGTTGTTGGCAAATTAAGAGCGCTCAACAGATTTAGAACACTCTTTCCAGAAAACATAAAGTTAAAGTTGGTCAAAGCTCTAGTTTTTCCCACCATACACTATTGCTTACCAGTGTTTGGATATAGCCTTAATCAGGAGCAGATTGTGTTGCTTCATAGGATACAAAATAGCTCCTTGAGGTTCGTCTTCAATCTTAAGAAGTATGACCATATATCAAGCTACCGAAACATTGTTGGAGTGACATCCATAAAAAGCACTTGTGACAAGCAAGTAGCTTGCATTGTTCATAAAACACTAATTTCAGGAATACCAAATTATTTAAATGAAAAACTGAAGTTGAGAGCAGCAGTAAGAGAATGTAGAACCCGGCAGGACTTGTTGCTAGACATGCCAAAGGTTAGAGTGGAAGCAGGTAGAAGGGGGTTTTCTTATTTTGGGCCAGCTCAGTACAATGCAGTACCAAGCCAGTTGAAAGCACTGCCTTTGAGGAGATTTATAAGTCAATTAGGCAATGTATAGTTTTATTTTTTTTCTTTTGTAAATTTTATGTAAATAGTATAAGATTATTTTGTTTTCTGTGTATGTTTGACGTGAGTCAATTTGAAAAACAGTCTTGTAACTGAAATTCGCTCAAAAATAAAGACCTTATTTATTTATTTATTTATTTATTTATTAAGCTTCTCATACCTCAAAATTTTGAAATTTTAACAAATATTTCAATAATATAATATAATATAATATAACAAATATTTAATATATCGAGTAGTGTTGGAAGACGTTTTATTATTTCAACCGAACAAATATTACTAAGGAAATTCAAGTTACTTTTCGACATCACAAAGAATAATATTTATTAAATTTTCAAAATTTCGAGGTATGAGAAGCCTAATATAACTATTCAACTAAACACTTACCAAGTTTAAAGAAAATCGGTTGAAATACCATGTTTTGCATTAAAAGCTGTATGGTTAACATTGCCGACTGCGCAACAATGGGCTACTGGCCCAAAGGTGAAGATGACTCTTAAATTGCCACCTTGTTTCCCAGACCCTCCTGAGTACTGAATGAACTGAGATTATGTAAAAGACAAATTTTTCATTCCATGTATTCAATATGTTCAACATGTTTCAAAACCCGATGAATATCATCTACATTAATAATACTTTTGTTGCAAGTTTAGCTGCCAAACAGCTGAGGGAAGGGTGTCAGGAGGACCCCCAGTGCCAGAAGTTTCTGCCAAACACCTTTTGTGATTCACAGGAGAACAATTGTAAATGTGTACCTTTCTCTCATGAACTGGATAAGAGCTGTTGGATATCGGCGAGTAAGTTATCCCTCTAGTAAAAAATAATTAGCCTATAATTGAGTAAATGTAAATAGTGAGTACAATTTCACATGTAAGTTGGTCAGAGGTAGATTTTTTCCACCTGTGGGCTAACCAGAAAGTGCCACCGCTAATGTCAAAAAATAGCTGATAATTACTTCTAAATACCCTTAAAAAAATCAAATAATTAACCAACTTACGCCTAAAAACCCTACAATTGGGTAAATTCCACTTTTTTGGCAACACCAATCAGCTGTCACACCACTGTTGTGACGTAACCTCTCTCAGCACTCCCGCCTGGTGAGTAGTAGGCCTTGATACACCCAGTATGAAATAAAAATTACTGTATTTAATTTATGGAGTATATAGGAAATGTTCCCTCTTGTATTGAAATAATTTGTTTTGATTCAGAACTAGGGGAGATTTGCACCCATCCCAACCAATGCACGACTCCATCGATGAACAGATCAGTGGTGGCTTGTGCGCAGGGCACATGTTCCTGCATCACTGGATATGCTAGAGATGGCGCAGATTGTTTAAAAGTAAAAGGTAACTAAAATACGCACTACACACTGTTCATCCATCCACTATAATGTTAACACTCTGTTAAACCAGTTCTAATACTCCTCCGATAGTAACCAGGGCCCGAGCATTTGCTCAGTAAACTAAAACAATAATTTTCAATTTATTTATTTCTATTATTTATTCATTTCATGCTACTACATCCACATTGTGACAGGACATAGTGTCATATATACAGTAGAATTAAAACTAAGACTAACAAAAGTGTCTTACTATTAATCCAAATTAACACTTAAATAACATTTGATAGAATAATTTTTTTTTTTTTTTTAACCAGGTCCTCTTTATAGAAATATCAGTTACAGACAATGTGGTCAAATGCCCAGTGCAAAAAGGCTAATTTCTTGATCAAGACGAGCTCGTTCGCTCCGCTCACTCTCCTTCACGATGAGCTCGTTCGCTTTGCTCACTCGCCTTTCAGACTGTTTCAGTTTAGGCCACAGGTTGAATCTGTAATAGTGGATTCTAATTATTTAGTTAACAGCTGTTTAACCATTCTTACTATAACCCCCGCCACGTAACTTGACGAATGAATTTGCACTACTATTCAGTTAAAATTATTGGATAATCAGCTGTTCCATGAAAATTAGCATGTAACGTAAGCTCGATGTTTTTGGAAAAGTACCCCCTCCACCCCCCTCGCCCATCCCAGCTGTTTTTGGCCATTAGTCAACTTATGTGGCGGGACTTATAATGCTGTTGTATTTGAACTATTCAAATGCAATTCTACAAATAGTTGTTTTATACTACGTATATACATACATAAAAATATACCTTGCTCGTATTAGAGTAGGATAAGTCATTGATATATAGTTTTTAAGTTTGGGAGAAATTATCTATTTTAAACAAATCAGGAATATTTTAGAATTCTTAGAAGTGCTTTTAGTTTAATAAAATTAGAATAGAAGACTCTTACACATGTGGGAAGACGGCATGATAAAAAAAATTGCTAAATTAGCCAGAGTCTGATTGACATTTTTCGCTTTTCTTCCAGAGAGCTGAGTTATTAAAATATAAAATTAAATGAATATTTCAGAAGCTACAGGAGATAGCAGCACACTGGAGAAGTTCCTATTTCTCGTTGTTGCTGCAGTCCTTCTTAGTTTACCACATGACCAAACATAGCGTCAAGTTTTTGTATTACAAGTTAATGTAATTATTTATTTATTAAATTCGTTTTATATTGATCTAATCGTTTTATATTTTTCCCTCCTCAACTGTATTCATAGTTCCAACCCAAATCTTGTAAGAGCAAAATGATTGCTCTTGATTTTTATTCTTAAAAAAAGTACACTATATAATAATTATCTAGTTTATTTCATTTAGTTTTACTAACAAAGTATAATTTTTCCTAATTAAAAAAATTCAACTATTTGGTAATTGAAACATTTGTTAACATGTCAAGCAATCATCTAAACACTATTTCTTCTCAACCAACATTATGGAGTACAATCAAAGTCTGGTTTGCGTCTGACAAGTCCCGCGGGTCCTTCTCCGAAATCGCACAAGCCCTTGACTAGACAGTCAGTGCCCGGGTAGCCCCAGTATCCCTGCAAGAGGTCAATATTTAATATAATACAGCAGTACCTGGGGGCCGAGCATTTGCTCGGTAAACTTATACAATCCTTTTAGTAACAATACTAGGCACAGACTGTGCGCTTTATTGCCAATCCCAAAAGGCTTCTTTTTATTCAAGACGATGAGCTTGTTTGTTTCGCTCAATCGCCTTTCAGAATGTTTTAGTCTGTGGCTCTAGGTACTGCACATTGGTATAATTTTGTTGAACCACATGTTGGATCTGTAATATAAGGATTCTACTATTAAGGTTTTTTTATTCAATTCCAATTCTACAAATTGTTTAGTTGTTTTATCCTTTTACTTTACTTTTATTTGTGTTAACATTCATAATCACTGATACGTTTTAAAAACTGATAAATTGTTGTTATTATGGGCTACAGTAGGATCATTCAGTAATTCATTAAGAGGCTACAATGGAATCACATGGTTCTTACATTGATAGTTGAGTCAGCTGCTTTCAGCAACTCTTTCGTTTTGACTCCTAACTCTATAAGACCAATGTTAATTTTTTTTCAGATTCCAACTCAAGGTTTTAACAAAATAACATTTTTCTATTTTCAGCTCAGAAATACAAACATTCATTTTATCTCAGAACTAAGATAGATGCAAAGTTAGAAGAAAATCGCTAGAGCCGTTTTCGAGATCTGTGTCCATACATACAATCATAACTTATTCATATTATACCCCGTTCAAAATAAATGTGCGGTCGAAACGCAGATTTCAATTCCCCCATTTTTCCCGTTCCTCCCACTGCCAAGAATCCAACCAATCAGAATCACTGAGAATTACCACAGCTGGTTAATATCTCATGTCAAATTATGCCAATGTTTTGATTTTTTCGTAAACAAACATTCTAATTTTGACATTTGAGATGTAACAAGAAGCGCTTCCAACGGCAAGTAGGGGAAGTAACACGATCATCAGCGCTATTTTATACTCTAAATTTTAAGGGCCAAACTAAAATAACATCTGATTGTGAGGAAAATCGGGGAATTCAGGAAAGTATTGAGGGAATTTTCCTTGTGGTGGGAAATGAAATTCTGTCTTTCGACCGCACATTTTTTTTGAACGGGGTATAGAGTAAGTTTAAAGGACATCAAATCATGTCAAAATTTGGCCGTTGTTCACAACAGCTATGCTAGCTAAACATAGTGGAACAAGGCTGTTGAATTACCGTAGTTTAATCAGTTTACAAGGCTACCAAGTTTGACAAAATTCTTGTTCCTACCTGCTAGATGTTTTCTGGTGTTCTTCATATCTCACCTAGGCTAGTTTTCAACATACATTTGAAGAGGTAAAGTGCTTTAAATAATGTGCTGTGCTGTGTGCTTTTACATTTTAATTTAAATTTATTGCTTGTAAAATAAAAATTGATTTAATAATAGTTATTTTAATAATAATGTAGGGATATTTATTTTAGTTACTTTATCAGTTTATTGGGGGGGGGGGGGGTTGGCATCCGGGTGTCCTTAAGAGAGAGCCGCCCCACTGCCTTCTATTATTTTTGTATTCTATACGGAATATTGAAAACTGTAATTAACTGTAACAAAACTTCCCGAATAAGTCTTAAACTTCACACATCAACTAAATGCTTACATTATGACCTAGCTAGCTACATACAATCTGAAATTTTATTGGCATGGAACAAATAATCAGTAAAAAAACTATCCAAAGGCTACATGTAGTTTAGTGAACTCTTTTCTTAACTGGTTGGTAGTAACTTTGGTATTGTAATTTTGTTGCAAATGCTATAGATAGGATATTTAATTTTTAGGTAGTCCACCTCCTTCCTTATAGTTTGTTGATACAATCCCTCCAGTGCTCCGAGCTCAACCAGGTAAGCTCCACACAAGTTCGCATAGTTCTTATATTTTGGCTTCCAATGCTTAGAGCAGAGAATATTGATGACTTTAAAAATAGGTAACTTTCTAACACCACACCATCGTTGAGCAGTGTAATAAAATACCAAAAAATGTAATGGTAATATTTTATATAAGTACCTGGAAGTTATACCAGTCGGGAGCTGTCTCGTCAGGAAAGATAACTTGCACTGAGTTCCATGTGTCCCAATTTGTCCCATGGCCCGTCGTGTCAGACCACAAACCGAGTTTCAAAATTGAGTATTTTTGTGTTCCTATTGAAAAATGTATATGAAATATAATTGTGGAACACACTTATAACCACAAGTATTTTTGTTCAATAAAACTACAATTTACTTTCCTTTTTCATACCTTTCTCACTGCTTAACACGTTCGCGGCGGCATGGGAGCGATCGCTCCCACGCGGAACCCTAATGCCATCCTGATGGGTGCGATCGCCCCCAAGCTGCACTGCTTTATAATATGATTTATTTTTAAGCCAGGATCTGAGCTAGAAATCTGAAACTTTTCACAGCACTGCTCAATAGTATAATGTATTTCGGGACCACGTGGGTTTTTAATGGGCAGTGCTGCTGCTATGGCGGGGTGACAAAATTATTACTTCTAGGATGGTGAAGAGGTTTGAGCAAAAACCTCGCCGCCGCGAACGTGTTAAAACTACAATATTAGTAATGGGATTATACATTATGCACCTAATTGTGGCTTGTGATTTTATTGTCTTTATTTTTAAAATTGTTATACTTTTTACGAGATAAAAAGCTTCGTCTGTGATTCTATATCACCCATCACTGCTGTGCTAGAGGGTACCTATAAAATACCTGAATGACTGAGGTTGCTTTTGTAGAGTTGTCTTAAGTGATCAAAATTAAAACTCTACACTTTGGAGATGATAAACAAATCTCCTCGAACTTGAGAGATAAAGATCTTTAATCTCTCCAGCTGTCTCTGTATGTTAAGCATTCTCTCTGCAATACAAAAGCCATTACCTAGTGTCTTCCCTACATTACTGAGAAATAAGAGAACACAAAAACACAGGTGACCTACCCGCTCCTGCCCAGAAGGCATGAGACCCTTTGGCTGAGAACAAAACGGGGTGACCCTGCTGGTCAATCTCTACAGTCTTCGGAGGGTTCTGTGCCTGATTCAGTCCCTTGGAAGTGGCCTCGGATAGCACAAATTTGTTGGCTTCCTTGTCATAGTGGTAGAAAACTCCCACATTGTGCACCGAGAGGAACATTTTTGTGGGTGATCCATTCTAAAATCAGTAAAAAATTAATGTTTTTTACAAAAATGCAAGATTTTTGCTCTTAATTTTTTGCATTTTCATTTGATAAAAATTTGGAAATCCAGAACAAACAGTCTTATATTTTGAACCTTCAAGTCATTCAAATTCGTAGGTGAAGAATCAAAAATATATTCATCATACTACGCAGAACAGCCGTTTTCTGGCCTGCAATCAGTCAGCAAAGTTGACATTTTCTTTAGCCTTTTAAAAGTGTTTTCGTTACTCTACACACGAAAGTACTCTTTCTAAACGTAAAATGAGCTAAGAAAATAGATTATTCCTGCTACTGCAAGACAAAATTACATAACATTAACTTTCTGTGCATTTGTGGTGCACGGAAAGTAACCGTTATGGGATTTTGCGGTGCAGACCGATCAGCTGTTGCATTAGGCTGATCAGCAGTTGCATAACGCTGAGTTTCCGTGCTTATGTACCTCGACATAAGCACGGAAATTCAGCGTTATGACTTCGGGTTTTTTTCTTGATATTAAATTGAATAAATCAAATAAGTTTTTCGATATCGTAGTAAAAATAATATTCAATACTCCTCTCAACAGTGAATAGAGATTTTCAGATTTTTTTACAAACTATTGTATGCCCCCTGGATCATCCTGGATCCCCTTTGGACAGATTTGCACACCAAACTTCACACAAACCATCCTTGAATAATACTTAATAATGCCTGAGAGTTTCATAACAATCTGTCGAACGTTTTTGGAGTCCATAGGCAACATACATATAAGAGAATATTCATACTCCCTCTTTTATACATATAACGATTTTTTGACATTTCCTTCATTTCACTAACATATCAGCTGTTTTTAGGAAATGTTTAAATTAAGATGGAAGTCAACTAAACGTGAACAGATAGTTGAATTTCAATAAATTTATTTTCTTAATTAGTTATAACTTTTACATTTTTCCAGGATGATGAAAAACATTCATCACTTAGATGAAAAGTATTTTGTTCTGTACTTTATAGCTGAGCTCAACTTTGCCTTCCTCGTAAAACGATATTGCGCACAGAAAAAAGCAACTTTCCGGCCTAGTGATGAAATCACTATTCTCTCTTTATTCTTAGATGAAATAACCAAAATTTCAATAATTATAACATATGAGTAACATTACAACATCTGTGTGTAATTGGATTAGCAAACAGTTTTACAAAACTTCCATATGTCAGAAACTCTATGTACACATTTAGCCACAAGAGATAACAAACAAATAGCTCACCCAATTTCATTACAAATTCACTAATTACACAGGTACACTTAATTTCTTAAGGCGCGTTTACACTGCAGTTGTCGACCAAAAGTTGTCAACCATTTTTGATATCTCAGTGTAAACGCAACAGCAACTCACCAAATGACCAAATTTAGGTTGACGACCAAAATTTGGTTGACAACCAGTGTAGTATAGAATAATTCAATAAACAAATTTTGGTTGTCAATCTGGTGTAAATGTGCATTTATTTGGTCAACAACTTTGATTTATTTGGTTGTCAACTCAGGCAGTGGCGGATTTACCACTAGGCCAACTAGGCCCTGGCCTAGGGCCGCGGGCTACAGGGGGGCCGCACGGAGTCCCAAATATACAGAGTATATATTTTTAAGGATGTACTTGCATAGTAAAGATGAACATCAGCTTTGAGCCCTGATTTTTTAGTTAGCAGACTAATTTAGTTGAAAACCCGTAAATTCACAACACAGAGACTTTGGTGAAGTCATTGTGGCGTCTGCCGTTTTCCATGCCAATTTCGGGTGATCATCAGCTACCTGTAGGTTAAGTCACATTCATATTGGTGGCAACTCTGGGTGACGACGCGGCGGCCCCTTTGGGTTTTTATTATAACTAACTGAAGTTACCTCTCTGTGTCTAAAAAGTGCACCACTTTCCAATTGATATTTTTTGGGTGCCAGTTTGCTATTGGTGAGACGCTGTCAAAATGCAAAATCTGGGTGACATTAAAACTAATGTTAGTTTAATTTAAAGATTTTCTAAAACCATTACCATTTTGTGTATCAAAATTGTATATAAAAATTTTGTGTACCATAAGTATCAAAATTCAGAAAGCAACACATTTATACCAATATAGTTATACTAGCTGTTGCCTGTCACGGCTTCGCCCGTGATTGAATTTATTTTATAGGTAATACAATCGTTTTGAAGAGCAACGAAATCTACTTCCTTGAGAATGACATTGGAACAATGAAGTAGTGTGAGTGGAGCTCTGAAGGAATTTCGCAAAACCTGTTCTTAGAGAGAAAAGGTTTCTTAAATAGAAAAGGCCCTAACCTATGAGCAAATAGGAACGACCATGTCAAATTTCAACCCCGTAGGCTCTACAGTCATATTGAAGACATGTGGGTCGGAGCCCTAAAGAACATTAAACAGTACTTTTGCAAAACTGTTTCTTAGTGAACACCTATTAGCAAACCGGAACCTTTACGTTAAATTTCAATCCGTAGGATCTATAGTAGATTTGAGAATTTGTGGGGAGGAGCCCTAAAAAAAATTTGCAAAATTGTTTCTTATTGATCACCTATGAACAAAAAGGAACGTCCATGTCAAATTTAAAACACGTTGGCCCTTGATTAATTTTGAAGTCAGGTGAGGTGGAGCCCTAAAGAACTACAAAAACTATATTTACAAAACCATTTCGTAGTGAGCACCTGTTAGCAAAACGGAACATCCACGTTAAATTTATACCCCCTAGAATCCATGGTAATCTTGAGGTTCTATGGGGTGGAGCCCTAAACGAAATTTTTCAAAATTATTTCTTAGTAAGTAACTATGAGCAAAGAGGAACGTCCGATTCAAATTTAAACCCCGGAGGCCCATCAGTAATTTTGAAGTCCTGTGGGGCGGAGCCCTAAAGAACTTGGAAAACTGTATTTGAAAAACTGTTTCTTAGTGAGCGAGCACCCGTGAGCAGGGCCGCCCACGGGGGGGACTAATGGCGCAAGTTGCGCCATTGGAAAAAATTTTGGGGGGAATGAGATTTTTGGGGGGGAATTGAAAAAAAGGGTTTTTAAAAATGTTATAAGTACTAATTTGCAGTAGTTAAACAATGAATCTTATGAACATGTCAATACAAATTAGGAGAGTCTTTGTCTGTCCTTTTGTTCTGGATCAAAACACGTAGGCGAGGCACGTTAGCCCCCCAATCTTGACTATTATTGCGCCATTGTCGGCTAGGTACTCTGTACCCCTACCCATTGTTGACCGTTTTTCTCAATCGCCTAAAGTTTCGTCTTTTCTTAGTGGTCTAGTAACTTTATTTTTTTTAACTTATTTTATTTTCAACGGCAAGCAGCCAATTACAAAAATATGTCTTCGTACATGTACCCCCTTACTTTGTTCGATCAGTATATTCCGCCGTTTCCGCGGTTCCGCGTCTCTGGCGACCACTTTTCTGTCAAAGAATCGCCATTAAGAGAACTGATATTACAAACGGCTCGGCGAGAGTAACGCAATGGGCAAAATCGACACTGGGAATTCCTAAACAACGTAGCCTCTAAGGCCGCAACGGTGTTCATATGACGGTCGTCCAATGAATGAACTTATGATTATTTCTAGCTTAAAATTTTTTTACGATAGCATGCATGGTGAGGTGCCGTGAACTTATAAACACAAACTTAAAATCAAGCCTTAAATCTAACAAAATAACGTTCATTAACAAAATCTTAGTTGTTACTAAACCAAACTATGTTTACAGTTAAGGGTGAGTCGGTGGCGTAGTGGTTAGCGCGCCGGACTTCGGGACCATGGCAGCGATGTCGTGGGTTCGAATCCGCGTTCTGCTAGTGACTTTTATCAGTACCTTTCACCTTGTACTGTAGCGGCTCACCCCCTTACTTTGTCTAATACGATCCACGCACAGATCAAATAGTCTATGTGGACGGGGCAAAGTAAGGCAAAAAGAGGTCCGCCAACCTCTTTTACTAAAAAAAAAGTTTGAGAGAAACTTTAGGTTTCTAGGTTTCATAGTTAGTGTCATTATAATAGCCTAAATTATTATTTTATATAATTTAATTTTGATTTATTGATAGAAAAACAAGCTAGCTAGCCAGCAAGTGAATGTACCGTCCAAACTGTTTTTCAGTATGATGTTTTATTGCACTAAACACGTAGGCCTATAATATATGCTGAAAAAATAGATGTCTTAAACCAATGATGAAACTTAAATTCATGCCATAAAAGAACATAGGCCTACATATGTTCAGAAGGTAAGAACAAGCAAATACACGGTACATACAATACTAGGCCTACAAGCCCAATATCTCTATTATTTTTCAGCCTGTCTGTCTATATGTAGGCCTATGCATTTTTAATGAATCACTTATACATTTTTATCGATTCGTGCTACGGAATTAAAACTTGGCACAACTACTACATATTTTAATACCTGTATTTGGTTGTTTGTTGTACATAAGCCAATTATTTTTTATGTTTTTTTTTTTTTTTTTTTTTTTTTGAACTGTGATCTTAAAAAATATATAAATTGCAAGCAGACTATTTACTGAACATTAGGTAAAAATTTCACGTTTTTAAGTTTTATCGTTTCTGAGTTCTGCTCGCTTAAAGTCCATCATATGTCACTTAATTGTGGGCCACAATTTGTGGCGAACGCCACGGTCTTGACACCAGTTAAGTTACTATACTACAATTAATTACTCAACTACACGTTAAACACACTATTTGCATATAGTGATTAGCTGTGTGTGTTATTTTAACTGTAAATAACTTTTGTAAGTATTTCTGATCTATATATAAATAACAACTATAATCTAACCGCTGGAGCGAGCTCTAAACTTGGCTGAGTAAGTGTAGCTGGCTCGATGACGAGGCCGTGAACGGAAGATGCATTTGCCGCGATCATCGATAGCATAGCTGACTTCAAGCCAGCCGAATAGTATTCTTTCGAATGATGCGTTTTTTATGACCTTAATTCAAACGCAGGTATAAAAAACGCTTAGCAAACAAAACAGATATTATCTTAAACAAAAAGATAAATAGTGGCTTATGTATAACAAACAAGTGCCCTATACTCATACAAATTTAGACATTTCGAACTTTTACTGTTCCAAAATGGCCGTAATTTAAAATTTTAAGAGCTGAAAATTCCCAGAACTATAAAAAATAAAACTATCAATTTAAATTATAGGCCTATAACAAAAATAACAAGATTGTAACTATCAAACAAAAGACGTAGAATAATTGACTTTTTCCCAAAAAAATGTTTGTTGTGGAAATGTGCATGAATTCATAGGTAAAACCCCTATATTATCTCCTTTTTTATGCAACTTATGCTTATATGCTTAGCTAAAATAAATACAGTATTTTGAAACAGGTTTCCACTTAGGGAGGGGGGGCGGTATATGTTTTTGGGGGGGAATGCGCCATCACCTTTGGGGGGGATGGGCACCCCTGCCCGTGAGCAAAGAGAAACGTCCATGTTAAATATCGACCCCGGAGGCCCAAAAGTAATTTTGAAGTCCTGTGGGGCCGAGCCCTAAAGAACTTCGAAAACTGTGTTTGCAAAACCGTTTTCTTAGCACCCATGAGCAAAGAGAAACGTCCATGTCAAATAACGACCCCGGAAGCCCTAAAGTAATTTAAAATCCTGTAGGGCGGAGTCCTAAAGAACTTCGAAAACTGTATTTGAAAACCGTTTTTTAGTGAGCACCCATGAGCAAAGAGAAACGTCCATGTCAAATATCGACCCCGGAGGCCCTAAAGTAATTCTGAAGTCCTGTGGGGCGGAGCCCTAAAAGGGATGTTTAAAGCACTTTTTTGAGCACCTAAGAAAAAAGAGATCACTCTAAATTTCAACCGTGCAGGTTTCCTAATTCGTATTTAAAATTGGCCATGCGGATAGCGTTATATTAAAATTTCGAAGGCCTGTGGGGCGGAGCCCTGAAGGAATTTTGTTAAATCATTTCTTAGTGAGCACCTAAGAGGCAAGACGAACCTGTGTTTAATGTTTCAAGTAAATACGTTTGGTAGTTCCTGAGATTTCATGATGAGTCAGTCAGTAATCACTCCCCGTCAGGTTTAGCTTGGTCGCTAAGCTCACTCGCCGCAACTATCCTCTAGTTTCTTATTACCAATCTCCCCTCAATAATTTGAATCAGAACAGCTGTTTACAAAATTAATATTCCTTAATGTTATCATATGTTCCAATACAAAAATGTTGCTTCCATAAGAATAACATGGTAACTTTGAAGACGTGTGGGGCGGAGCCCTGAAGGACTTTTCAAAAACCGTTTCTTAGTGGATGCTTACACCCTAAAAGGAACGTCCATACAAAATTTCAAGGTTCTAGGTCTAGTAGTTTAGGCTGTGCGTTGATACGTGAGTCAGTGGTATTTGACAAATATATAGTAGAAGAAGATTAACAAAGTAATCCAGATCAATAAGGACACCATCGCACAACTACAGTTTGGTAAAATTGAGTACGGATAGCCATCTTGACTATTTTGATAGCCTCCCACCAACAGCAATTTGACCAACGTAACGGACATAACATCCCTAAAATACAGCGGCACGCTTTTCACAAACGTATGAACAGAGAGTAGTGACTCCAGCTATAGCATAGATCCATTGACTATAGATAGTCAATGATAAAACATAATGGACCCCATGCCCCACCCCCATTTAACAGCTGGATAATCCATTATCTTTTCAAGACGAGCTCGTTCTCAGAGATCAGAGTGTACACAAACAATTACACTTTACTGGTACCAGAGCATAGGATAAAAAATTAAAGACGATTTTAGCTTGATATGATGACTTTAGATATACTTCAGTCGGTGAAGAGGAGGGGGGGAGGAGGGCCCCACAGAAAAGTTGGCCTAGGGCCCCAACCTTCGTAAATCCGCCACTGAACTCAGGTTGTCGACCACAGTTGTCGACTAAAATTGTTGATGACTTTTGGTTGACAACTCCAGTGTAAACGTGCCTTTACATAGATTCATCAATTTACATACAGTACAGATTTTAGATTTTCCAGACCAACCTTGATCTCCAAGGTAATGCGTTCCCAGTCTCCAATGTGATTTCCATACACTTTTATTTTTCCCAAACATTTATTAAGTAGTGTAAATATCGGAATTGATACATGTGGCTTGAAGGGTATTGGAGATACGGTGCAAATTTCCTTCCCTTCATTGAAGGGGTAAAAGAACCAGTATGTAATAATGAAACTATTGTATTCTGAATCACAGGCTTTAATGTGAGCATAAATTGACACAATTTGCTTTGTGGGGTTTACCCCATACAAAAATGAAGAAGTATCCATCAAAAGATCATCTAAAACAAATAAAAAATTTTATTTAGACAAAACTATGATAGTCCGTTACTATGGCTATTATTCCCAACTAAGAGTAGTTAGCTAGCTTGAACTGAAAGAAGCTCATAACTTACTTATTTAGAAATTTTTATTACTAAAAAAACTTTATTTTAATTAAAGTTTTGAAAATTCTTACCTCGATTTTTATTAGTGACGAAAAAGAAATTCTTAGAATCTTCACCGGTCGGAATTTCCGAGACCCCTACATCATCATCCTTTTTCTTTGGGGTGATTTCATTCAAAAATGTGTTGACATTGGAGGGAAGGAATTTTTCCTCTGGGTGTAGCCATACTTTAGGGGCCCATTGTTTAACCAAATTCGTAACTGTGAAAAGTAATATACTAATAAACAGTAAATAAACTTGACTCACATCTAGTGACAGTAATTTTTAATTTTTTTTAAAGTAAAAGAAATTAAATAGGACAGAAAAAACTTTTCATTTTACTGTAGTAGCGGATATACATTAAATTTGTAAAAAAGTGTGTTATTAGAGCATTATTCCAAAATGACGAAGGTGAAAAACTTATTCCATATCCTAAGTGATTCTAAATAAAATTGGAAATTGATGTCAATAAAAAATCTTACCAATTGTTGGTTCAGTAAATTCTATTCTGTACTGCCCATAATTGAAGGTTATGATTTAATGTGTTTTATTAAACGTGGTGTACCTCCTATTTATCCTAACTTTAGTAGTATGCATGGATAATTCAGTAATTTGTAAACAGCTAAGTAAGGTGCAAAAAAAAATCTTCTGTAAAAATTTGCATTTGATAACTTAAATATTCCAACTTAGAACTAAGGAATCATTGTACTTGTTCGTTCTAGCCTACCGAAAAGTTTGAGCGTATATTTTAAAATATAAAGCTGGGTCCGCACTGGCCAAACATTCGTGACGAACTTGTTCAGGCACACAAAAAATCAACAAAGATTCCTAACGAACAATTACTGGCCATATGATTTACATTCTAAAAGGTTAGCAATGAACAAACAAAAGTACAGAAGAACTTTGTTTGTCAAACATGTTCGGCCAGTGCGCGGATGGGGCTCAAGTGCTATCAGTGATTCAGATTGATATCTGCACATGAAACAACTTTCCCCAGTCCTTGACTTAGGTCTAAATCAAAATCGTAGTGATTTCTGGAAATGGTTTATTTCCCAATCAGTTTTTCTAAGAGTAAAAATCTTATCTTATTGTGATTTTATCTTTTACAGACTAAAAAGATCAGAAACCTAATTAAAATTCAGAAAAATTGCTTTTAAAAGCTAATAATACTGAACACGACAGGTCTTTGAAATCACAATACAAGTTCATGAAATGACATCATAATACGTCAAGTACACACATGGTAATAGCTGTTAGCTTGAAATAAATTTTACTTATCGCCGTTAAAACAAGATAATCCTGTGTTTTAAGTTATTGCTCTACATCAAGTGGTTGCGGAGAAAATTCAACTTTAGTGGTAAACGCAGTTCGTTGTTAAATGTTACAGACGCACTTCTAGTCAAACTCGTGCTGCTCAGCTGGTAGCTATCCCCTGAGCCATCAAGACATTAATGTTTGGAGGCTTTTAAAACCTTTTTATACAGTAGTTTTGGGAGAAAGTATGGGTCAATTATCAGATATACCATTTAATTTTTACCATGATTGAAAAAAATAATTATACAGGGTGTCCCGGAACTCTCTGGAACCCTTTTGTATATTTGATCCTTGCATCGAGACAAGAAAAAAACATCATACAAATAGGGGTCTAAAATCCATCGTTTAGCCGCTGGCCGCCATTTTGTTTTTTTCACGTAATAATTTTTATTTCCGTAATGGATGGTTGTTTTCAGTTCATATTTGGTATGAATCTTTATCATACTAATGTAAATTTTCAGGAAAAAAATTAATTTTTTCCACTGTGTATTTTCAAAACGGCGGCCATTTTAAATTTTCAAACTCAAATATATCAAATTTGATAAATTTCAAAAAAAATTTACTTTGTACAAAAAAGTTGCCAAATTTAATTATCTAACCAACGGTACCAAGTTTGTAAGGATCTGATAACAAATAACGGAGTTATTGCGATTTTTCTCCAAAAAAAACATTGATTTTGCATTATAATTAATGCAAATTATGGCCATTTTCACAGAAAAATCGCAATAACTCCGTTACTTGTTATCAGATCCTTACAAACTTGGTACCGTTGGTTAGATCATTTAATTTAGCAACTTTTTTGTCCAAAGTAAAATTTTTTTGAAATTTACCGAATTTGAGATATTTTAGTTTGAAAACTAAAGGTGGCCGCCATTTTGAAAATACACAGTGGAAAAAATTAATTTTTTCCCCTAAAATGTACATTAGTATGATAAAGATTCATACCAAATATGAACTGAATACAACCATCCGTTACGGAAATAAAAATTATTACGTGAAAAAAACAAAATGGCGGCTAGCGGCTAAACGATGGATTTTAGACCCCTATTTGTATGATGTTTTTTTCTTGTCTCGATGCAAGGAACAAATATACAAAAGGGTTCCAGAGAGTTCCGGGACACCATGTATATTTTTAAGTTTAAGGGGTGCTTTCCTAAAGTCAGTTTAAGCTTAAACTGAGTTTAAAGCGAATTTGACTTTATTGAATTAAACTATGATTAAGTTAAACGTTATTTAACGTGTTTGGGAAAAGCGGCCCTAAATTAGAGAATTAATTAAATTTACTTTATTACCTTAAAAATGGTAGGTTATATCCAGTGTTAATTCCTATAAGCCACCAGGTTAAAACATATAGCCTAAGTTTAAGAAATTGAAATGGCCGTTTCACTTAATATTAATACTAGAGATTGCCTCCTGATCGAAATTAGACCAAAATTTCGTTGATCTGGACCCAAGAAGTTTAAATACATTTTATAACCGAAAGATCTATTCTGTTTTTTCTAGCAGTTTTTTTTACAATAGCTGTCTAATGAGCCAATCAATTATCCTTTTTCCCATAAGATTAACATTTGAACTTTGAAAGCCTGTGGGGCATAGCCGTAGCCCTGGAGTCCGATGTGAATTATAATGGGATTCTGCTCATCTACCTTTCTAACGGTATGCGCTGATTTCTGATTTCTCCTACGATGCGCTGATGCCTTCAAGCTAAGAAAAAAGTAGAATACAAAAAATGCTCGCCTATTAATTATTCGTATTTAAATGTGTTTCACATTGAGGTCGATTTTACAGAAAACCAACCACTATAATATAATATAAATCAGAAATTATTTGTTTGCTGTTACCAGTGGCGGATTTACGAAGGTTGGGGCCCTAGGCCAACTTTTCTGTGGGGCCCTCCTCCCCCCCTCCTCTTCACCGACTGAAGTATATCTAAAGTCATCAAATCAAGCTAAAATCGTCTTTAATTTTTTATCCTATGCTCTGGTACCAGTAAAGTGTAATTGTTTGTGTACACTCTGATCTCTGAGAACGAGCTCGTCTTGAAAAGATAATGGATTATCCAGCTGTTAAATGGGGGTGGGGCATGGGGTCCATTATGTTTTATCATTGACTATCTATAGTCAATGGATCTATGCTATAGCTGGAGTCACTACTCTCTGTTCATACGTTTGTGAAAAGCGTGCCGCTGTATTTTATAGGGATGTTATGTCCATTACGTTGGTCAAATTGCTGTTGGTGGGAGGCTATCAAAATAGGCAAGATGGCTATCCGTACTCAATTTTACCAAACTGTAGTTGTGCAATGGGGTCCTTATTGATCTGGATTACTCTATATTTGTCAAATACCACTGACTCACGTATCAACGCACAGCCTAAACTACTGGACCTAGAACCTTGAAATTTTGTATGGACATTCCTTTTAGGGTGTAAGCATCCACTAAGAAACGGGTTTTGAAAATTCCTTCAGGGCTCCGCCCTACACGTCTTCAAAGTTACCATGTTATTCTTATGGAAGCAACATTTTTGTATTGGAACATGATAACATTAAGGAATATTAATTTTGTAAACAGCTGTTCTGATTCAAATTATTGAGGGGAGATTGGTAATAAGAAACTAGAGGATAGTTGCGGCGAGTGAGCTTAGCGACCAAGCTAAACCTGACGGGGAGTGATTACTGACTGACTCATCATGAAATCTCAGAAACTACCAAACGTATTTACTTGAAACATTAAACACAGGTTCGTCTTGCCTCTTAGGTGCTCACTAAGAAATGATTTAACAAAATTCCTTCAGGGCTCCGCCCCACAGGCCTTCGAAATTTTAATATAACGCTATCCGCATGGCCAATTTTAAATACGAATTAGGAAACCTGCACGGTTGAAATTTAGAGTGATCTCTTTTTTCTTAGGTGCTCAAAAAAGTGCTTTAAACATCCCTTTTAGAGCTCCGCCCCACAGGACTTCAGAATTACTTTAGGGCTTCCGGGGTCGATATTTGACATGGACGTTTCTCTTTGCTCATGGGTGCTCACTAAAAAACGGTTTTCAAATACAGTTTTCGAAGTTCTTTAGGACTCCGCCCTACAGGATTTTAAATTACTTTAGGGCTTCCGGGGTCGTTATTTGACATGGACGTTTCTCTTTGCTCATGGGTGCTAAGAAAACGGTTTTGCAAACACAGTTTTCGAAGTTCTTTAGGGCTCCGCCCCACAGGACTTCAAAATTACTTTTGGGCCTCCGGGGTCGATATTTAACATGGACGTTTCTCTTTGCTCACGGAGTCACGGGTGCTCGCTCACTAAGAAACAGTTTTTCAAATACAGTTTTCAAAATTACTGTTGGGCCTCCGGGATTTAAATTTGAATCGGACGTTCCTCTTTGCTCATAGTTACTTACTAAGAAATAATTTTGAAAAATTTCGTTTAGGGCTCCACCCCATAGAACCTCAAGATTACCATGGATTCTAGGGGGTATAAATTTAACGTGGATGTTCCGTTTTGCTAACAGGTGCGCACTACGAAATGGTTTTGTAAATATAGTTTTTGTAGTTCTTTAGGGCTCCACCTCACCTGACTTCAAAATTAATCAAGGGCCAACGTGTTTTAAATTTGACATGGACGTTCCTTTTTGTTCATAGGTGATCAATAAGAAACAATTTTGCAAATTTTTTTTAGGGCTCCTCCCCACAAATTCTCAAATCTACTATAGATCCTACAGGTTGAAATTTAACGTAAAGGTTCCGGTTTGCTAATAGGTGTTCTCTAAGAAACAGTTTTGCAAAAGTACTGTTTAATGTTCTTTAGGGCTCCGACCCACATGTCTTCAATATGAATGTAGAGCCTACGGGGTTGAAATTTGACATGGTCGTTCCTATTTGCTCATAGGTTAGGGCCTTTTCTATTTAAGAAACCTTTTCTCTCTAAGAACAGGTTTTGCGAAATTCCTTCAGAGCTCCACTCACACTACTTCATTGTTCCAATGTTATTCTCAAGGAAGTAGATTTCGTTGCTCTTCAAAACGATTGTATTACCTATAAAATAAATTCAATCACGGGCGAAGCCGTGACGGGCAACAGCTAGTATAACTATATTAGTATAAATGTGTTGCTTTCTGAATTTTGATACTTATGGTACACAAAATTTTTATATACAATTTTGATACACAAAATGGTAATGGTTTTAGAAAATCTTTAAATTAAACTAACATTAGTTTTAGTGTCACCCAGATTTTGCATTTTGACAGCGTCTCACCAATAGCAAACTGGCACCCAAAAAATATCAATTGGAAAGTGGTGCACTTTTTAGACACAGAGAGGTAACTTCAGTTAATTATAATAAAAACCCAAAGGGGCTGCCGCGTCGTCACCCAGAGTTGCCACCAATATGAATGTGACTTAACCTACAGGTAGCTGATGATCACCCGAAATTGACATGGAAAACGGCAGACGCCACAATGACTTCACCAAAGTCTCTGTGTTGTGAATTTACGGGTTTTCAACTAAATTAGTCTGCTAACTAAAAAATCAGGCCTCAAAGCTGATGTTCACCTTTACCATGCAAGTACATCCTTAAAAATATATACTCTGTATATTTGGGACTCCGTGCGGCCCCCCTGTAGCCCGCGGCCCTAGGCCAGGGCCTAGTTGGCCTAGTGGTAAATCCGCCACTGGCTGTTACATCACAATCCCTATTGAAAGTAAAACACTTGTTTTGTTGATGATGATTCAGTTAACGACTCAAATAAACCAAACAACGTCTGTAGTTATAATTGATCGATATACTGTTTTCGTTTTAAAAAACCAATTACTATCATAATGTTTACACTTACTTATGATAAGCCCATATAAAAATTTAAATCTGAATAGGATATTTTAATTAAATGTTGTTTTTATAGCCTAATTAATGCCATTTGCAGCGACCTCAGAATTAAACCTGTGGTCGCTGGCCATTTGGTAAAAAGCATAGGCTGCTATTGAGTAAAGTTACATTTCAATCACTTTTGCCTGAAGTTTTGTTATAAACAGTTTTTTCTATCCTTATGATAAAAAAAATTATTCTTTAAATATTTTTTTTAAAGCCAAATTTTACTCACCGAATGATGTGTTGGTCTCCCAATAAATAAAATTAATATCTTAATCTCAACCAAATGAGAGGGGGTTATCCTCTGCGCCATATGTATATTGTTTAGTATATTTATGATCAAAACGAGAAAAATAGTCTTGAAGGACCGCCTCATTTACTTATTTCTCAATGAATAGATTTAACATTTTGAATTGATTTGATGGGTCATTTAGTTCCACACTTGATAACACTATCAATGGTTAGCACGTATATTAGTTGGACAGTTTTTTTATGGATAAAATTATTTTCTTACCTTTTTCTTTAACTATGCTGCTAATCTTAATGTCGGCACAGAAAACATAAGAACAGGAATGTGCGAAAATGACAAAAGTAATACTATTTAACAAAAACTTAAGGAAATGTTTGTGCATTTTCAAAAAAATGTATTATAGGAGTTTTTAAAATTGTAAATTTTTTTAGGACACCTTTTTTCACAGGTGCACTTATTAAAACTATCTAATGATTAATTTTAAACATAAAAAGTAAATAGAATGAAAAGTTCTATTTTACTCGAATGAGTTTGCACTTCACAAAAGTTTAAGTTTACCTACTATGAAAAGTATCTAACAAGGAGCACAACTTTACCACAACTGAGGTCCCAGAGCGCAGCCCTGGTGTCCCCCTCCACTGACAAGTGCAAAAACACTTATACCAACAATGTTCCTACCGTGTTTGATCTCATTTTCAGCTAGCAATTCTTGGATTAAGTGAGCAAACAATAAAAAAAGTTAAATACTGCCTTAGCTTTGAGGAAAAAACTAACAGTGATAATTCTTTTGTGTGGGCTTCCTTTTGAATTGACTCTCTTTCATTTCTTGGACTAAAAACAGTTTTTACACGACTTTTTAGTTACCATTTTTTTATTGTTTCAAATGAACAGATATGGTATAGGTGTAAACTATTTAAAGTTGATTACAAGATATTTTAAATTATTATGAAATACTTTTTATCTATGTATAAAGGGCTAGTTGCACACACGTGATTCGCCGCATAAATTAAATTGGAAAAAATATTTCTTAATTCTTATAAATGATATAAGGATCGGTTTGGAAATAGCGAGTTCGCTACGCTCAATCTCCTCTGAAAGCTGTAAATTTTAAATTAAACATATCAAAAGAAAAGTCAAGTAGTAAAGACAGAGATTCATATAAGCAAAATATGCATTTCAATTAATTTTAAAAAGATTGTACAGTGGTGACTAACGCCTACTGTTGTACTACATCAAGTAGTACATAGTTTATAGATTAGGCCGCGCCGCGCCTCAGCGCCGTCCATTGACGTGACGCTGCCCGCAGTACACGCCAGTCACGTTGAAGTCTAAATGTTGCGACAGGCGCTTTACACTTAACACCCTACCCTAAAATTCCTTCAATTATGAACTTTTAAGACCCGTTATGGTTTTGGTATAAAATGTTAGTTCATGAAAAAAATTTAATTTTCAAGGTGTTGTATTAGGTTTTCAAAAGAATCATATGTTTATTATTTTGTTGTGATTTGGATGTTAACATATGGTTTGGTTTGTAATACACAAGGTAAAGTAAATTGGCTTTTACGATGAATTAATAAATTATTGGACATGTTTGACAATAGCCTACATTAGAACAGTGTTTCCCATCCTTTTTGTGCCCACATAACACCCGACGCTTTGTTATTTTTTTGGCATACCATCCCAACTCATACGTACACCCAGGGCCGCCCACGGGGGGGATTGATGGCGCAGTTTGCGCCGTTGAGCCAAAATTTGGGGGGGATTTTTGTGATTAGCGGGGATTTTTCGGATTTGGGGGGGAATGAAAGGAAATCGTTTCTCCAAATTTGTATAGAAGAGAATAAGATTTGTTGTCTCAATGTTGAATATAAAACTACATGAACTAGGCTACTGTTTTTATGTATAAAATACATAAACACCAGAGCTATTAATTGAATTAGTTTTTGGTTATCTAAACCACAAATTAGTATGTAAAATCTTGCACGGTAGATGGAATGGCAACACTGGAAGCAGAATAAAATTCCCTAGATCACCATGTAATGTGTCATGTATGTGTGATGTGTTTTCGCTCTGTAAGTTAGCAACTGTGATCGATCAGTGGCAATTTCAAAATGCCACTCCAGACCATTTTGTTTTATAAAATGTTAACTCTGACGAACCAAGAGAAGTATTTTGTTTTTAGGGGGTATAGTCCCCACGAGGTTTATCACCCAGTAATATATTTTAATCAAATATATATCTATGTTGTACATTATGAATTTTATAGGCCATAAGATTGTGATTATTTATTAAAATTTTGTAGCCTACATTAGGCCTGTATGTGGCCTACCGTACCATTATTATTTATTTTTTAATTTTGTTTTCATTGCTTTTTTGATGAAAGGAAAGGACAAAGAAATTAAACTCCATATAAGATATGCCTTAGACACATCTATATATATAATTCCGTAAGCGAATCGGTCCCCACGAAATATCTCGAGTTAGAAGACAGATAGGGTAACATATTATGGCTCATTTTAAAGCTTGAGGTCCAAGGACGCAAGGAAAAATACCAGAATTGTCAAGAGTTACCTGGGCTTCGCCCCATCGGTCCTTGAAGTTCCTATGTTAATCTAATGGGAAGAGGATTTTTAGATCCATACAGGTGTGATTAAGCTTATGTTCCAGTGCAGAAAATTCTATTACCTCCCCTTTACCTATGTCCCTGCCACCTCCCCGAATTACAGCTACTGATGTTAAAAAGGCCATTTGCAAACTACCCCTGCGGAAATCACCAGGATATGATTTAATCACAAGTGAAGTTTTACGTGAAGTTCCCTCCTACGTGAAGTGATCTGTGTTACTTTATTAACACAGATCTTTAATGCCATAATTCGAACGACTCACTACCCTATACAATGGAAACTGTCCCAAATTATCTTGATTCAAAAACCTGAAAAACCTGCTCACGAAGTTTCATCTTATAGGCCGATTAGCTTACTTCCTGTCATTTCTAAATTATTCGAAAAATTATTTTTGTCTCGGTTGCAAAGTATTGTTGAAGAAAGCAATGTTCTACCAAATCATCAATTCGGCTTTCGATCCAGGCATTCGACTATTCAGCAACTTCATAGGGTGGTCGATACAATTGCGTCCGGCCTTGAAAATAAAAAGTACACAAGTGCTGTGTTTTTAGACGTAAGCGCCGCCTTTGATAAAGTGTGGTACCCTGGCCTGTTATCAAAATTAAAAGCTTTTCTTCCATCCACCTACTATTTAATACTCAGGTCGTATCTACAAGATCGATTCTTTACTGTTAAACAAGGACTGGAGTACTCTGGCTGTAAACCTATCTCTGCTGGCGTTCCTCAGGGGTCATTGTTATCCCCTCTTCTCTACAGTATTAATACAGCTGACTTGCCTGAAACTCCCAATACCAAGATAGCCACTTATGCAGACGACACCGCTATCCTCAGCACTTCAGAAGATCCAACTGAAGCAAGTAGCCACCTACAAAACCATATTAATGTTTTAAGTACCTGGTTAAAAAATTGGCGAATGAAAGTTAATGCGTCAAAATCTTCACATGTCACCTTCACTCTAAAACGGGGCCTGTGCCCACCGGTTTATATAAACAACACTAGAATCCCTCAAAGTACAAACACACGTTATCTTGGACTCTACCTGGACGAAAAATTAACTTGGAAAACCCACATCACAAAAAAGAGAACTGCTCTCAATGCAAGATCTAAACAACTATATCGGCTGCTTCATCAAAATTCAAAATTGCCTCTTAAATCAAAATTACTTTTGTACAAGACCCTATTAAAACCAATATGGACATATGGCATTGAGGTTTATGGCACAGCGAAATTTACAAATATGAAGAAAATCCAAATTTTTCAGTCAAAAATACTACGTTTAATATCTGGGGCTCCCTACTATGTAAGCAACAAGACTTTGCATAATGATTTCAATTTTAAATTTGTACATGAAGTAGCAAAAGAACTCTATTTTAAATTTTTCCTCAAACATGATGGACATGAAAATCCCCTGATACAAGACCTTTTCACCTTAACATTGCCAGGCATCCGTCGAAGGAGGCTGAAACGGAATTGGAGTCGGGACTTTCTAGTTTGAATCCCTAATATTGAAGAGGACTACCCCTAACATCTACAATAATAAGGAGGAAGACTTCTGAGTCTACTCCTTCATGTTTTATGTTTCATGTTATTGTTCTTTTTATGTTATTAGCGAATTTGCTCGTTGTATTTTGTTTTGTACAGTTGCAAATATAAAATTAAAGACAAAAAAAAAAAAAAATTTTTATGATAAACTCAGCTGGTTATTGAGCAGATATTTTGAGTTAAGATAACCATAATTATAACTTTTTAAAATTGGCAATGCACTATAAAAAGAGAGCACTAATAGTCATGAACAGATTATGGATCCACAGGCAATTTCATCTTTGTGAGCTCATCTATGTCATAAGGAAACAGAATAGAATGATTTTTTATGATGAATATACTAAAGGTAAAATTGGCTTAGACGTGGCATGGTTGATATAATGGTTAATTATCTTTACTCAGTGAATGTCGTTTAGTTATTACGTTACTGCTTTATATATTGGCTATTTAGTAGTTAGAGTTGAAGAGTTAAATCGGTTTGTTGAGTGTTTGTTTATTTTCGACTGAATCATTATATTTATGTAAGCTACCAACATAGGACAACCCCCGTATGAGGAATATTTTGTTTTGGTTTCATCCAATCTCTGCTTCTTTTGCAGGTATGTCGTAGCGAAACAATAAACGCCCGTTAATATATAAAGACGGGGACCTTTTCATGTAAATGATAGTGTACGAAAACTAAAAATATATCAATCAGTGTACATTGACGAACAGAGAAAATAGACTACAATCAAAGTACGAGGGACGTCAGTGGCACGGAGTGTGGGGGCATTTTGGCACGAGGGAGACACGGGGAAAATAGAGGGAACTGCGGGGGGCAAAGGAGGGCACGGAGAAGGAAGGACGGCGTGGATGGCAGCACGGGACCATGGGAAGCACAGGGGGTTCAGGGATTTGGGGGATTTTGGGGAAGGACACGAGGGGAACGAGGGGTGTCGGTGGCACTAGGGGGGCATGGTAGGCACGGTGAAGACATGGGTAACGTAGGGTCACAGGGAGGAACGCATGAGGGTTCGGGAGTATGGAGGGTATGGGAGTGCGGGGGCAGAGGGCGCTCTCTGAAAAGACATGGAAATGCACTGTGGCACGATGTGGCGGGGGGTCCGGGGGCACAAGGAGCACTAGAAGCGTCGGTGGCAAAAAGGGTAGATGGCCAAGGGGGCATGGGGGCCACGGGGAGCAATTTGGGCATGGTGGCATGGAGACTTAGTGGGTCCGGGGGAACGTGGTAGTGCGGGGGTTGGAAGGTACAATGGGCACTAGGGGCGTCGATGGCACGAGGCACGGGGGCAGATGGGCGTGTGGGCACAGAAGTACCGTGAGTGCTTGGGTGCACGGGGGCAAGAGGATTGTCGTGGTCACTTTGGTTAGGAAGCCATGAGGAGCACGGTAGAGGTCTGGGGAACATAGGGGCACAGTGAGAAACGCATGAGGGCAAGCTAGCATTTAGAGTACGGGGGTTCGGGGCGTAGGGGGCACTCTGGGGTGGCATGAAATTGAACTGGGGCATATTGAGGTGGGGGTGTGGGGGCGCAACGAGCACTAGGGGCGTCGGTGGCAAAAGCGGTAGATTTGCATGGGGGGCATGGAGGATACGGGGAGCAGCTTCGGGCATGGGGGTACGGAAACATAAAGAGCCCGAGGGCACGTGGCGCCACGGTGATGGGAAGGGACAATGAGGACTAGCGCACTAGGGGCATCGGTGGTACGAAGCATGGGGGTCAGATGGGCATGGGGGCACGGGGGAGGATTGGGGGACATATGGCATGGGGAACACGGGGAAGGACGGTTTGTATATGGGCACGGGAGTACCGTGGGTGGGGCCCATAGGGGCGCGAGGGTTGTCAAGGGCACTGGGGTTAGTGGGGCATGGGGGTAAAGGTGGAGGCATGGGGAGGAATGGTGGGCATGGGGATATGGGAATGAAGGCACAAGGGGTACTAAAGACATCGGTGGCACGGAAGGTGGTTGGGCGTGGGGGGCATTGGGGAGGAATGAGGAACATAAAAATGAGGCACGGGGATGAACTGTGGGCATGTGGGCACGGGAGAATGGAGGGCACAGGGTCGTGGGGGTGAAGAGTACGGGGACAAAGGGTACAAGAAGCATGAGTCAGGAGAGGTGAAAAGGGGCACGGATAGGCACAGGGTTGCGGCGAGTGTGGAGAATGGGGGGCACAGGGGTCCAGGGTGAAGAAGTGTACTTAATGGGCTTATGTCGTATTGATCATGAACATGTTTAAGGTTAAAACTATTTTACCGCGTTTGGTTGTACAATAGTGCAGTAATTTTCTTTCTTCCACAAAATAGATTACTGTATTTTAAACAGGTTAAATTGTTTGTAAATAACAGATTTGATACCACCAAAAAGTTTCGTCAAGATTTAGGAAATATTTTATTAAAAACCCCAAACGTGTAAAATCACACTACAGATTGAGAAAATACAGTAATGCTGCAAGGAGGTGATAGATTGAAACTTATTTTTGGAGACAACGTAAACATTTTGATTTTTAGGGGCCTTTGCCCCTACAAGCCACTAGTCGTACATAATTTCATAAATCCTACAATTTTGTGATCCGATCATAATTTGCTGTAAATTCAACGTAAAAAGTTCAATAAGCCTAAAATTATTTCATTTTAAATTGAGTAAATGTAATTGTAACATGCCTAACTGAATGAGGTTTTTGACACAGTCCCTTCAGGGTAAAATCATTTAAGTCAACATTTTTTTATAACGAAAGTTGAGTAAAAATTGGCCTAATCGGTATAACATTTGTCAATGCTGCCGTAATATTTAAATGTGTTTATAATCAACAAACTGATAGAATTTTGAAGTAAAATACAGTTATCAATGTGGTGGAAGGAGAGCTCGCAAAAAATCCAACCTGTGCGTTGTTGATGGGGGCCTACAATTTTTGGGGGGGATTCGCGCCATGGCCTTTGGGGGGGGGGGGATGGGCACCCCTGCGTACACCCAACGAGGTTATAGACATAGAGTGCTCAACCCATGTTTATTTTTATCCCCTGTTGATTTGCGCCATTTTACCCACAACTCCCGCCGTTCCCTTGGCAACCATCCCACACTTTACCCTCGTTTCTTTGTTACTAGCTTTTAGTTATTCTGATTGATCGCTAACAACGAGGTATAGAGTGCTACACAGACAGAGAAAATTGTCCCCTGTTCATTTGCGCCATTTTACCCACAACTCCCGCCGTTTCCTTGGTAACCAGTCCTTCCTTTCTTTACACTTTCCCACTATTTACCATTTTACCCACACCTTTCCGACGTTCCTATGGTAACCAACTTCAATAGCCTGCTCACAGACCATCAAATCAAATTAATTTGACAAAAAACTAACATTACCTTAAACATAAGTAAAAACAATGAAACACTTATGTCATATTGGAATGTTAGCCTCCGGATTATCAATAAATACTATTAATGGTTTAAATACCTGAGTTATGGTAATCCAATTGTTGTCCAGCAACTAGTTTCGACTAATTTATATAGAGTCATCTTCAGGCTTTTATACAAAGATGTAATTTCTCTTCATAAGAAGAACGTCAACGTTGTTAAAAGTTTAATAAATAATGACCACACACGGTGCGGATACATTACAAATAACGACACGGACACGAAAAACACGAACACACACGAACGGAAACACTTAAAGACTTCTAATACTGATGTGGCTGGCGAATTGACATAGAAGCAATCCCGGCGGCGGTGGGGTCTAGACTGACCGGTGGACAGGTGGTCGTTGCGTCACGTCATTCACTGCTACCTCTTATCATCTCGGGTTGCGTTCCTTGTACCCTCCCCCTCCAGTACCTTGATAGCGGTGTCGTAGATGTAATTTGATGAGAATGAGAGTTTATCATTTAAAACATTTTGTTGATCAGACCTGACTGCTTTGTATATTTCAAATTCCTCTAATGTGCTGATTTTAAATTTGTCTTTAGAAAAATGCCCATGTTAAATATGTCCATGTTACTATTGATACTATTGTAATTATGGTTGGATGAAATCAAATGTTCAGCAAAGGTAGAAGTCTGCGATGAAGTGGTTTTCTTTGGGATATGTTCTTTAAAACGTTTTGTAAAAGAGCGGGTCGTTTGGCCGATGTAATATTTTGTGCAATCAGTACAATTGATTTTGTAAACACCAGACTTTTCATAAGTTAGCGTCGCCATTTGTGGCCGCTCTTTTAACAATGAACCAAGGTTACATCAGTATTAGAAGTCTTTAAGTGTTTCCGTTCGTGTGTGTTCGTGTTTTTCGTGTCCGTGTCGTTATTTGTAATGTATCCGTACCGTGTGTGGTCATTAGTAGTGGGGTTTGGTTACTTTCAAAACGGAAGTCGTGCCAATTGCCAGCCGCTGCCGGCCAGCTGCCATCGGCCAGCTGCCAAATCAGTCGCTGCCGCCATATGCCATGCCATATAGCTTCAGGTGGGGAGAGGCTAAATCAAATGAAGGGGTGGAGAAGGGGTGAACAGATGGTGTTAATTTTTGAAGTAGGAGTTAGTGTATAAGGGAGAGGGGATATTTGCTTCAAGGTCATATGGAGGGGGTTTTAAAAAATACTGAACTCTAAGAGTTCAGTTTATCGGTGATTGTCATACAGGTCAGTCGAAACCGACAAGGGACTGAAGAATAGCTTCTACATCATTTATTGTTGTAGAAGATACATCTGGAACTTGTACAGGGTTCTGAGGAGTTGTTGAAGTTGAATTTCTAGAAGGATTTTCCCTTGGATGAGTTGTTGATGATATTTGATGAACTTGAACATTTTCTTGGTTGGTCTCCATTATTATTGTAGTATAAATTAGAGTGGAGATGTTGTTAGCTGAAGAGCATAGAAGATAATGAAGTAGGAATTATTGTCGGGGCCCTTATATAGAGAATGGTGGGGGTAAAATAAAAAAACTTGTTGAACACAGTCGATAGGTGTAATAAGTTCAAAGTTATTGAAGTGTAACATAGAACGTAAAATGTCGTAAATAACACTATCATCAACATTAACCTGAGAAGTTGTTGAACAGTATAATGGGTTAAAACTGTACTTCTTTCTAACTCTATTTAAATTAGTTTTACACTTTGAAATTGAAGGTTTAGAAGTAGTTCGTAATATGTGTTGTGTTCGCAAAAGCTTTAATTTTAAACATTGTGTATTCATTGTAACCGATGTGTTACATTTAGAAGTTAAAAGAAGACTGAGATATAAAATGAAGTGTAAAAGAAAATGCCGGAGTAGTAATTTTGTAGGTTAGAATTAACCTACAATATGAATGCTAAAAGTAAGGAAGTTTATTCCATGGATAATTCTAACCTCAAACCTAGTTACCGAAGTAGTCATAACGTAAAACTAATGAGAGATGATGACTGAGCGGATGCAAGGCAATGAATGTTTGTGGCGCGATAAACTACCCACTTTTATAGAGGCAATAACTCCAGCCAGATGGCGGCAGATGGTGAGCAAATGACTGGTTGACCGACTTTCACCTGAGTAGTAAGAGAAGTAAGGTTCCGTGTCCATCCCTACTCCTTCGGGTCAATGACCGATCGGAAAGGTCAATGACCCCCCCCCCGAAAAAATGGAGCCCCCCCCAAAAAATGGAGCCCCCCCCCCTTCCCCTTCCCCTATTCCTTCCCCTACTCCTTCCCCCACTCCTCCAGGTCAATGGCCGGTCACCACCGGTTGTTGACTTTATGTGGTGAAACCAGACTAAATATGGCAGCTGCCATGGATAATTCTAACCTCAAACCTGCTGCGCATGCAATGAGTTGTCCGGATGGGAATGAGTCTATGCTATGCGCATGCGCCTAGTCCTGTATTACTCACTTTAGCGCTACTGCACATGGATAATTCTAACCTCAAACCTTGGTTTTGTGTTGTTGCGCATGCGCCGCTCCCCACTTCTTTACCTTCCTTTTACACTGCTGTGAACTGGACTGGATTGAACACTGTACTGGAGTGAAACAACTTCCCCCCACTACTTGAAAACCCGAGGAGCGATAGGAGCTATATCTTTGCTTCAGTTGCCAACAAACTTTCATAGCGAAAGGTTGTTGGCGACTCAGCAAGAGGTTTCAAATATATAGTAGGCCTATATATATTTGAACTTCTTTTACTATGTTGCGTTTTTTAATGCAATGTGGTATGTGTGTGTGTGTGTGTTTAGTTTTAAGGTGTATTTAATTTAAGAAATAATTTGCGCATTGCGATGTTAGTTATAAGTTGGGTTTAGCATTAAGGTGTATTAATTTTTAGAGGTGTTTAGCATTAAGGTGTATTAATTTTAAGAATAATGATGGTATTTGGTTGTGTTGAATTATTTGGTTTTTAATAATGATGTGTTGGTACTAATAATTTATGTTTGTTTTGTGCATTTGTTTTGCCTTACAGCTAGATGTTAGGGGGTAGATTAACTGTAAATTCAGAAGTTCAGTTGAACTTCATTTAAAATGGGTGGGACATCCGCAAGCCGGACTTTTTTTTGCATTTTGTTTAGGAATATGATGGGTGGGATTAGTTTGGGTGGGGTTAGAGTTGTGTTTCTGCATTAACTGTTCCAGTTTCCCTGAAATTAATGGTTACGCTTTGATGCGGACGGGAAGTTACGCTTTGATGCGGACGGCCCAGGGACCTCCCTTGCAGAACGTAACTAGTGGGTTGGGAGTGGGAACCGCTAGGCAAACAGGGTGGTGGGAACAGTATTACTGTTCCCATCACCTTGGATCATTATAAATCTTGAATGACCTTGACCCACTTTCGGAAAGGTCAATGACCCCCCCCCCCCCCGAAAAAATGGAACCCCCCCCTTTCCCCTTCCCCCACTCCTTCCCCCACCTCCTTCCCCCACCTCCCGGGCCAATGACCGGTCATGACCGGCTGCTAACCCCTCTCATTTGCATACCGTTATAAAAGCCGAGCCAGCCGCGGCCAGTGTTTCATTCTGATTCCAGACGTTACGCTGCGAACTTAGAGTTATAACCATGTCTTCTCTACCGACTACTATTTCTACTACTTCTACTTCGACTTCTATTTCTACTACAGCTGTTCCTGCACCTAAGAAAACTCTTCGCCTCAAAAACCTTCCTGATTGCTACAAGAACCGACTTGCATCTCAACCTTCAACTTCTAGAGCTATTCTTCCGCCAACCAACACTTCTAGACTTCGTAGTATTTTTTCACCGCCTTCGCCTTCGCCTTCAAAGGACTCCGCACCACCATCAACTACTATGCCGCCACCGCAGAAGCCAGTTCATCACCATCCTAATACCCCTTCCGTTGAAACCATTGTTCATCGTCTTAGCACACCCATTATCCCACTATCACCATTGCCTCCTACCCCACCACTTAGTACACCTAAAGATCATACCTATCACAAAACTGATTCCTCTCAATCTGCTACTAAATCATCTCCTAAATCAGCTCCTAAACCAGCTCCTAAACTTACTCCTAAACCTACTCCTAAACCCGCTCCTTCAGAGCAATTTCAATTATTACAAGAAGAGCGTCGTAGGGCATTTAGCCGTCCCACTACTTGCCCTGAAATGCTTACTAGGGGAATTAAGAAAGGATCACCTTGTGGGAGGAAATGTGTAAAAAACGAAAGTTTTTGCCGTGTACATGTCGTAAAACACATTTCTGAACCACAAGTGACAGAAACCCCCACTGTTGAATACCAATCCAAAATTATTGGTGTGAAAGGAAATAGGCTTAAGAGAGGTTGTGTCTATTTTTTTGAAAGTGTTATTGACAACGAACACATTTTGGCAACTTGTAACGGCTTAAGATATAATATTAAAGTGATTGAATCCTTGCGCAAAGAGAAATCAGTTTATGAGTTAGACTCTAAAGACTATCTCCTCAGACACAAACTGGATGGTATTACAAGGTGGGGGCGTAGCAAGTAAATTCACATAGCTTTTTCCAAATTATTGCTTAAAAAAATACTGGGGGAGAAACACAACGCGTTATAGCGTTGTGTTTCTCCCCCATTATTTTTTAACACTCTAAGTCTCGTGACCTACTTTCATGTGAGTAGTGAGTAAAGGATGGTTCTGTGTCTGTCTGCATTCCTTCGGGTCAATGACCAGACCTGAAAGGTCAATGAGCCCCCCCCCCGAAAAAATGGAGCCCCCCCCCTTCCCCCACTACTCCTTCCCCCACCAGTCCTTCCCCTACCACTCCTCTGGGTGAATGGCCGGTCATGACCGGTTGTCTACTTTCATTTAACCGTTATACTAGCTACTCCAGAGTCTTCATTCCAATCCGTGAGGCCACTGCCGCAACATGCCTACTCTATTAGAATTATGTTTGCGACAGATAGTTTCAAATATAGTGTTGGCGGAACTTGCATTTGAAGATGGAAACCTTCCACTAACACTATGTCAAGAAGTGTATTCTTTTTATAGGGAAAATTTTGGAGTTTTTCATTACCTTCAGTATAAATTTATGGATGGAACAAATATGTGTCCAGAATGTGGTTCGGCTGCAATAGGAAATGGATTATTGGATTTTACAATAGATGGTGGAATTTATGAATACAAATGTTACTTGTCATACAAGTTTATCATCCCAGAAGAAGAAAAATGCGATATTTGTGCAATTAATTTGTACAAGTTTATACAAGCCGATCCTGCTGAAATCGATTTGGAAAATAACATTGAAGTCCCTAATTTTTTTATGCCTTAAGCTCCATAGCAGTCCACCAAACCCAGCCAAACGGCCCTTTTCAGGGCCACCTAAGACTTAAATTTAGGGATGTAAGCTATTTAGCTTACATGCGACTTAGCAGAAATAAGTTCTGGTACATGGCTAGTTTGATCCGTGTAGTAGTAAGCAAAGGAGGGTTCTGTGTCCGTCCCCACTCCTTAGGGTCAATGACCGGACCTGAAAGGTCAATGACCCCCCCCCCGAAAAAATGGAGCCCCCCCCTACTCCTTCTCCCACTCCTTCCCCCACCTCCCGGGCCAATGACCGGTCATGGCCGGCTGCTAACCCCTCTCATTTGCATACCGTTATAAAAGACGCGCCGGCTATGGCTAGTGTTTCATTCTGGTTTCTTCCACCACTCTTGTTGCTTCGCCGCTCTTGTTGCTTTGTTTCTGCCAGTCTTAATATCTTTATTTTTAAAATGCTTCCTTACTTTAATGAAAATTTTAATCCTTCAGAAAATGCAGATGTTTTTCAACCACCTGAAGATGGTTTCCAACATCATGAAGAAGATGCTTTCCAAGAACATGAAGAAGATGTGATAGAAGACATGGATAATAGCAGTGAAGATGAAATTGAAGATGAAATTGAAATTAATGAACAATTCAAAGTATATTTTATAGAAACACAATTTCCTTTTGATGTAGTTGAAAGATTTATTTTTGAAGCACATAGATGGCTAAATTTAGGATTCAACATTATAATTGGTTCACCTATTGTCTACAATAACAGTAACTTCTTCCTTCTAACTCCAAATGATCGAGAACAAATTCTTACTTGGCAGGACGATGTGATGAGATCATACGAACTGAACATTGGTGTTGGGTACTTTGTTGCAAGAGTGGCTTAATAACCACATTACCCTTCCCCCACCTCCACCCTATCCCTTCCCAATCCTTATTCCTTCCCCCTCCCCATATTTAAAATTTATAAAAGTGGGGCTATGAACCTTCAGGTTTCTAGTCTGTACTCGCACTTTGTGCCGTGAAGTACATCTCTTGTATTTTTTTCTCCACCTTTTAAAATATTATTTGTTTGAAAAAATGCCTCCTAATGTGAATTACCATTTTAATTTTTCCGAAATTTCCGATGTTTTTGTACAACCTGAAGACATTTTAAATAATGGTAGTGAGAGTGAGAGTGAAGACGATGATGATTATAGTGTTGAACTTAGTGAAGAACGTAAAGTTATAGCAATTGATCCACAATTTCCATTTGATACAATAGAAAAGTTTATGGTTGAAGCTAATAAATGGTTAAATTTAGGATGTTATATACGAATTGACTCTTTTATATTGTATGGTGATAGGTCATTCTTTACTTGTCACACCAAATGAGAGAGACCGCATGTTGCAGTGGGCACAATCTATGATGGAGTGCTATGAACAAGGTGTGGACACTGGTGGCTATTTTCTTGCACAAGTAGTGTAATAACAAAAATTACCTTTCCCCCACCCTACACCCTATCCCTTCCCAATCCTTATTCCTTCCCCCTCCCCATTTTTAAAATTAATAAAAAGGCGGGCTATGAACCTCCAAGTTTCTAGTCTGTACCTACACCTTGCGGCATGAAGATGCTTACCAGAATTGATGGTTTTATAGCCAATGATATTAATATATGGAGTTTGATAACAAACTTACGGATGAAAATTGAAGAAAAAATTATGGCAAACAATGAGCTAGGAGTTATAGTTTTTGTTTCATTAGTAGAACATTTTGAAATTTTGTATAGTATAAAAGTAACAATTAACAATATTAATGAACTATTTCCTTGGACAATTTTTATTCGCAATAAAGTTGAAGAGCAGAAAATTATAGTAGATGACAGCAATGAAATATAACCTAGATAGAGAAGAATAGATATAAACCCCCTCCTATTCCTTGGTTTTGCAAAAATAGTGGGGGTAGGAGTATATATAAGACTAAGTAAGCAATGCATAGTTTGTTATTTGAAGTAAAAGAAGTAGTAAAGAAACATGTTGTCTAGAGATACTCCATTTATTAATTATTCTCAAGTTAAAGATGTTTTTGAAAGCACAAATAAAATACAGGAAGAAAACATAGAGGAAAATTATGACGAAACTGATAATGATTCTATGATGGAAGAGGAAGAAATGGTACAGATTGAACAAGAACTATTTGAAGAAATGATAAATGATAGTGATGAAGATATAATTAAGGAAGCTATTGAAATATTTATATTGGATTCATCATTGGAATCACCCATATCACCTTTACTGTCTTCTGAATCTGAATCTGAATTGGACTAAGGTACCCCCACTATTTTGAAGAAGTAGTGGGGGGAAAATATCCCCACCACAAGTTAAAAGTTGGTGGGGGAATGTTTATAAATGTGTTAAATATTTGTGCAGGAGATCAGTCTTAAAGAGACTAGTGACCGAAGATGTTTCGTAAAATACCTTTTGATCCTTCATACTACAATCTGTTTGATATACATCGTTTTCCAGACATTGAGGAGAAATTGTACAAGAAATTTTGTTCTCTACTGGATAAACCACAAAAACTACCACCTAATACTTTTACCTACAAGCTACCCATCATGGACAAGGACGATGTAAGCAAAATACCATTAGTTCAAGTCAAATTTTTGGAAGAAAAAATTCTTGTTTGTGTGAGGGAAGTATTTCACAATGATTATTCAAAAAAATTGGCTTTCAACTTTATTCAAGAACATGCGGGATCTGAAAGAGAACAGTATCCCGAACCCTATTATAAATATCTCTTTCAGAATGGAGCAAGTGTAACGGTAGAAGTAACCATTACATTAACATAACTCTCCCTACCACTGCCGTCTCCCCACTACTGGCTTAAAGTTGGTGGGGAAATGTGGATAAATATGTTGATTATCTGTGTAGAAGTTCATTCTTTGAGAAATTGTTGATCAAAATGTTTCATCATGTACCTTGTGTTCCGACTTCTTCCTACAGGGAAAAACAAAGATTGAAAAAACAAGAAAAGGACAAACGAGACCGAGAAGATATGAAGATGGAATTTAATCGACTACAATTTCAAATACCTGGAATTGAACTTGGAGCTCCAAGATTGAAAACTATCCACTGGGCTGGAAGTTATATCAAATTTTTGAAAGTACAAGTTGAAGCAAGAGATCTAAAATTGAAAAGATTAGAAATGGAAAATCAAGAATTGAAGAAATTAATATCACACATGTCTGGTAATACAACAGTTCAAGAAGGTGAAGAAGAAGGAAAAGAAATTTTAGGAATCTAAATTATCAGCACCCCTTTAGAGAATAGGGAATAGATCACTTTGTGGTAATGTAATAACATGCCGCTTAGTGATCTATTCCCAGTTCTCGCTTAATATGCGATGACCTTGACCTATATAAAAGTAGTGGGGGTAAGAGCATATAAGGAGATAGTTATGGATATAACTTTCAGTACAAGTCTAACACTATGGACAGCTTGTTAGTTTTATGTTTACAACAAATTATTAATAATGGGTTTCTTTACCATTATATAATAAGATCAGATAAATCTAAAATACCTCAACCGATTCGTGAAATGCTCATGAAATTTAAGAAGGACAATAGTGGATTTGGTATTTATCTTGCTTTTATTTTTGAAGATGGAACAAAAATGTGTCATGATTGTGGAAAAGCATCTGTTTTAGACTTTGAACAATTTGAAGACGATGGAGGTAAATTAGTTCACCTTGTAAAAGGCCAAGTGATGAAATTTGAAACAGTTAAGAAAAAATGTAACATTTGTGCACAAAATTTGTTTGAATTTATTAAGTATAGTGCATTGAAATCATAATACCCCTTCTACATATGAAGAAGGTGGGGGAAAGGAGTGGAGATTATAAAGTGGTGGGGGAACATGTATAAATGCAGGTTGTTTGAAAAGACTTTTAATATTGTTGCAGCATTTGTTGAAACAACATGCAGTTCGAAGTTTGCCATTTTAAAATTAAATATGAAGATTGGAGCTCTGTTGCAGGATTTGTCAAGTCTAAAGAAGATAATCAAAAGTTGCTAAATGTACATTGCTATATTCACAATGAAGAAAGTCATGACAAAATCATGGCATATTTAAACACACCTAATGTAACATCAGAAAGCTCTGCATTTATAAAATATTTAAAAGAAGAAGATTTGGATGTGACCCTAGAAGTTTGGTATCTAATTTAAATTATTGTGGTGGGGGAAATGTAGAAGTTATTGGTGGGGGAAATGAGATAAAACCGGCAAAATTGTAGAACAGAATTCACTCTATACAACGATGGAGCATCCTTCCACAACACCTGTATTGGCATCTGCGGATTGGCATCAAAATTATCAACCAAATACTTCAAGTTCAAATTGTTATGAAAATCATCAGCCTAGCACTTCAAATTCAAATTGGTATTAAAATCAGCTGCCTAGTACTTCAAGTTCAATTTGGTATGAAAATCAGCAACCGGCCACTTCAAGTATAAATTGTTATGGAAATCAGCAAACTACTACTTCAACACAAAATTTCTATGAAAATCAACAGCCTACAACATAAACTAATTTTTGTACATCAGTATTTAAAGTCTCAAAACCCCATTCGGATTGTAATAAGTTAATATCAGCTCAATCAGGAAGAATCAGGAAAAACACATACATGAGGGAAAGGTGCAAGAAAGAAAAGATAGAATTTACAAAATTACAGTTAACAGTTCCCTCTATTAAAGTGGGATGTACTAGAATACAAACTTTGCAAGCAACCAATGCATATTTGTTGGAATTGTTAGAAAGAATTGAAAAGTTGGAGAAGATGAATGAACATTGTAAAAAGTAAACACTCATTCCCCTCAAGAAAAACAAAAAAAATAATAAAATAGTAAAATGAAAAAAAAGTAGATGTAGAATAGAGAGCGAGGAATAGATCACTTTGTGGTAATGGACTAACATGCCACTTAGTGCTCTATTCCTCGTTCTCGCGTTATATTGGATGACCTTGACCTACATTAGTAGGGTGGGGGAAATTGAAAATGGTGGGGGAAAGTGTATAAAGGAGAAGCCTACTATAGAGGAATCACTCTGAAAGTAAACTTGTCAGAAGTATGGACTTGACCACAAGCAAAGAAGAAGATAGAAAACAAAGATTTCGAGAAATGGCTAAAGTAAGAGAGTCAAGAATAAGGTTGAGATTTTACAAACTACAGAGATTAATTCCTGGTGTTAAGTTAGGAGAAATAAGATCAAGAACGGTAGACATGGCGGCTGATTACATCAGTTACTTACAATCGGAATTAATGATAAAGGAAGCAAGAATAGAAGAGCTGGAGCACAAGATAAAACAACATATTGAAACATCGAACAGTGAACCTATAAATTGTGTAATAAAAGAAGAAGATGTAAAAGACTTAAATTAAACAAAACAAAAAAAATGAACTTGGACTTTGGTTATTGATTGGACACTTCTTAGAGAATGGGGAATAGATCACTTTGTAGTAATGAATCATCATGCTGCTTAGTGATCTATTCCCAGTTCTCGCTTACTCAAAAATGACCTTGACATACTTAGCAAAATATCATACAAGCCGGATCAAAAACCGTTATTCCTCATTTACTGGAAATGGCTCCTGTGGACAACACCGATTATCCAAGGAAATCTATGATTGAAATATTGTATAAAATTCAATTAGAGGATTTAAATATGGAAGAAGATGAAAATAATAGCGAAACTTCAGAAGTAGAAACTATAAATGATATGGATGTGGATGTAACAACATCAGAAGAAGAAAATGCCAATGATGTGGAGAATGAAAATTTGGATATGGATGTAGTAATATCAGAGTCTTCGTCATCATTTGAATATGAAGAAATACATATTGAAACTCCAATTCATATAGAGAATACTAATGAAGAATCTGTTAGTAGAAGATTAATATTTTGTCCAAGACGTTTGTTTTCTTCTGAAAGTGAAGAAGAAGATGAAATAGTAGTGGGGGAACTATTATAAAAGAAGGAAAGGGGGAGCTCATTTCATTTCTTGGCGAAATTTTGAAGAGTGAACACCACCAAACATGTATCATTGCGATAAATGTTTGGAATCGTTTAATGATGATATTCTGTTAGAAATACATAAAGAACTAATTCACAACAACATAGAAGAACAAGAAGAACAAGAAGAAGAAAATGAAATAACAGCAAGACCTACAACAACTTTACCAAATTTACAAGTATCAGCTTTACCCGGAAAGGTAGTAATGCATCATAAGATTCAAAATGAAGATTTAAACTTAGAAGAATTTATTAGAGAAGCAAAACCAATCATCAGTAGAACTTTAAAAGAAGAATTAAAAAGATTGAATTTTCTCAAATTTGGATTACTACTAGAAGCTATGTTTATAAATGTACAAGAAGAATTATCACCAAGAGGATTTATAACTAAAAATCAAACTATCATAGGAAGTTCAGACATTGATTCAATAGTTGAAAAATGTATAGAAGAAATATTAACTAAAATTCAGGAACATGAAGGACGAGGATCAGGGTGGAGTCTTATAAGTATTGAAGGATTAAATATAAGAGTTCATAAACATGGATATGGACTAATGGGATCTAGTTATATTCGTTTACCAAAAATAATTGAGGATACAAGATCATGTGTTAATGTGAAAAATCAAGATAACGAATGTTTTAGATATGCGATGACATGTAAATTTGTACCAAATCATTGTAATGAACCAAACCAGCACTATGAAAATCAAAGATATAGATATAACTTTCAAGGAATTAGTTATCCTGTATCACTAAAAGATATATCAAAATTTGAGAAGAAAAATCCCGGCACATCTATTAATGTTTTTGGATTAGATAGTTCAAATAAAGTTTATCCTTTACGTATTGCTAAAGAAGAGCTAGCAGATCATACAGATTTACTACTACTAACACAAGGAGATGTATCTCATTATGTGTATATAAAGAAATTTGACTCTCTTGTTAATAAACAACTTTCAAAAAATCGAAACAAAAAGCTGATCTGCAAAAGATGTTTTAATTTCCAACGAGAAGGAAGACAAGGAATGGAATGGTTACAAGAGCACAAAAGATTATGTAACAATAATTATGAAGCAAAAATTATTTTACCTTCAGAAAGCAGAGCATTTGTTACATTTCAAAAAGTTCATCATCAATATCGAATCCCTATAGTTGTATATGCGGATTTTGAATCAACACTAATTCCTATAGAAGATGAAAATTGTGAAGCTAGAAAAAGTGTCAAATATCAAATGCATAAACCAAATAGTTTTTGTTTAATGGTTAAATCAACATTATCAGAAGAACATTTAAACCAATATGGATTAACTTCAGAACCTCTAGTATATCGTGGTGAAAATGTGGAAACAATATTTCTTGACCATTTATATTTAATAGCTGAAAATGTACAAAGATTATATACAAATATCATACCAATGAAACCGATGGAGGAAGAAGAGGAAATTCAACATGAAAATGCAACTCATTGTTTCTTATGTAAAAATGAATTTACCATTGACAATTATAAAGTTAAAGATCATGACCACCTTACAGGTTATTACAGGGGTGCTGCTTGTAATAAATGTAATTTGAGCTATCGTTTACCACTATTTATTCCTGTGGTTCTGCATAACCTCAGTGGGTATGATGCTCATTTTATAATACCTGAATTAGGAAGAGACGATGGTTCAATAGATGTATTGGCTGAAACTTCAGAAAAATTTATAAGTTTCTCTAAAACAGTTGGAAATGTCAAATTAAGATTCTTAGACTCCTACCGATTTATGCCGTCGAGTTTGTCTAAACTTTCTGAAAATTTAAGGAAACAAGATTTTATTGAAACAAAGAAGATTGTAAGTAATGACAAACTGGATCTCGTACTTCGGAAAGGTGTTTTCCCATATGATTATATAGACAGTTTAGAAAAGTTTAATGAAACATCACTTCCGCCAAAAGAAGAATTTAAAAGTAAACTATATGACATGGACATATCTCAAGAGGATTATGATCATGCATGTAAAGTATGGAATGAATTAGGATTTACAACATTGGGAGAATATTCAGATTTTTATGTTAAATTAGATGTAACTTTATTATGTGATATAATGGAAGAATTTAGAAATACATGTTTTGCAGCATATGGATTGGACCCTCTTCATTCATACACTTCACCTGGACTAGCATGGCAAGCCATGTTGAAAGAAACAAATTGTAAATTACAACTTCTTACTGATATAGATATGGTTTTAATGTTAGAATCAGGAGTTCGAGGGGGATTGACACAAAGTGTAACCAGACATGTTAAGGCTAATAATAAGTATCTGCCCGATTATGATGCATCAAAACCAACAACATTCCTAGGTTATTTTGATGCAAATAACTTATACGGATGGGCAATGTCAAATCCCCTTCCATATGATAATTTTAAATGGATAGATCCAGAATCAATTGGAAACATAATGGATATACCAAAGCATGGTGAAACTGGTTACATTTTTGACGTCGATTTTGAATATCCTGAACATCTTCATGATCATCATTACGATTTACCACTTCTTCCAAAGACTGAAATTTCCCCTACTGGAAGATGGCCAAAATTATTAATGACTTTAAACAATAAGTCTAGGTATGTTGGACATTATTGGATGATACAACAGGCTTTAGACTTGGGATTAAAAATTACAAAAATTAATCGAATACTACAATTCTCTCAATCTTGTTGGCTGAAACCGTACATCGACAACAACACAAGAAGAAGAGCTGCTGCTACATCAAGTTTTCAAAAAGATTTCTTCAAACTGATGAACAATGCAATATTTGGGAAGACTTTAGAAAACAAAAGGAAACATAAGAATATCAAATTAGTAACTGATCCAGTAAAATTACAGAAACTAGTGCAACAACCAAACTTTGGTTCATCCGTAATTATAAATGAAAATCTTGTCGTCATTTCTATGAACAAAAAATCAGTTCTATTGGATCGTCCTTTATATCTTGGAATGTCAATATTGGATATTTCTAAAACACACATGTACGAGTTTCATTATAAGAAGATGGTTAATTATTATGGAAGAGATAACATTGGTATTGCATATATGGATACGGATGCACTTATTTACTGGATTAAAACAAATGACATGTATGAGGATTTACGGACCTTTGTATATAAAGATGATTTTGATTTTTCCGATTATCCTAAGGACCATCCAAATTACGACTATGACAAAAACAAAAAAGTATTGGGAAAATTTAAAGATGAAACAAATGGTGTGCCGATGATGGAAATTGTAGCATTAATGTCTAAACTGTATTCATTTCAACTGTACATAAATGAAAGGAACGAATATCAAGTCACAAAAAAAGCTAAAGGAATAAAGACATCTTTCCTAAAGAAGAACGTACAGTTTCAACATTATAAAAGATGTTTGTTTGAAAATGTTGAAACAACTGCAACATTTAACACTATTAGAAGTTATAACCACCAACTTTTTAGTGTCAAACAAACAAAGTGGGCATTAAGCTACAAAGACGACAAGCGACATATTTTAGAAGATAAAATTAATACTCTACCATTTGGCCACTATTCCTTAAACCATATCGACCAGTAAACCTATTCTTCGTCCTTTACCTTCTTCCTTTTTCCTTTCCGTAAAAAAGAGGGAACATGGCAAGCCCAATGCCATGTTCCCTCTTTTTTACACTAATATAAAATGACCTTGACCCATATTTCAACTATATATAAGAGAATAAACCATTGTATGGATCAGTATTTCTACAAACGGTGTACAAGCAACACTTTAAGATGGAAAGTGTAAAGGATAAGATTGTAAATGAACTACATAAACCAGCAAGAAGAAGATTTCCAAGAAGAAGTACAATCATTAAAGGAATGAATGATCTTTACCAAGCTGATCTCATTGAAATGATACCACACAGTAAAGTAAACAAAGGATTTAAATATATTTTAACAATTATAGACTGTTTTACTAAAATAGCTGATGCTTTACCGTTGAAGGACAAGACTGGTAAAAGTGTTACCAAAGCTATGGAAACAACAATACAAAGAAATAAATTTAAAATTAAACATTTACAAACGGATGATGGAAAAGAATATTTTAATAAAGATTTTGGAGCTTTGATGAAAAAATATAAAATAAATCATTATTCTACAAATTCTGAAGTTAAAGCTTCAATAATTGAAAGATTCAATAGAACATTAAAAGGAGCAATGTATAAACAATTTTCAAAACGAGGATCATATGTGTGGTATGACATATTACCACAACTTATAAAAGAATATAACAACAAATATCATCGTACCATCGGAATGAAACCTATCCAAGTAAACAGTGCTAATGCTAAAATTGTATTAAAACGCATCAAAAATAATACAACACCAAAAATAGAAAAGTTACAACCAAAAAATTTTAAGGTTAATGATAAAGTTCGTATAAGCAAATACAAAGGTGTATTTAGTAAAAGATATCTGCCAAATTGGACTAATGAAGTATTTACAATTTATAAAGTGCAACCAACTATACCTGAAACTTACATTTTAAAGGATAATAAGGGTGAATTACTTCAAGGTGGATTCTATGGACATGAGTTGTTAAAATCAACAGTTGGTGATGTATATCTTGTTGAAAAAATTTTACAAAGGAAAAAGGATATGGTTAAAGTTAGGTGGTTAGGATTTGATAAAAGTGAAGACTCTTGGATTCCTTCAAAAGACTTGGTATAGTTATTTAATAGCTCATTATGTGTTTAACCTTTAAACAAGATGGAGATTGTACAACAAAAAGATCGATTTAATATTAATAATATTGATGAATTGACGGTTGACAATAATAAGTTAAATCATAGTAAACATGGTGAATTATTACCAAATACGATAAGATGTTTAATAACTGGTCCTTCAAATTGTGGAAAAACTAATGTTGTCTTTAACCTTATAACTAATCCTAAAGGTTTACGCTTCAACAATATATATATTTTTTCAAAATCATTGCAACAACCAAAATATCAATTATTAGATAAAATACTTGCAAATGTACCTGAAGTGAATTTCTACAAGTTTAATGCTAGTGAAACAATCATGCAACCAAATGAAGCAAAACCATTTTCCATTTTTATATTTGACGATGTTTCTTGTGAAAATCACGATACTATAAGAAACTATTTTGCTATGGGAAGACATCATAATATTGATAGCATTTATATTGGTCAAACATACAGTAAAATTCCAAAACAGCTTATAAGAGACAATGCAAATATGTTGATCATCTTTAAGCAAGATGAGACAAATTTAAAGCATATATATAATGATCATGTTAATGCGGATATGCCATTTGACAAATTTAAAGAAATGTGTGGTAAAGCATGGAATGAAAAATATGGATTTCTTGTTATTATGAAAGAAGAAGATATTAAAAATGGTAGATATCGTATAGGGTTGGATAAATTTGTATTTATGCGTTGAACTACCGATGCTACATCTAGTTACACGTTGAACTTCACAGTGTAAACATGGTGAATCAAGAAAAACTATTAAAAGAAATAAAATCACTCAGTGATTCTATTAGGATAAAGAATCGTGCATTAAGGATGGGTTTAAGTGAAAGAGAAGAATTTTTAGAGAATACATTTAAACCTATCACGGAACCTTTAAAACAAATATCAGAAACTATTGGTAAACCTCGTTATGAAGGAGATGTTTTACTACCGGTTTCTAAACAAGAAGTACAAGCATTAAAAAAAGAAGATGATGATGATTCATATACAAGTGCTAGTGAGCAAGAAGAAACAAAAGAAGAAGAATCAATTGTTGAAAAGGAAGAACAGCCAATACCTGAAGCAGAACAATCTATTCCAAATTTAACTCAATTGAGTAGTGATATATTACAACATGGACCTCTTGGACGAAAATATATAATGAAAATGCTACATGACATGAAATCAAATCCAAATTTAAGTAAATCACATGTATATGGAGCAAGAATCGATGGAAATGAATTGAAAATTGGTAACTCTAAGCTTGAAGTAACTCAAGACGATTATATCATTATTGGTGATCATAGATATAAAGGAACAAAAGGATTATATGAATTAATTTTTAAAAATATACCAATAAAATATTCGGCAAAAGATTTAAATACTTTTAAAGAAATTTTACAAAATACTAACGCTCATAAAAGAAACTACTCAAAGGATGCAATGATTAATCGTTCACGTGCAACAAAATATAATATTGTTATAAAAAAATTGTTTCCCCCACGAAAATTACCAACATTACGTAACACACCGGCTGTGAGACAACCATTAAAAAGAAAATCTTTATCACTTATGGATTTATCACTTCTTGAACAACATGGTAAAAAGAGTAAAGGAGATACTTCAACATCTGGTAAAGGATTAATGAAAAATCTATACAATACAAATGTTATCTACTACAACGACATCAATAAATTAGTTGACAGAATGAGACTATTGCATGAAGCTATGGAAGCCGGTCATACTGGTTTAAATAATGAATGGGTGGCTCTAGTTGATGAACTTAAAAATCGCGGCATTGTTGTATAATTGTCCGCGAATATAAAGAAGTTGCAAGTGTAAGATTTATCAGTTCTAACATGAGCGTCGACAAGTTCGGACGCTACTCCGCATTAGGAGTGCAAGTTGGAGAAGACAGAAAAAGAAGCGGATTACCGCAAACACCTGGAGGTGACTATAACATAAATAATAAACGACTAAAATTAGTTAAAGATCCAGAAGAAGATACCGATGGAGCAAATTTAAAGACAGTAAAAGAAGCTACTTCAACATCATTGAAATTACATAAGAATACTTACGATGTTAAATCACATAGATTAATTAATGTTGGTAAACCAACTGAAGATTCTGATGCAATTACTAAAGAATACTTATTATCTGAACTTTCAAATACTTTAAAATTGCAATGGGGTAACAACTTAAAAGATGGACAAACATATGATGCTGGAAATTATAGAATAACCAATGTGGGAAATCCCAAAAATAATAAGGATTCAGTTAATAAAGAATATTTACATTCTATAATACCGGAAAAAACTGAACATGGATTTTCTTTTTATAAATTTATTATAAATGACATTGGATACCCAAAGGAAGACGGTGATGCTGTAAACCTAAAATACATCAAGGACAACTGTATTTTACAAGATGTTAATGGAATCGATTGTCATGGTAAAACATTGACAAATGTAAAGTTTGGTTCTCAACCAAAAGATGCTGTTACTATGGAACAATTATCTAAAGAATTAAAAAAGGAAACATCCAATTTTGTAAAACATGAAGATGCCGTGTTAAAGCGGGGAGATAAATTTATACATGGAAATGAAAAGTTTAATTTAATGCAAGGAAATAATGATGAATGGGATGCAGGACATAAAACAATAACAAATGGAAGATTTGGTATAAAAGATACAGATGTACCTCTAATGGTGCAAACATTAATTGCGAGTGGTGGTACATTAGGTACATACAATGGTCGTAATAGAAGAATAAAAGATATTTATCCTGGTTATGAAGAAAATGATTGTGTTACAATGAAACAAACAATAACTTGGGATAAACACTTTGGGACCCAATATGATGCAAAGATGAAGAAAATAATTAATATTTTACCAGGTGAAGATTCAAATGATGCTGCTACTATTGGACAAGTCATAAAAACATCAAAAAGTGATTCAACAGCTTACACATGTAATGATAAACGTATTATGCAATTACATGATCCTCAACATCCAAAAGATGCTGTAAATTTAGATTGTTTAATAAGAATAGTGGGCAATTTACTTATTGATACCCATAATCATATAGCTAGTACAACGAGTCATGTGATAATTCAACCCGATGAACGGGAAGCTTGGATTAAAAATAGAATTATAAATCAATATATAATTAATTTGAATAACTAAGTGTTTAAATATAAAAAATTATACATAACTTATTCATTTATGTAATGTATCTTGTGGAGTAAACACACCAGTTTATATAAGACTACATAATGAAGGCCGTATCACTCAGTCATCATCAAGACAGCAACAAGAGAGGACGTGGTATAACTTCAACTGCGTTATCCCTGCTTAGACGGATACCTATTGGTGCTGTTGTAAATCGAGCAATAGACGCTTTACCATACGAATTACATATTCCTGGAGGTTATCAATATTGTGGACCTGGAACTAAGTTGGCAAAACGTTTAGCAAGAGGAGATCCTGGAATTAATAAATTAGATCAAGCTTGCAAACAACACGATATAGCATATTCAAAGTTTAAAGATTCAACAAATAGATCAATAGCAGATAAAATTCTAGCAGAAAAAGCTTGGCAAAGAGTAAAATCAAGTGACGCAAGTATTGCAGAAAAAGCAGCGGCTTGGGCAGTAACAACAGCCATGAAGACAAAAGCTAAGTTTGGTGGTGGAAGACGACGTCGCAGAGGAAGACCTGCAAAAAGAAGAGCTCCCAAAAAAGGTGGAAATATTAGAAAGAGACGTCGTAGAACTCGTAAAGCAAAAGTAAAAAAGGCTTCTGTTTGGTCAATGGTAAAAAACGGAGCAGGTTTATACCTAAGACCGTACCGTGTGTACTAAATAAAAAAAATCAATTGATAATTCCAAATAAAGCCTTAACTAATCATCAGTTAAATGATTATGTAAAATGTTTGAAAATACCATTCTTTCGAGGAGTTTTTATGAAAGATGCATTACCAACTAAAATATGGAAAAATGAAACTGGAATAGTAAATTTGGATTCCACCTATGGTCCAGGCACTCATTGGGTATGCTATAAAAAGCTCGGACAAACCGTTTACTACTTTGACAGTTTTGGCAATCTACCACCGCCTAAAGAACTTCAACATTATTTTCAAAACTCCAAAAACATTTTTTACAATTACAAAAGAGAACAACCTAACAATACTGAAATATGTGGACATTTATGTTTGGAGTTTCTAGCGAAAAGTGTCAGTCACCTTTAAGATGTCATCGTATACAGTGTCACTGAGTGGAAATTCATCCACATTAAAAAGTACTCTATTCCCAGCATTGCGTTTATCCAAGGAAAGATTATGGGAAGCGGCATTACTTGATTTGACTACCTACAATTCAATTCCTAATGTTACAGAAGGAAAAAACAATTTACTACATTATTATGAAACTAAGGATGCTGCAGGAAAATACTCAGAATTGAAAATAATTACATTTCCTACTGGAGCTTATGAAATTGATGATATAAACCAATTATTGCAGAAAAAACTCGGAGAAGATAATATCACAATCAAAGGAAATAATAATACTTTAAAAGCAGAAATAACTTCAAAATATTATATAGATGTCGGAATGAAAAACTCTATTGGCAGTTTACTTGGATTTACAGATACAAAAAAGAAAATCTTAACTCCTGGAACTACTCATTCAGGAAATACAACTGTTACAATATTAAAAGTAAATAGTATTGATGTAACATGTAATATTATACATGGATCATATAGAGAAGGAGTAAATCAGCATATCTTACATACATTTTATCCAACAGTTGCTCCAGGTTTTAAAATTGTTGAGAAGCCACAAAACTTGATATACCTACCGTTAAACACCAGTTTCATTTCAGACATCGTACTGAACATATTGGATCAAGACGGTCATAGTGTTGACTTTAGAGGAGAAACAATTACTATACGAATACACATCAGAGCGGCGACATAAAAATCAACATGGGATTATCATTTAAACCACAACGGAAGAGTCGGGAGCTCAGTAGCTCCTCGACATTGGAAGAGTTAACATCAGACAACATTCGTTTTCTACAAAAGATTGGATTGAAACTTAACAACGATGGATATCCTGGATATATCTCAAGGACCGACATTCGACGAAACACTATGGGAGAAGGAATATCACACACACACAACCCTTACACTTCATCAAAATTAAACAATAATGATGAAATAAGAATTCCCATTCAACAACAAGATATTTACACATTACCATGTGAAAGTTATTTGTACATCGAAGGAAGGGTATTAAAATTGGATGGAAAAACTGCTTCAACAGTTCCTTTTATAAATAACCCAATGGCATATCTTTTTGATGAAATAAGATATGAGATATCAGGGGTGACAGTTGATTCAACAAAAAAGGTTGGTATAACAACTACATTAAAAGGATTAACATCATTAACACCACATGAGAAGAATTCAATAGTCACCGCCGGATGGGTTGCTCCCGATAAAGACACTATAACACCTGCTTCCAACGGTCATTTTGATTTTCATGTACCTTTACGATTGCTTTTAGGATTTGCTGAAGATTACAAAAGGGTTATAATAAATGTTAAACAAGAATTAGTATTACTCAGATCTTCAACTAATAAGGACTTAATACTTGCAGACCCTGCAACTACGGAAGATAAACTGGAATGGCAACTACAATTGGATAAAGTTGTTTGGCTGATGTAATTGATTCATCAGCCAATCTCATGTAAGATTGGCTGATGAACATAGAATCGTATTGTTAAGAAAGTTAAAATCTGACCGTGACATTGTAATGCCATTCCGAAGTTGGGAATTTCATGAATACCCTACATTACCTCAAACAGAACGACAAACATGGACCGTCAAAACATCAACTTACTTGGAACGTGCAAGGTACATAATACTCGGTTTTCAAACTAAGCGAAAAGATGTTATTACTGCAAATGCTGGTCAATTTGATCACTGTAAAATAAAGAATTGTAAAGTTTTCTTAAACTCTCAATTCTTTCCATATGACAATTTAAATGTCATGTTTAGCAAAAAACGTTTTTCCATTTTATATGATATGTATGCAAGATTTCAATCATCATATTATGGAAAGACTAATACACCACTATTATCACCTGATCAGTATTATTCCAAAGCTCCAATAATTGTAATCGATTGTTCAAAACAAAATGAATCAGTAAAATCATCAAGTGTGGATATAAAAATTGAAATGGAATTTGAAGAACCAGTAGCGGATGGAACTTCGGCATACTGTCTAATTCTACATGATAAAATAGTTACTTACACACCACTGACCGGAATAGTGAAAAATGTACTTTAAAATATTAGTACAACTACTGCAAAATATTGAGGTTAGAATTATCTTCCTCAATTTTTAAGGTTAGAATTTTGTTTATAAAACACAAGTTGAAAATAAACAATTATGTAATTGTATAAATTTCAAGAATTTTACAAAAAATATAAAAGCAGGAAATTAACTAGTAGAAACTTCATTCTATCTTCAACCGTCGTATGGGAAACATCGTTCGCAAGATGAATTCTACTAACGGAGAAGAAAATACACCTCTAATGGATGAAAATAGTTCTGATATAGAAAAGCAAGTTGAACAAGAAATGGATGAATTCCTCAAGTTTAACAAACATAAGAAGAAAGAAGAAGAAGGAGAAGATGAAAAAGAAGTAAAAAGAAAAAAGGTTGAAGTTAACATTACAACAAATATTTTAACAGAAGTATTTCTTCGAATTTTCTACCCTATTTCTTCATGCATGACAAAAAGTATATCTGTTGGAATTGTAAAATCATTGGATTATTCACCAATTGTTATGTTAAATCAAGGAAGTAAAATGGTTATCTTTACTGAAACTTCTTGGGATTCTCTAATGAAACATTTACATCTTTTGGAATGTTATTTAACTAACAACACATTTGGAAAAAGAACAAGATTAAGTTTATTAGAATCAAATATTGAAGTTGATATAATCAAACATCGTGGGGGACAAGTTGTTCGCTTCAAAGATTTAACTAGACATGATGTAAAATTACATTTCACTAAAGAAGAATTTTACACTTTAAGTTGTACTACCGGTCCTGTCACTAGATACTTAAAACAACTAGTATTTTCAAGTACAATAATTAAAGATTATCTAATCGATACATTGGACAGACAACCATTCATTCCAATTTTATATGGTCCTGTGGATACTTCAATTTTTAATCGAATACCTCAAGAAGTGGATATGTGGAGACAATTAAACAACTATCACACCAATTTTAATATAAACGAAGAAGCGCAAGAAATAAAAGAAGAACAATCATGTTTGTAATAACAGTCAGTTGTGGATTAGACTTCATCATGAACAAACGGGTTTCGTTTTCTACTGCATCACAGTTAATGGAAGTTAAAAGAGGTATAATTGAATTTCAAGCTTTTCGAGGGAATGATGGAAATTTCATTATTAAAGAATTAGTAATTTTGGATATGAACACATCTGTAATTTATCATTACTTGTTCAAACCTCCATTTCCATTCAATAAACTAACAACTAAAGCGAAAGTTACAAACAAATGGTTAAACAAACATTTTCATAACTTAAAATGGGATGAAGGTTTTATTCATTATAACATGATGCCGCATATTATGAATCATTATTGTAAAGAGTTTAAAACTATCTACACAAGAGGATTGGAAAAAGCAAATTGGATACAATCATTTACAAGCAATGAAGTGATAAATGCAATAATAGATAGAGATTTCCAATGCTACTTTAATGAACTTTGTATTTCATCAAAAAGTTTTAAACATCGAAGGTCACATTGTGCTTTGAAGAATGCCTACCGCTTGAATAATTTCCTTCAACAAAGTGGTGGGGGTAGCATCAGTGGTGGGGGTAGTGTCAGTGTTGGGGGTAGTCTCGATAATAAAAGTGAGAGCGCTACCATGACACAGCATGAGTATTACTCGAACCTCCGAAGAGACAACATCTCCAACGGATATTCTTATTAACAAGAAGATTAGCATCAGCAAAAACATTAAGATGGCATCAAACAACTTACTTCAAAATTTAGTTGAACAATTCAACGCTCATTCAAAATCAACAATCCTACCTACAAAGAAATGTTCCGAGCTGAAAAAAGAAAAACACTACATCATTCATACAATAAAGAAGATGGAAACTTCAGTAGGTGATGCTATAAATTGCACATTAAGCGAGGCACCTTATACAATTGGTGATGAAGCAAAATTTCAAATCTTCCTACCAAAGCGCTTCGTACAACTACTACAAAATGAAGATCTTCGTATAATTCAACCCGGCGCACTCTATTTGGTATCACATGGACCAAGTGGAAACAACTCTACTGAACTTACAATTCATGTAACACCTACTACTGATTAGTTTGTACATAAGATTGTAAATATTTCTTTGTATTTGTTTCTCAATAAATATGATATAAACCTAAAAAAAAAAAATAAAAAATAAATAAAAAAAGCAACATATTGTAATGTGTTTGTACATTACAATATGTTGCTTTTTTTAAAAATTCCATGGGATGACCTTGACCCAATTTTGTGTGATAATAAAAGTGAAAATCAACTTGTTAAATTCATCAGTCTACGACTACCTTTCGTACCGTACACATCTCACTCTCTATCACTAAATACAAAACTTCAACATGTCCCTAAAGGTTAAGTGTGCATCTTATGATACCAACACCATAACTACTTTTGAACAACTTGAAGATTTAACTAACGAAATGCGAGTTTTACTTACCGGTGGTTATCACTTAACTGTTGATGTTAGTGCTACTAATACAAGGATGTTCACTAAAACAAAATATTGCGATGATGAAATATTTTTTTCTACACAACCTACAACTTCTTCATCGCCAGCTGGTCAACATAACGTCAAGTTCCAGAAGTATTACCAATGTTGAATAACTTTTAATAAATAAAATTACAACTAAGGAATCACGTGATCAATATCAAGTTCATAAAAAGGATGTAACAGTTTGATAAATAATCATTCGCTTCTCAGCTCTCGCCACAACAAGATCTATTCTACAAAATGTTATACAGAATGATGATTGAACTTGATGGGAAAATCTATGGAAAGGATTATAACACTGTTGAACAAATGACTCAAGATTTAGATGTATTAACTAAAGAAGGATATCAAGCTAAATTAATTTTAAAATTTCCTGAAGTACATCCACTATCAACAGAAGAACTTATTGCTATGGCTAAGGCGGAGAGAGAAAAAAAGTCTGAAGAAAACAAACAGAAACAAACTTCCTAAATTTCAATAATCCTTACACTTGTAAGGTATAATTTTTTAAAACTCCATTTGAATGACCTTGAAATTACCCCTACCACTTTTCATAGTACATAAAACTCGCTATTCATCACTATACAATCTTATTCTTTCACTAGACTCCGCAGCGTCAACATGGAAGAGCAAAAATACAAGTACAAACCTCGTTACTGTTGTGAACAACAGTGTACAGATTTAGGACCAATGATGGTGGATGGGTTAGCTTGTACTAAATGTGAATTCTTCGGATCTTGTTATTGCAAATGTAAAACAAAACAACTACCGCCACCGGAATTGCGAACTTTCAAATTTTACAAATCAAGATATTTTCATACATGTTGTCCTCAAAGATGTTTCAAATTTCACCCTCTAGATCTTGCTCATTGTCAACGCACCAAGTCTCATCAAGATGATTTTTGTACACATATGATAAAAAGATGTAAATACAGATCAGATTGGTATTCCGATCCTGTAGAACCATCAAATGTATAATTTCAGTTTTACACTCTTTTTTAAAACTTCAATTGGATGACCTTGAGATTTCCCCCACCATTAGTTCTAATTTTTATATAATATTAAATCATTCCACTTCCAACACTCTAACTAACAACATGGAAGGAAAATTTATCAAGTTTGAACATATAATAACTGACAGGGAGGAGATGGAAGAATTGTTTCAAAACTTACTTTCTGTCATTGACGAATATCCTATAAGATGGTTCAGAATTGTAGTTCAATATTTAAATCCTGGTGAATTGTTTTCTTCATCGAGTGAAGAGGATGAAACAACTACTTCGGTTCAAATAATTGAATTAAAAGACGAAGAAGAAGAAGAACTAAACATTTTATTCAATCATAAGCTCAAGGTCCCCTATATAGAAGCCCCCTCCCTAGAAAGCCCCCCTCCCTAAACACCTGCTCAAGGTCGCCATTATATAAGCCCCCTTCCCTAGGCGCTAATCCTCATTCGATTGCCAACTCTCTAACGATGAACACTTCTCCATTGGCACGAATGAATGCTAGTTTTGAAATAAACTCAAAAGATGATTTACAAGAAATATTTAATGCTTTAAATGAAATTATAGATAAATTTAACGCTATTACAATGAATTTGGAAATAACTTACGCTTGTCCTATTTGTAATAAGGTTGAAAGTTCTGATGAAGACAGTTTACTAAATACTACTCCTCTTACCCCTCTACAGTCGGACACAACTTCTGAGGCAAATGATGAGCAGCATCTTTCCCCCACCGCTTCTATGTAACAACGCTCTTTCCCCCCACCACTTCTTTATTTAACCGACATTTCCCTCTTTTAACTCTCATTCCATCCTCGCCTCTTCAACTATCAACATCGCTTCTTTCAAAATTTCAAAAAAACACAAACATGATGGATATGATGGATGAAGTTCCATTTGTAACAAGGATGGAAGAGGATAAATTGAAATTGGAAATCAAACGATTGGAAATGGAACGGGAAAACCAACTCGAGATGTTACGTTTGTTCAAACTTTTTAAATACATCATCTGGGGACTCTGCGTTTACCTTCTCATCGTCGTCGGTGTTTGTGTTTACAACTCTGTAGTTCATAACAAAACTTCAACTTGTTTAAACACTGCTGTCACACATTGATTGTATGTTTTTCACAAATAAAATTCACAAACCTAATTCTATACCTATCCCGCTATCACCGGAGTTAGTTCCACTCTCCGAACTATTACTCCGGTGGTAGCGGGATAGGGTTTTTTAAAACTTACTCTGGATGACCTTGACATACTTTCCATAACCCAATTGTCAAGTTGAATTTCAAATTTCAAATAACATCTCCTCCCCCACCGGAAGCTATATGGCATGGCATATGGCGGCAGCGACTGATTTGGCAGCTGGCCGATGGCAGCTGGCCGGCAGCGGCTGGCAATTGGCACGACTTCCGTTTTGAAAGTAACAAACCCCACTACTGTCATTATTTATTAAACTTTTAACAACGTTGACGTTCTTCTTATGAAGAGAAATTACATCTTTGTATAAAAGCCTGAAGATGACTATATATAAATGAGTCGAAACTAGTTGCTGGACAACAATTGGATTACCATAACTCAGGTATTTAAACCAAATGTCACTTATGAGTAGCAGTGGGGGTGTAGCAACGCAACAGAGACAGCGTCGGGCCGGATACCTCGTTCCTGTTGAATACTAAACGGTACGTGGTTCAAGTGCCGTGCCTGTCTCATGCAGAACGTGGCCCCAAAACACAAAGGTTTTGTAACAATAACTTCATTATAGGGAAGACTCTAATCATTGAACCGACTGCTAAGAGTGGCATGATTTCAAAGTTCTAAAGCTATTCTTTGCCTGTTCTTTTTTTCATTTTCATATTCTTAATTTTTCATTTGAGAGTTAAATTATATTAATAATTTACATACGAATTCAGCGAACTTCAGATAAATATTTTTGTTTAGTTAATACAAAAATTAATTGTCGAAAATTCAATTAGATAATACTTACATAAGTAATATCCAATTAAATAATATTAAACAAGTTGTCATTGTATTTTATACTCATGTTAGTTAACACAATAATAAATTATTTTTTAACAGTTAAAACAATGCATAGAAATTTGAAACTATGAAAGAAGTGAAGGAAGGAAGGAAGAAAGAAATGAATTTAAAAACTCTATTTTACGTAAAAGAACTGATGAAAAGTTTTACTTTCCAAACATTGAGGTTTCGAGTGGCCTATACAAGAATATATTCAGATAGGTAGTTGTGTTTATTTACAATTTTAAAATCTTTTACATTGTGGTGTAAGGTGTGATATAATGTTTATCATTCACAATGAAAGTCCCATTCGGAGGCTCCATTCTCGCTATCAAACTATAATGCTAAAATTTGTTGCACTATAAATCATTTAGGAAAAAGTAGTCTTATAATAGTGGCAGTTGTAACTTCTATTAACAAAGTCAAACAATCACAAATTCACTGTATTTTAGCACTTCTCAACCAACACTATGGTCTACACTCGAAGTCCGGTTTCCGTACGCAGAGCCCCGGAGGACCGTCGACGTACTCGCAGATGGTCTTGGTCAGGCAGTGAGATCCAGGGTTGCCCCACCGTCCCTGCAAGTAGAGACACAAGTCAATAATGTAGCTGTCACTTCGACAATAGGCTAACACAAACTGTGGTTTTCGTAACTTTATCGATCCTCTTCACAGCGATTATTGGAAACAACGAGAATCTGATCCTATGACAATCTAGGTGTAAATCAATGTCAACCCTTATGTCTGGCAGCGGCAGCATACACTCTGGAATGAAATTGGTAACCAAAACTTGTACAATATTCTATGGCGTGGAATGAGTATCCTGTAGGCCTACTCTTAGACAAAGTAAGGTATATGTGTGTGTATTATACACAGCACACGGCTCTCAAAAATGGCTCGAACGAATTTCTATTTGTATGTATGTATGCACACGGATCTCAAAAACTGCTCGAACGATTTGCTTCAAACTTTGCATGTAACTTAGTTCTGAGATAAAAACAATATAAATGTCTCCATGTCAGAAAAAGTCTTGTATCGTTATATAACCTTTATTTGAAATTGTAAATAATCGAAATGCTAATTTCAACATTGCTCTTATAGAGTTTAAAATCAAAACAAATGAGTTGCTGTTAACAACTGACTCTGTCAAAGCAAAAATAATTTATAATTTATATTAGTACTTTAAACTGTTGAATTATTGAGTCAAATAAAAGTAAAAGGATACAACAACTAAGGCAATTTGTAGAATTCCAATACAGTTAAAATTCACGTGTTACGGTTTATAAACAAAACTCATGAGGAGTACAGCCAACACCTAGACCAGGAGGTATTGGTACAGCGCCCTTAGTCCTACATTAAAACATCCTGAAAGTGAGCGAAACAAACGAGCTCGTCTTGAAAGAAAAAAGCCTTATGGGCTTGGCATTGTAGAGTAATGACTGATATTACCATGACTACGAAGAATTGTTTAAGTTTGACAAGGAAATGCTCGGTCCCCAGATACCACTTTATCAAGTGACCTTGGTGATTTGTACAAACCCTACAATAAATAACCTACAGGTTGAACGTAACGAATAATTAAAGGAAAATGAATCATTCACTCACTCAAAAAAGTTTTAACGATAGCAACGTCACGTCACGTCACGTCCACACTCGGCGATTCCGTAGGGGGAATCAGAATTCGTATTCGCCCTGGACATAACGTCAATTCTGAAAAAGCGCGCCGATGATTCCCGCCAATGTCTAGTCACAGTGTTGCAACCATGGACGAGTGTTGTTTGTTATTGGTTCCGAAGTTTTCCGATTGAGTACGAATATATCCGAGGTGAACGCCGAACGGCCGAATGGACGTTGGTAGCAGCTATACAGCAACGTCACGTCACGACACGTACACATTCACACCGATTCGCACCCGAATGCTCTTCAGAGCAATCGATTCTGGCCGTGACATGACGTGACGTGACTTTGCTGTATAGCCGGTGCCATTTGAATGCTCAGGGAGCACAGCAAGTCGAACGTGGACGGGACGTGACGTGACATGATACTGTATAGCAGCACCCTAAGTGATTTTTAACTACTGAAATGAAACATTATGTACATACAAGGTATTTCAGAACTCCCTACCAATATTTTAGGGCATTGTTCCTGGGTTAAAAACAAATCTAAATATCATATTTAAATTGTCCGGAAGTCATAAGTTACTTACACAGCCGCCATTTTGTTTTTTACGCATAATAATTTTTATTTCTGTAACGGATGGTTGTATTCAGATCATATTTGGTATAAATCTTTATCATACCAATATTCATTCCCAATAAAAAAATTAATTTTTTCCATTGTATATTTTCAAAATGGCGGCCATATATCTCAAAATCGGTAAAGTTTATAAAAGTTTTACAAGACACAAAAAAGTTGCCAAATTAAATTACCTAACCAATGGTGCCAAGTTTGTAAGGATTTGACAACAAATAACGGAGTTATTGCGATTTTTCTTCATAAAAACACTTATTTTGCTGTTAAAATGGCCTTATCTTATACTCTAAAACAAGCTCCATTTGTCCGGGCAAAGTTTTTTTTCGCTCCAAGGATTTTTGATTTTTTTACTGAATATGGGGGTTTTGGCCACCAGAAATCGATTGGAGCTGGTCCCATAGCTGGGAAAAATCCGGTTTTCGCGCTAGAGCCCTTCAAAGTTTCCATGTTATCCTTATGGAGATTTTATCAATTGAACAAAAATCAGCTGATAACTGTAGATATAAATCAATGTGTTTCATCTTTAACCGGTAGTTTAGGAAAGTTATACCAAAGTGCAGCACCCGCCGGCTTGGCGAGTGAGCGAAGCGAACGAGCTCGTCTTTAAAATGGAATAGAGGACGAGTGAGCGGAGCGAACGCGCTTTGTGTGAGAACGAAAGTAATAATTTTACCGAGCTTAAGCTCGGTCCCCCTGGTACTTTGTATTAAATTTAATGCAAAATCCACGTTTTTATAAAGAAAAATCGCAATAACTCCGTTATTTGTTGTTAGATCCTTACAAACTTGGTACCATTGGTTAGATAATTAAATTTGTCAACTTTTTTGTGTCTTGTAAAATTTTTATAAAATTCACCGATTTTGAGATATTTGAGTTAGAAAAGTTAAAATGACCGCCATTTTGAAAATATATAATGGAAAAATTAATTTTTTTTCTTGGGAATGTACATTGGTATGATAAAGATTTATACCAAATATGATCTGAATACAACCATTCATTACGGAAATAAAAACTATTATGTGTAAAAAACAAAATGGCGGTTGTGTGAGTAACTTAAGGCTTCCGGACAATTTAAATATGATATTTAGATATGTTTTAACCCAGGAACAATGCCCTAAAATATTGGTAGGGAGTTCTGGAACACCCTGTATAAAGGAGACACGCGTACCTCGTAGTTGTACCAGTCCGGCGCCGTCTCGTCAGAGAAGATCATCTCCACGGAGCGCCATGTCTCCCACGGAGTCCCGAAGTCTGTGGCGTCCGACAGCTCATTGAGGTTCAACTTTGTGTATTTGTGTGTCCCTAAGAGCACAAGTTTGGTTTACAGACGTCACACATTTGGTTCCTCCTAAAATGACAGTGCTGGAATTTCGACATGTGTCTTACATTATTGTAATCATTATTTTGTAAAGTCATTTCTCAACTAACAAAACCGAAGATAAAAATGTTTGTAAAATGACCATCAACTTATACCAATGTTCACATAGACTAACTTATATAATCGTACCCAAGACATGTCATTTGGAACATTTCTATAACAGACCAGAATCAGTTTTATTTCAAAGAAAGTCTGGTTTACCGAGCTTTCCTTGTTGGTTTTAATTCGCTTTATTACATTTTCATTGTAAGACTATTAAGTTTAGGCCGAAACCAACTAACTTCTACTTTCACAGATAACACTATTTCAAGACAAATGCTTTAAAGCAGCGTTCTTTTAGTATTTTGTACCTTTTGGCGTCATTCCGTTATCATAAAATGGCAACCCTTAAGGCCAACGTAAAATATTAAGGTACCATTTTCAAACTTTTGTAGACTAAAACAATTTTTCCTTAGGTTGAGGCTGTTACTAAACTTATTTTTGGGACGAAAATCCCAAACGTTAAATAAAGTCTACCTGCTAAATTTTGAGATTGAAATCAAATACATCCATACAGACGCTCCTCTTACTGCAGTATAGTATAGGCTTAGGATGTTTTTGGACATCACTAACCCTATGAAAGACGAAAGAGTTTGTTTTTCAATCTAATTATTAATTTTCAATGTAGAATAATATAATTGATTGGATGGATGTGATTTCCGAGCATTGATGCCCCCGACCTACCCACTCCGCTCCAGAACGCGTGGGACCCCTTGGCCGAGAAGAGGATGGGATGACCTAACGGGCCGATCTGCACGGTCTCCGGGGGGTCCTGAGCCTGGGCCAACCCCCTGGACCTCGCCCGGGACAGCAGGAAGATGTTGGCCTTCCGGTCGTACAAGTAGGAGACTCCCACGTTGTGCACGGAGAGGAACAATATCGTCGGCTCTCCATCCTGAAATCGATGAAAAACAAATCATTTATCCAATATACAAAGTTTAATATTTTGCCAAACTGGCAATATCTCGTAGGAAAAGTTATTTATATTATCTCCCTGAAGGTTTATGCACTAGTACAAAACCTACAATAAACTATTACATACAATAAATTTATTCTGATGTAACAAATGTGTTCGGAAACTCTCTAAAAAAATCCGTGTGGTAATTCCTTGGATCAAAATGAAAAAAAAAACTTACTGGATCATGATGTCCTAAAATAATTTTTTTTCTCACTTAATAACATAAAAATCTCAATATCTTCGTTGTTTGTTGTCAGATCCTTTCAAACTTGGTATTTTTAGTTACATAATTTTATTTTTCAACTTTTTTGTTTCTTGTAGGCTACAACTGATAAAATTTACAGGTTTTGAGATATTTGGTTTAAAAAATTTTAAATGAACTCCATTAAAAATAAATAAATTGAAAAAAATTATGTTTATTTCTGGAAATGAAACTCGGTGTGAAAAAGGTTCATGCCAATCATAAAATTTATACAACCATCAGGTACGAGTGCAAAAATACGAAATGGCGGTTAGCCGCTTAGCAAAGCATTTTAGGGCATATGTTCATATGATATTTTTTGTTCATTTTGATCCAAGGAATCACCACACGGAGTTTGAGAAGAGAATTTTCGAACACCCTTTAGAAACTGCCAATGCCGTGCATAACCCTATGTTTAGAAGATTAAATTCAAAAGTTAGTAAATTTTGGGCTTTTCATTTTAAAGTTAAGGTTAATCACGTAGATGGAATGGTCAATTTTCTGTCATTTAGATCCAACAATCAATCTATTTACGTTAAAGGTTGTGTGGCTCTACGTAGTCAATGCTTCTGCTACACACATATATGATCTATAGATACAAACAATTACATCTGGATCGGTAACACATTGGTCGGGTTCACGTTCTTCCACCGCAATCCATCGCAAAAGGGATGCGGTGGATTTTTTGCGGTTAGCACGTGAACGTCAACAATCAAAATCCCGGTGGGTTCATAAGACGGCAGCAAAATGACGTCACCAGGATCCACCGGGATTTATCAGGTGGCCATTGGGATTTGTCACGTGACTATCTAAATCCCGGTTGCGGTGGATGCGGTGAATGAACGTGAACCCGACCAATGTTGCAAAAACGAACCGTTATTCCCACCACCACTAGTTAGGGTTAAACGGAGTCAATCCACCAATAATAACGATTTCAGCTTAAATAAAAGGATGTAAACAAACCAGACGCACCAATAATAACGATGTCCGCTGACATGGTGCGACGCGGCGGCGGCGGGAACCCAAACTATAGTGTTAGGGGAACCGGCTCGTTTTAGCACTATTCCGCCATCTCAGTTACCGATCCAGATGTAATTGTTTTTATATCTGTGGCTACACATTTGTAGATTGGAATCGTTCACAATCAGCATCCACAGCAAACTAAATTCAGTTTTTTTTTCTTTTTTGTGTTTGGCAAAAGATGCGCATGAACGCCAACTTTCGAAATCTCGGAGGACTCATAAGACAGTAGCAAAATTACGTCATTAGGATCTATCAGGATTTGTCACGTGATAGGAAAAAACTGAATCCTGGTTGCGGTGGATGATTTTGAACGAGCCCAATATGACTCACAGCTAGTAGATCGTATAGAATTGTAGCTAGATTTCAGCTGAATCCTGGTGGGCTCTAATTAACTCATTAAGGAAAGATAATTAAATTTTCTTCAATGGTGAAAGTTGATGAGGTACAGTTTTGGAACACTCCAAAACTCGACCATTTGTATTCATTTGTATGGGGCCTAGTGTATAGAAAAAGTGCGGGGATAGGAGTTTTAAAATAATATCGTAGCTTACAGTTTTGAGATAAAATTATAATATTTTTATTCATCTAGGGATTTTAGAAACAAACCTTGATCTCTAGGGATACGTGTTCCCAGTCTCCAATGTGACTTCCGTACACTTTGGTTTTCCCCAAACATTTATTAAAAACTTTCAATACTGGAATTGGTTTGAAAGGAAGTGGAATGGTGCAAACTTTCTTTCCTTCATTAAACGGATAAAAGAACCAGTATGTCACGATGAAACTGTTGTATGCGGGATCGCAAGCTTTTACGTTAGCATAAACGGATACTATCTGCTTCGTCGGGTTTACTCCATGCAAAAAAGAAGCAGGATCCTTCAGAAGAACATCTGAAACAGGTGACTTGTTTTAGTTGATGAAAACTAGCAAAACAGGTTGTCAGGTTCTACTACTCTCCTAAACTAAAATAGACGTTCATGTCTGTAAATTATGAACTGAAACTGAAACTACGAATTTGATATCGCACTATAAATAAACAGACAAACCTAGAATTTTAAATATTCATTGAAGCCGTCGAAAGTGTAAACAGTTTTACAGTATGAAATAACCAGTTAGTTAACTCAGAAAACTCAAGGAACAACTACCGTATAAGCACGCTTGGTGCCATATAAGCGTAGCGTGGTTTGAAAGTTCCATTTCAAACAAAAATACCTTCTAATTTGATTTCCCTTAATTATTTCTATTTTAAATATTTAGGCCTATCTAACAAACATCAAAGTGTAAACTCCTAACGCTTTTATTCGTCAAGAACATATTTTAATGGCTCAATATTTTCTAAATTGAGTCTCATTTTATATTGTAATGTTTTTAAAATCATGCTTCCATTGTATATTTCATCACTTTCGTACAAGGTCAAGTTCAGATCACGGCGGAGCCTTAAAGCAATTTAGGGCCCGTACTAAATGAATTGTATGTCAATTCGTTATAGACTAATCAATGTATCAAACTAAAAAGAATGGAATCTACAACTTGTTTAACTTTTCACAAATAGGTAAACAATCATGTTGTTTTCATTGAAACAATCAGTTGAAAACATCTGTTAACATACGGCTACAATTTTACCATTGACGGTGCAAACAGCTGATAACTTTGAAACCAGCTGATTCTTTCTCTCCCTTGGTAGAAAAATTAACACTTTAGCCCCATGTAACAAAAAGAGCCGTTTTCTGAGCAGTAAACAAAATATAGGCCTATGACATTGTCAAATTGATTATAATAAATTTTTATCTACTCTTCCTTACCTTTATCTTCTTTAGTGACAAAGTAGAAATTCTTAGAATCTTCACCAGTTGGAATTTTTGACAGATCACCATTGACACCCTTTAAGCCATTTTTCATTGTAGGAGTAACTTCCTTCAAAAATGTGCTGACATTGGAGGGGAAGAATTTTTCCTGTGGGTCTAGCCAAAGTTTAGGAGCCCATTTTTCAACCAAAGATGTAACTGTGAACAGTAATATATCGATATTTGTTATGACCAGTAAATCCTCAGAATAATAGGCCTCGCGGTTTAAAATAATATTTTGGAAGTTATCGTTATGCAGTACAAATAAAATTATGTCTCCCAAAACTATATATGGAACAGTTAAACGCACACATTGTTAATGTAATAATTACATAAAAGAAGGTAAATATTTTCAACTGAAGTTATATTGTTGTTTTCTACCAGTCATTCTGGCCATCGTGAAAGGCTTGAACCGGGACTCCTCGGCGTCAAAATCGTCGAGCGAGACTGTTAACTGCCGCTATAAGCGGAAACTCACATTTTGGAAAATATATAACGGGTGATTTTAAATTTTGTTACTTTAATGCTTTTTTCGTTTCAGTGCGAAATCGATCGGTGGTCTAATAACGATGTTTTTGAAATTTCAGATCTTTTGATTCGCATCTCCCTTCTTGCATCGTTATCTATAAACTTTTTACCAATCTTATCGCAGATTCCAATCTTAAAGGACGCTCGTCTTGATGCTCTGCAACTGCAAATTAGTTGAGTTCTTCAAGGTGTTTCAAAACGTCTAGTCTAGGGTAGGTCTTCAAAGATAGTTTAGTTCGCCTACGAGTTCTTTAAGAAGCCTTAAAGAATGTCGAGTTACTGGAAAGGTCCTTGTTGTGTCACCTTTTAAAAGAAAGCACAAGAAAATTTCTAAAAATAGTTTTACAGAATATAAAAAGTAATTTATTGTTAACAAACTGCCCCATTGATTGTAGTTTTCTGTGCAAGACCAATTCCACACGTCTACAATTAGCCTAATTCAATTCAATTCAATTTTTATTGCCAATACAACAGGTTCATTGTTGGTAGCAATGTACATAACACATACAATTTTGTCTAAACATAAATTATAAAATAGTAAAACTATATAAAAACAATTAAAAGTAAACAGTAGTTGATGAAGCTTTAAAAAGACAGTTTAATTTTGTTAAGATTAACAAAACACTTTTGCTACTTTTTTATGAGTGGCCAACGAAAATCATTATAACATTAACAATAATCACAGTATTTTAGTTTCAAAATCAAATTTAAAGTTTACATCTGAATATAAAAATAAAAGTGCGTTTTAAAAATTCAAGTAAACTCAGTAATTTTTTTAAAATTCTAAAATGAAATTAAGACGCCTATAATTGATCCCTTACTGTGACATTTGTTCACGGCCATTAAACTGCTACTTTGAAACGCTTTCCGTTCTCATTATCATTTTTGTGGAAACTGTGACGAAATAGTAGACATGTAAGAAATGTAACAAAATGTATGAAACAATAATAATTTGTAGACAAATCGATCTATACCGGTTTAACATCCTGAATTATTTTATATTGAACAATATTTTGTAAATTACGACAAAAAACTTGTTAGGCCCCAAATAAAGGTTTAGTTTATGAAGGCTCAAATAATACTTTTAATATAATATTTTTTCAAACATTATTATTTGGAATAAAAACTCCACCACATTTGTTTATAAATTTTGCGAGGTAATATTTAATCGAATTTAGACCTGAGTCTTAATCCGATACATAAAGTTTAAAAATAAATTACTTGCACATTATTTTGGGTATGTTCGTTATTAAAATATCACTATTTTGCTATAGTTGCGGTTCTTACTATTCTGTTTGGCAATTTGTCTAGTTTGTTACGATTTTGAGTTTCCTTGTTTATGTATTTCGATTGATAAAGCATCATTTTATTTTTAAAACTTTTCTAAGCCCTTTATCCTCCTCGAGAATATTTGTGGGGTGGGGGGGTTCAACTTGTGAGAAATGTTTTTTGAATAGCAGGATTAGTTAAATTACGTTTTTAATGACTTAAATATTTGTTTCAGTGACTCCTAGCCAGATGATGTTTCATTTTACGCCTAACCTATGCCACCAACGCCTTGTTAAAAAGTAACTTAACAGTTCTAAAGTAAGTGATTAAAAGGCAACTGTTAGAAATACAAAACTGATCGATACAATATATATTTTGTGATGTATAATTAACAGCTGGTATACAAAAGTGAATTAAAACTAAAACAGCAACCGGAACCAAAGCAACAAAAGGCTTCAACCAATAGAATGTTAGCAAGGGGAAAGAAACCTTTCCTACCACTGTTTCTGCCCCCACCAACAAAGGATCAAGTTTTAAAAAATGTGCTGTAGTACAATTTAACATTCTGTTCTATTAAACTCTAATTTTTAAACGCTAACTGGAATTTTACCAAATTAAAATTCCATTAAAAATTCGCTCTGGAATTTTTTGGAGTTTTTACCAAATTAGAGGAGAAATTCTATAAAAATAGGCCTACTCAAAGAACAATAGCATGCGTTTAATGCTTATAATATATATAAAACAATAAATAAGTATTCTAACGAAGTAATTGCTGAAAACGGTGTTCTCACCTCTTCTCTTGATAATGTCGTGACTGTCGCTACTTTCAGTGGCAGCGTCGTCGTCGCAAAGAGTGCAACTGCAGAAACGAGCAACAAAAACGATAACAACAATGTTATTTACTAAATATCGCAATAAAGTTATGCGCATTTCCAAATATTTTGATTTTTTGGAAGATTTGACGATATTGAATTGTGTTAACTAGTTAAATAATAACACCCTGAAATAAAATCACTTTTTTTATAAAGGAAAACCAATTAATAGTAATCACAGTAATTAAAACTTGAAATAAGCCTACTCTTTTGGGAAAATATCACACGAAATAAGTATCGGGTCTTTTTTAAGAGATAACTACTACCTACTACAACAATCACCTAACAACAAAAAATAACTAACAACAGGTAAGTAACACAGTGTTACCGCCACTACGACAGGGCCCGCCGCCGCCGCGCCGCGCGTGCCCCCCCCCCCCCCCCCAACATCGGATGCAGCACTTTCACCAACAATGCTCCGACCGAGACCACCTGCGTTTGTTGCGTCATATTTCCTGACGCTCTTGAAATTTGGAAACGGAAGGAGTTTGACGTGACTTTCATTTTCATTGGGCTCAAAAAATATCAGACTAACTACGCTTTGTTTGTCTTTGACAGAAGAACACATTATTCATTGTTCAATTACTGTACCTTATTAAAATGAGAAATGTTTTAAAAGTAGTTTTAGTAATATTTATGGACAATAAGTAAAACAATGCCAAACAGCTATGTACTACTCTCATCAATTTTTTGTGGAAGGCGGAAATAACTATAGACTCAAAATGCCCTATCCAACAACTCCAAAAACATGTAAATGCGTTGAAAATTGTAGGAGTTAAGAGTCCATCACAAAAAAAAAAAAAAACTTAAACCCTTAACGTAATAAATAAGAAGGCCTGTATTAAAAATAAACAAAATTATTCTATTTAAGTTGATGATATAACATTCAATTAAATGAGTGGCAAACTCCAACCTAAAAAATCAATTTAGCATTGTTTACATACTGTATTGATCTTGTGTCTAAAGGTCTTTGAAAAATCATAAGTTTGTTAATAATTTAACCAGCTGATACTACATCCAATTAATCTTTTAAATTGTAAACAAAATTTGATTGTTATAAATGTATCTCAAAATTGAAGTTGTTTGATTTTCCTAAAAGTTTCAAATTTTACGTTTTCAAAATTATTTGTCCATCGCAAAATTGTTTATTGAAAACAACAGAAACAATGGCATCAGAAGTGAGTATATTACGTATTTTTAAGCTGCAATTATATCTATAAAAGTCAATTTTAAAAGATACATGCACGAGTCAGATTAGGAAAAATGAGCCCTTGTGATTTTGTCGTCTAGCTTCTTCCTAACTGTTCATTTTGTAATTAAGGAACTTCATTAGCTTTTTTCTATTGACGCTAATTGTTTTTTATCCGAAGTAAAGGATGTAAACTACAAACAGTGATCAATTAACGAGATTCATTAAACCAATTAAAATAAAATCCTGTTGACCAGGCCTTTTCTGTTGTGTGTTTAGAGGCACAATTAGTAACTACACATGTCAATTTTGAGACCGTTTTATAACTTTTAAGCGACGATTATTTTTTTCCTTTTGACTAGTTACAAAATCTGATGAAAACTGACTGAGTGAAATTAGTTTTTAATTAGTTTAGTATATAGGCTTTACATACTTTTAGTTGAGTGTAAATTATCACAAACTTAAGTTGAACTTATGTCTAGTTCTTCTATTCTCTTATCGTATGTGCCTTTTATGCGTGACATCCTATTATAATAGTTGTTAAGTTGTTATCCCGACATAAGTTGGTCACGTTTAGCCAACTTTTAGAAAATACTTTACAAATTTAACCTAAACTTTTTATCACAAGCCTATGCAATAAATATAATGAAAAACACAAACAATTAGCCTAATTCATTTGGTAGGAAACATTATTAAGCATCTGTGAAATATGAAGAAATAAAAAAATTTGAAGTTCAGTTCGATGAATAATATAAGATTTTTTAAAACCTATTTTATGGTTACTTTAGGAACCACATTTTAAATTATAGTTTAACGACCAACATCAAAATAGCCTTATATGCGCTACCCTGCCGTGCATTCCATCTCGGCTAAAACTTATGCCAGAAACAACTTGATAGAGGTTCAAAATCGGTTAGTGTCGTGCTACTAGCCCTCTATCAACACCAATAGAACGAACCAGTCAAGAAAAAGAGATACAGGAGCATCAAAACAAATACATTCAGATGGAAATTTCACGAGAGGAAAGAGTAAAAACACATGTAATAAGAACACGCCATTGACTATAGAACGCTTCTGTATAATATAGTAAAACAAATTAGTGTATACTTAAACATTTTATTTTTAACAGAAATACAACGTGATTGTTGTGAATGTTTAGAAATCTCTTTTGCTACAAATTTCCTCTTGAGTTTTAATAAGCAGTCAATGATCGTTTTTCTATTTTCCATTGATAAAGCCTCGAAGCAATTCTATTAAAAGTTCTGCTGTTAAATGATGTTTTATAATTTGAATATGGATTTGTTCGTTTTGCTCAGTCGGTACCTGGAGATGGGGAGGAGAGGTCTCTTCAGAACAGGCGTCAAGGCCGGCAGAGCAGAACTGAGGGACAGGTAGGAAAACGTCATGTAAAATTAAGGAATCACGTTCCAATATGAGGTATTCCTTCTATTATATTCTTTATGCATATTAAGAGAAACTAAAACTAAACAGAGGCCTTGACATTGTAGTTCTACAAAAATTGGTTGTAGCCTATGTAGGCTATTGTTATTTATGTAAATTGCATATGGTACGGTATCCTGTTTTTTATAGATCATGGGTACCGCAGTTTGGTCATGTACAATTAAAATATACGGTATATGAATCATGGATGAGTGTAATGGATAAGATCAGGCGAAGCTTTGTAACTGACAAAGACCAGCTTTTTCATCTGTCACGACCATTAATTGATAGCCCAATGCAGTTGGGTCTAGTATCAAACCTTCAAACACCACCTAACTTTTTGCAGGATTTACTGTAATATGCATAAGTTACTTCGAGTTCAAAGGCGAGCTCTATAGGCGAAGGTCGGGTAGTATCGGACACTTAGGCCTAAGCTATTTTTCGATTTTCTAATTAGTGATAAAAGAAATGATAATTTACTATGCAAAATATCAAAGTTTGAAATGTTATTTATCCACAAATTTAATATAATGATTATTGTATGAATGAATGTTTAACTTTTCCACACTTTTTCTAACCCTTATACTTTTGGGCCCCTTTGATTTTTGGAGGGTAGTATCGGACAGGGTTAACTACAACTGCTTGTAGCTAAAATAAAATCACTTGCAGCCTGAAAACACACTTTTATCGTTACAAATTGTTTCAACACTATAAAAAACTTAACTATAAGTAAAAAAAATTGGTTTTCACTATCAGTTTTTTAGCTGATAACCTTAAGTCTAAATAAGGGAAATTGAGTTTCAAGTTCACAAAATTAAGATCACTTTGGCTCAAAACATTGTTGGTGTTTCCATTTAAAGTATTTTCTTCTTTGCTTCGTGCCCAACACAAATATCATACACTTATAATAGAGATGGCTGTCCTCAAGCTGAGCACAGTTTTCGGGAGGCCAACCCTTTCAATGTGAACATTGTATCCAGTTTTATTGAAATGTCTCATCACAAATATTGCAATGTGTTTCAGACCTACTTCTTTCTTCAAACTGTAATTGCCTTTTTGTAATTTTTTTACATTTATGTCTTTTGCATTTTTCAAAACTTTCTTATTTTCCTCCTTTGAAGGCCTTGGTCCATTATTTATATTTTTAAGTCTATCTTTGCGCTTTTTATTTTGTTAATTTTCTCTCTAATGATGTTCGAAAACCTAAAAATAAATAATGGGAGTTAATTATTGATTACGATAAGTTTTTTACAATTATTTCAACAATTTACACTATCCATTCTGTCCGATACTACCCGACGCGAGCTTGTCCGATACTACCCGACTGACATGGTCCGCCATTTTGACTACCACTTCCATAATAACCAAACTAAAATAACCATTCACCTACAAAACAAAGTAAAGCCTCTTTACTATCAAATAGTGGTGTTGAATCATAAAAGTATTGACTCAGTTTAGCACATTGATGTCTCAAACATACGTACCTACGTGCACAGAAATTGTCACAAAAACAAAAAGAAATGTAACAGCGCAGACGATTCATAATGGCGCTCACAAAGTCTTTCTCCTTGGTGCTTCTGCTGATGTCCTAGTCAGTGCTGTCTCTAGCGGCAAAAGCTGGAAACAGCGTTTGACCGATACTACCCGCTGTCCGATACTACCCGCTGTCCGATACTACCCGCTGTCCGATACTACCCGCTGTCCGATACTACCCGCTGTCCGATACTACCCGCTGTCCGATACTACCCGCTGTCCGATACTACCCGCTGTCCGATACTAGCCGACCTTCCCCTAATCACTCAGATACCCAGCAAATCAGCAAATCCAATATCAAGAAGTAAGAGTATGAACTTGCACTATTTCTGCATTTACTAATTTATGGTATTTGACAAATATAAAGTATATTTATATTTACGAACTTAATTTTAATAACTATTTACTGTCCTACTGTCCATGAAAAAGTATTAAATCCCCTAAAGCAATAAACTGCAAATAAACTGTTTTTTTCTTCTCCTGGTCATCTATTGAATCTGAACAGGTGAATGTGATAGACCAAAAATAACTTCAGGGAAAAAACGGAAATTTCCTGACTAACAGCTCTCTTTAACGTATCAAAGTGATCTTAGATAGCCCATTATCTACCTCATCTGCTTACAGACCATGAACAACAGAGAGATCGAATACCACAGAATATTTGTTGACAGCCAAACACTTGAGCTTGTTTAAGCAACTTCAAAACGTTAGACAAAGAATGCTGTACATAATTATGGACGCATGGGAAATGAGATGAGACCGTAGATACGAAAGAAATAGACAGTACTTATTTTAAAGACAGGGTGTCCCTGAACTCTCTACCAACCTTTCTAGTCATTATTCCTGTCCTAAAGACAAACCAAAATAAAATATTCGAAATTTCCAAAACTCACTGGTTAACCATATGTACCCAGCCGATATTTTGTGTTTTTTTAAAATAAATTTTAATTTAAGAATTACTTGTATTAAGTTTAAACTTGGTATACAGTTTTCTGAGATGAAGGTCTAATTGAAAAAAAAACAATAAATTTGTACTGTTCATATTTTCAAAATGACGGCTATCACACATTTAACATTAAATTGCATAAAACTACCTACCGTACCAAAATTTATGACACTGGATTATTTGTTTTTTAGACAATTTAATTTCAAATCCAACGATATACAATTTGAGACATAAATAAGCGAGATGGAAGATTTTAACTACAAATAAAAGCTCCCCATCTGAACAGGTTGAATCGCGAAGAACGCGGCCGGCGCCCCGACACGGCGCCAACTCAATGTACCCAAACTACACCCGGAAGAAGCGGTTCGACCGTGAAAACCACTTACTCGCTTATTTATGAACCAATTTTCTTAATGTTTTTATAATTCGATCTAAACTAAATTTTCTGATAAATAAACAATAAATTACATTTTTGAATTTTATGCAATTTAAGGTTTAAAAAGAAGCAACAATTTTTTTTTGATATGAAGAGTAAAAAATTGATTATTTTTTTTATATTTGGTATTAATCCCAGAAAGCTGTATGCAAACTTTCAACTTATTACCACAAACGCCAAATTAAAAATTATTTTACAAAAATTATCAAATGACGGCTATGTGGTTAACTATGTTGGAGTTTTGGAAATTTTGAATACTGTATGATACTTTGACTTGTCCTTTGGCCAGGTGTATCTGAAAATAATTGGTAAATAAAATAAATAAAAAATACAGAAAATAAAATAATTGGTAGGAAGTAATAGGTGTATCTGAAAAAGTCGATAGAGAGTTTCAGGACACTTTTGGAAGTTTTTGTGTAACCGACAGTGGTAGTTCATATTCAACTGGTTCACTTTAGTGCAAGTAGGTCAAAATAGTTTATAACTTTGATAATACTCTCACTATACTTCCGTTGAATGTTGACTAGTGGGCCGGCAGCTGCAATCGGAGGGAGTGCATCTCCATTCACATCGGCCAAGCGGGAGTCCAGATGGCCAACTCCTGCTGGGAACTGTACTGCATGGAGCACGGCATCGACAAGGACGGGAACTTCAAAGATGATCCAACCTTTGCTGAAAAAGTCTTCAAGCCTGGCTGCGATGCCTTCTTCTCCATCACAGAGAGGAACAGATACGTTCCTCGAGCGATACTTGCTGACTTGGAGCCAACTGTCATTGGTGGGTTAAAATAGTATAATGTATAAGCCTGATGAAAACAGTTTTAACACATTGTGTTGCATTGCAACTTTGTAATGCTTACCCTGGACATACAATTTTTTTACTGTGTAAAAATTTACATTTGATGGTAGCAAATGGTTTTTTAATGTGAAATTTCAACCATTTACCTTAAAATTATCACTTAGTGAGGTGGACTTAGAATGTAAACAAAAATGCAGGTAGCACGCCCCCTTCACCAACCTCTCACTCATGTTGCAATCGAAATACTTTTTTTAGGGAGAGGCGGGAAAATGCATTACGCACACAGGTGGCCAGCTTGTAGTGTAGGGCTCCCCTAAAAAAACGCGTTTACCCACTAAAAAACCACCTCTACTCTTTAGGATTCTAACCTGGAATTGTTTACCACATTACGGCAGGCTAGGCCTAGATTTGGCTTACGCCCGTGGGGCTCGCTCCTTATCCAGCCGCTCGATCAAGGGATCTGTGCCACTTTGCGGTCCAGATCGCTTTTCTTTTCCAGGAGGATGCCCCGGTCGAACTGTGACAAACAATCCGTCGCCCTCATCCTCCATAATCTTTTGGCAGACCGAGTCCACCGAAAATGCACCAAAAATTTGTGTAGGCTCCAGGCGGGGCCCTTCCCAAGGGGGACAGCGGAAGATGTGTGTTCCGCATCGTCGGGAACGCCCGGGCAATAAATGCAGTCCGGTGAACTGGCAATCGAAATACTTAAGAAACAGGGTCTCTGCAGTTATTCAAAAATATTTCAAGTAATTAGAAACTATTGATTAGAAGTACTTATCTAGTAACAGTAATATATTAAGTATTGAATTGTATCACAGGACCCAATGTTTAGATTCCTGCCGCCAGAATATTGTTGTCTTGGTGGAATCATTGTCCCCGCCACAAGCTATGAGTTAAAACTTCTTCAAAACACATGTGACATTGCTGCTGTCACATGATCCTGTTCCTGTCACAGATACAAGAGATGTCAATATGTCGCTCGTGTGGTTTCAGTCCCCCAGCTAGGATGATGCGTAACCAACTATAAATATATGCTTTGAAATCTAGTCAATTCCATAGTAACTGGAGGCTATGTAACTTTTACCTCCTTCTTTACATACCTTCTTTAGTCTTCACAGCAATACAGGATTAATCTCCATGATTTACGCGTATTAAAACTATGGGCAGTTACTCTCTGGCTTTGTTACCTCCAGCCAATTAACTAGGTTGGCAGTACGACTAAGCGAATATTTCAGGAATTGTGTATCATGTGAGTAAGGGCATCTCCTTCGGGAATCGTTACCCTCACCTATGTTCAAGCCCCAAATATTTCCCTCAGAGAGACGTTGTTGCACTTTACTCCAGAAATACACACAACATATTTCTCCCACCCCTAAATCCCTAAAAATATATAAAACGTTAATTAACTTTGCACTCACCAAAACACATTTCATTGTGTTGGCTATCTAACCTCAAAACTCAGAATGTAAATTTTTACTAGTTATAATCATTTATAAGAAACGCCATATAAGTTGATGAATGGCCAAAAACAGCTGGGTAGGGTGAGGGGAGAGGGGGTACTTTTCCAAAAACATCAAGCTTACGTTACATGAAATATTTTATAGAACAGCTGATTATCCAATCATTTTAACTGAATAGTAGTGTAAAAATTCATTCGACAAGTTACGGCTAGGGTTATAGTATAGTGTTGCCAGATTTAACTGCATTGTGTTGCCAAATTGTCAAAGTTTTAATGGGTTAACTTAGTCCATTGGGAGACAAAATACTAGTTTGACTCTTTACAGATAGATAAAGTAAACCTTACATCAAATTTGACTTTAAATAACTGATGGGGTAAAAAGGAATCACCATATTTTTCCAGACCAAGTGCGGACGGGGCCGTACAAAGCGCTGTACCACCCCGAGCAGCTGCTGAGCGGCAAGGAGGACGCGGCCAACAACTACGCGCGCTGCTACAACTCCATCGGCCAGCCGATGTTGGAGGCCGTCATGCACCGCATCAGCAAGATCACGGAGAGTTGCGACGGCCTGCAGGGCTTCTTCATCTACCACTCGCTGGGCGGCGGCACTGGGTCGGGCCTCACGGCTCTGCTGCTCAAGGAACTGGCCGCCGAGTTTCCGAAGAAGAGTCGGCTACAGTTCTTGGTCTATCCATCTCCGAAGGTAATGCATATTTGATAAGTGAGTGATGGCTCTTGGTGGCTCATTCTCAAGAGCTATCATAACTTGGGAAACCAGTGTTGTTCGGAGCAGAAGTTGTGTAAAGGTTGTGGAACAGGCAACAATTCTGCAGATAGAGAGAGAAATAGACTAGAGATGAAGAGCAGCATGAGAAGGGAGGTCTGAAGACAGTTTCAAGAGCGAGGGTGGGAGGGAAGGAGGCCTGATTTTGGTTTTAAGAGCAAGGGTGGGATGCACACTCTAAGTCCTGCTTTCCTCAAACACATTTTAACTAAACATAATTTAGGTTAATATTGATAATGAAGCTTTGGTTCAATATTTATAGTTTTATTAATGTTTAGAAGTATTATTTTCTGTTAATTAATAATTGGGAACCTTCCATAGGTATTACTTCGATTTGTGTGTCGTCAAGGGCATACAAACTTTTTTTTAGGTTGATAAATATAGATTTGTTCATGTTTTAGATATTTTACTTCATATTTAGTTAACCACAACTCCACTGCTTGTCTTATCGGATCTTTATCGGATGGTTGGCAGGTGAGCAGTGCGGTGGTGGAGCCCTACAACAGTATCATCATGACACACCAGTGCATGGACAATGCTGACTGTTCCTTCATCGTGGACAACGAAGCCCTGTATGACATCTGCACCAAGAAACTGGACATCGAGCGGCCCACGTTCGAAAACCTCAACCGCATCATTGGCCAGGTTGGTTTTAAACTGAAGTTTAAGAAGTTCTTTAAAATGTATAATTATTATTTTAGAAGTAGAAAAGGGAATACAGTCATACTGCATGTTTTAAATAAACAAGCGAAACGAGGCCATGACATACACTCATGTACAATAACACACGTCATGCATCGAACCTCTATCTTCCTTTACATCACACTGCATCATATAAGAGGAGACCATCATACTTACTTGAAAATGAAAATTTACATACAACCTCCTTCCTATCAAAAGATCTGAAAATGCTGAGCGGGAATGATTGAAGACAGCCTTGACCAAATATAGCTCATGAACCAGCCATTTCACTCCATTGAAGAGTTCCAGAACTGGAGGAAAATCCACTGAAAGAAAAAAATATACAGTATACTCCCTTTTAACCGGCCACCTTTTAATTGGTCTGCTTTGATCGGCCTACCCTGGCACAAAAGCAACATCTTTTTGACCTGTCATTTTTTTATCTAAACATTGCTTTAACCAGCTATGTCTTGACGGAAACTTTGTTTTCTTATCTACTCTGTATCATTAAATTCAACATTATATCATATTGATGATCTCACACCCACTAAAATGTACTGTCCTGGCCGGAAGTGTATAGTATGCCAGTATGCCACTATAAGTGAATGCGTTGGACCTGCTATATTAATTTGTTTTAGTTACGGATTTCATGGTTGTCAGATGTTAGCTAAAAATTATATAGGGTAATATGTTTAGAGTTGTTTTTTTTCTTTCAAGCCATAATTGCATTAAGGTCTTATAAAATTGTAGGTTGGCATTTTTAAATGTAGATCGGTTTAACCGGCAAATTCATCATCCGGCCGGGGCTTGGTCCCGAGGGGCTGGTAAAGAGGGAATCTACTGTATTATAAAAATTATTGAGGCTATATTGCATTTCTTGTAGATATGTAAATAACGAAAGTTGTCCATTGTCTAAACGGAGGCAAGATCGCTTCCTTCAATTCCGACAGAGTCAGCTCATTTGTTGATAGTAGATGTTTATAGAACCACAGTAAAAAAACAATCTTTAATTATCGTAGAGGAGGTTAACACTTTCCAGTATCCACTACAACCTTACTTCCATACGATTACTTCCAATCTTTAGTTTCATACTTCCCTCTTTCTGTTGTTGGTTCCACACTTTGCCAATTTTCGTAATGCCAAAATATTAAGGGAGAGAAAATAGATCACAGGAAATTGTTTACATCCTTTGATCTTCAAGTTTATTTACCTTAGTGTTTTAATATTTCATGTATATAATTTTATTCTGTTTATTTAGTGGGAGTGCATCAGGCAGTTATTGATGTCTATCATTGCCTCAAGAGGTTCAATCATGGTTTCATGGTTACAATCATGGTTTCAATCATGGTTTCAATCATGGTCTTCAATCATGGTTTGAAGGGAATGGAATAGTTGTAACAAAATGAAATTTGAACAATAATCCCATACATATTTGAAGTAACTCCTCCTAAAAATAAAAATCTTTAATTTTATCCTGATAAACCTATGTACCTACTTCAATCAATCCTTCCTTTTTTATGTGGATCCACGCATTTTGGCTGTAGGCCATCTTAAGTATCCTAATCCTGTTCAAAAATTCCAACATACTTTATTAGAACAAATCACAATGTATTACTATGCAACTTTTATAGTTTCTGTTAATATTTACTTTTCTTAGGGACCTCTTAAAAGTATAAATTCTTAAGTCACAATGTTAAGTCATGGTCCAGTCACCGCACAGCACCTTTTATACCACATCAATCCTTAGCTACAATTATCATTCAACATTTGATCCTGATATTCCAATTTTCCTTTAGCTTAAAAAAAGTGAGTCTTTACGTTGCTCGCTCTGCCACATTATTCGAACTATTTGTTTCCCAGGTGGTGTCATCGGTGACGGTGTCCCTGCGGTTCGACGGGGCCTTGAACGTCGACATGAACGAGTTCCAGACCAACCTGGTGCCGTACCCCCGGATCCACTTCCCCCTCATCTCATATGCACCGCTCCTCTCCCGTAGCAAGTCCTTCCACGAACACTTCTCCGTCAGCGACATCACCGCTTCCTGCTTCGACACTTCCAACCAGCTGGTCAAGTGCGACCCCAAGAAGGGCAAGTACATGGCCTGCTGCCTCCTGTACCGTGGCGACGTTGCGCCAAAGGACGTCAATTCGTCTATCGCCATTGTAAAGAATAAAAAGACCATCAGCTTTGTCGACTGGTGTCCCACTGGATTCAAGGTTGGTTTTAGGATGGAGTCTATCTAACACTATTAGATAGCTAATCATTATTTATTTATTTTGTTGAGGTTGGTTCTTATGTGTGTAAAAATTAAATTGGTGTCTGTTTTATCCTGCTTCATAACACTCAAGATTAGATGATTAAGTATCTTATCGTAAAGCTTTAGAATATTCTTCATAGAACTGCATTAATAACTTTTTTTTAATTTCCCCAATAAGGACCTAGACTATCTATTTATATTTGGGTAATGCCAGGTGTTTCATACTTAATGCTATCAAAACATGGATTGAAACCACTTTAATTTTCAAGAGAAAAAATATCAGTAAAAATTAATCACATCACTGCAGACCTGCATCCTATTTATATTTATAAATGCATAGTTGAAGTTGAAACGCTTCTCAGTGACTACCGTACTGAAATGATCTTATTGATTTATGTGTTAAATCAAATTAAAGGGAATAATCCTTGGATTTGGATTGGCAGGGTTACCTTCTAATTCACAATTGTCTTTATGGTTATGTACTAAAGCTTTTCTTCCAAGGTTCGGGACAGAGCAATTCTTAAAGAAATTAAAATATAGTAGGCCTACACTTAAGATTACTTACCAACTTTTACATAGTCAGCTATGAGTAGTTAATTTTTTTTGTAACCTAAGTTTTGCCACATGGTAACATATTTTAATTTTTCATTTTTTCCGTGTTTAAATCATGGTCAATTAGCTAGTACACAGAAGTTTTTTGTTGTGCATGCGGCTACCAAGAATGTCATAGACAAATGAGTCTTTATATAAATGAATTTTAGGGCTCAAGTACTAGAATTATAAAAAAATGTAAGTTAGGCCTACCTAATTGTTATTTTTTACCCTAAATATAATTGATTAAACAGAAAGTTACAAATTCAGAACGTTAAAAAGTTACAAGACTAAATAGAGTTTACAATCTTTTAATTTTTAAACCCCTGCTTTGATTTTAGGTTGGCATCAATTACCAGACTCCTTTGATGCCTGAGGATGGAGATTTGTCCTTTACCAAACGCGCAGTTTGCATGCTCTCCAATACAACTGCAATCGCTGAAGCTTGGAAAAAGCTCGATCGGAAATTTGATTTGATGTGGGCTAAAAAGGCTTTCGTACACTGGTACAGTAATGAGGGAATGGAAGATTGTGAATTTATTGAAGCCAGGAATGACCTTGCTGTTTTGGAGTTGGATTACTTAGAAGTGAATAAAAGTTTTGAGGACTATGATTATGACACGTATGATGAAAACTGAAAGGCGTCTAGACCATGAAATGTATAAGTGTAAACGTGTGATTTGTTTCTAAACATGATGGTATACGTTTGGTTACTGTATTTTTGTTGTTTTGGTGAACTATATATGAATAATTTTGAAAAATAAAAATACAATTGATTGGTTTATGTATTTTTGAAAGTTTGTATCGCATATTTAAATTTGTAATTCTTATGCTAAATATTTTACACACATTTTAAGGCTCCGGTCTACCTTTGGCGTGCCATCTAAAGGCAAGGGCTTTTGGGAATTGTGTTGTCTTCTGTTACATCAGCGTAATTTACACACAAAATAGTGACATATTAAAGAGTATAAATTAACTCCTTTAATATACTTCATCCCTTAATAATATACTTTTTTTATTATTTTAACAAAACTAATTGCAAAATTTAATTCAAAATTGTAAAAAAGATGTGATTTGAAAGAGCCATAATTCATAACAGAAATGTTATTCGAAAAATCTATATTAATAGAGGACGAGATCCAGCTTTCTCCATTTTTAGAAGAAATTAAGGGTTCGTTTCTATTTTAATTAGTTAGTTAAAAACACGATTCCTATGAAACTTTGCCACTATAAAACTCGCCACTCGGTAGCGTTAGAAGGGTAAATCTCACAGCGTGTGATAGTGCCAAATCTTTTTCCCCTCCATTAATTGCTTCTTCCACTTGTTAGCACTTCTCTTTAGTCTCTAGGGTCCCTTTTTAAAGTGTTATATAAAATACAAATTCTTATAGCACACTAAATGAGACCCGATTCTAGGTAGGCTAGATAACAAAAAGGTTGGTTGCAATAAAAATACCCAGTGTTACAAAAATTTGTAAAAACAATTAAATTAACTTTCCCCATCATAGTTTAATCCCAAACTCAAGATTAAATCAGATATTGCCAAACGATTTGAAATGAATCGTCATCACATATATATTAAACTTAGTGATAAAAAATATAATCAGACATTTTTCTGGATTAGTTTAAAGTTGTTTTGGAAAGCAGCCCTTGGTTAACTATTAGATTACTGAGTTGCTCAGGTTGTGTAACCTGACCATTTTCCACTGGGTTGATATCAGGAAATCTGTTGCAATGGGCGAACAAATCTTTCCGTTTAGTAGTTTTTTAATTTATCACTTAAGGAGTTTTTATAAAAGTTATCACTGTCTTTTGCTTCTGTCCCCAATAACAAATCAGTACTGTTAGTTTATTGTAAATAGCATAAAATTAAAGTTATGTTGAATAAAATAATACTTTTAATGGGTATAAATATGTACAATAAGACCTAAAGTTACGGTATATTTAGTGTATGGTGTAAAATAAATAGTGTAAAAATACTTCACTCTGGTCTGTATGTTACACTTGATCTTGAGACGATATCGCCTCTCACGTTTATGGGGCTGACGGCTATGTCCATTAGAAGTTTCAGGTCAAGCGGATGTAGAAGTGCCATATTCCGTTTTGCTGAATGAACCCAGTACATGAACTGCCCATTCACAAATATCTGTAAATAAGATTAAATACAATCAATATTATTGGTAATATAAAAAAAAATAATATTTTAGAAATCGATTAGAACATATGGTTTTAGAAATAAATCAGAACATATTAGGAGTGAAAATAAACTGCTAAAACTCTGAGACAGCTCTACCATAAAGGCAAACTAGGAGACCTCCTAGGGCAACAAGACTCAAGGGGCGCCATCACAGTGGTAAAGAGGGCCCCCGATCGGCATTTAACCCTTTTACTGCGGCACGTCTTGGGTTGAGATGGTAGCGACATTGATGTAGCTTGAGTGTCAGGATCTCGTAGCGAGAATCTTACATTTTCATACATAATAATACAGTAGAAGCTCTCTTAACCGACCTCTACGGGACTGGACTATAGTTGTATAACTAAAAAGGTCGGTTAAACCGAGTAATACCAGAAATATGTGTTAATAGTAGTAATTTATCCAACGATTCTTTTAAGCCACGAGTGTTTTAAATATCTCACGAGTGGCTTAAAGGCAAAATACATTCATTGCCTACTTCATCTGCCACTAAATTACTGTAATAAACATGTTAAAATTTTAAAGGTTGTGGACCGTCATCCATCCAAAACGTAGCCACATGGATGTCGCTTGACCAAATTATAGTTTTCACTCACATATGATTACACTATTTTAAGGTTAAATGCATAAAGGAACCACAATTGAATCGCAATAATACAATTAGCTTATATGCGAATTTTGTGATTTTTTTTATTAAAACCCTAGCTTACTAATTTCGTTAAATGCTGAGTTTTTATTAATCTAGAACGTGTATTTTAATTTTAACCCTGTACGTTAAAGACCTTACTAAGCAACGTGTCAAATTTAATAAGGTATTTCTTTATTATTTTACTTGTAATATCATTATTAGCCATTTGAGCGACGCGCGATAGGCACACGCCCAACGCTTGTTGCTCGACGTGATGTATAAAAGAGCCCTTAGTAGCCCAAAACATTGTCTATCTTTTACTATTCAAGTGACATTGAACATGTTACACAGCCATTCTTGCAGTAATATTTGTTTTGATGAAGATAAAAAGAGTAAATTGGAAGTTTTTCCTATTGTATAAGCAAATTAAATGATTATAAAGATGGGAATGTGTGCAAGACTTTGTCACCTGAAATCCGACCACTTCATCCGAGGGTGGCGGCCCCCACTCGATCAACAGGCTGTCATTGTCGAGCTTGCGGACAATCTTCACATTCAGTGGATTAGAGCTTGAGTACTTTTCATTACTCTGGAGAAATAAGAATGATTCATGTAAACAATGACACAGCTAAAGTTAGTTTTTGGATAAGCATAACTTATTAACATATTGTGTATGTTTACAGCTGAAATAAGAAAAAAATTGTATCTTACAACAATAAACATATTCTCTCATTAATCCTATACTCTAATAAGTGATGTATATTTGTATGTATGCACACGAATCACAAAATCGAATGGTTGAACATTTTTTAAACTTCTTGGGCAGAGTTCAACTGAAATTTTGGTCAAATTTCGATCAGGCGGCGATCTCTAGTAGTAATAAATGTAACGTTTTTACAAAATTACATTAGTATGTTATGATTTTTTTTGTAAAATGAACATATCCTACGTTTTCCAAAATAATTATTTTATTCTTTTTGTGTTATTATGGGAAGGGCATTATGAGTTATTTTTTCATCGTAAATTCAAAACCATTGGATCAAAACCATTGGAACATTTGTGGCGAACTTGTTTGGCGAACACAAAAAATCAACAAAGATTCCTAACAAACAATTAAAGGCCATATACATTCTAAAAGGTTAGCAACCAACAAACAAAAGTTTGAAAGAACTTTGTTCAGCGAACGTGTTCGGCCAGTGCGAACACGGCGTTAGGTAAAATTTGTTTTACAAATTTAAATAATTTAGGTACTCTTGATAATTAATGTTAATCCAAACCTTCATGATGTCGGCGAAGTTTGGCGGTCCCTCGCCCTTCAGGTACTGCATTAGGGAGTTGGCATCAAAGTCGTAAGTCTTGACAGGATCGACGCTGGTGGCCGCCTCGAATGTTTTGCTGCCGGCCCACTTGTTGTTGCGAGCTAAATCTCTCAGCTGATCAGCCATCGACTTGATCAGGTGATCCTTGACCAGCAGTTTATCATGCAGCGTCTGGGCTGCCAAACTGGCACTCTCCTCTCGGGCTGGTTCTGTCTTCTAACAGTTAGAACATGAGTAATTTATCAGTATAAAAACTCATTTCAATTGAATTACTTTGGAATACCGGAAATAATAATTAAGAATACAGTACTGGGTACAGAAGTCAATATTGGTATTGGTGTATACCATAGTTATCAGGAGTTATTTCCTTTAATTAGCGTACAGAGGCGTAGTACGGCGCATTCATAGCAAACTCACTCAGTAGCAAGCGCTTTCATAGCAAACTGCCTACAATTTTCCCCGCTAGGAGCGAGCACCGTTAAAAAAATGTAAAAAAAGGACTTGATGCTTGCAGACTACTTTAAATGCAATATTTTGACATTTCATTCATTTCACTTACATATCAGCGGTGTTAACGAATATTTGAACTAAGATGGAAGTCGACAACTGAACATAAACAAATAATAAATTTTAATTAATTTTTTTTTTTTTTTTAAATAATTATTACTTTTATATTTTTGCAATTGATGACAAACATGGATTGAAAGTGTTTCTTTCTGTGCTGTGCTTAATCGCTTTTTTTGTAAAACAAGATTGCGCAAAGTAAAAATCCACTCTTCGTCCCAGAAAACTACATACTATTATTGATATAGGTCACGCCACATAAGTTGACGAATGGCCAAAAACAGCTGGGTAAGGCGAGGGGAGGAGAGGGGGTACTTTTCCAAAAACATCGAGCTTACGTTACATGCAATTTTTTATAGAACAGCTGATTATCCAATCATTTTAACTGAATAGTAGTGAAAATTCATTCGTCAAGTTATAAAAGAACTCACCTTAGGTGGAACAGCGGTTGCGGTCACTTCTGCAAAATTAAATAACCAGTTACATAACATCATTAATGTACTGACATTATTGTTAGATTTTGTTTTAAAAGCCAAGTAATAACCAGCATTTATGTATGACTAGATGACCCGACAGACGTTGTCCTGTCGTCAATGTGAATATTAAATGTGAAATGGAATAAATAACAATAAATATATAAAAAAACAAACTCGTTTATTGTAATGCTTTTTGGTATACAACATTATTAGTCTTGTTTTCTGGCGCATAAATAAATAAGTTTGATGGGTTTCCGACACGGGAACAGGCGACATAGAGTTGGCCATGTGAAAAGCATGGATTTTCCAAATTGATGCCACAAACACTCAACGACTGCCCTTGCGATTTATTTATCGACATTGCAAATGCAAGTCGTACTGGAAATTGCAACCGCTTAAAGTCAAATGGCATGTCGTTTGGAATCATAGGGATCCATGGAATCAACACGTCTTCGCCTCTGTACTTCCCTTGTAATATTGTGGCTGTGATGACATTGTTCATTAAACTTTTTACTGTAAGCCGAGTGCCATTACAAAGGCGTGGCTGGTTTATGTTCCTCAACATGATGATTGCCGAAACCACTTTTAATTGAAGATTGTGAGGTGGTAATCCCGGCAATTCAAGTGAATTTAAAAACTCTGTTGGATAATTAACAAATCATCTTGGTTATTAACAGAATCAACAGATTTGTATGTCACCAATCCACTGGGTATCTTATTTTGAATATTAATATTAATTTCTTTGACATCAACATTTTTTGCAGCTAAAATAACTTGTCCGCTTAACCAAAAATGATTCTTGTAGTTTTCAACTATGTTTGGGAACACCATCTCGATAAGTTCGTTTGTTGATTTTGTAAAGTTACAAAAATTGGCAGGGAATGTAATGCATCCAGACAATGGGTCAACAGGTATTTTACCATTTCCAATTTCTAGCAATTGTTTGGAAAAGACTTCGCCAGATTGATCGTTCTGTAACTCTACTCACATGTTATTATTTAATTTGAGTGTATTGACGTGGCTCTGGTGGTGGTACCAAGTGCCTACGAAAACTATCGGGCCTGCATACATTTTTGGTCACGTGTCCAGATGCGGCCGAATTTCAGCTGTCATCTCCATTTGAAAGCATTGCAATAGTCTGACTTGGCATCCGTTTTACGTGTAATTTTTAAAATAAGTAAATGAAATTATAAATGTTGCATATCCTTCTAATCCTCATTAAATTACAAATTGAACGATACTAATACCGTTCCGCTGTGCAAAACTTAAAACTCACTTTTTAGGTAAAAGAAAAACTTGAATTTCCACACTGTAGGATGCATTGACTTTTTTGTAAACAGATTTCTTCCAATGCTTTTGAAAATATTTCTAGGAAATAGACATGAAATGAACGTCTTAAACAGTAGTTTGCCAGTTAAAAAATTTTATTTTCGATAAAACAAATTAAATTGTACCTTTTCGGTTCTAAAACTTTGTTATTTGCAACGAATACTTTTATGTAAACAGCTGATGAAAATTGTAAACAAAACTATAAGTTAAATTAAGTTTTGACTTTATCTCGTAATAAAAAATATCAGGAAAATTGTTAACTTTACAGTGATGGTATAATTTTGTTCCTTATTTAATCTAGATTAGAATATATAAGTCTTGTCTAATAACCTATTATCTAATTCCTAAGAGGTGGGAAATAAGTGAAGGATATCATGTTTTCACAATGTTATCTTATGGAAACTTGTACTGCAGATCGGCTGCAAATAGTCACGTGACTTTGGTGGTGGGGGGAAATATGAAGGCCCGTTAGTTTTCGTAGGCCCCGTACCAATGGTGTCAATTTGATTTGGCTGCTGACGCAACACAATCCAGGTGATTCATTTTTAAACTTAAATGCTTTGCAATGTGGACAAACAACGTTCATTGATCCAATATTTACGATCTGTAGTAAACTATAAGCAATTGCTACGTTATGATTGAAGGCGTCTCGATGAGGATTAAATACATTTCTAGGTCTATCTTGATGTCAGCGATTCCTTTGAATATCATTTTGCACCTCACTTCGTATATTGACTTATTCGTATATTTCTAGCATGTAAAGCATGCCGTGTTCTGCGGCCTAAGTTAGCACGTCTGATTGGTGGCATTATAACAAACAAATACGGTAGTTTTTTTTTTTTTTTGTGATTGTGGTTAAAAATGACTTTACACAGCAAACACCAAAATGTAAACAAATAAGCATATGTTTTTTAACTAATTCAAATATTAGTATTTCTTACATATGATCAAACCAAATGGCATTGGAAATATCAGGTGCTGCCATCTAGCGAATAGATTGTTAATGGTTTGGGATAAGACTACAGGAGAACGTTGTCCCACAATATTAATGATTTATTTGTTCACGAATTATAAAAATAAACCCTTTTTCTCATTTGGGGAAAACCTTTCACCATATACTAAGTATGTTATGTTTCATTAAATGTATTTGATTGATATTTAATCGTGATAATTTCTTTGTAATTGGAAATTATCTTTTTTGTATCTCACAGTTTAATAAAAGCATTTCCCACCAATGTTAATTTAAAGGCATTTTTTTTTTTAATTTTTAAAGTCAAATTACTAAATAATGGTTGGGTGGATTAAAAATTTTCTTTCACACAAACCTTAACCTGGCATTAAGGAACACAACAAAAAAAGAATCGTTCAATTTGGTACACTCGTTCTCGAGTTATGGAGTCCCATCAAAAAAAGGGATTGTGATTTATTTATATAGATTAACTAAGAAAATTAGTTAGTTGATGAAAATTCAACAAAACAATTTTTTATCATTCTGCACGAAATCAGCCTGTTTTTTGCTCTCTTAATAGTACCAAAAGCGATTCTTTTTTGTCCTAGGACTTGAAAAATCATCTGGAGAATTTTTTAGGTCCTAGTACTGAAAAGTCAGCTGTTTGCTGAGTATATTAGTATACATTTATTAATGTTAAGGAGCAGAGTTTTGAAATTCATACGTTATAAAGAGCATTGTTTGTAAATAACAGAAATGTAAACACTACATATTACTTACTTTGTAAATATAACCTCGAAAATACAACTTTATAGTTAATATTTTATCGATTAAAAGTCTACTTTCTCATCATGATAAAAAACTTTGTTCATCACTCGTAGCAAAAGTGTCTTTTTGATGCTTAATCGTTTTTAAAAACTCGGCTGCGCCTCGTTTTTAAAACACGATTGCGCACCAAAAAGACCCACTTTTGCTCCTAGTGATGAAAACTACTAATAAAACTCGTCAGTTTTATTTTAGGGAACGTCAGTAAAATAAAAAATAAATAAATAAAAAAACTGTTAGACTATGTACTGTATCTTCACTAATTACTCACTTTCTAGTTTTGGGACTCTTTCGTGGTGGTAAAATTTTAAAATAAAAATTTTGTTGTGCAATGTAAATCAAATAACCACTTTCATCCTATAAGGGAAATTTGACCTAAAGAGTATTACACAACATGTTTTGATATTTTGTTTAAGTAATCTTGGGATCTCAAAATGAAAAGCAATCTGGCCATATTAGAAGGATTTTTGCACATATTAAATATAAATGAACATTCATTAAGCTGGTTAATTCTCACTAACCACTTAGTGCTATTAGTTTTACACTTTAGAGAAATTATTTTTGTTGATAAAATATTTTTGTAATTGAAATACAGTAGCTCTTACCAGTTGGGCTAGTTTCAGTGGGCCCAGATATTATAGCTTGTGCTTCGATTCCATCAGCAGCTGTTCTTGAAATTTTAGGTTTATCCTCTACAACTTGTTTTTCTCCTTCTTTAGGTGGAACCTTTCCTTCTTCAAAAGGCTTTATTGCATCTACATCAGTTAAAACAACTGGAGGAACAGACTTCTCTGGTTGTAATGATGTGTGCTTCAGAGGGGGAGATTTTGATGCTTCAGATACTGAGGGACTTCGGGTAGGTTTTATTTTTGAGGTTTCTGAAAGAGATTTTCCCACTTCAAGGGGGGTAGGTGTAATTAAATCACCTGTCTCTCCGTCAAACGTTTTCATTGAATCAGCCACATTTTCAGTTTCTGATGGAGGCTTTCCATCTTTAGTTGGTTTGAGTACAGGTTCTTTGGAATCTTTTGCTTCAAGTGGTGGAGAAACTTTGTCTTTTTGAGGCGTTTCAACATCAGTAGAAGTTCCAACAATATCAGATACTTCTTCAGATTCCGAAGTAGGCTTTTTACTTTCAGTTGGTTTTAATGTGTCCTGTTCTGATGCGGTTTCCTTAAATAAATCACCTTTATCTTGAGCAAAAGTTTCAGTTTTGCTTAAAGATTTAACTTTTTCAGTTTTGGGTAGAGGAATTTCTTCTTTAGCTGGTTCAAGTATGGTATCTTTGGAAATTAATGTCTTGGGTAGGGCACCTGTATCTTCAGAAACAGCTTTAACTTCATCCGAAGATTGTATCTTTTCCATCTTTCCTTCAGTTCCTGATGAAGGTTTTTCCTCTTCAACAGGTTCAGATATTGCATGTTTTGATGTGGTTACTTTTGAAGGGATAACTGTATCTGCAATAGCTCTTTTTTCACTTGAATCCGTAGGAAATTCTTTTAATAACCCCTCGGTTTTTGATGGATGCTCTCCACTTTCAGATATGGCTTGTTTTGAAGCTGTTGGTTGAATTGGGACACTTGAAACTTCAGCAATAGATTTTACCTTATCTAATGAATTTACTTTTTCAGTGCCTTCTACCGTTCCTGGGAACCGTTTTTCCTCTTCAGCGATGTCAGAAATGTCCTGCATTGAAGTGGCTGCTTCAGATTGTACATCAGTATCTTCTAAAATAGATTTGTCTTCACTTGGTGTTTTTAAAATTTCAGTCACTCTTACTGCTTCTGATGCAGGCTTTACAACTTCAGCTATTTCAGATGTGGTATGTTTTGATGTGGTTTCATCAGATATAGCAACTGTATCCTCTATAATGGGTTCTGCTTCATTGAAAGGTCTTAATTTTTCAGGCTCTTCCTCAGTTTCAGGTGAAGGCTGCTCTCCTTCAGCCAATTCAGATGTGGCTTGTTTTGATGCAGTTGCCTCAGATGGAGCACCAGTATCTTCTGCAATACTTTCACTTGAAGTTTTCAGGATTTCAGGCACTCTTTCAGCTTCTGAAGTTGGCATTTCCCCTAAAGATATAGCCTCTTTGGATGGCGTTTTTTCAGATGGCGCAGATTCAAGTTTAACTTTACTAGGAGTTTTAGCAATATCACTAACTCCTTCAGCTTCTAATACAGGCTTTTCAGCTTCAGAGATTTCAGATATATCCTGTTTTGATCCAGTTGCCTCAAATGGAGCATCAGTATCCTGTACAATACTTTCGCTTGGAGTTTTACCAATTTCAGATGCTCTTTCAGATTCTGAGGTAGGCCTTCCTGCTTCAGATATTTCATATAAGACCTGTTTTGATGCAGTTGCCTCAGATGGAGCAGCAGTATCTTTGGCAAAATCTTTGCTTGGAGTTTTAATGATTTCAGCTTCTGATGCAGGCCTTTCATCTTCAGAGATTTCAGATATGACCTGTTTTGATCCAGTTGCCTCAAATGGAGCATCAGTATCCTGTACAATACTTTCGCTTGGAGTTTTACCAATTTCAGATTCTCTTTCAGATTCTGAGGCAGACCTTCCTGCTTCAGATATTTCATATAAGACCTGTTTTGATGCAGTTGCCTCAGATGGAGCAGCAGTATCTTTTGCAAAATCTTTGCTTGGAGTTTTAATGATTTCAGCTTCTGATGCAGGCTTTTCATCTTCAGAGATTTCAGATATGGCCTGTTTTGATGCAGAAACCTCAGCGAGAGCAACAGTATCTTCTGCACTACCTTCGCTTGGAGCTTTAATCGTTTCAGACACTCTTTCAGCTTCAGATATTTCAGATATGGCCTGTTTTGATGAAATTTCCTCAGATGGAATCTCAGTATCCCCTGCAATACCTTCGCTTGGAGTTTTAACGATTTCAGCTTCTGATGCAGGCTTTTCAGCATCAGAGATTTCAGATATGGCCTGTTTTGATGCAGAAACCTCAGCTAGAGCAACAGTATCTTCTGCACTACCTTCGCTTGGAGCTTTAATCGTTTCAGACACTCTTTCAGCTTCTGACGCAGGTTTTCCAGCTTCAGATATTTCAGATATGGCCTGTTTTGATACAGTTGCCTCAAACGGAGCACTTGTTTCTTCTGCAATATCCTTGCTTTGAGTTTTAATCGTATCAGACACTTTTTCAGCTTCTGAAGCGGGCTTTTCCCCTTCAGCTATTTCAGATATGGCATCTTTGGATGGTGTTTTTTCAGATGGCCCAGCATCAGTCTCAACTTTACTCAGAGTTTCAGTAATATAACTCACTGATTCCGCTTCTGATGCAGACTTTCCACCTTCGGCTACTTCAGATATGACTGGTTCTAATTCACTTTCTTCAGATGGGGCTCCTTTACCTTCTGAAATAGCTGCTTCTGCATCCAAAGATTTTACTTTTCCTAGCTTTTCTTCAGTTTCTATTTGCTCTCTACCTTCACTTGGTTCAGATACTGTTTTTTCGGAAATGACTGTCATCTGAGTACCTTCAGTTTCATCTCCTTCCTTCTCAGAAATTGATTCTGCTTCTGGTAAACCCTTTTCAACTTCAATTGGTTCAGACGAAGCTGCTTTAGAAATTGTTGATTTAGATGGGACACCTGTATCGTCTGCCTTAACTTCACCTTCTTCTGAATCTTCCACAATTTCCGGCACTTCATCAGCTTCTGAAGAAACCTCTTTAGCCTCAACTTGATCAGATATGACCACTTTTGAAATGGATGTTACAGGAGTGGGAACTTTACCATCTACAGAAGCTGCAGATTTAGCAGAGATTTGTGTTTCTGTTTTTAAATCCAAAGTATCAAAGCTTTCCAGAAAATCATCAACTTTAATCTTAGATTTAATTTTTTGAATAGTTTTTGGACTTTCCAAAACTTTTGTTTTCTCCGGAATAATTACACCAGCAACCTTATCAGGGTACTGATCTGGTTGATCTGCTATAAGTTTTTCCAGATCTTTTATTCGTTTCATCATTACCTTTTTCTCTTCTTCAATAAGTGTAATAGCCTGTTTATGCTCCCCTAAGAGCTTTTCAAAATGCTCTAATTTTTTCCTCGCTTCTTTTGTTATTTCTTGCTGTGAAGGTTGTATTCCTTGTTTAAAGGATGAGCTAATGGATTGGGAAGCTTCCATCATACACCACAAAAGAACAGAAGGAATTAGACCTTCCAATATTTCTATGTGTCTCTTGAAGTACTCTTCCCGCTCTTCTAAAGCTGAAATATCTGTCTTGTATCTGGCTATTAACATCTCAATTTCTTTCTTCTTGTGCTCCCCTTTTTTATTATTTATTCTCGAATCTTTTAAAACCGTTGATAAATTAGAAAAACCCCCTTCTACCAAACCTAAACCTTCAGTGAGCATCTTTTCAGATTCTTGAACTGCTTTCATTTCTGATCCAGGTATTATAGACTGATCAGCGGTAGCTCCCTTTGAAGTTGTCTTCAATAAAGGAACTGAATTTCCAGCAGTAGACAAAATTTCAGCAGAACTGGTGGTAGCTTCAATGTCATCTTTGGTATTGCTTGTATCCTAAAATATAAGTATTAGAATTAATGCATGTAATTTATAAACTCCAACTAAATCAAAGAAATATAAAAAGAATAGGCTATATTCTTTACCAGAATGTTTTTAATTTGATTTGGAATTCCCTATTAACTTTAGAATCCCTTCAACATCAAGACTCTTTGTAAAGTTTTGTTTGGTTAAAAGAATGTATTTGATGCAGTAAGAAACAAGGCACATTGAGTGTATAATCATAGCTAAAACTATTAAGCAATCATCAGTTAATAAAGGTTTATGTTACCTGAGCTGGAACTTGAAAGAGATTTTGCGGCGCCAGGATATGGTCAGTTGCAACTGTCCATCTCCCGGCGCCGCATCACGTGTCCGAATTCATTTGCCAAATTTCGTATTTAATGAGTATTAACTTCGTGTCGTCCCATTATTTGTTCCGTGTCATGTATCCGTGTGTTAAGTGTTCCGTGACTATGTGTATTTTTTATTTATTGACAAACTCAACCACGAGGGATATGAAAATGTTTTAACTTGCTGTTTTTCACCTGAAGATGTGCCAATATGCATGAAACGGCTGTAGTGGTACGCTACGCATTGGATCATTTTGACAGAGCTCAGGTAACATAAACCTTTATTTCCTATATTTAATGATCCGGATGCTAATCCATCAATAATGAAATCATTAGTTGTAACTTAATAGAGAAAAATGCTCAGTCCATCAGTCATCAAACCCTGATGAGAGCTCTGCTTACATCAGACTGATTTTTTAAATACTAAATTTAGCGCTACAACTAATTCCAATGTAGAATATTTGTTTGTACTTTGATAGTAATTGCATTGTATACTAAAATATGAGTTTTGTCTATGACTCACTTCTGACTCACCTTATAATCAACAAATTGGCCAATGTAAATTATTTAAATATTGTTATGTTAATGCCCAAATTCAACCTTAACAATGTGCAAAACAATTACTTGTTGTTAATTGATTTTATTTCTAACTAACTAAATCAAGCTAATGCTATTTTAAGTGAAGTTATAACTAAGTTTTCAGAAGAATGACAATAAACCTTGCTTAGTACGTGTTGGTGCACGGCTTCACAGGATTAAAAACACTAAAGTGTTAAGCGAACTCTTCCACTAAAGTGTTGCGGTGTTTATAAATTGAAGTGTCCTTTTAAGGCGTATATCTTATATTTATAAGAGTAATATCATAGAGGGTCAATTGATTCCTATCTTTTAAAATTCTTTAACTAATTTAAGGATACTAGTATACGTGTTGCTCGAAATCGAGCAATTCATTTGAATACAATACAAATGTTACTTTTAGCTCTAAATGAATTACATCCGACCACTTCAATATTGTGAGCATCTGTAATCACCAAAACAACACGTATTTACAGCTGATTAAACACATGTTTAAAATGCTTTATTCAATCCCAATGTTATTTAAATGGGAAATTTTGAGATTTCAATGGTGGATAGCGTCTTTATTTTCAGTCCGATTCTCATAAGTTTTTGGCGGAAACAACTACAGACCAAGCCCTATCCAACGACACCAAAAACTTGAAAATCGATTGAAAATTGTAGGAGGAGTTCTCAAGACAAAAAAACCCTTAGCGTATTAAATAAGTATAGATTTGAAACGATGCAGCCATTGAACCACCAGATAAAGGAAAAATCACTTCCTGGTCCTTGAACATTCTGGTATTTCAGTGTGAATGTCACTTATTCATTTTTAGTATGTTTTGTTTTAGCAGTTTTGATGCCATTTTGATCATCCTCCTCAGAGACTTCTTATTTATATGGTACAATTTGTTAATAATCAAATAGTATTTTTCAATTTTACATTATCAGTACCAGGAGGACCGAGCTTATGCTCGGTAAAATCATTAAGCGTCACTCCTTTCTTGGACAAAGCTCGTTTGCTCTGCTCACTCGCCCTCTTTCTTTTTCATTTGTGGTTGTGTTTACCATGTGTAATATCGTATAAAAATATGTTTTTTTTATATTTAGCAACAATGCATCAAATCTCATCAGACTATTTTCGTGAAGCTTACTATAGTTATTTATTGCAAGAACACATAACAAAACAAGAGTGATTATAAATGAAGATAATTTTCAAGTTAATAAAATTACAGTTATTACAAAATATATGATTCAAAATTTGTCACAAATCCAATTTACCAAATGTTTAAAGCATATTGGATGGCATTGCACATTGGATGGAAATTTACTTGGGAATAGTTTCTGATTTGGATGTGAATTGATTAAAAATCATAACATATTTTAATTAAAATTCATTTTGTATAGCCCCAGAACTGCAATATTATAAGAATATAGGTTGTATTACCTTTTCCCGTCAGCAGTTCTAAACTTGAAACATCACACTTATGTTGACATATGTTTTGGTTTAACTAAACCATTATCAAAACACAGTACACTTGCAGATCCAAATGGTCGTTGTCAAAAGTTAAAATAAAATAATTTACACGACACACACAATATAATGTACTGCGTGTGTATTTTGTGTGTGTTCGTGTAGATTACTTTTATTTTAACTTTTGACAACGACCATTTGGATCTGCAAGTGTACTGTGTTTTGATAATGGTTTAGTTAAACCAAAACATATGTCAACATAAGTGTGATGTTTCAAGTTTAGAACTGCTGACGGAAAAAGGTAATACAACCTATATTCTTACATATTTTAAAACTTCAAAAGAGAAAAATAATCAAGAGATAATTTTGATTGCTGGTAGCCTCACCAGTCACTTACTCGTTTATGCCTAAGTACAATTTTTGTCAGGAGTTGACGGTCACAACCCAAAGTAAACCCTTTCAGACAAATGCCCTAATTATGGATACAATATTTGATACAAAAATATGTTAAAAAAGTAAAACCGCATACTGTACCTTGCTTAGTATTTCAGATTTAGATGATGGGTCCTTCAATGGGTGTACATCTGTTGCAGCTTCTTGCACTGAAAAATTCTTTTTACTTTCAGCATTTTCCTGCAAGTTCTTTTCTTTTTCTTTATTAGCAATCTCTGCAATTAAAGTATCAGCCTTTCTTTCCAAAGACTGAATTTTAGCTTGCAGTTCTTTATCTAATTTAGAATATATTTGCTCTAACTGCTTGGCATGATTCCACATATCTAAGAATAATTCTTCAGAATTTTTCAAATCTTTACTCAGATCTCCTACTTTGTTTAACAACTCATTGCAAACTTTTTTCCAGTCAGTGTCTTTGCCACTTAATAATTCTTCAAAGTTTGGCATTTTGTCTGAAACTACCCCTTTAGAAAATTTTGCTTCAGATGGGGCAGATAAACCTTCTGCAGTAGTTAAAGCTTCGGCAGAATCTTTTGTAGTTTTCGACTTAAGCAAGGATTCTCTAACCGATTTTACTTCCTCCAAAGCTTCTTGCATTTCTGAAAGAGCCCTTCTACTTTCATGATCTTCCTGCAAGCTCTTTTCTTTTTCTTTACCAGCAATCCCTGACATTAAATTGTCAGTCCTATTTTCAAGCAAATTAATTTTATTTTGTAGTTCCTTTTCTAGCTTACCATATTCTACTTCTAATTTTTTAATGTAAACTTCCATCTCTTGAATTACATCTGAGGAATGCTTTAAATTGTCATTTAGTATGTTTACTTGTTTAAGCAAGTCTTCACAAACCTTTTTCCAATCAGTATCTTCAGCTTGTAATAACTCATCAAATTTTAATATTTTATTTGGTATTGTATCCATTGAAAAAGAAACAGTAGATGGGGCATCTAAACTTTTTGGAGTTAAAATTCTTCTGGAGATTTCGATAGAACTTTCAGTGGTCTTTGACATACCCGATTTCACCGACTGAGGCTGCTGATTGTCGGTTGGTTTAGAAGGAGGTCCCTTTAAAACTGGTGTCTGAGAAGAAGTAACTTCACTTTTTACAGAATCAAGTTTAAGAAGTTTCTTCTTCCCTTTCATCTCATCAGGGCTTTTTCCTGTTTTAGGGGTATATGGAATTCCTGCAGAAGATATTTGAACTGTGGGTGGTTTATGAATAGTTTCTTTTGATGCTGAAGAATCAGACAAAGGTAATGCACCTATTGCAGAATCTTTTTCTGCTGCTTTCTGAGTTTCTGGAGCAATTTTTGATGAAGATTCATTAATTTTACCATCTGTGACTGGAGGCTCAACATTTTCATCCTAAAACGATAGTTCATTATTAGTTCACCACTAAAATTATTATTTAAACAAAGCATATTTTTAAAACAGACCTCTGGAAAAGTCAGTTTTCTAAATAGAAAAAGTGGTAGTGAGTTATAGTTGTATGGCAGTCAGTGTAAAGTAAATCTATAAAGGATCAGGCCCGCGGTTTGTATGAGGGGCCTAAGTGGTACAAGTGACAAAAAGTAAGTTTCGAGAAAAATGCAATCAAAGTTTTGAACGAACCCATAATTTACTTATTGAAAAAAGTATATGTAGTTAGTGTTTTACAACCTACTGTTAAACAAGAATATAGAAAATAAAGTTTAGATATCATAATTTGAACAAAAATTTTTATATAATGTTTTTGGTGATTATAAATATTATTTGTACCCCTTGTCACCCCAGTCACTAAGCACCTGCTAAACGAATAACGGTTGGAAGCCACGGGGTACAAGTGGTTGCCAAAAGGGAAAAGGGGTACAGTTACAGAAAAAAGGTGACACGTGTATCCATTGGCTTTCTAAGGAAAACAGCTGATTCTTGAAGTAGTGCTCATATCCAACGCTAGATATCAGCACCTGTCAGAGATTCAGTTATATCCCTTTGCCACCAGAAAATAAAGTATTTTATGTACCCAAATTTATTGCAAAGTGATCAATTTTGCACTTATACCCCTTGGCTTCTAGGCCCCCTGTATGTGGTGGGCTATGGACCCAAGAAATACCCCCCCCCCCTTGATATGAATCACCAAATAAATATACCCTATAATGGCATAGCCATTTTACGAGTTGACAAATGCATTCGCACATAGCAATGACAGAACTAGGTTTATTGTGTTCACTTTCTTAGATCACTATTGAGCATATTGATTTAGTTTTTATGGTTCCCCAAAGTAAAAAATTTGAACTGTCAACTATTTGAAAATTTAGGGCTGCCCCCAAAATGGGGTATTTTGGAGTCCAGGGCAAAGTTGTGACTTTGATGAAAAATCACACTTTTTTGTGTTGTTAACATGTGCCAAGTATGGTTTTCCTGAAGGGCCCATCAACGAACATTAAAACGTTAACTTGGGTGTCCACCCTTTAGCTTGCTTAACCATCTCAATTTTTTAAATGGCTGCCATTTTGGTTAAGGTCGTGGTATCGACCTCCAATTTGTGCCATTAAATTTCTCTTGATAAACTGTTTAAGATGAGGGGTCACTCGATAGGAGTTTACATTTGTAAAATTTGGAGCTGCCCCCAATATGTCCCATTTTGGGGGCCTGGGAAAAAATGTGACTTTGATGAAATATGTTATAAACATGTGCCGAGTTTGGTTTTCCTACTGCAAAGCGGTAAAAAGTTAACTGGGGTGTCCAGACTTTTGCAATATATAGACTATATAATTCCTAATATTATGATTCATTATTTGGTATATGAATAAAATAAAGAGATTGATCATTGGATATTTCAATGTATTCAGTTGTTTAACACATTTTATACTTTTTATTTTTTCATCTTTTATATAATTTTAGTTGTTAAAATTTATGCATAAATAATTGTTCTGATACGCGGACAAATAACAAATTTTACAAAAGTTTGCTCTTATTATGAAATACATACATGTTCTTAAAACTTTATTTTAAGAAATTTCTATTCTTGTGTATTTTTATTTCACTGGGTTTCGTAGACATAGCCAATTAACATTTCCCCATTTTATTCTTAAAGGATTAAAAATCAACTTAAATTGTCTATGAGAGGTGAAAAGAATGTAAAAAGAATTTATGTATTGTATATAATCTAAGTAAACGGTATCAGATAAATGACATATACTTTCTTCCAACAAAAGAAAAAAGTGTATATGCCTCCAATAAACAATGTCTTTACTGTTCAGTTGCTAGTATCAGTTGGCTACTGGCTGAGGAGCATGAGTTCAAGCCTACGCACGTTGGTGACTTTAAAACGCTCAACGAGAAATTTAATTTCCTCCGCAACCCCTTGACGTAGAGCAATAATTTAAAGTACTAGATTATTTAGTTTTTTGAGCTCATTTTAATGGTAACAAGCAAGTAAAATTTATTTCAAGTTGAATGCTTTCAAAATGTAAATGAGATATTACCTACCTTGCTTAATGTTTTTGATTTTGACAGTGACTCCTTCATTGACCTAACTTCTGCCAAAGCTCCTTGCATCATTGAAAGAGCCTCCTTACTTTCAAGTTCCTCTTGCATATAATTTTCTTGTTCTTGATTAATTACCTCTGAAATAATAGTATCAGTCTTGTTTTCAAGTAACAAAATTTTTTCTTGCAGTTCTTTTTCTAACATTGCATATTCCTTCTCTAAATGTCTAGCTAAATCTTCGTTCTCTTCAACTTTATGTGTAACATTCTGTAATTTTTGACTGAGCTCATTTACTTGTTTTAATAATTCTTCGCAAACCTTTTTCCAATCCGTTTCATCGTCAGTTGACAACCCACCTGAGCTCATTCCTTGATCTTTCAGTCCTTCAGATATAGAATGTTCTCTTCCTTCACCAAAGTTTAAATCCTGTACACTAGATTTTACAGCTTTTGATGAATCAATATAATCCGGTAGATCTGATAACGTTGTTTCTAATTCTTCTATCCTTTTCTTCATTATCTCTTCTTCTTCTTTTATCAATTCTACAGCTTGTTGAAGTTCTAAAAGAAAACTTTGAAAATGTATAAGTTTTTCTTTTGCACTGTCAACTTCATTTTGTGAAATTGGTATCCCCCCACTGATGAGTGGTGACTCTATTGTCTGATACACTTTGCCCATGTACCATAATAAAAAAGTGGGAATGAGATTTTCTAAAATCTCAATTTGCCTCATCAAATAGTCTTTTCTATCTTCTAAAGCTGCTATATCAGCCCTGTATCTGGCGATTAACATTTCAACTTCTTTATTCTTCGGCATTTTGATACTTTGTCATATAATGGTGTTTCTGAAACAGAGATGAATACAAACGTTATTTTGTACAGTTAATAAAAAAAATTTTAATAGAAAGCTGATAAGAATGACCATTCAACCTCCCTAATTTTTTTATTGTAAGGGTTTGATGATTGTAGCTCCAGAGGATTACAGTACGCTATTGCACTTTAAATAGTAACATTGTATACTACACATACCTTGATATTTTAGTTTTTATAACCAGTAATAGAAAAGAGGTCCTTTGTATTCCAAGAAGTTCCAGGACAGTACCAAGATAATGTTCATGAGTGACAAACGGCATGCACTGCAGTGCAAATCCTTGTGAAGAATGTTAATTTTCTATGACAAGCTCATGCGGTCTGATGCTTACTCCCATCCCAGAATGAACTACTTAATTTTACTCATTTGTCCTCAAGGTTAAGAACTTGATCACTACTCTCTGATTTTCCCCTTAGTAGAGTGCTATATTGGCGAAACTTCGTTATCCGTCTCCACCGTTATTATCGATGTGGAAATTTCGATATTGCGATAATATTGCTATTATATCGATGATGCAATTACACGATACGATTACGATTTTATCACCTGATTTAGTTTCTCGTTCTAATAATATAATGAAATAAACCTTTTGACAATAAAACAAATACCGTAACTTATATATTCAAACAAGTACGGTAACTGAAAATAACAACAACAGAAAAAGTAAAAATTTTAGCTAATGTAACCTGTAACAATATAGAACAACACAAAATAAACTAACCAAGTTTGTTGTGTAGCTGTATCTAAATTCAAATTGTGAGAAGAAGCAGACTTCGTTAGATCTAAAATGGCGTCACACAAATGCTGCCGAATACAAATCAGAAAGGTATTTATTTTATTTATTTATTTATTTATTTTTTTTGCTATTGTATTGAGGGAATAAGCCTATGGATTTTAATTGTTTCCAAAAACCATTGATTTTGTTGTTATTAACATCGCTGTCAATTAAAGTGACGGAGGTTTACAGTTACAGTGTTAGGTTAGATTATTATTATGATACATATCTTTTCTCAATATCGTTGTTGATTCGATTGTTTTTATCGCTCAAATTTCAATCGCAATATCGAAATTTCCACATCGATAATAACGGTGGAGACGGATAACGAAGTTTCGCCGCTATATTATAGTTTTAGTTCTTGTTTGTATATTTATTGTTCCTATATAACATTCTTATATAAGGTTGACAGATATTTTAAAGCCAGAGAGCTAGAGTCTTATTTTCAAATTATGAATTTATATCCATTTATATTATTTTTTAACAGGATATATCTCTGCAGTGTACATAAACTTCACTGCTCTAAAAAAGTTGGATAATTAATTATTGGTGAATGTGTACTCAACAGGTCTTTAAGAGCCTTTAGTGAGAGAGTGTGCAAGGGCTTTACAGTCCCCTTTCTATAACCCTTTCAATGTTATAGAACGATATATCGTTGATCGTATTTTTCCCGAGAAATGCAAAGCAACAATATATTGTCGTGCCGCTGATATCAAAATGGCAGACTTAATTAAAAAGGAATATTGATTGTTTCAATTGTTATTTGGAATCACCTATGATTTCATTTGATTCTCCTTGTGATTGAGATACAAAATATCGTTGTCTAGCACTTTTGGGTAGAATTTTTTTATCTCATGCCCTCCCCTCCATTCCCTTGGCTGCCGTGGCACATTTTGAAAGTTATAAGAATCATTCCCCAGCACTTTTCAAAATTATGTAATTTTTTTCAGTACTAAAAGGGTTAAAGTAATATTAAAATGGAAATGAGATTTAAAATCTCAATTGTACTTTGTCACAGAGCTAGTTTAGTTCTTTGAAAATATATGGAGAGTGTTTAACTTTACATTACGAGACTAAACATTACGAAAGTGTACACTCACATAGTAGTAGTGTACAAAGTCAATGGTTTAACATTCTTTAAGTACCAGGTAGAGGATTTGATTAGGAATGAACTCAAATTTTCACTGAATATTATTCTTTTTGTAGAAAAACACTTACATTTCAAGTAGGTAAAAATATGACTATAAATGTAAATATTGTATTGAATTAAATGTTTTAATGTCTTGTAGGTGTAAATAGTTTGAAGGAATATAAACAAAAATTTTGACTGTACTTTGCTAACCTGTGAGAAACAACAGTTCAGAATGTATACATAATATGTTTGTAAAACTCAGCTGATGTCTGTAAGGAGTTGTGAACTCCAGGATGACAACACTTAAAAAAAATATATAACAAAAATTCCCATTTTAATTTGTAATCATCTATCTATATGTAACAAAAGCTCTGACTGACTCGTAACTTACTTTTCAAATTCCCATTATGCTCTGAGTGATGTGATGCACAATTAAATTGGTTCACCGATTATTTGTGCCAAAAATGATAAAACTTGATGGTTTCTATTTTAATTTGATCTTGCGGCAACGCCCCATCAGATTTATCTCCCATGTCCCATGTTATTATTCTGGTTACAGGTTTATTGAACGATGGGAATTTCTTTAACAGATGTTATTTTTTACTTGAATTAATGGCAAACTTAAGACGATCATTACAGATCATGATTCAGGATTGTGATGAATATTGACAGATTGTTTACTAGGCTTGATCTTTCACAGTTAATATGGATCATACATCAATATTTGATTTTACACACTCAATCCATACAGTGTCGTGATCCAGGATCATGATCCGAATATCGCAATCAGTAGGGCCTATTGAGCGTGTAAGGTCCAATAAGGTCTGTAGAGGAAGAAGCATAAATTCTTCCTAAGGTCAGCTGAATAGCTAATTTTTGTGTTCAGGATATGAAGCGTCAAAACTAAAACGGAAGTCAAGTTACGTTATAATATTTACCACTACACAGCTAATTGAAAAAGAGAATGAAGAAGTCTTGGCACGGGTACGATATTTATCGTAACGACACCATATTACTCTTTTTGACATTTGGATTATTAGTTAATAACAAACCATTAGATAATGACCAAATTAACAATTATCACTCAAGGTAAAACAAATCCCATAAATTCTACCCTGTTTGCTTTGAAATTCCTTATTTTAGTAATAATTGGGAAAAAAAATCTCCAACGCAAATGTTTTGAACACTTTTTTAACCAACGAAAACTCTGTGGCGACATCCATGGATGTCGCAGAAACTGACACCATTGCTCTTATGGGTTGTAGCTCACCTGGCACTACAGTCAATAGTCATCTTGTGTAAGGTCCACCATTATGTACCATATACAACAGAATTCAGCACTCATAACAGATTTATTAATTCTTTACTAAAAGAGACAGTATCTAGACATGCAGTTTCACATTAATCTAGTATATCATTAGAAACTTGCTAGAGATCGTCCGCAAGTGAAATTCAACGAAGATTTCCGTTAATGTGGACCCTCTGGACCCATCACCGAAACTAGAATATTGATATATTCTAGATATTACAGTAGTTTTAAAGATATTTCATAACTAAAATATTTCATAATATTTCTTTATGGTTTACTAAAAGGATCATTGGTTAGTCTTTTTTGTGACCTCTAAAGTGACGAGTTGCAGTTTTCTAATTACAATGGTGGCGTAATTACAATGAGGAGAATAATTATTACAATGATTACAATGAGTACAATAAATAAAAAGGTAGACTTACAGTAATTACAATTAGCGCCGGTAATCCACGATTTCAGCCGGGCCTTGAAACAGCTCCTTGCGATGAGGAGGTGGAGAGCAGAGTATTTTTAAGGAGGAGGATGCCTCTCATTCTTTTGTGTGGCCGTTGAGGTTGTTTTAAAGCTTCAAGTTGGCAAACAAGGCTTTCAGGTGGCCATGTTGAAGTGTTGTTTGAAAAAATAAAATAGATAAATAGTAAATAAATATATAAATCGAGCTAATTGCTGACTGGAAAACATCGAGAGATAAAATCAAATTTTAATATGAATTATATGTATACCTTCAGTATGCATTTTTTTTATATTCATAATTAGGGCAATTATTAATAGCCCAACACTTGTCGTGTAAAATATTTTTAAACCTTTTAAAGTTTTCTATTCTTAAAAAATAAAATAAAAATTAAACATCAGGTTCTGGTCAAACATTTTTATTTTTTATACAATGGTCCAGAATCATCTCAACAGTTGAATTAGACACATAAAAAATAACTCTATACATCCAATGTATTGCAACTTAACTAGTTTTTTAAAACCTCAAATTAATAAATCAGAAACAATACAGTTTAATATCAATAAATTTATTTTTTATAAATTATATACTGTAACAAATGAATGAAATACATTGAAATCCTCGATGTCACAAATTATTTATTTTTAATATTGTTACTTTATAATGGCTGCATAATAACTTATAAATAAAGATGAACTACAAGGTAACTTATCTAAAACTACCTGGGGCCTGAATATTTGCTCGGTAAACTTAAACAATTCATTACAGTAATCAGTAACAGACAGTGCACTAAAATAACTAACATCATCATTCATTAATTAATGACAACATTAATTAAGATGAGTTGTTGCCCGTCAAAACTCAATGGAAACATATCCATCCGTGGTGATCGAGTGGAGCAAAACATGTATAAAATAAACTTTTTAAATTGTTTTTTCTTCTTGACTGATCATCCGATTTACGGGTTTAAGTAATAAAATTTAAGTATAGTACTAAACAATTTTAACAATCAAAATTTATTAATTTTTTCTATCCACCAACAATAGAGTTGTACAGTTTAAATAGTATAGCACTAACTATTATTTTTTTCTTTTCATTTAAAGATTAATTCATTATAATTATGTACATTGGGGCACAATAAACCAAATTCTTTTTTAAGTGTTTGCTCTTCTACTGTTTTTAGACAAAATATCACGTGTGTAATACGCTCCACGCTCGTGTAATACGTGTGTAAAGCTGATTGAAGGCTTGTGAAATAAATTAATTGCAAAGGTATTGAAATCAATATTTGCTGTTTAAGAGTTAAAGTCAACGAGGTTAAATAGATATAGAGTGCTCACCAGATAGGGAAAAGTGTCCCTTTTACTTTCTCCCCCTATACCATAGTATATGGAGAAAGTATTGTATTCGTAAAAATTTTCCAATTCATTTGATGATGTATATATCCATTTTGGAGCCCCCTTTCCCCCTATAAATGTATATATGGAGAAAGTATTGGTTTTGTCAACATTTTAAAATTTGAGTCGTTGGTAAATTTATCCGTTTTGGTGCCCTCTGAGTCCAAAAAAGGGGGTTTCAGAGTGATGTCTGTCTGTGTGTGTGTGTGTGTCTGTGTGTCTGGATGTAAACAGAGCTAGAGAATTCCCCAATGGTCCTATTTTGGTGAAACTTGGTATGTAGGTTCAAACCCACGATAATTCCAGGCGTTTTTTTCATTTTTTTTAATTTTTGATTTTTAAGGGTAGTTTACCCCCAAAAACCCCCAAAAAACGTGAAAAATCAAAATTTCTCAAAAACGGCTCTAACGATTTTTATTAAATTTTTGTGGTTTATTAAGATTAAAATGCTGAATAAAATGACACCACCCGCATCTCCGGGAAAATGCGGGTTCAAAAGTTATAGAGCAAAATGTGTTAAAAACTCAATTTTTGGATGCAAAAACCCGTGCTGCTCACCTGGTAACTATCCGACTGAGCCATCAAGACATTAATGTTTTTAGGCTTTTAACACCTTTTCATATTCTTGGGAGAAAGTATGTGTCAGTTATCTGATACCGTTTATTTGATTGGCGCCATGTTACCCATGATTCCCGCCGTTTCCTTGGTAACTAGTCCTTTTGTTTACACTTTCCCAACAGTAATTTACCATGTTACCCACACCTATCTGACGTTTCTATGGTAACCAACTTCAATAGAATGCTCACAGACCATCAGCACAAACTAATTTAAAAACAAACAACAAATAAACATATGTTTTAAAAATATCATCAGTAAATTTTGAAGCTTGTAGCGACCAATCAGAATAGCTAAAACTAGTAACCAAGGAAACAAGAGTAAAGTGTGGGATGGTTGCCAAGGAAACGGCGGGAATTATGGGTAAAATGTCGCAAATCAAAAAGGGACACAAAATTAACATGTGATGAGCACTCTAAATCTATTTAACCTCGTTGGTTAAAGTAAATAAAGCCTGCTAATATAGAACATCGCTTTTATTTGGTCCAAACTGCATGTAAATCGGAAGTCTCAGACAAACTGTCCAAAGGATTGAAAAAATTGTCTTATTTGCCATGTTAAATCCCCAAAAGAAAAGTTGATTTTACATTACATTTTACATTTGATTTTACATTAGTTTGTTTTGGTAAAAACAAAAAACCCTATGTAAATCGGCCAAGTCGAAGTCTCAGACAAACTGTCCAAAGGTGTTTTTCTCCTTACTCTTTTAAATATATAGATGTAAAGATATAGTAGTTAAAAAAATATAATATTAATGGCAAAGTTAAAACACAACATAAATAAAATAAAAAATAAATTAACTGTGCAGTGTTTTACTCAGGTTTATAAGTTATAGTTGATCTAGAAGCAATGTCTCCTCTTACATCGACAGGACTGACTGCTATTTCCATCATCAACTTTAAATCCAGTGGATGCAGCAAGGCCAAGTTTCGTTTGGATGAATGTACCCAGTATTTGAACTGTCCGTTCAAAAATATCTAGAAAAAAAAATACCTAAATATAACACTGAGTTGTCAAATCCTATCCTATATAATATGAGGAGTGTCTATGGCAATGTATTTTCCATTATCTAAAAATCAAGCAGATAGATTGCGCTTAAACTTTGCATTTGAGAGTGTTTTGGCCCAAAATAAGTTTAGAAGCAGTCTTAACCCCCATAAATCAATTTTGTCTAACATTAACGGCTGTTAAGTCCTTAAGTCCACAATCAATATGCCCATTTTTACAAACGTCCACTATATCATTATATCCACTATATCCACTACTACTTATTACGTCCACTCTATATCATGTCCATACATATCATTTCCTTTAAGACTGATGTCCAAAAGACAAAGTCCACGTACTAAACTTGTTAAAACTGTACATTTATGACTTTGAAAGGTGAGCCATTTCTGCAATATGATTCAGGTTTAGGCGATAAAAATTGAATATTAACATTCCGAACTAACAAGGCACTTTTACGTCTTGGTACGGGCGAGGTATTTCTGGCAGATGGAACTTTCAAAACCATCCTAATGATTTTCTTCCAGCTTTAAACAATCCATGGCATAACCTTCCATTCCCTTTAGTATGCTGTTTATTAGTTCAAAAAAGACATACATAAAATCAAATATTCCACAGATAAAAAATTTTTGTAGTGCAAAAATATGCAACTTTCCAAATATCCATGTAAAAACCTATTAAAATATTTTATGCTACATTTTGCATACTGGCGTATTTTTTAATTACGTCAAATCCAAAAAAATACATCCAAACATTGTAAATGTTTTAATGATTGGACATACACTCTATTGGACGTAAGAAAGTTGCACAGTTAGCTGTAGACCAAAGAAAATGAATATTTTGTCTGTGGACATAAAAACTATGGACCTAACAGCCTTGTCTAAAATTACAGTAAGTTAAAAAAACTGAAATATTTGGCCTTATGGGTTGCCATTTTGGTAACAAAACAACAACAAAAGGTAAACAAAAATAAAAGAACACTATTTTTAATTATTTTTTTATAAAACCGCTGTGAACTGTGAAGAGGTATAGTTGCAAGGTGTATAAATAAAAAGAACAGGTGTGTGCATAGCCAGCTGGTGTGACGTAGTTGGGCTCACCGCTAGCGCCGCGAGCGGCTAGCCAACGTGTTGAACGTTTGCCTGATTTTATTTTCATGTTTTACTATCATGATATTATGTACAAATTATTTTTGTGCTTACTGTATACAGTTATGCAGAATGAACTATGCACGTAGTTGGAACATACATTCAGTAGACCCAAACTATTTTCTTAATTTGTGTACTCTTGAATTATTTAAATATATATTATATATAAACTATTATTTTAGTCACCATATGCAATTTACATTCTATGTTTTTCACAAATGACCCAAATTAGTTAATAGGATAATTTAATTTGAATTAAGTATGTATCCTCAAATATTGGTTTAATAAATTATTCAGCACGATTGTAGAATGAACCATTTTTGTCTAAATCCTATACTATAATACGAGGAATATCTGAAGGGATGTGTGTTCCACGATCTCGAAATCTAGCTGTTAGATTTTGCTTAGAGTTTGCATTAAAGAGTGTTTTGGCCCAAAAATAAGTTTAGAAACAGCCTCAACCCCTGAAAAAATCGAATTTGGTCTAAAATTAAGTTTTAAAATTGTAATTTTTAACATTAGTCTTATGGGTTGCTATTTTGGTAACGAAATAACAACGAAATGTAAACAAAAAGAAAGAAACATTAATGTTAAGCAGATTTTTTGAAACAGCTGTTAACTGTGAATAGGTATAGTTGGTTATTGGTGGAAATTTAATTGCTTTTTTACCTTGACACTATAACAAAAGTGAATAAAAACCAACGAGCAAGGCTCGGTTAACCTGGTACTGAAATGAATAATAACAAGAATGAAACTTATGACATAAATATATAGCCAATGTTGCTTTAGGCATATTTATGAAACGCTATTTTTGTCATTTTTTCGCGCTACCCTGCACTCTAATGCTTGAAACGGCCTACAAGAACTCAGAAGATCTAGCATATTCTGATTGATTACTATGAAAAAGCAAAGCCGACGTGCACTCTAATCATAGGCCTACCCATCTCCTCTCGCCGTCGAATCGTGGCGATCTCAAACTTATCACTTTTTGAAAACTCATTTAAACTACGTAAATGTCACGTAAATATGATATAATGTTCTCGATTTCCGAATTCAACCTAGAATTTTTTATTTAACCTATTTCTGAATTAGAGCTGTAGGCTTTTCTATAGCCTATATTTATAAACGGGCATATTGAAATAGACCCATGCATGTATAGTAATCGTCAGTTTCTTCATTACGAATAAGTGATATTTGCCTTATATGCACCAGGGTCCGTCTGTGACTTAAAATTAAATAGAGTACTTATTTAAGTATATACGAACTTTAACGAATGATGATTTATATCATTAGCTTAAAACAAAAATATCACGACGCTTTGGATTGTTCTAACTATGACTACTCAGGCAATAACTAGGCATTAGATTCATTACAAGGAAAAACTTGCCAAAATCAAATACTGTAAGCATTTTACCTAACCCTTCAATATACCGGCATTGGAGATTAATATATTTTTTAAACTCCTTTGTAACCTCGGCCAATGAAGTTTCTTAGAATTTTTTTTAAAGAGATTTAAGGATAAATTAATACACACTTATTTTATAAATAAAAAGATTTATAATTAATTTTATAATTAAAGTACAGTCCCACTCAACTATACACTTTTAATAATTAAGGTCAATTTGATAAATAAATACTAAAACATTTTCTAAAATGTATGTAATAAGCTTATTTTTATAATTTTACGAGGATTTTTCTAACGCCGCAATCACCATCCAAAAAATCTTTTTATTCACATCTTTATTCTCCGTGGTTCTGAAGTCATGATAAGCCTTTGGTCCACTTACATAAAAAATACAGGCCTTTTAGACGAGAATAACTGTCAGTTAATTGCTGATCGTCATCCACTAAAAGCCATATGATAAATTATATATTCTTATATGAGTTCTGCACCTAATAACTGCCTTTAAAACTTCTTTTGGGAACAGATTTCATCCATTCCACGCATCCCTACGCATTTTCCAGCTTCCAGTATGCTTTTGAGAACCTCGCCAACGATTCCTCTTACTGTTTGAATGAACAGAGCCGTGGCTTTCGTTGAAGTTGAAACATTCCTCCATTTCCATACCAACATCCCAAAACTGTTTTTTTTTCTGTTGGAAAACTTCGACCTATTTTCTCAATATTCTGTATTGACAGGGAATCTGTAAAACTGAATTAATCCGTGTATCACTGTCTCGGGATTTATTTTGCAACCAAACACGGAAAAATTTCGCATTGTGGTTAAGAAAACAAAACATTTACTTGACAGAAGTTTATTTGTAAACACAAAAGTAAACAACATGAGTTTAATGCCTTTCACGGCCGCTCGGATCGCTAGCGGTGAGCCCAACTACGTCACACCAGCTGACTATGCACACACCTGTTCTTTTTATTTATACACCTTGGTATAGTTGGTTGTTGGTGTAAACGTAATAGACTGATGAACATGATACGATATCGTAGGGTGATACGATAACAAAATTGAACAAAAACCAACGAGCAAGACTCGATTAACTTGGCACAGTGTTTAATACCACATAACTTAATAATATTAAACCTAAGGGAGGTCAAATATCTTCAAATCTGAACACAAACCTTCGATGTGATATGACCTTGTGAAGGGGACGATGAGAAAAAACTATGAGCTCTAGACCGAGGGATCTATTTATATTTTATTTCAGTACACATATGTTTTAATATTTTGTTCACACATTTGATCACAAAACATTTTTGTTAAGCTTTGGAAAATATATATTTGGGCATGTAGGTTCACAATGACAACTAAATAATAATGAAATGTAAACTGAGGAAGACCTATATTTAATTATTTTATCTGAGAGATAAAATTTAAAAAATATATATTTATTAGACAATTTGAACATCAAAATTCCATTTTCCTATTAGAAACATCAATAACTCCTAATGTTCCTACAGATAACCAGAAGTTATATTAAATGGCTTGAATTTTTCAAAAATGATTTGTTAGGAAATCAAATGCTTGAAAAGATTTATATTATGTATTTAACATTGTATTTTTATGTAATCTAGAGTTATCGATTAAAAAAATATATATTCTGAGAAACAGAGGGAGAACGAAACGTACCCTTTACTTATGAGAAAGTTTTTGTTGGATGCAACCCAAGAAGTTCCAAAGTCTCACAAAGTTTAGGTAGAAGTTTTCAAACACCCTGTTTTTTTTTAGTAATACACACAATGAAATAATAAAAACATTCACACACCTGGAATCCAACAACTTGGGAGGAAGGTGGAGGCCCCCACTCGATCATCAGGCTGTCCTTGTCAAGCTTACGGACAATCTTCAAGTTAAGAGGGTTGGAGATTGAGGGATCTTTAGTGCTCTGAAAATAAAAGTAATTAAAGTGATAATAATTACTAGTATCATAATTAGAGATAGTTTGGTGTTCTGATAATCTAAAAGTAATTAAGGTTCAGGCTTTTTAGTTTACAATCGGTAAGGTAGATTTAAAAAAATAGAATTGGTTGTTTTTGAGTTTATTATTCAAAATTCTATTTCCATTAGAAAAATTTAATTTATATTTTTCAATAAGTTTGCAGCTTTGAGTATTGATCCAAAATCCTCATCCTAACTTTTTAAACTACCCTTGGCACTAATTTGTAGTTTGTAAAATCACCACTACTACCATAACAGAGGTATTGTATAGAGAACCCATTTAATCGTAAAATGCATAGGCTTACTTCTGAAAAATACCGAACAAGTTTGCGTTTCTAGGTAATCCTAATTTAAAATTGCATCAATCTCCTATAGATTGCAACATGGAAACAATCGGTGGCTTCTGATCTTTTCTTTTTTTTACACTTTTTAAATTTCTATACATTGCTGTTGCGACTACTATTTGAGTAGAGTTTTGTTTTAAATCTTTTATTATTTACTCTCACATAGTGTATTTTAATTAAGAAGTTTTATTTAAGTTATATATTGTGTCGTGCTCATGAAGATAGACTGAGAGAACTCTTTCCCACACTCAGGCTTTGCTTTTATGGGAAATTTTCCTGATTTATACATAATTGTTGCGTACCATGTATTTGTTTAACAGTTGTAAATAAATAAATAAATAAATAAAAAATTGAAGGGTGATCATGATGGATGTCAACATTAGAGGGGGTCTCTTGTATGGTCTTTAACAATTTTTAGGCAGAAGTTGCAATCACAATTGCAGCCTCAAAGATGTTTAAGGCCATACTTGACGTCAAACTCTGATCACCATGGATGGAGCATAGTTGTGCGGTTCCTCCCCCCTGAGGTACCGCAGCAGTGTGGTCCTGTCCCAGTCATAGGTAGTGGCCGGCCTGGCGGTCACGGCTGCCTCCAGTGCTGGCCAACCGTCCCACACTTCGGTTTGCAGCAGTTGGCGCAACTGATCTGCCATCTCCTTGATCAGGTGATCCTTGACACGCTTCTTGCTCTGCAAGGTCTCAACTGTCAGGCTGATAGCACTCAGCCGTCCTATTGGCAACCCTGAATCCTGGAATTTTAAATTCAATAGATAGTTTATATCAGATAAATCTTCTAAAGTAAAAGAGAATTGATAAGAAAGTTAAATTTTTGCTAGAGTTATAATTAATTAATATTGTGCCGGGGATTAAAAAAGATTTTAACTAAAGATTAAATAAAACATGGATGAACCATCCTAGTTCTCTGCTGTGTTTTAAAATACAGAAAGTGCCCCAGTGTTAAAATTACCTGTGCCGGAGCAGTGAGTGGTGGCATTCTGGGTAAAATTTAGTATAAGAGTAAGAGTATGTGCAGTGAGGAGTATTGTAAATTCATGAACTTAGTACCGAAAGCTCTCTTTGTCACTGTTTTAACCTTTTTTCATGGCCAGGTCTTCAATTTTACATGAAATTTTAAAATTAGACAAGATTCTCTTGTTATAACTAGTACTATCAACGGTTTGATTTTTGGTGATTGACAATATTATTGCAATGTTCAATCAGTATTTGAGGTAAAACAACCTAGATTTCTCTATTGTTAGCTTCCACTTTTCTGCGCGATCGTCACTGGTGACTGAAAACATGCCTGAATAACTCATACAGGGGGAGTAAATTCGGCTTTGAGAAACAACACAGGTGAAACTCAATTTAAAATCTATGCTAGAACAGGTCACACTGGCGCCAGAAATACATCGCTCCGGCTCTAAAACCTGTGCCGGGGCGCCATTCCGGACTGCTCCAGTTACACTACACAGCACTAGAAGTTTTAATAATAACTAGTATACGTGTTGCTCGAAATCGCAATTTATTTTCATACAATGCAAATGTTACATTTAGCTCTAAATCAATGACATCCGACCAATCCAATATTGTGAAACTCTTTAATCACCAAAACTACACGTATTTACAGCTGATTATTAACAGATGTTTAAAATGCTTTATTTAATCCCAATGTTATTTAAATGGGAAATTTTGAGATTTCAATGTTGGATAGCGCCTTTATTTTAAGTCCTATTCTTATCAGTTTTTGGCAGAAAAAACTACAGGCCAAGCCCTATCCAATGACACCAAAAACTTGAAAATCGGTTGAAAGTTGTAGGAGGAGTTCTCAGGACAAAAAAACCCTTAGCGTACTAAATTATTAGCGTATTATAGATAACTAGAGATCGCCCCCTGATCGAAATTCGATCAAAATTTCACTTGATCTGGACCCAAGAAGCTTAAAAACATTTTAGAACTAAAACATCTGTTCTTCCTAATTTTCTAGCATTTGTTTTTACAACAGCTGTCTTATGATTCATTCAATTCTACTTTCTCCGTAAGATTAACATTGGAACTTTGGAAGCCTGTGGGGCGTAGCCCTGTAGTCCGATGTGAATTAGAATGTGATTCTGCTCATCTACAGGACTATACCTTTCTAACGGTATGCGCGGATTTCTCCTACGATGCACACGAGCTGAGAAAAAAGGAGGAAATCAAACATGCTTGCGTATTAATATATAGATAAATTATTGCCATGATAAAAGAACTTGCCTCATTAACAGGAACACCAGATCGAACATCTTTTGAGACAATTCCTGCAACATGAAAGATAGCGAAATTGATGAATTAATGTCAAAACATTTCTTTTTGTCAATTAATAAGATTAAAATTTATGTTATTGAGCATTATTCGGACTTAACTTTAAAGGAAGCTTCAAAGTAGACCATTACTTGAGTACTATCACTTGGACAAGTGCCTTAAAGGTGTAATATGTGACTTGTGTTGTGATTCAAATGATTAATATTCATTATAGAGAGATTCAAATAAAAAATATTTGATTATGTTTTGAAATCATTTATGCAATGTTTTAATTTGTAAATAACAGAAAAAAATGTTACTAAGAATTATACAATAGAATGATTTGGTCTATTCTTAAAAAATATATATTATATCACTTATAAAACAGCTTGTAGCATTTTTTATTCAGTTGGTTTTATGGTGCCAATAAAACAGGAAAACAACATTGAAACAGTTAAATATTTATCATACCTGAGGGAGAAGTTTTCCCAGGATCAGACACTTTGGTGTAGACCGTAGTTTTGCTGAACGCAGTCTCAGAAGTTATTGGTTCAGTTAGAACCATCCCTTTTTCAGGGGGCTTTCCTTCAACAGTAGTTTTAGCAACATGAGATTCAGGTTTTTCCAGTTTGATGGGCTCAAGGAGAGGAGATATTTGAGTCAACACACCTAATTTTTCCTCCGAATTTGTTTCTCCAGGGGTGGAGCCTGCATGGACAGGAATTTGAGCTATTTTAGGGGGTACTGATTTTTCTGGTACAGATTTCTTTGTTTCCTCTAGTTCAGGAACACCCCTATCTGGACCTGCTTTTGTAGCAGTTAGTGATAAACTTTCAGTGGGGATTTTTGGCGTAGCTGTTGATATACCAAAAGCCATAGCAGGAATATTATCTTGAGAAAGGGTATTCTTAGTTAGTGTGACTGGGATTTCTGCAGTTGAGATATCCTGATGTAGCGGCAAGTCTGATTCAACTTCTTGTGACACATTGGGTTTTGGAACTTTTGTCTGAGGTTGAGTGTATGAAACATCTGCAAATGCTAAATTTTCAGTAGGAATCTGAGGAGTAATTTGTTTTTGTAATAAAGGAATTTCTATTTTAGTAGCAGGGTCAGATGCAGTCCCTTTTAAAACTACTGCCCCAGGTAGTAGAACTGGGTCCTCATCTGTAAAATGTTCAGCAGGAAGTTTATGAGTTTGGGTTGTATCTGGTAAAGTCAATTTAGTTTCATCTAGTTCAGAGATTTTCTCTTTCAAATCAGGGTCCTCAGAGGAGTTGAATGAATGGCTTTCCGTAGCCAAATGTTTACTTGGCCTTTCGGATGTTTTTGGAGTTACTGATATTACTGACGTTGGCGTAACTGTTTCGGCTCTAACATCTTCATTTTCTGCAAGTGCTACCTGGTCACCACTAACAAGAGAGATTTTAGGAGTGGGTTTTGTAAACGACTCAGGCATTTCTGTTTCAGCTGGTCTATAAATAGGTTCTTTTAAAACTTCAGTCATAAGTTTTATTGCTTGAGCTTCAGCCACAGGTTCAACTGGAGACAGTTCAGTGGTGGGTGTTATTTCTGCCTTGGACATTTCAGATGTTTCAGATGTAACTTCTTTTGAAGCTGATGTCTCATCAGGGATAGTTTGATGTTCTTCTTCGGACATAAGTTCAACTGGGGATACATCTACAGCAGGGGATTCTGACTTAGGCATTTTTATTTTCATTGGTTCAGAAATAGTTGATTTTGAATCTATTGTATCAATAGGTTTAGGTTGAGGAGCTGTTGGAGTCTCAGGCTTGATGGGTGAGATTTCAGTGGTGGGTGTTACCTCTGACATTACTATTTTAGCAGGTTCAGAAGTGACCTCTTTTGAAGGGGATGTCTCAACAGGTACAGTTTGAGATTCTGCTGGAGCAACAGGTTCATCTGAAAAGATTTTGAGGGCCGGTGTTTCTTCTGATTCAGGCATTTCTATTTCAGCTGGTTCAGAAATAACATCTCTTGAAGCTGGTTTCTCAAAAGGTACAGCTTGGGGTTCTACAGAAGTCAATTTATCAACAGAAAAAGGAGGAATTTCAGAAGAGGATTTTATATCTGACTCAATCATTTCTGTTTCAGATTGTTTAGAGTTATCCTGTTTTGATGCTCTTGTCTCAAGAAATGTAGGTAGACGTTCTTCTGGAGTTGTAGGCTCAACTGTAACAATATCAGTGATGGTTAATACTTTTGAATCGGGTGTTTCTGTTTCGGCAGGTTCAGAAATAGTCTCTTTTGAACCTGCTGTCTCAAGTTGTATGGCTTGAAGTTCTGTCAGAGTCAAAGGTCCAGTAGTGACTGACGTGGATATTTCAGATGTGGATATTACTTCTGACCTGGACATTTCTAATTCAGCTGGCTCAAGTACAGCATCTTTTGAATATGTCCGTTCATGTTCTACAATTTGGGCTTCAATAGTTGAGACGGTTTCTACAGAAATTGGAGAAACTTCAGGAGTTTCTGTCTCAATTTTTGATCCAGGAAAGGGCTCTTCTGAAATAGTAAGATGGGACTGGACAGCGTGGACTTCTGAAATATGCTCGGAGACACTTCGAGGAATTTCTGTGGGGCCAGTTTCTTTAGACTTTTCCTCTCTAGCTAACTCAGACGTATCTTCCTTTAATTCCATTTTCTCAGATGGAAAAACTATAATTCCAGAAGTAGCTGAGGGTTCAACTGAGATTTTAGGAGTTGTTGTTATGTCTAACAGAGAAACTTCATCTTGTCCGTTAGCCATTTTTCCTAGTAGCTCAGGTTGATCATCCTAAAATTTAAGAGTTAAATAAGCTTTAAAATATATATTATCTTTGACTCATTGCTTGAAGTTGTTTCATAATTTCAAACTTTCAGTGTATATTTTATTAACCAGAGTATAAATGAAAGATAAGTACTTTTGGATCTTTTTTTGTCTATGCAATATACATATATCAAGAGGTTGACAGGCCTCTTTTTGTTTTACTTTGGCTATTGATCTGTGCGTGGATCACATTAGACAACGCAACGCAACACTGGGGTAAGGGAAGAGGTGGGTTCACTTTAAGACTGACTTTAATTGGCTAAAACTGAATAGTATGTGCTTAATCAGCTTAAATAGGAGGGTGATGCACTGCGGTACATGTGAATGGTACTGGTAGTGATAAATACTATACTTCTTGGCAGTGGATTCACTGCCCCACGTGTTCCCAGAACCCACAGCATCACTGCCATGTTCCCAAAATCAAGCGCACTAACCACTACTCCACCGACTCACCCCAAGGACTCATGCCCAAACCTCTAAATTTTTTCACGCTTGACTCCTAAATCCACAACTTGCTCTTTTATTATGACTTTATACATTTTCTATATTTACAGATAAAAAATATTGTACGACCATGACAAACAGATAATTGATCCAATTATAATGTACAATGAACAACAAATTGAAAACAAAAATAGTGCGCAGTTTATATGTCTAATCAAAGACCAAATCTTGCGCTGGAATGCTCATGTCGATAAATTATTATCAAAATTAAGTTCAGGATTTTATTCACTTTCTAGAATGGCATTCTTTTGTAATAAACACTTAAAAATATATTTCACAAACATACATTCTCATTTAGCTTATGGCTTCTGCCATTGTTCTTTCTCATTTAATTGTTTAAACATTAATTAATTAAACATACATTCTCATTTAACTGGCTGGGTAGCTGAGTCGTTATAGTGCTCGCCTTTGAATCCAAAGGTTGCCGGTTCCATCCTGAGAAAAGTTAGTACCTTTTTAAAGGTTCGATTCCGGACCCAGTTGCCATTTGTCATTGGGCTCTTAATTAATGATGCTTTCTAACAACTGGTCGATGTTAGATAGTAACAAGACTGGGGTTTGGACCGTTCCCCGTCAAAACGTTAAAAATGCCACCGGCGTAGACAGACAAAAATTGTGGGTCAACCACAAAATCAAATATGAATAGCATACTAAAATAATTACAAAAATGGGCTGTAAGAATTATAACGAAACTAAGATATTATGAAACAGCAAAAGACAAATTTCAAGAACTAGGGATTTTAACAGTTTATGGACAGTATTTTTTTAGACACAACCACCATTGCGAAAAATTATTTAGAAATCTCTGACTTTTTTAAAAAACCCATACAATCTCCAGACATAAAAAAGTCATCACTTCAATGAATGCAACATAAATTAACATGTTATGAAAAAAACCGACTTACATAGTACTATTTTTTTTTAAATATTTACCTAATGACATTTAAAATGAAGAAAAAGAAAGCTAAATTTAAAAATAAACTGAAAAGTTATCTTGTAGAAAAAGTTTTCCATTCCCTGGAGGAATTCTTTTTCACCCAAAGCCCCCACCAATGAAGAATAGACTAAAAAATTATTATAAATTTTCATTTATGTTCCGTCTTTTCTTTGTTCCAAATGTAGATATGTAAAATCTCTGACTTTATTTTTCTTAGGTTTAAGTTAAAGTTTAGTAAATGTAGTGTAAATGACCCCATTTAATGTATATTAATATGTACTTCATAAACGAAGATATTTTGACTTTAACGGTATACTTTAAAATCTGGATAAATGGCTAAATAATTACATTTATTTTTAAAAATCTAAAATTTAGATTAAATCAATGGTTGTTCCTGAATTTCAGGTACAATGATTGCTATAGTTTAGTTTAGTTCTTGAGATGGCAGCTAGCACATAGACTAAATAAGACAACACTTCTAGACAGCGCACAAAATATTTTGCTTTAAATGCTAGAATCCTTTTTTAATAATGTTACCAAAAAGTTTCTTTCAAATTAGAAAATAAATTAATCTATAGACAGGCTTATGTTTTAGAAGTTAATTCACTGATAGAAATTTGCTAAATATGGCCAATGCTATCTGGGTTAATTATAAATGTATAAGTCTAAACTAATTAAGAGGGATAAAAAATATAGTTGAAAAGAATTTAAATTAGAAAGATTATCCACATACTAATGTGTTAGGCCTGTTAGGCATTGTAAAAAATAATTAAAGCTACAAGTGCTAGGCCTATTAAAATTATTAAAAACCATGGAAAAAGTCATACCTTGCTCAATGCTCTGGATTTGGCCAACAGTGACTCTCTCATAGACGTCACTTCTTCCAGAGCTTCTCTCAAAGCTGAAATAGCCTCCTTACTTTCAAATTCTTCTTGCATATATTTTCCTTCCTCTCTATCAATTGCTTCAGATATTAGTGTACCAGTTTTCATTTTCAAAAGTTCAATTTTGGCGCGCAACTTACTTTCTAACTTAGAATATTCTTCCCTTAGATACCTCACATAGTCTTCACTCTCTCTGAGCTTTTGGGTGGAATTCTCCAAGTTTTCATTAAGGTTACTGATTTGTTTTAATAAATTTTCACAAACCAAATGCCAGTTAGTATCTTTATTTTGAGATAAATCCTCATACCTTAAATTTTTATCAACAGAAGCCTCAACTTTAAGATCTGGGGATCCTTTTTCTTTATTTACATTAGATACAAGTTTAACTTTGGTTTCAGAAAGAACACGTGCAGTTTCAGAAGGCACACTTGCAGTTTCAGAAGGGACACTTGCAGTTTCAGAAGGGACACGTGCAGTTCCAGAAGGGACACTTGCAGTTTCAGAAGGGACACTTGCAGTTTCAGAAGGGACGCGTGCAGTTTCAGAAGGGACACTTGCAGTTTCAGAAGGGACAATTGCAGTTCCAGAAGGGACATTTGCAGTTTCAGAAGGGACACGTGCAGTTTCAGAAGGGACACTTGCAGTTTCAGAATGAACATGCACAGTTTCAGAAGAAACATCGATTTCATGTACATGCGTCTGACCGAGGCCTACAAGTAATTTTGAACTTGTCTCTTTTGAATGAATCATATCAGGTGATGGAATTTTCCTCCAAACAGCAATGTCAACATTTTGCATTTCACGGTTTTTATTTAAAATAGGGAGGTTCTCTTGGTTAACAACTTCGTGTACAGGAATAATGTAGTCAGATTTCAATATTGGTTGAGTTTTTAGAGTTTCAAATGAGTGAAGTTTTTCAGGCCTTGATAAAGAAAAATCTGGAATTTTATCACAACACTGACATGGTTGAGCACCCAAAAATGTTTCAAGTTCTTCTATTCTATTCCTCATAACATCTTCTTCTTCTTCTATAATCTCTAATGCTTGTTCAAGCTCAGTTAATACATCTTTAAAATGTTCCAACCTTGCTTTTACCTCTTCCATAATTTTATGTTCTGGAAACTCTTTTTCTCCTTTGAATGGTATCTCTATGGCTTGCAACACTTTAGACATGTACAATACTAGAATGGTAGGTATGAGATTTTCAAATAATTCTATTTGTCTTTTCAAATCTCCTTTTCTTTCTTCAAAAGAGGAAATGTTTGCATTATATCTTGCAATTAAAATTTCTGCCTCTTTGCACTTTACTTCGTTGTAACTTTTCACAGAAATTCTTTTCTCCGATTGAACACCTAAGTTTTTTACAATAGCCGCAATACTAGCAATCTCAGGATCAACTTTGGATGTATCAGATATTTTTGGGATTTTAAACAGACATGATGTTTCTGAAACTGGTGCTTCAGAAGGTGAAACTTCAGAGGAAATTTGGGTATCAGGATTGGCCACACTATTTGTTGAATCTGTCATTTTAACTTTTGCCTCTTTGGAAGCTGGTTCCTCAGATTGGATACCTCTGTCTTTCATAACATCTTGATCTGCAGAAGGAACAAGAATATGTGATTTTAGTTCCTTTTCTATAAATGTAACCCCTTCATGCATGGACATGGAATCTATAACATCAGTAACTTTGTTCATAGGCTCAGTATGGTCATCCTAAAACCATATTTTGATAGTTAGGAAGTAAAAAATATTTATCTATTAGGTACTGGTACTTGAATTAAATATTTGCCCATGGAAAATGTGCTGGCCTTTTATAAAGTTTTCAAGCAATTATACATAATTTTGGTCACAACCTTTCAGCAAATAAACTCATGTACAGTATCTACAAAATACAATAAAATTTCTTAGAATTTTTGCTTAGTAATGCATCATTAATACATAAATTGGTACTTGTACTTAGAAAAGTTCAAAAACTTAACATTCAGTCATAAATATCTTTTGTTAGGACTTTGAAGTTCACAAGATTATTGGTCCAGAAAAATTTTAATTCTTAAAAATTTTAATTTAGAAAAAAATTCCAGAAACCCATTACCACATTATTCAAGTTCAGGTTACTTTATTGTTCTAAGTGAGATAGTATAAAACAGATTTTTTTAAATAAAGCAAATGTCTTGTAATAATAAATCAATATGTACCTTTACCAAAAAAATTACCTTTCAATAGTAAAAAAATTAAAAATAAAAAATAAACATTGTGTTAATAATTGTGAGATCACAACACACTTTAGTTGAGCTATTGCCTATATACATTAATGTGAATAGACTTGTCATAGCATATGTGCTGTAAATATGTTTGAAACATATTTAACATAGTAACGCAGTTTCTCGTGGCAAAGATAAATTATAAGTGAAAGGTGAATCAGTTCTACCACTCTTCTTAACTCTTTATGAAACAGTTTATTATTGACAATTTTTTACGTTGTAATTGGCTTAAATGTGTTTTTAACACTGTAGAACCATACAACATCCGACGGAAATGCTCCTGGTTTTTAGCCCGGCAAACAAGATCTCGGTATGGTACCAAACAAATGTGGATGAGAAGTCTATTCACATTACCGTATAGTCAGTGCCTTGTTGAATTGGATTCTATTAAATGTGCAACTCCATAAGCAGTTTCAAACAAAACTGTTTTAAGATAGCACAACAGAGAGACTGATTATCTTTACACACCTTGATCTGTGGTGGAGGTTTAGAAGGTGAATTTTTCATCGATATCTCTTCTGTCTGCGCTTGCTGAATTGATGTAAGAGCATCAATGCTCCTAGGTAATTTTTGCAAGGACTTTACTTGGCCTTTACCATTGATCTCTGATGAAAATTCTGACTTATTTTCTAGTAATTTAATTTTTAATTGAAGTTTTTCCTCCAACTCACGATGTCCTTCTTCTAAACATTTCACATGATCTTCGGTTTCTTTCAATTTTCGTGAGGAATTCTTTAATTTTTCATCAAGCTCAATTTTTTGCCTAAGCAAGTTCTCATACATTTTTTTCCAATCTCTGTCTTCAACTTGAAACAGCTCTTGAAATTTCTTACCCTCACTTAAAATTGTTAAGTGATTTATTTCTTTTTCATTATTCAACGCTAATAACTCAAATTTTGGTTTATCAGGTATTGTAATATCAATACTAATTATTTCACTGGGATATTGATCCTTTTGACCGGCTAAGATCATTTCCAGTTCTTCAGTTCTTTTTTTCATTACCTCTTTTTCTTCTTTCAGTAACTCTAAGGCTTCTTCGATTTCATCTAAAGCATTTTGAAGGCTTTCCAGTTTTTCCCTGGCTTCTTGCTCAATTTCCTGCTGAGGGACAGGATTATTTTTACTGGACTGTAACACTTTTGACATGCACCACATCAAAACGTTTGGAATAATATTTTTTAATAATTCCATTTCTTCAATCAAATATTCTTCTCTTTCTTCAAGAGCTGCTATGTTAGCTCGGTATCTAGCAATTAACATTTCACTTTCTTTATTCTTTGGCATGTTGATTTTATTGTTTTATTCAGTCTCTTAGAAGATCAATCAAGTTTAAATTTGTACTACCTACCAACATAATCTATGAGGTATATTATTACATAAAAAATTATATGTGAATGTGTTGTCAAATATTTATTGTTCTGAGTAAGATTAATAAATAGTTACAAAGTATATAAATACAGTAATAAATTTGGTTCCATGACCTTGTACCATGTTGACCTGACAATCCTGATTTGTGTTAAGAGGTTATATTCCTCTTCCAGTCACTTTGTTTCTACAACTCAGCTGATTTTCAATATTGGCTTCAAAATCGACATATTTTCTAGAGAACAGTGTTGCAGTTTGAAAATAACTTATATTATGACGACTACATAAAAACGAAGAGTGTGGCACTACAGATGAGGGAAGACTTGAATTTTTTGTATTAATAATATTAATAAATAATATTAATAATTATTAACAATTATTAATTATTAATTGAGAACATTATGGGATATGAGACTTTAGAGAGAGACTTCATTTGAAACACCGACGCACTTTGGCGTATTTTAAGGTGAGTATGACTGAAGGGGTGAGTGTGATGATTGTGATGGATCAGATGAGGTGTAGCTTTGTTACTGACAAATATTAACTGTTTTTATTTGTCAGGATCATTAATTAATAGCCCAATGACCAAAGGCAGCTGGGTCCAGTATCGAACCATCAAAAAGCACTAACTTTTCTCAGGATCGAACCGGCTACCTTCAGATTCAAAGGCGAGCTCTTTAACCACTCAGCTACCCAGCCAGTATGATTATTCTACTTGACTTAGTGAAATTTTCCAACATTTCAATAACTTTTGAACAATTTGATTATCCTATATACTATAATACGAGGAGTGGGCGATGTATTTTCCATCAATTTCAAAACTCAGCGGGTAGTTTTTGCTTTAAATTTGTATTTGAGAGTGTTTTGGCACATGAATAAGTTTAGAAACCGTCTAAACACCAGGAAAAACGGATGTTGTCTAAAACTAAGTTTAAAATTTATAATTTTTAAACATTTTTCTTATAGGTTGCCATCAAGGCAACAAAATAACAATGAATGGTAAGCAGAAATAAAAAATGCTACTTTTAAGGATTGTTTTTTAAACAGCTGTCAAAGCTGACAAGCGTAAACTTCAAAGAAAGCCTTATTATTACTGATACCAACCAAAGTGAACTAAAATCAACGAGCAAGGCTTGGTTAACATAGTACTTGCAGAATAAAAAAATCATCATTGTAGAATTAGGACCCCCCTGTCAAACACCTGCTTAGTGTAGTTTTTTGTACTTTTATTTTGAGTAGATAAAATAATATTTATCCAGGCTTACTGCATTAAACATTTTAGTTGATATAACAAATAAATATTTGGATTATATAATAAGGCTTTTGGAATAACATAATAAATATATCTAGGGTAATATCAGTAGCCTAATAGCTTTAGAGGTTTTTGTGCATAAAGGGAAAAATGCCCTTACTTTCACCCATGTCATTATTACAAAAACTACAATTTGGAGATTGCAAAAGTTGGCAATTGCCCCCCCCCCCCATACCCCTCCCCCTCAAACTTAAAAAAAAAAAAAAAAACTGGAAATTTTACGTGAATGTAACTTAAACTGAGCTTTCATAATGCTGTCTATATTTGCAAACATATTAGAAGCAAAAGAATTATATTGATAATATAAATTCTTAATTAAATTTTTAATTTAATCCCTTTATCCCCCAATTTAATTTTGACATTTTGTCAGACCGTATACACATGGTTTGTAGACAGGTTTGGTTTTACTCTCATAAAACAATTTTTGAAAATCTTGATCCCCCCACAGAAAAAAAAATATTTTTCTTTATTAAACACACTGAGTGTAATATTAACACATAAAATTCAAATTTTTCACAGATCATTGATCATCATCTAGAATCTGAAGTATAAATTAAATCTATATATTAATTTGCAAGAATATTTTTTTCTCCTTTTTCCTCAGCCAGTGTGCATTGAAGAAGAAATCCGCGCATACCGAGAAAAATAGTGTTCTGCAGATGAGCAGAATACGATTGTAATTCATGAATAATTGCATGAGGTAATTGCTTGAATAATTAAACGGCTGTTGTAATAACAAATGCTAGAAAATTAAATGAACAGATGTTTCTGTTACAAAATATTTTTTTTAACTCATTCGGGCCAAACCAACGAGGTTAAAGTTACATTACATTTAGAGTGAAAAATGTAATTTTTTGTCCCCTGTTGATTTGCGTATTTTACCCACAATTCCCGCGGTTTCCTTGGCAACCATCCGAAACTTTACCCTTGTTTCCTTGGTTACCAGTTTTAGCTATTCTGATTGGTCGCAACAAGTAAAAAAAATTATAGATCATATACTTTTAAAACATTTGATTATTTGTAGTTTTGTTGATTTTTTTAGAACCTTTGATCACTTTGAACACTTTGATTTGATGGTCTGTGAACAGGCTACTGAGATAGGTTACCATAGAAACGTTGCATAGGTGAGGGTAAAATGGAAAATAACAGATAGGAAAGTGACTGATTACCAGGGAAAGGGCGGGAATTGTACGTCAAATGAAGCCAATCAACAGGGGACAAACTTACCTACTTGGTAGCACTCTATATCAAGTTTAACCTAGTTGGTCCTGATTAACTGACATTATTGGTGAATTTTGACCAGTGGGCAATCTCTGGTAGTATTACGTGCACATAAAAACACATGAAACCAGTAGGTTTTAAATCCATATTAATAGCACATAACATATTATCCTGGTGTAAGAAACAACACTGCCTAAGTGACATTTTTGGTGAAACTAAGTTTTTCGTATCTCTATGGAAACATGCATTTGCATGTCCTTGCGACGTAGTTTAGCAAAAATTAAGCAGAACATGTTGCTATGGTATTTTTCTTACACACTTTATATCCTTCAGTTCTAGCAAGGTAGTCTAATAGAGAGGGATGTCAATGACAAAAAAATTTAATCAATGGAAATCAAGCAAAAGGGCAATAAGACATCATGTTATTCTGTGTAAGGTGAAACTTATTGCCCTTTTGCGTAATTTCCATTGATTTTTAAAAGATCATTGCTGGTGTTAGTTATTGTCTTGGTTATAAAACAAACATTTTTAAAGTCAAATGAATAGCTTTCAGTGTTCAATGGAGATAGGTCAAGTTATATTGTAATACAACACCACCTAAATCCCTCCTGAAGTTTTTTGGCTCTCTACTGAAAGTTTGCTTCGTGTCACATAGGTGGTGTTGTTTTGTTTCTTAACAGGGAGTGAAAGGGCTCCTCTCAGAACGTCATGTAGTGCTTCGCCTGCTCCCATTTTGTGCCTTTATTTTTAGTCCGATAAAAGTGGAAGGAGTTTTAAATAAAAGATGCATACTAGGGCTATTTTATTCGCTTTTTATTATATTTTTCATTTTGAGTCCATATTAAGTAGGGATGGACGGGAATGGATTTTTAGTTCGGGACGGGACGGGACGGGAATTTTTATTTCCCATCCAATTTCGGGACGGGATTGCTCTTCTCGATGCTATCGGGAAATATTTGTTTTGATTTTTATCTGAGTGTTGTATACAGATAAATTAATGTTAAATATCAACTAGTTCTCCTTCCAACTTGTTCCACTTGTTTTTTATAAGTTACAATGAATGTCCTTTTGTTAAAAAATTCAAATAATATAGTTTTGATATTTTAAGGATGCAATAAGATCATGGGAAAGTATAAATTTTATTGTACCCAAATAAATTTAAGTCAAATCACTAAACACACATAAAGGAAAAATGTTGAGCATGTCTTATTTAATACAAGTTTTGCTTAATGAAATATTAAACATTTGGTACGAAGAATGAAAATAAACATTATGTACGGTACCAGTACAAAAAAATATATAGATTAAAACAATTGGAAAAATTGTAAAGAGAACAATACTATATTACAATAAATAAGGCCTAATCTCCTCCTCGTTAACGAGATCGTCGGCCGTGATCGCCGGCCGCCGTTCGGCAGTTCCCGTCCCGATAAATTCCCGAGTATAAAAAAAATCCCGCCCGATGATCGGGACGAAAATTTCCCGAAAATTTTCCCGAAATTTCGGGACCCGTCCATCCCTAATATTAAGCTATAATGGTTTGAAGTCGAACCAACTTTTATCAAGTTTAAAACATTATAGCTTAAGGGATTCAAAATCGATCAAAAAAATCAAAAAGCGAATCAAACAGCCAGTCTTTATCTTTTATTTAAAACTTCTCTCATGTTTATCGTACTTAAAATAAAGGTATAAAATGGGAGCAGACAAAGCCCTGTACAATGAGTTTTGACCAGAGACCATTGAATAGTTGTGCAACAATGCGAACGGTATTCAGGTAGTTTCCGCAACAACATAATCGCTTTATCCCTTTAACCGCCCTCTAAAGCAACCATTTAAATATTAAAAAATGTAAATTTCTACATTTAAGAAAAAGACTCATATATTTTGAGTATATTTTAATAGTAATAAATATGTACAGATAAAAACAGATGAGTAGATTAGAAATAAAAATTAGCATATAGATGTAAAAATAGAATATAAAGTGTATATTAGTTTACTTTGGTTCGTACATAACGATTGATCTTGAAATAATTTGTCCGTTCAGGTCGATGGGACTGACAGCAATTTCCAATAATAGCTTCAAATCCAACGGATGGAGCAGGGCCAAATTCCGTTTCGACGAATGTACCCAGTACTTGAACAGCCCATTTAAATATATCTAGAAATGAAAACATTATACATTAAAAAAGCTTTGGACAAACATAGACATTATATCACTACTAATTAACTCAACAATACCTAATTGACAATTTATTTTTCAATATATACCCACCACTTATGTAATGCCTTGATGTAACAATTACCTGAATTTAATCACCTTAATTGATGAGGCAACCATTGCCTAGAAAACATGCAGTTCTATACAGCCCCCCAGTTTGAAAAAACAAGTAACTAAATTTTTCCCTGGTGAACACTGTTCTGTTCTCTTTCAGAAGCCCAATGAAGTAAGTCAACTCAATTTATTCTAGTTTGGACTTTCTTACTTCAAGAGGTGTCTATTGACATTGTGAAAGCCCTCACTAGGTAACTCATTTGTTCATTTATTGTTACTGGTATGTGTATATTAATTTATGCATGTATCTACTGTTTATAAAATTACTTTAATTACCTTAGGCTTACATTATTTCAATTAATGCAAATTCTAACTGGATCCATCTGTTTGGAAAGAATAGTAAAAATATGTTTATAAATGTCCCTTACAACCTCTGTTGGGTTTTGGCTTGCATTTCTGTATGTGTTGCTCAATTGATTTGTGCATGAGAATTTTTAGTTTAGACCGTAGACAAATCTGAAATGCTATGAAACAAATAAATCTAATATACCTTGTTGGCAGGCCTGCGGTATGTAAGTGACGGGCTATGGGCCCGACAAATATTATGGCGCTCCCCCCCCCCCCCATTCGATATGAATCTCCAAATAAAAATACCCTAATGCCATATGCATTTGCAAATTTGACACATGCATTCACAACATAACAATGACAAAACTAATTATTTTACTAAAACTAAAATTTTATTGTGTTCACTTTTCTTTGTTATTAAAGAGTAAAATGTCGTTCCCCATTGTAAAGTAAAATGTAATCAATAAAATTAAAGTTAAACTTACATTCGGACTTGATTACCAACTACAATTTTCAAAAGGTAAAATGAGATTTGTTTTAAGATTCTGTGGGAAAAAATGAACTGACATAGAAAGATAACATTGTCAATGATCTAGTATCAACACGCAGGACGCAGGCAAAGCCGATAATGAGTCATGAGTGAGAGGTAGAATGGAGAGAGTTTCGTTTGCACACGATTTAATATATTTTCTTTAGCTTGCGCCCCAAAACACCTAGAACATTTTGGCACCCCTGGGCCGGGGCCCACCGCACCAGGCTCAGTTGGAAAATCGGTCCTGCCTGTTAAAATAGCTTTGATACTCCCTACTTTGATTTAAGAAAGAACAAAATCAGTTCCTACCTGGAAGCCCACCACATCCGCCGAGGGTGGGGGCCCCCATTCGATCAAAAGGCTATCGTTATCAACCTTACGGACAATTCTCACATTCAGAGGGTTGGAGCTGGAACCACCCTGGAAAACATTAACAATATGTTAATATTAGTTTTAATCATCTTATATAAGATAATCTCTTTGTTCTAAAAATATGTTATACTAAAAAAATCAAAACTGTTCCTTGGTGAACATAACATTTACTTCATTTATATTTATCATGTGATCTACAATAATAATTATTTGTAAACAAAACATTAGACATTTGATAGTTATGATCATCTGTTTTAAAACAGCAAGAAATAATTACACTTTAAACTCTATTTATATACAACATTTCTCCAGGGCGGGTTAATTACGTCGTCAGCTTGACAAGTTTGGTTGTCGGTCTTCTCCAGGTTCCAGTGGAGGTTCGGATGTCTGCTACCCTCACTTGGCCATCTCGTCCAGGGTACACTGCTTCCACTACTCCCTTCGTCCACCTCCCTCTAGCTTGGTTTTCTTCGGCAATCAGTACCACGTCTCCTTCTTTGAGATTAACTTGTTTGTTGTGCCATTTCGAACGTTTGTTGAGTAATGGAATATATTCCCTCAACCATCGTTTCCAATATTTGTCGGCATAATCTTGTGCAATCTTCCATTGTTTTCTTAGGTGTTTCTCTTTAATTTCGACGGTTGGCATTAGTATGTCCTTACCTCCTAAAAGAAAATGATTAGGGGTTAAGGGAAGCTCATCTGCAATATCTTCAGACACGGGAAAAAGAGGTCTGTTGTTTAGAATGGATTCTACTTCGCAGAGTAAAGTAACCAAAGTTTCTTCACGAGGAGCTTGTGAGTTCAGAATAAAGTATAAACATTTTTTCACAGACTGTACCAGACACCAGGAGCACTGTGTGCTCCTCCCATATGTGGGCTAGCAGGTGGCAGAAAACTCCATTTTATTTTCTTTTGTGTACAAAATGTTTTTATTCGATCATTGTCAAAGGTTTTAAGAGCTTCTCTCAACTCTCTTTCCCCTCCCTTGAAGTTGGTTCCGTTGTCAGAGATCAATTCAACAGGACATCCCCTCCTTGCTACAAATCTTTTAATGGCTTGAATGGCTGAGTCAGAACTCAGTGACGCTGCAAGCTCCAAGTGTACAGCTCGCACTGAGAGACATGTAAATAATGCTCCATAACGCTTTTCTCTTCTTCGACCTACTGCAACTTCCAAAGGGCCAAAATAATCCAGTGCCACACAGGTGAACGGTCTGCCGTAAGGTTCCAATCTGTAAGCTGGTAATGGAGCCATCTCTGGAGTCTTGGGCATGATGCGCCGCAGTTGACATTTTTTGTAGTTGGCCCAACAACTTTTAATGGCTTGTTTCATACGGATTATCCAAAACTTCAAACTTCTGTCTCAAGTTTGTTGCCACAGTTTCTTGTCCCTGATGAGCCATTTTTTCATGTTCATCTTGTATTAGAAGAATTGTCAGTCGCTGCTTCGGGTCTAAAATAATTGGGTTCTTAACTTCTTGACTGATATGATTTCCATATTCAGTTCTTCCCCTCATTTTCAGCAAGTTTTCAGACAAAACCGGACTTAGTTTAAAAAGTCTACTCACTCGTGGTACAGGTTTACCTTCCTTAAGTGTCTTCAAATCTTGAGTAAACGATTCCTCTTGAGAAAGTCTGAAACAACATTTTTCAGCTTGTTCAATCTCCTCAACACTTAAACTTGAATTTCCATTTTTCTCATTTTTATTTCTTGAATTGTAGATAAATCTTTGTACCCATGCTACTGTTCTTATAAGTCTGGAGTACTTAGAAAACCTTTCCATATCGATAACTGAGTTTTTGCTGTTTTCTACTGGAATAGACAAGACTACTTCATGGCTTTCATCATTTTGTGGTTGGTTCTCAATCTTTGGCCATAAATCTTCTTGTTTGTAGAGGAATGCTGGACCTTGAAGCCATAGGCATTTGTTGGAGAGGAAGGAAGACGATTCTCTCGAAGCATCATCAGCTACATTTTCTGTTCTAACCTCTTCATCGCTTTTATTTGATTCTTTAGTCGGGCAGTCGACAAAATCTCTCTCAAAACTCTTTTTAACTAGTGTGTTAAGCTCTTCCATTTCTGAATTTATTTCATGTTTAAACATTACAAAGTCATTGTCCACACGGTTTAAGTAGTTTACTCTTCCAGTAGGTCCATTTATTGTCCAACCTAGCTTCGACTTCAAAGCAATTGGTGCATTTGCTGGTCCAATAATAACTTGTACAGGTACTGTCAAATGAACATGCTCATGTCCAATCAGCAGTCGTGGGCGACCATGCCGGAACACTTCTTCTGGGATTTCCTGTAGATGAGGCCACTTTTTCTTCATTCATTCAGCGTTCATTGATTGTGTTGGTAACTGCAACGCTGTTAACGTCTTCACATTGTTTAGAGACAAGTGTTCACCTGAATCCCCTAAAACTGTCAGTGATATGGTTTGAGATTGTTCTTCTGTATATACAGATCCATCTGTCCATGAGAATGAAAGAGGTTTAGTAGGTCCTTCAATTTCAAGTTCTTCGGCCAATTCCTTTTCAATGACGGAAATGGTAGAACCATCGTCAATTAAGGCAAATGTTTCAATTTGTTTGCCGTTTCTTCCAACTAATTTCACTGCGAGAACCCTCAATAACACTCTTGCCACTGATTCCTCTTGAAACCCCACATGTTCACATTGAACCTCTAATTTAGGTTTTTCTTGATTAACATCTTTTTTCGGAGTGACATGCAACAGTTTATTATGAAAGTTAGTGCAGCCATTAAGTCCACAAGCAAGTTTTTTACGACACTTTGCCGCACGGTGCTTTGCCTTTAGACAAATGAAACACAGACTATTACTCTTGACTGTTTCCCATCTTTTATTAACATCATATTCCAGGAATTGCTTACACTCTGCCAAAGTGTGGTCTTGTTTCTTGCAACAAATACATATACGCCTTTTCATCTTCTTGTCGCCCTCATCTTGTATTAGCACATAATTCTTTTGATTTGATTCGTTTCTTGCACTCACGTTCTTGAAGTTTCCTGAGAGAGATGTACTAGGAGCACATATAGTTGCTGCATCCGCTATAGAAGAAAGCCATGTAGAAAAACTATCGAGGCCAATCGGTTGTTTCAGTTGGGAATGTGGCGATGTAACAAACATTCCCCAGTTGAGCTTCATGTTGGTAGACAGTTTATCTGTAAGTTCATCCATTAGTTGCGGATTAAACAAATAGTGATCCTGCTTTAATGATTTTACTGTAACCACTAAGTTCCGCACCATGTCACTAAAGGCAACCAAAGTGTCTGGTTTGTAGTCCTTTGTTGGTGGTCGACTTCTTACGCTTGCAATTAGATTCTTTATAATGATATCTGGTCTTCCAAAACGCCGCTCTAACAAATTTACAATTTCTGGTACGTTTTCAGAATATATCAAAAGGGCTGAAATCATTTCTTTGGCTTTTCCGGTAATCGACTTCTGTAATCTTTGAAGATTTTCCAAATCAGTGTATTCATTAATTTTAGTAGATCGCCTGTATTCAGCTATCCAAGCGGGCCATTGATCAAGATCTCCGCTGAAATTAGGTAGCGTTGACAACACTCTTGCAGGCTTCTTCTCTCTAAATGTACTTTTTTCCTCAGGTACATGTCCATGATTTACATTTTCCTTAAAGTGCAGTATTTGGTTATGAAGGTTATCGCAACAGGCAGGTTGAATATTTCGAGGGAAAGACGAAGCATCTCGAAGAATTCTATTTTCTTCTCCATTTTCTTTGAACGGAACAGTCCTTGCTTCTCGAGGATCATCATAATTTTCTTCCCGAGGCCAGAAACTAGACTGTCGTTCTTTGTGAGGCAAGAAAACTTCCTGCTGTTCACTCTTCATCATATGTATTGGAACATTCACATAAGGCTTTAAAATGTTATTCTTCTCTATTTCATTAAATCGATCCTTTGTCTGCATCCACATTTCAACAGCTTCCTTTGTGCTTAACGGTTGTGAAAGGGAAGGTATCGAACGCCTAGAAGACCTACTGCTTACTCTGGATGAACCCCTGCTAAGCGATGACAGACGTTCTTCAAGTAGTTTCTTTCTTATTTCTATTTCCTTCCGCTTGGCTTCCTCTTCCACTTGAGCAAGTCTTCCATCAGCTGCTGCTATTTTCAGTGCTGCCTCTGCCCTTTTGGCTTCCGCTTCGGCTTCAGCTTTCTTGGCTAGGGCTTCAGCTTCTGCTTTCTCTGCCGCCGCCTTGGCTTGAGCACAGGATACAATTAGGGATGTTTCCTCTTCCTGGATCCTAATCAGCTCATCCACAACCTCCAAAGAATTTTCATTTTTACTCCTACCAGATCTGGTCTTATGAGAATGTACTGACTCAGGGATGGATTTGTTACTCATTGCCCTATCATTTTGATCATTGAAATCCTGTGATTGTACAGCAGACTTCTTGGCTTTGGACCTAGTTAATGCTCCTTTATTCGACATTAAGTTGATTCGCAAAGGTTTCGGCACCAAAATGTTCTAAAAATATGTTATACTAAAAAAATCAAAACTGTTCCTTGGTGAACATAACATTTACTTCATTTATATTTATCATGTGATCTACAATAATAATTATTTGTAAACAAAACATTAGACATTTGATAGTTATGATCATCTGTTTTAAAACAGCAAGAAATAATTACACTTTAAACTCTATTTATATACAACACTCTTTGAAAAAACCTTTTGCAAATTCTTAGGTATTAATATAGACAACAGATTGGATTTTTCTGCTCACACAGATGAATTAAGTAAAAAATTGATTTCGTCTTGTTTTGCTTTAAAGATTTTATCAAAATCCATGAATACTTGCATCTTAAGAATGGTTTATTTTGCGACTATTGAATGCAGATTAACATACGGCTTAACAATTTGGGGAAGCACTAAATTAGTAAATTTTAATAGAATATTTGGAGCCCAGAAAAGAGCTGTAAGAATAATCAATAATGCGGCTTTTGATGAACCCTGCCAGCAAATTTTCAAAGACCTAAGGGTAATGACATTGCCTTGTCTTTACATATATGAACTTTGCAAATTTTACATTAAGAATAAAGAAATTTTTAGAAATATGATTAATGTTCCACACTCATACAACACCAGACATAACTTTATTACGTATCCCTCACATTCAACTACTAAATTTGAAAAGTCCACTAATTATATGGTGTGTAAGGTTGTCAATAAATTTCTCACTTTGGATAAAAACACTATTTTTAATAGGCTTTTCTTAAAAAAATTAAAAGACTACCTTATCTTACAAGCTTTCTATAGCCTTGATGAATTTTTTGAAACAAAAAGCAAAATATGATTTGATGTGCTAAGAACGAACCATTATTTTAATTTTTGTTACCATACTTATTATTTCGTTAATTTTTGTATTTTTATCTACTCTAGTTATTAGACATGTCTGTGACAATTCTCTATATGCATGATTGTATCTTGATGGAGAAATAAAGATTCTTATTCTTATTCTTATATATTTTAAATACTATCAAGATATTGAATGTTGAATAAATTGTATTAAGTTATGCTGTAAATGTATTTGGTCAAAAATTGCAGAGGATAAATTCTTGTACAATATTGTTTAAAATTTAATAAAGCGTATAATGAGATCAGCTGTATTCTACATTTATTCAGGGATTTCTTTTCCTCCTGCCGGTTCGAACCTGAGAAAAGTTAGTCGCTTTCAAGGTTCCATTCTGGACCCAGTTGCCATTTGGTTATCAATTAATGATGCTAAAACAGACATGGTGATAATGATTACCTTCATGGAAGCAGTGTAATTCTCCGGCTCCTTGCCTTTCAGGTAGGTGTGGAGGAGGGTCCTGTCGAAGTCATAAGTGTTGACGGGCTTGGTGTTGGCCGCAGCCTCCAACGACTGGTTGCCGGCCCACACGTTGTTACGAGCCAGCTCTCGTAGCTCGTCCGCGACTGACTTGATCAGGTGATCCTTCACTCGCATCTTGCTCTGAAGCGTTTGGGCGGCCAAACTGGGAACGCTCGGTGTACCAGCGGGCAACCGCTCTTCCTGCCATGGAATTCAACCAAATTAATACACTTACTCTTGGCTAATGAAGAAGGATGATGGCTATTAAATTACAATCGGGAAGAAAAATTTTCTATTATTTACATTACTATTAAAGTAACATTTTTTGTAAATTAGACAGGTTAACATAACGTTACACAATTTCTATAAAGTACTTCGTTTACTATTGTTTTGGCAATAAAAATAAAATAATGAATATTACTTTTAACTTGTTAAGCTAGGTTTACATGTGAGAGTTTTTCACTCTCAGAGAGTTTCGAACTCTCAGGAGAAACTCGCAGAGGTGTTTACACAACCAGCAAATTTTCCAAGATAGTTAATCCCAGACAGTTTTCTGTGATTTTTATGAGAACTGTCTGAGATTTTTATGAGAGTAAGTAACTAACTCTCCGAAAGTGAATAACTCTCACGTGTAAACCTAGCTTTAGAATTAAGTAGTCCAAGCCAAGTGTTGTTGTGTTGAGGTACTTGATACCATACGTTGCACAATTGAAACTAATTGTCTCACATAACACTTTGATTAGATGGATGTCTCAAAATTTACCTTAACTTAAGAACCATTATTCTATATTTATTCTTTCACATTATGAATAGTTGAACATTTCAAACAGATGTTGAACTAATGAATTTTTACTGTTTTCTATTTGATTCAACCTTTGAAATCCCAAAGAGTTATGATTGAAATAGAAGTGTAACAAAATAAAGACAGAGTTCCAATATTTTCATTTAATAATTTAATATAATTGTGTAAATTTATTGTAATTTGGCAAATGTACCTGTTAATACTTCAATGATTTGAACGAAACTCACCTGCTTTAAACCAATGCTAGATGGAGGACCCTTTGTGCTGATTTCTGTAAAAATAAAACTGCGTATATCCGATTCCAATTTACATTTATTAAATAGTAGTGATTGGAACTATTTCAGCTATATGAAAATCTCTGTTGCCAGTTTTGCTATACATGCTGCAAATGGTCAGTTTTCAGTGTTGTGTGAATGTGCTGTTACGTTGACTACTCATTAGAATGGAAGTGATTAGGGCGCTGTTGACAACATATAAATGTAAATCTAGAGACTATTGTATTTCATTATTATTTTGGTACATGAATCAAACTTTTTATAATATTTCAAGTTTTCCAAATTTTCCTCTTGATTTTGTTTAAATTAACATTAAACACCATTGATCTTATTATGCTTAGAATATATATACATATATATTTTTTTTTATGAGATACCCAATGCTTTTTCATTACTATAACTTAATCACAAAATATTTATTATAAAAGATATGTAATACCAATATTATTCAATCGAAATTTGAGCTCTCCGGACAACTAATTACAGAATTCAACAATATAAGTTAGCAGATTGCCCCATTACTTTTTATATGTGAAGTGTTCAGCGCATTGTACAGTCAGCACAGTCAAGTTCATATGAAAACTGAGAGAAGCATACTGACACTGGAATTTGATTGGTTTCATAAAAATCAGTAGTAAACATGAACAAATATAGGGTAGGTTAAACTAATTTACTGTCATGGCTACCACCTGAACATAAGTACCGGTTTACTTAACACGTTGGCTACCGAACGTCACACATATGTGACGTAATGTTAACCTTAAATATAGACCAGCGTCACATATATGTGTCGTTCAAGGTGTTTCCAGTGTACCGACGACACATATATGGGACGCAGTCACGGTTCAGTTAAATGACTCGCCACGCCCATTTGGTCCACTGAATTGACCTAAAACCTGTTTATCGGTCTATAGGAATGTGTGACACACATGTGAGTCGCTTGGTCTCTGGGTAGGACCTCGATTTGATTTTTTACAGATTTTCAAAGTTGGCCATATGGTCTGCTCACATGCTGCCATTAGTGTTTGTTTACTAAACATTCCAGATGGCGTTTTTTATTGCGTGACACATTGTCCTGTATATTTTAGTATTTTTTGATGTAGTAAAACTATTTTTCATTTATTTCCCAGTCATCCCACTCATGACACACATGTGAGACAGTCGGTCTATAGCAAACAAACATAATACAAAATATTACTATAGACCAACGTCACACATATGTGGCGCAATAAAAATGCTAAAAGAGTACTAAAATAAATTTTTTTACCAACTTTTATGAGCAAATATATATGTTACACATCAAATTATATTAAAATAGCGAAACAAAATTTTTGGTCTCTGGGTTAGTGTTAGTCACAATGACTCGGTCTGTGGTGAGAGATCGAGTACTAGGATCGGTCTGCTGGGAAGTCCCGCCGACCCGAATTTCCTACAGTCGGTAGCCAACGTGTTAAAGTTGTTCCATATGCCATTTATACAAAATGGAACTTAAGGAAAATGTTCTTACCTGGAGTAATTTCTTGTGGCTCAGAAATCATAACTTGTGCCTCCGTTCTATCAGCGGCTGTTTTAGATGATACAGGTTCAGATGGTGGTTTTGTTTCAGTCGTCATTTGGTCTGTAATTGCTGGAGTCTCTTGTTTAAATATTGAGGGTTCTTTGTGAGGTTCTGATTCTATATGTTTTACCTTTGAAGGTTCCTGGGGTGCTTCAATTTCTGTCACGATAGCAGTTTGTTCAGACACAACAGATAAACTTTTTGCAGAACCTGTAGATACTTCAGGAGTTTTAGAAGGCTTGGACGTGACTAATATCTCTTCTCCCCTTGTTATTGAACGTTCTTCTTTTAAGCTAGGTTCTTTGGAAACATCAGTTATGGGTGCCACCACAATATTTTCAACCTCAGTGCTCTCAACCGAAAATTTTGGTACATCTTGATCATCTTTAGTTTCTAAACCTTGTGTTTTAGCTTGGGCTTCTACTGGCACAAGCTCTTTTGGTATGGTCCCCTTGGGCGGGGCATTTGGAAATTCCACGCTGGCAGGTTCTGCAAAGATTTGGGGAATTTCAGATTCCAGTGTGTCTGGTGCAAGAATTTCTGCTTCAGGTAAAGCTTCTTTCATAGGTGTCTCAGTTGAAGCTTGTGCTTTAGGCTTTCCAACATCAATATTTTTAGACACATCCTCTAGTTTGGGTGAGACAACTGTTGCTTCTACAGTAACTGCTTGTTCAGTGGGAATTTCAGGATGTGTTTTAGACTCGTCTGCTTCAGACACAACCTCAGTAATTGTCTCTGGTACATCAAGAGCTTTTGTAGGTACTGAAGTTCCAGGGATTGAGGGTAAATCTGAGGTTACTGGTGTTTCTGAAGCAATTGGATCTTCTGTTGTCGATACAGGTTTTGCAAGATTTTCGGATGATAGTGGTACTTCTGGTAAATGTGTGGCTGGTCCATCTGGCTGAGAAATAAGCTCATTGAAATATTTCGGCTCAGATGAAGCGATTGGAACCTCTGCAGTTGCTACCAGTTCAGGAGGTGGTTCAGCAAGTTCAGTAATTTCTGGCGCTTCTGATCCTGGCTTCTCTGCTTTAGGAGTCTCCTTTAAATCTGCTGTTTCAGGTGAAGCCATAAGTTCAACCTTGCTTATAAGTTCTGCAGGAATTTGAGGTGGTACTTTTTCTGTTTCAAAGGGTTCAGAAATATCCTCTTTTAAGGCTGTTGTTTTACGTGGTTCAGTTGAAGCCTCAGATTCAGCTAGAATTTGAGGAGTATCAGGAGTTATTGATATTTCAAACTCAGGCATTGCTGCTTTAGGCAATTCAGAAGCAAGCTCTTGTAAAACCTCTTTTGTTATTGCTTCATCAGGCGCAATTGATACTTTGGCAGTATCTTCAGATTCAGCTGGAATTTGAGGGGTATCAGGAGTTATTGATGGTTCCAAAACAGGCGTTGCTGCTTTAGGCAATTCAGAAGCAGGCTCTTGTAAAACATCTTTTGTTATTGCTTCATCTGGCGCAATTGATACTTTGGCAGTATATTCAGATTCAGCTGGAATTTGAGGGGTATCAGGAGTTATTGATGGTTCCAAAACAGGCGTTGCTGCTTTAGGCAATTCAGAAGCAGGCTCTTGTAAAACATCTTTTGTTATTGCTTCATCTGGCGCAATTGATACTTTGGCAGTATCTTCAGATTCAGCTGGAATTTGATCGGTATCAGAAAATATTTCTGGTTCTAACTCAGGCGTCTCTGCCTTAGGTAATTCAGAAGCAGGCTCTTGTAAAACATCTTTTGTTATTGCTTCATCTGGCGCAATTGATACTTTGGCAGTATCTTCAGATTCAGCTGGAATTTGATCGGTATCAGAAAATATTTCTGGTTCTAACTCAGGCGTCTCTGCCTTAGGTAATTCAGAAGCAGGCCCTTTTAAAAACTCTTTTGTTGTTGTTGCATCTGGCGCCATTGATGCTTCAGCAGTAGCTTCAGATTCCACTGGAATTTGAGGGGTATCAGGAGATACTGCTGTTTCCATCTCAGACGCCTCTGCTTTAGGCATTTCAGAAACAGACTCTTTTGGAACTACTGTTTCAGGTTCAGGTTCTGACCCAATTTCTACTTCAACTTCTCCAGAATCAGGTCTCGCATTTTCTGGTAAGGCAGTTTCTGGTAAGGCCTCTTTCAAATCAGCTTTAAGAGTTTCGGACTCTGATTCAGATGAGGTTGGCAATTCTGAAGGTAACTCTCCGGGTATTACTTCTAAATCTTTTTCCTCTTGCGCACCCTCTGGGACAACATCCAATACCTTTTCTTGGCCATGTTCAGATGGTTCAGTTGGGATGGTCATGAGCACTACTTCAGGTTCGAAGATTTGAGGTTTAGAAATTGAAACCTTTGATAACTCCTCGCCTATTTCAGGTTTGATTACTTCTTCGGGAGACAAAACTGTTGGTTTAGGTAGAGAGTCCTCAGGTTCCAGTTCCTCTTTAGTTTCAGGAGTCTCAATAGGTGCAAATGTAGTATCTTGAATTTCAGTACCCTCGACCAAAGGCTCAACATGATCATCCTAAAAAAAAAATGTTTTCATTGTTATATGTTTCTTTAGTACCTGTTATTTGGTTTGTTTTCAGTTTGCCCTTGCTTTTTTTGTAAAGCATGCTCTTGATTGATGGGTACCCATAATGCTGAAGGAAAACCATAAAGGCGTGATAAGCGAGGCTTTACATGAATAATCAAAGTGTGGGCGACAGACTTTTATGACATACGTAAGCAAAAGTTGGATCATCGTATGCAAAAGTGTTTTATTAGAAACAGCGATTGCATAGAATAATAGCGCCAGATATAAAGCTTCAAAATTATGTCCTATGGCTAAGAAAAAAAATCTTGATTGGGAACCTTATGCCATAAACGACCCACATACATCAAAACTAAAAAGCTGAAAAACTCAAGTTTGAAGCACCGAACTTTCATATTTGGCATATTACAATTTTTTGACAATTTTAGAATTTCTTTTAAAGCGAGCTACCTCCTCAGTGCATACGTAAGTTTGTTGTTAGAGTTTCTTTTTGACCATCTTAAAAGGTAAAAATTTATTTCATTTATAAAAGGTTTATGTCTTACTTATAAATTTATTCATTTATAAACAGATATACAGCAATAGAGAAAAATCTATTAATCAAATCTTAAATTTTTAAAATTTTTATGTTGTCTACCATCAATTTTTTTTTTTAACTAGATACGTCAAAATCAAGGTGAAATATATTTGAAAAATTACTGTAACTTCTTTGGCTGTAGTATAATCGTGTATTTGTCTTTATCATTTAAGGTCAATAAACTACTTGAGCTACACTTTTTAAACATTACACTTAAGGCCAGGCGCACACGGGCGATTATTTTAAGGCAATTATTTCATCGCCCAGTCTGTGCATCATTGGAAAGAATGGGACCGCGCACACAGGCAATCAAAAGTAGTATTTTAAAATCTGTGGCATGCCACAGATTTGTGGGCGAGCCAATAGTGGCCAAAAATCTGTAACATACAGGTTTTAACCTGTCTGCACACACAGGCGATTGAATAATCGGCCGATCGCCCGTCAGTAGCTATACTCCGCAGTTACCGGTGACTTGTTTGTCCAACAATGGATAACAAAGCATCAAAACTTTTTTTGACATTTTGTAGTAGTTAAAGAATTTCTTATCGTCTCGTAAGGTGTTATATATCTTATATGTCACCGTTGTTAGTTTGTGTTTTAACGGGGGGGAGGGGGGGGGGGGCGGTAAAATTCAGCATATAAGGTTCCCTTATAATTGGGCTTAATGCCTGTAAGGGCTACCTTTTGCAGGAATTTCTTGTGTTTTTTTTTTGTTTCATTAATGTATTTTGCTATAGTTATTCAATATTCAATATTTAAGACATTTTATCATGTGTTTTAGAATACTCATAAATTTACCATTTGTGTTAGGCCCTATTGCTATTGTTATTCCTGCAATAAAGAGATTTTCTATTCTATTCTATTATGAAACTGTCCATTTATAAGTCTCTGACTTACAATAGGACGTACCCAATACCTACGGTGTCTTCTTCTTTTTCTAGCCCATATCAGTAGTGCACAAACACAAGTTAGCTCTACAAAGTCCATATTTTGTCACACAGAATGAGAACTACCAACAATTGCTACGTGTGTGCCTTCACATAGATCGAGGGCGATTTTTAATAGGCCGATTTTTTGATCGGTCAATTAAAAAATCACCCGTGTGCGCCTGGCCTTACTCAGATTAGAGTAAGTTAGAGGATTAGTAGTTATAACACAAAGTTACATATGTTTAGCATAGAGGTCTAGATAAAAGTCAGCTCCTAAATGTAAACTAAAACCATGTAAAGGGGTTTTACTCAGAATTTTGATGACTGAACATTTGAGTCACCTACCTTCCTTGATGTTTGAGTTCTAGATAGCGTCTCCTTCACGGACCTCACTTCTTCTAGAGCTTCTTGCATCACCGAAAGAGCCTCCTTACTTTCCATATCTTTTTGCAAGTATTTCTCCTTATCTTCATCAGCAACCTCCGATATTGAAGGACGCTTAAGAGTCTTCTTTTCTAGCAATTTTATTTTATCTTGCAGTTCTTTTTCTAACTTGGAATACTCTTCTTTTAACTGCTTAACATGATCCTCACTCTTTTGAAGTTGTTGTGAAGAATTTTTCAATTTGTCATTGAGTTCAGTTACTTTCTTCTGTAAGTCCTGAGCCACCGTTTTCCAATCAGTATCTTCAGGTTGTAACAAGTCATCAAGTTTCATCATCTGCTCTTCAGATCTCTTGCGATCTTCATCTTCCTTCTTAGGTTCTGAAGCCAAAATAGGTTTTATCAAAATATCCTTCATTTTTTCAGGATACTCCTCAGGCACATCAGCGAGGGATTTTTCCATATGTTCTATCCTTTTCCTCATAATCTTCTCTTCTTCTTTGAGAAGCTCATCAGCTACTTGTAGTTCCCTTAAAACACCTTCAAGGTGCTCTAACCTTTCTCTTGCCTCTGTTTCAGTTTCATGTTGAGGAAATGGTACTTCTCGACTGGCTTGTGAAACTTTCCACATATACCATACCAGGACAGGGGGAATAAGATTTTCTAATATTTCAATTCTTCTGATCAAATCTTCTTCTCTTTCTTCTAAATCTGCTATATCAGCTCTATATTTAAGAATCAAGTTTTGAATCTCTTTTTTCTTCGGCATGTTGATATATTTCTTGTAGGGACTGCTTCTGAAAACATCAATCTCAATAACGTATGTTATTCAAAATGCTATTCAAAAGGTTATTCAAAATGTTTCTTTCCTTCAAATAAGGAATAACTAATCCTAACATGTCTCTTTAACACCAGTACAACAGCAACACTCTTATTGAATATAAAAAATAAGTACAGCAAACTTGACATAATATGCCGCTTAAATACACATATTTTGTGTTTTGTTTGTAGAATGTAATATGTGAACAACATGAACAGTGATAAAAGGGATAAAAACAGATCTCAAAATTTAGTTTACAATCAATAAACATTAACAAAAATTATGTGTGCTTGGTTATGAAGTACCTAAATCCTCAAATGAGATAAGTCAGCATATAAATATAATCTTAACACAAAATAGTCAGACAAATCCTATTTGTTTACACATTATGTAAACAAATAAATACATTCCTAGTTTTAAATAGTAACTAATTTAGATTAACATGAAAAAATACTTACCGTTTTAATGTAGCGGAGTTCCTCACTTTAGATTAAAGTTTTTAATTTATTTGTATCATAAAAGGTGTAATGATATGAAGGAAGTTTGAATGTTTGATTATGTATAAACAATAAATTTAGTCTGTGCTTTGATGATCTGAATGAGAGGACTCTTTCAGCTGTTATGCTGAAATTTAAATTTTAAATCAGTGCAAGCAGAATGTAGTCTGATGGATCTTCAAAGGTGTAACATATGACACATTAACAATAGGCCAAATTACTCTATTCTAGATTTCCTTGGTCTTGAAATTGTAGTTTAACCTTATTGACATAAACTATAGCTCAAATTTTCTACTGAAGGAATAAAAACTGTACAAACAACCAGTTAATCACTTTCTAAGACGCTACCACAGTGTATTTAAGACTATTAAAACAAACTAGTGCACGTGTTGCTCAACTTCGAGCAATTTATTTTCATACAATACAAAAGTTACATTTAGTTCTAGATCAATGAAATCAATGATCAATGACCAATCCATTATTGTGAATATCAGTGATCACCAAAAACTACAGCTGTACGTTAACAGATGTTTAAAATGCTCAAACCAATTTCAATCCTATACTCTTATACGAGCAATGTTTGCTTGTTTGCTTGCTTGCACAATTATCTCAAAAACGGCTCCGACGATTTCCTTCAAATTTTGGAATATGGGGGTTTTGGCCACCAGAAATCGATTGGAGCTGGTCCCATAGCTGGGAAAAATCCGGTTTTCGCGCTAGAGCCCTTCAAAGATCCCATGTTATCCTTATGGAAATTTTTTAACTGAACAAAAATCAGCTGATAACTGTAGATAAAATAAACCAATGTGTTACATCTTTAACCTGTGGTTTTAGGAAAATCATACCAATGTGCAGCAAACCTTCCGCCTGGCGAGTGAGCGGAGCGAACGAGCTTTGTGTGAGAAACGAAAGTAATAATTTTACCGAGCTTAAGCTCGGTCCCCCTGGTACTGTTATTCTAATGGGAAAATTTCAAATTTAATTTGTGGATAGTGCCCTTATTTTAAGTCCGATTTTCATCAAATTTTGGCGGAAACAACTTCAGACTAAGCCCTATCCAACGACACCAAAAACTTGAATATCGGTTGAGAACTGTAGGAGGAGTTCTCAAGACAAAAAAAAAATCCTTAGCGTATTAAATAAGTATAGATTAAATAAACTCTTCCATCACCATATCATAAGCATGGCTAGAGGTTATACATTCAATGTATTTTAACTATAATGAATAATTATAAAAAATACTCAATCCAGACTTAACACCAATTGATCAACATTGGTTATTTCTAGTGGTTTGTACATCATGTATGTTACCGGCAAGGTGTATAATCAGGAATTCTATAAGGCATTCATTATATCCATTGCCTAAAGTTGGCAGGCAATGTATGAAATCAGGCATATTTCATATTCTATACTTGTCCTAGGCATTCTATAGAATGCCCACAGTACGTACTTAAAGCCGCGTCCGCTGGTCTGCGCTGGGGAACATGTTCCCCGAAATTTTGTTTGCGGGTAATTATTTCTCATAAAAATTAAATGGTCTGTAATTGTTCATTAGGAATAATTGCTGATTTTTTGTGTTTGTCAAACAAGTTTGAAGCGAATGTTCGGCCAGTATGGACGCGGCTTTAGGCAAAGTGTGGAATACCAGTTGCCCATGGATGTCCTCAAACCCTATAGTCTCCGGAAAAGACAATAGTTGAATAGATGAGAGCCGATAAAAGATTAGCTCTGCAGCTACTGCTGATATTCCAAAGATGATCTGCACAACATTTTGTTTATGTACTGTCATTAAAAAAATAATGACCTTGCAGTTTTACTTGGAGCCAATCTCTCCCCATAAAACGTCACGGGATAGATATATGTATATGGCTGTCATAGCCAGCCGCCATCTTAAAGATAATAATAATTAAATAAATAAAAGATGTTCTGCAGTGCAAAGCACCTGCGTCAATACATTTAAAATAAAACTAAAATAAACATTAATGATCTCTCTATAAAGCTAAATCCAGGGCGCTAAGCCATTGCAGCCCAGCTTCACTTGCACAATGAAGGCCCATCAGCCCTTCTGGGAAAGCTCTCAAAGGGCACTCATTGACTATGTGAGTCATAGTCTGGAACTCCGCTCCACAGCCGCATGACTGGTCTTCTATCATTCCCCATTTGTATTTCCAATAATTACATCTTCCCACTCCAGTGCGGAATCGATTGAGAACAGTCCACTGCTTCCGAGGAAGATCCATACCACTTACTGCTCAAAAAGTGATTCCGACCTTGGAAAGAGTCCCAGGAGGAAGTCCAGTCAGTATGGATTGAAAAGTTTGTGTCCATCAACTGGGATACTGTCCGCAGTGGTCGTCTTCGGGACCTCAATCTGCCCGTCTCCTGGGGTAGGTAATCATGGATGGGTAGGTGTGGAGCAGATAAGATCTTAGTATATTCCCTAATGAGATGCTGCAGGACGAAAACACGTTGGAATGGAGTGGCGAACTTTGTTCTGTCCATATTGTGTCAGAAAAGGAAAGACGGTTGTCTTAGACCACTAGAGAAAGGACAGCGAGAGGTTTCGTGAACAAAGATGCAATCTTATCCCGAAGTGACAGAGGTCATACATTGTGATGTCGGCATGAGCAGATACTCAGGTCAATCGGAGTGAAGTGATGACAGTGCAAGGGGTTTTCAACCAGCTATGCTTAGCAATGGGTGTAAGACTGATATCCACAGTGCGGGACCCACAAATAGAGCTTGTATCCCTGGTCACCGTTTGGAAAACCAGTGTAGTGTGGAGGGGCCCATGCTCCAAGATGCCATTTTTTCCCATTCTAAGTGCATATTAAACCACAACAAAACGTTGAAATGACTCCAGACTATTTGTCGGGTATGGGAGTAAGCTGTAGCTCAGTTGTAGAGATCACTTAGAGGGCCTGTGTGATCTCTTCGGGGTATTAATTGTAAGGAAATGATATAAGATAATCCCTTCCCAATGCAGAGATACTAAATTGTATCACTTTCCATAAACCATATGAGGGGTGAGTATGTAGTTTTGCACCATATGGGTGTTGTAAGCAAATATAAGTCAAACCCTATTAAGTGAATATACATATAGTATAGTAAAATTAAGCCAAAATATGGCTGGAAAATGAAAAAATTTTTGGACGGCCAATTTTTGCTGAAATGTGTTCTATGTCATCCCCTGACCTCCCTCAGAAAAGTCCCCTGAAATCCCCTGTGGGCAACATGCCTAAAAATGATGGGATGGCCCTCGTGGAGTCATAAATAAGTCTTTCGTCGACCAATAGGTTTATTTATATCAAATTAAAGCTCTTGAGTAGTAGAATTTAATGCCGCAAACCCCATCTCAAAAGGTTGCTTGAGTCGAAAATGGCAACCTGTCAAACTTAGAATAAAAATCCAATTTTAATCTAAACGCTTAAAAATGTAATAATATTTAAAATACTTGACCTTTAGAGGTCCGGTTTGCGGCAAACGTTTGCTTGTACAATTACCTTTGCAAATAAGTATAGCTTGACATATGAACATCATATTACCATTGAACCACCCTCTACATGGACGTCCCAAAGAGGGAGTTTTGAAAAAATTTTCTTAGTCCATAGCCATGCTTTACATAATTTTAAAGGTCTTAATAAGGAGAGTACATAGCCGAAAACCAGACCTCAAAAGGTCTAGTATGTCGGAAGTTATTGCATTTCAAAGTTTTGATAATATTATTTTATTCTAAATTTTGAACGTCTGCCATTTTTCTCCTGATCGTTATATTTAGGTCGGGTTTACGGCATTATACTCTACATTTTAAGACCTTTAATTTGATATATATAAACCTTCTGGAATGTATTCAAATTTATTATGCTTAATATCATAAATTATTTTAACTCCTTATAGGCCATTCCCTCATTTTTGGGCGTGATGCCCACATGGGATCTCAGGGGACTTTTTGGAGGAAGGTCAGGGGATGCCATAAAACACATTTAAAAAGAAATTAGCTTTCCAAAAATTATTTCATTTTTCCTGACTAATTTTACTACACTAATAACAAAATTAAAAGATTTATATAAAAAATAAGAAAATTAGTTTTTTTTTTGTATTCAAATTTATTATGCTTAATATCATAATTTATTTTAACTCCTTATAGGTCATTCCCTCATTTTTGGGCGTGATGCCCACATGGGATCTCAGGGGACTTTTCGGAGGAAGGTCAGGGGATGCCATAAAACACATTTAAAAAGAAATTAGCTTTCCAAAAATTATTTCATTTTTCCCGACTAATTTTACTACACTAATAACAAAATTAAAAGATTTATATAAAAAATAAGAAAATTACAGTTGTTAATTTTCATGAAAATAACATGGGAAACATATTTTTTTTCTCAGTAATTTATGTGTTTGTTTGTTTTTTTCTATGTCTTTAGAATGGTTTCAGTTTAATTGGTAAATTTTGAATGTTGAGGACCAAAATTCGTTTTTGACCCTTTTGAAACCTAATAAACCCCATTCCTACAACCCAAATTTCATCAAAATTAGAGGTCCCTTTCGAAGTTATTTGTTCCACAGACGCATAGATATATATTACATATGAAAATCAACAAATTGTGCTTTTGGCTTCTGAGGACCTCCAAATGAAAAAGAAACAAGGTCCTGAACTTGGGTCTTACCATAGTCAGGGAAATTTACGAGAAAATAGGGCCGAACCTCGGACAAATTGTACTCCCAAATATTTTGTTGTTGATGGGTCAAGTGACAAGTAGTAAACGTGGAAAAAAAGTTTACCAAAATCGGACCATGGGAAATTGGTAAAAAACCACCATTTTTAAAATCCCATATACCTACCGAACTTGGGTCTTACCATAGTCAGGGAAATTTACGAGAATACAGTGCCGCAAACCCGACCTAAAAAGGACAATTGAGCCCAAATGGCAGATGATCAAATTTTGCAGTTCAATCAAAAACTTAACAAAAATATTACAATGTAATAACAAATAAAATGCAACATATATGTGTCCTGATGGTACTAAAACTTTTGAAAGGTACTTCTGATTTTAATGAAATACTCTAGGAAGATGTAGTACTAAATCTATTTTCATGAGTTTGCCATCCAATATAATTGTTTTTTCGAACAGGTTTATGATTTTTCAAAAGGGTAAAAAAGATTTTTCTTCATATTTTTATAACTAATTTAAATATAACTAGTAGAGAGTATTTGCACATACGGTAAATGAATACGGTAAACGCTAAACGCTATTTAAATAACTGCAGATTAAGATACTTCTGCTGCTTGAAGGTACAAAAGCTCCGTTGAAAATCGATCAATAGTAACCATTAGACACCATTCACACAGTTGAACTATCCTGTGAAACGTAAATGCGTAAATTTGCCAGCTTAAAAATAGCATTTAGCGTTTACCGTAAGATTTATGTATGTTGCAAAAACTCTCTAATATTTTATAACTAATATTTAAAAATAACAATTTAAATGAAGCTATTTAAAAAGGATTGAAAAACAAAGAATTTAGTAATTTTTAACTTGAAACTTGGCTTAACTGATTACGGAGAAAGTACAATAATATGTTTCCCATGTTATTCTAATGGGAAATCAACACAACCCTGTAACGTATCTCGCTTATTTATTAATATAACTGAATATAATTTTCTATGTATATTCACTAGGAAGGATTTGGCTACACCTCCATGGTAGTAAACCTCTATACTTATTCCCATGGTGTTTTTGGAGAAAACAAAAAATACCGAATTCCATTGAAAATTCGCTGAGTACGCAGGTCTGACGCGACGGGAGTACATGTTATAATTATTTTTATTATACTCGGTAATCTTAAAAAATGAACAATTTGTTATATTACATTTTTTTATCACGGTTAGAAATAAGGAAGTGCCTTAAAAACGGAATATAAAGATCCCTGTGTTATTTCTATGAAAAACAATAAAATGGTACATTTTTCTCTTATTAATGAATAAATTTTAACAAAAAATTTGTTGTATTTTCACTGGTATTTAATTAATTGTGATTGCATAAAACTTTCCAAATTCAGCAAACCTACACACAACTGCACTTGTGCTTGGTTTCTTGAAAATTAAAAACTATTTTAAAATCGTTTTTTCATTTTATTGATTACGCAGGTTTGCTGCTAGACATACATGGATGCTTTTTTACTTCATATAGTTACTAATTATCTTTATGGACTCAAATGAATCAAGAAACTTGATTTACAGTGGGGTTTTATTGAAGTAAACTCGGAATAAGTTGTTAAAAATAGGTATTGTCCGCCATTTTGAAAATTGGTCAAAATGGCGAACTTCCCATGGA